>CM031918.1:15672346-16391313 GCA_018703695.1 Prunus fruticosa | reverse complement strand
AAAGTGCTACAATCAGGTTTCTTTTGGCCTACCCTTTTTAAGGATGCTTATACTTTTTGTGCTTCATGTGATAGATGCCAACAGATGGGTAATTTGCACGCTGAGAAATCAGATGCCTCTCACTAATATCTTAGTCATTGATATATTTGATGTTTGGGGAATTGATTTCATGGGCCCTTTTCCTACTTCTTATGGATTTGAATATATATTAGTTGCTGTCGATTATGTTTCCAAATGGGTGGAAGCCATTGCCACTAGAACTAATGATGCTAAGATTGTGATCAGTTTTCTCAAAGGAAATATTTTTACAAGGTTTGGCACACCTAGGGCAATCATCAGTGATGGTGGCTCCCACTTTGTTAACCAAGCTTTTGCAGCACTCTTGAAGAAATATGGAATCACGCATAAGGTGGCAACACCCTATCATCCTCAAACTAGTGGGCAGGTTGAGATAAGCAATAGGGAGATTAAGCACATACTTGAGAAGACAGTGAACACCACAAGGAAGGACTGGTCCATGCGTTTGGATGATGCATTGTGGGCATATAGGACAGCTTATAAGACCCCCATAGGTATGTCTCCTTATAGACTTGTTTTTGGTAAACCTTGTCACTTACCAGTGGAGCTTGAGCACAGGGCTTATTGGGCAATCAAGACATTCAATTTTGATATGAAAGCTGCTGGTGAAAAGAGGAGGCTTCAACTCAATGAGTTGGAGGAGTTGCGACATGAGGCGTATGAGAACGCTAAGCTTTATAAGGAGAAAACAAAGCAGTATCATGACAAGAAGATTCTTAGGAAGACGTTTGAGGAAGGGCAGAAGGTTCTCTTATACAATTCACGCCTTAAGCTCTTCCCAGGTAAGCTTCGTTCTCGGTGGATTGGCCCTTTTGTTATTACTAATGTGTTTGATCATGGCGCAGTGGAGATTCAAAACATTAAGGATGGCAGCACCTTCAAGGTGAACGGACATCGGTTGAAACCCTACTTTGATGCCAATATTGAGTCTCAAGTACTCAAGGAGCCTCCACCACTCTCTTGAAGCTCACCAAAGTTCGGATGTCCGGCTGAAGACATAAAACTTAGCGCTTCTTGGGAGGCAACCCAAGGTGATGAGGAGAAGATAGAACGTGCAAGGAGCTTGCTTGCGTCCTAATCGCTTCAAAGGGGAGTTGTTTTCTAAACTCTAACATTTGGTTATGTCTTTTCCTTATCTTCTTTCCTTTCATTTATGAGGCATTGCTTGTTCTTACACTCTAACCATTGAGGACAATGTTTCATTTAAGTTTGGGGGAAAGATTTAGTTATGTTGTTTTATTGTCAAATTTTTAAAAAATTTAAGTGTGTCTAGTGTCTAAAAACGCAGGATTTTGTGTGTTGTTTCGTTATCCTTTCAAACACCTATGATAAGACTTGGTTTTAATTCTAATATGGTTTTGCAGAAATTGATAGTCATTGTTTAAGGCCTGTGTGTGATTCTGAGTGAACTTTGTCTTGCATGCCATCCTTGCACTTATTGAGCACTTGGCCAAGTTAGTCCAATTTCTTGCTACTTGGAGATGTTATGCAATTCTACTTATCACATGATCTTGGTTTCGTACTCTAGAACTTATTTAAATATCTCTTGAGACATTCTGTTGCCATACAATGCTTAGGAAGTGATTTAGGCCATGTTTGAACCGTTTGAGCCTTTCTAACCATCCCTCTACATGTATTCATCCCTAGTCAACCCATTTGAGCCTACGTTAAGCCTTTCTTTGTGTAAACCATTCCTACCATAATAAATCTCTATCTCTTATCTTTACCTATTCTTTGAGCAATTAAAGCTATCTTTAAAGGAGAGTCATAAAGATGCAAGGTTTTTGGAGCAAAAGTGATTCATTAGTGCCGTAAGCCAAGTGTTGAAAGAAATAAGTTTGGGGGTATTGGTAACTAATCAAAAGAGGTAATGAAGTGTGACCAATGTAGTCACGACCCTAGGAACAATAAGGAGAGATCATGGTGATCTAGGGTAAAGAGCCACAAAATTAGGCCAAATAAACACATTTGAAGTGCTGAAATTATGTTGGAAATCTGCTCATGTATGTGTCCTTGCTTGTTTTAAAAAGTTCAGTAATCTCTCATGCTTTTACCTATGCTTTAGTTGTGCTCAAAATGTTGTTATCCCTATCCTCTCATTCATTCAACCACTACCCTAAGCCTCATTACAACCCTTGTAAAGTCCTTTTGATCCTTGGTATTGTATGGTATTCGGTGGAGAGCGGATCTGATAATGTGCTTATGGGGTTCGAAATTCTTGATTGTGCTCTAAGTGTGTGCGCATGTACTTATTTGAGTTGCAGGTGTTGTTCTGATTTGGCATTCATACACTACACTTAAGGATGTCATTGTAAGCTTTGCACACTCTTGAGTCATGTATGGAACTTAGATTGTGATTGTTGTGTTTCTTTGGAACCATATACTTTGGTGATTCTTTGAGGATATTGTTTGGGAGACTAGCTGCTTATTTTCTGTTTTTTGAGTTGTAGTTTTATTTTGTTTGCTCGAGGACAAGCAAAATCTAAGTTTGAGGGTATTTGATAAGTTCATAATTTCACACATTTGCATGCCTTCGGTACTTAGTAATTTTGTTTAGTTTCTCTTTATTTCGAGTCACTTACCTATGTTTGTGTGTTATGTAGGTTAAGGCAGCAAGAGATCACTTTTGGTACAATCCATGCATATTAAGGGCTGACTGGCATGAGAGGATTACACTTGAGGCATTTGAAGCAAAATGGTGCAAAAACGTGCAAAAACTGGAGATTGAGTTAGAAGTTCATTTCGGGCTTATCTTCTTCATCTGAGCTTGGATTGGGCCAATACTTGTGTGGTTGGATCAAAGACATTCTGAACTTCACAATGGACATCTTAAAGTTGTCATTTGATTCAGCCAAGCCCAATTCGTAAGCCCAAGAAGTTGTTCATCATGCTGACTTGGAGATGAGCTCATTGGATGCTTGGTCATGGTGAGCTAGGCATGAGCTATTGGTTTCTGGATGGAAGCTTGGTCATGCTGACATAATGATGAGCTATGGCTGCTGGTTGGATTTATTGGTGAAGTGCAGCAACCAATTCTAATTTTTTAAACACAAGTGTTGTATGCATTAACCATATTGAATTCAGATTCATCACTCCCTTCTCCCTATAAATATCACTCCCATTTCAAACACTATCATAACTCACATCCTGAGATTCACAATCCCCTCTCACACATTCACTTCATACACACATTCAGATTCACCACAAAGTGAGGAGAGAGCTAGCTGCAAAGGAGGGAGAGCTTGGAGCTGTCCTGGGAACTACCTTGCTGCCACCAACTAGTTCTTCTCTTCTCTTTAATCTATCTATGTATTTCTTATTTCTGTATTCTTAGTCATGTGTAACTAATCCATTTAGTTAGGGCTTAGGATGAAGCCCTAGCCATGAATATTCAATGTTATAGATGATTTCATAGTTAATTGATTTCCTTGCTTTCATTGCCAAGTTGTTAATCTCCAGTTTATTATGTGCTTGATGTATGTTTTCTTGGAGTAGCTAACTAGGATTTTATGCATCTAGCACAGGTTGGGAAGGGGTTTAGATTCAACAATTGTACTCTCCTTTCACAAGCAACACATGAATGGCCTAAGAATCATTCAAGGGGTTAATAACCATAGGTTGACTAGGACAGATACCATGTTCTAGGACTTGTGTGATTATCATATTCTCAGGGAACTTAATGACTCTTGTATGCTTTATTCTAAGTAGATACCATGCTTTAATGACTCTTGGTGAGATTTGAAGTTGAACTTGTGCTTTGTATGATTTTTGAAATTGTATGAAAACTAAGATTGGGGAATTTGTTGCATTTGGCAATCACACTACTACACTTTGAGCATATTATGTTTTGAACTTTTCCACCTTGTGAATAATGTCTAAAATTGACCTATTGTTATTAAAACTTTTGAGTCATGTGCATGAGTCATTTCTCTTCAAAATGTTCGGGAAGATTGTTTTGAGTCTTATTTTTGTTTTGTTTTTATTTTTATTTTTGTTTTTGCTTTTATTTTTGTTTTTGTTATTTTGCTTAAGGACTAACAAATCTAATAAGTTTTCTAACCATTTTGTTTTGTAAAGTTAGAAAAACGTTTGTGGGTATTTATATTGTTAAACCCTCAGGAGACACAACTCCTCCTACTAGGGATGCCTAGAGCTTTAAAGGCTTGTTGCATACGCTCAATGCAATCGAGTTACCTACGAAAGTGGTCTAGTTAAATTCTTGTTTGTTTTTATCTTTGTTTTCCTTTTGTTTTGCTTGAGGACTAGCAAAATCTAGGTTTGGGGGTATTTGATCGGTGCATAATTACATATCATTTTGTACCCTTCTAATTTATGATTTGGTTATGTTTTTGAGTTAAACTTGTTCTTTTAATAAGTTTTGTGTTTGTTTCAGTGTAATAAGCTTGAGACTCACAAATTGCATTTTGGAGATAAATTAGCTCAAAACGGTGTCTGCAGATCAGTCAACTTCACGGATTGGACTGTACTTGCTCAAGAAGAACCAGATAATGAGCCATACATCATTGGAAATATACGGAAGTCTAGTTTCTGTAGAATTTTACGGTTCATGATTCCGAGTCTTCTAGAGAAAGTTATACATATTTTGGCAACTTAAGGTCAAATTCGTTAGCATCTGCGTTACTGGGCCAAAAATCACATTTGAAGGTCTTCCCGATGTTTCCTTGAGTTGGGCTGCATATGCTTGGAAAGATAATTCAAAGAGCTTCAAGATACATATTTGTCCAGATTTTTTAGATTGAAACCACAAGCCCAAAACGAGCCCACAAGCTGGCTGCAATGCATTGTCATGCATGACATATGCATGATGAAGTGTTGTTGATTGTGGGAAAGTTTGGTGAAGCATATTCAATACCTATTTTTGAGTGGAATTTTGCAGCTGCCAAATGAATTAATTAAAGTTGAAGTGGATGATGCAACACTAAGCTTAATGACAAGAAGAATTGTTTTCAAATGCAATTGTGTGTTAGGTTAAGTTGGTGAATTAAGTGTAGTGTGTTAGGTGAAGTTAGTGTGTTTAGATAATGCAATTGTATAATTCAGATTTTCAACTTCCTTTGGCCTATAAATAGGGAAGTTCTCTAAGCTTGTAACAACACCCCAAGGGGGGAGCTCTCAAGCACTTCTCTAGAGCTCCCTTCCCTTCTCTCCCTCAAATTCTCTTAGTTTCCCTTTGTAGTTCTCAATTGTTGTAATAAAATCATTCTACTAAATTTTCTTTCTTCTAAATTCTCCAAAAACTTCTTTATTCTCTTTCAAATTCTCTAAAGTCTCCATGTCTCAAACACTTCACAAACACCTTTCTCTCCATTCCTTTCTTCCAAAAGTCTCCAAATCTCTCAAACACTTCTCCCTTCCTTCATCAAATTCTCAATGTTCTCAAACACTTCTCCATTCTCTCAAACATTCTCCAAGTTCTCAAACTCTCTTCCAAAAGTCTCCATGTCTCAAACACTTCACAAACACATTTCTCTCCCTTCCCTAAATTCTCAATTCTCCAAGTTCACGAACATTCCCCAAGTTCTCAAAACACCTTTCTCTTTCTCTTCCAAAATCCTCAAGCTTCCCAAACACTTTCCTTTCTCTTCCAAATTCCCCATGCTCTCAAACACATTCTCTTCCAAAATCCTCAAGCTTCCCAAACACCTTCTCTTCCAAATTCTCAAGTTCTCAAATGCTGTACAAAACCTTTTTGCTTCTTTTGTTTTCATTTCTGTTTTGTGTAGGAAAACTGAATTGGATCATTCAATCACCAATCCCTGTGGAATCGACCTCGCACTTACATATGCTATGCTACCGAACGGCTCGTGCACTTGCGAGTATCACAAGTTGAGGATGCAGCTGAATCAATTTGGTGCAGCTGAAATCTACACAACATGCCACTGCCTCATCTGCTGCATCCTCCCTGTGCTCCATCCTCTTCAGCTACCGCATCTTGAGCTGCCTGCTCTTTAGCTCCTGCCATGTTCACAGCATTAACCTGCTCACTTTGCACATGGAACAAGTCAGAACAGAGCATCTCAATGTCTCCATCTCTAATCCAGACTTGTTATAGGCGCCAAAACCTAGCAAGAAGCTTGGCATAACCAAATGAGACGTCAGCATCCTTGCACTCAAAACGGAAGTAGGCGTCTTTTCGACTAATCAAGTCACCAGCAGAAGAGGGGGCAGGAGACTCGAAAATGTGCTAAGATCATCGGCCTGACGGATGTGATTGACCAACTCAGCAGGAGGCCGAGTTTGATAGGAAGTTCGTCTTGAGCGGATCAGACATGCATGCATCCCCTGGAGGGCTAGAACCTGGTTCACCTTGAGATCAACCGCCGATACCGAAGAAGAACCTTTGGCCCGGGCAGACGACTCTCTCATCTTCTTAGCCTCCGCCAACCTCGCCTGCAAAGAGGTCAGTGATGTAGAATCAACTCCATGCTTGACTGCCCGTGACTCAACAGCTGGATCATGAGCAGACCTCCCGCTCCGATCTCCATCTTTTGACAGATGCAGGCGACTCGAACTTCGAGGAGGAATGTCTACATCTATTTGACGCTCGCAGAACTAGATTGGGCGCGAGCTGCTTCATGAAGCAGATCATGGTTTTCAAGCTTGTCAGCAGAAGGCTCGGGCAGAACACCCGAACACCGTGCATGCCACCAACCTTCATGCTATATGCGTCCATGAGATATTTGGCCCTGGCAGGATGATGACGGAGCAGACCCCGTTGGAGTCTTCTCAGCATAAGGGAACCTTGGCTTCTTCCTCAATGTAGACACATTCTCTACCTGCAAAGGAGTAGCTTCATCTCTTGAAGACTTGGCAGCAGCCTTTCTCTTTGGGTGAGATTCGCAGAACACTTCTCCTGCCCAGCTGGCGGATCATTAGAGTCCTGGACCATTCAGCTTCCATCTCTCAACATCCTGGGCTTGGGGCAGACCACCAACTTTCTCCGGATACTTGCCGGGCTGACGAGGCCCGCAACGCATGAGGCCGAGCATGCACTAGCCCAAACCTCGACGATAGGCAGGAGCTGGTCCACCTGCGCGCACCTGCTCCACCACGGCTGCCGCCCACTACTAGCTGTCACCTGCACGACGACAACTAGTCGGGCTTCCCCAGCTGATCCTCAAAACAAAATAGAAGAAAAAGAAATACACGTGCTCGACTTACCATGGGATGCACAGTGACTCCTCTCTTCAACAAGCAGTACAAATTCTCCAAGATCTCTCTCAAGCTAGAAAGTAGAGAAGTTAAGTTTGCGATGTGAAGAAGAGTGAAGAGAAGCCCTGCATTTATACATGTTCGGCATCCTAGGTCAAGAAAGAATTGCAAGCCCATCCCTCCTGGGAACCGAACTCCAAGTGCAAGTCATATACCTCCTCCACGCAGGAGCCCAAATCCAAGGAGGAAACCCAACAGATGATTTACATCTCCTACATGTCATCACGCGTCATGCAAAAGCTGGGGGGCATTTGTGGGAACCTAATTAATTCGTAAACCTAGGTCAAATAATTCCTTATCAATTTGGGGATTGTTTGACCTAATTAGGAATTATTCAATTTAATTGGGGGTTACCCAATTAAATAGAATGTTACCTAATAGGGTTGAGGATTGATTTGATTCCTACGAATATTCTCAATTAATGGAGGAGTTACCTAATTAAATTAGGTATTGATTTGATTGCCAAATAAATCAAATCCCTAATTAGTGAAATCTCGCCAAATTGGGGAGGAATAATTCCCTTCAATCTACGGAATTATTCCTCTGAAACCCTAGCTCCCGAGACCTCTATAAAAGGATGGCCACATACAAGGGTTGAGGTACGTCTAAAATTACTACCAAATCTCTGCAGAAATTATTTCTCACAAACCCTAGCCGCCACTCTCTCTCTCCCTTTTACACAAGGCTCCGGCCACCACTCACGGCTCCGGCCACTCGGTTTCCACCACAAACATATATAACTCCGTACCCTATTTTAGCTATCGTTTCTTTATATCGATTGAACTGAACTTAGGCATCGGAGGGCCTTTGGCCAACACCCTCCGGGTGTGGTCCTCTCATTTGTTCTATTTTGCAGGGAGAAAGAGAGGCGGAGAAGATGAAGGATTATTCCGACGGAGAAGACGAAGGATTATTCCAATCGAATATTCCCGTGAGAGGAAATTTGCTCCCACACACACAACAATGCATCCCATCTGTAGTTTCTTATTCTGTGTGGCTGACTCCTTTAACAGTACAAAAACAATAAGAGAATAATTAATTACATAATACAATAAAAAAGATCCTTGTTGGTTAATTTGTGGGTTTGATCCTCACATTCCAGCTTGCATCGCAAAGCTTCAGTGTCAATCTCATCCAGTAAGTCCTATGCATCAAAGCCAGCATGCTTGAGCTCGTTAAGTCACTCTCTCGCAGCAGGGTTCACAATTTGCTTCTCCTCTGCATCATTGAGCACCGCAAACAAAATCAGCAGTGTCATCTTCAGGTTCATGAGGAGTGGTTCGTCGAGTTTCTTCTGGGAAATAAGTCGATGAACTCAGCTGAAGTAACTCTGTCACGCAACACCTTGATAGAAGCAGAGATGAGAGCCTCTCCGATCAAACTGCTGCCATTTTTCTCTGTTTTGGAAGGGGATTTGGATGAAGTGATATTCCAAGGTTTGCAGAAAATGGAAATACAGGTTTGTAAGCAAGTATGAAGCCTTTTGATATCGTAGATAACATGAACTTGTAATGAAGCTTTGAAAAGTCTCTCAATTTGAAGGGCTGTTCTTTGTGGGACAACTTTTGAAACCTTTTTGTGCACTCAAATCGTGGAACTGTGGCCACCAATGTTAATATGCAAAGTGGGATGCAATAATATTGCGTACAGTGGCCAAAATGGTACAATATGCTATCAACTTTTTTTTTTCTTTTTTTTTTTGGTCGGACAAAGATGCTATCATATACCACCAGCAAATTCCAATTTTAAATGCTAGCAGAATTTGAAAGGGACTTAATGCTCATGGAGCTATTATAGTAGCAAGCACCATATTAACTCATTAACAGCATATACAATATATAATATATTTTATAATTTTTTTTTTCTCTCATTTACATGTTCAAGTTGCCCTTTGTTTCAAATAATTGCAGAGCACACCGCTTAAGACAAGAAAGCATACCATTTCTCTTTATCGAATCAGCTCACAGAAAATGATTGCTGTGTATCACTTGGCACCTCTCTCTCCACTTGCCCAAGATTGACAAACTATAAAAGATGTAAGAATGAGCAATTTAAGGAGATGCAACCTTTCCCAGTTATTACTGATATTTAAAAATAAAATAAAAAAGTTTGAAGGGCAAAGTCACTCGATGATGACTTTCTTACCTCTTTGCAGAGTCTTTGATCCTACAAAATAATTGCAACACAGCCACTTATAAGAAGCATTTCTAGCCTCTAGTAGAAAATTTGAAACAGAAAAATGTTTACAAATCGTTGTGTAACTCATCAAATTCCATTACACTTGAGATATCTAAAAAGGTTCATTGACTCAACAGACACTCGAAGCTGATTTTCTGTCCCAAATGATGATGACTTGAGCGATGCCACATATGAACATGTTTGGTCTGTTCCTACAAGTCCAAATTAGAATCAACAAATTAATTCTAATAGGAGTATACTTTATAATTTTGGTGATAATACATTCTAAATGAACCTTAGAATAATGCTGGTTTTAATCAATGTAGACAGTTGTGTATATAAAACCGCAAACTATACAGCTAACCTAACCCTTGTTCAAGTCCAGGACAGATTTAATTAAGAATCCAAACAGAAATGAAGCAATGGACAGGAAATGAAAATAAATAACCCAGACAAAACAGTCATCAACAGAAATAAAGCAAAGGACACGAGATGAAGCTACTAGGGAATGAAGCAGCAGATGGACCAGACGATTAGTATCAATTCCTCCATTGTTGAAAAAGAAACAGATAAATAATCACTTTTGAAAAATTGTATGAAATAAGAGGCCTCCTTTTTTATTTTGTGTGGCTGACTCCTTTTAACAGTACAAAATCAATAAGAGAAATAATTAATTACATAATACAGTCATACAGGTCCCAGCTGATATATGCTTATCAGAAATTTTAAATTCTGTATTGTTGTCTCCCCCGCAAAAACCCATCGCTGTTATTAAACAGTTATGATGAGGCAAAAGAATGAAACAAAAACAAATGTTAGAAAGTAAACCTCCAGATCACCTGAAAGATCTAATTGCGACTTTCCATTTGTCAAGCGATGTTTGTGATTAGAATTACAAGAGCATAACATATCTACACAAGCTTCAAGCTGGTAACAGAATAGAAAAGATGAGACAGCATGCCAATAGGGAAGGAAATGTGGATGCGAGTTTGTGCCATGCCACCTATGTCAAAAAGTAGGCTTCTGCAGTTCAAGATGAACAAAACCTGCTTTCATTAGAGGAAACAAAAACATTACAAAACAGGGGACAAGTTATCTACTGGATAAGCTAGACTAAACATCCTAACATTACAGGAACGAAATATAAAATACAGCAGCACTCCATTAGTAACATAAATGAATTCTAAAAACAGAGTGTGGTTGAAGACTGACTGCGACATTAACATATAAAAGCATTCATCTCCGGTCTTATAAAAGCATTTTTTTTCTTATGTCTAATAAAAAACCAAGGCTTAACAAAGAAAATGAGAGGGATGACAAACAGAGCTGAAACAAGCTTAATTCACTAAGAAGATTTTGTAATTCCTCAATGTTCTCTCTCCTTTACCTAAGACCACCGGTGGATACTAAGATAATATACATGCAGTAAGTAGGAAAGTACAACTTAAGCTCACCAGTTGAACCCTAAACCCTAATAATATACGGTGAGTTTTATATTACAACTTAAGCTCACAGGTTATCCATAGACATTTAATACAATTTAAACTACCTCACATGAGACTCAAGTACATTTTCATTACAAAAATAGTACCTCAAAATGTTGTGCATTCAATGCCTGTATTTGGGAATGTGTCAGTTGACATATTCCAGGTGAACCTTTCTATTTCTCCACGTTGTGACAATTGCTCCGTAGAAAAGCAAAGAGCTATATTAAATACTAAACCCTCCTCTGGAAATGCCACATAAAGAAACCTTGCAAATAAATAGCTCTCCAAGAGAAGATATGTTGTCCTGCGAAAAGACTGCTAATTATTCAGCATTTGATATTTAAATAGGATATAAGTTGTGATCAGCAGAACAAGCGGAATGAGAAATAAAGAAAATTTAACCAGAATTTACTGAGCAAAATAATAATTGAAATCAGATTGAGTGTTTGTGTTAAGTACTTTGTAGGTGAGCAAGTGGGAGAGAAAGCTCATATCTTATGATCACTTCTTCGCCTATCTTGATGCAAGGGATGTGAGATACCTTTTCTACACAGCAAAACAATGGTCGATGCACAGATAAGAAAGAGATGGTGGCAAACGCTCTTCTGGCAGGAATTGGATACTGTCACACCCACAAATATGTAGCCTTTGCAGCGAAGAGAGGCGTTCAAGTTCCTCTACTGGCACGAATTACAGACTGACTGGCCGTAATATATAGAGTGCGAAGAGTGGTATTGAGCAGCTGTTCCTTGAGAAACGTCTAGAAGATATTGCCACCAAGTCCTTGCAAACCCCAGTAATCTCCCACCAAAGGGCTCAGTCTGTCACAATTCAAAATATGAAAATATTGCAGGTTGGGAGGCAAATGACACAAGATTTTGAAGATCATATATCCCCAATATACATAAGGATGTGAGGTGCCAATGTGTTTAGGCAATGACTTCATTTTGGCATCTACTGACTGACAAAAGTAGGCTTCTGCAGTTCAAAATCAGCAATAAGTATCGATGAAAACTTTTTTTGGATAAGAAACGTTCTTTCATTACCAGAGAAATAAAACAAATACAAAACAGGGGATAAGTTATCTACGGGATTAGCTAGACTACTCAACTACCACCACAGATCAGAGATTAAACATCCTAACATTACATGAACGAGATCTAAAATACAGCAGCAGTCGAATCACAACATAAACGAAATCTAAACTCAGAGTGTGGAATAAGACTGAGACGTTAACATATAAAAGCAATCATTTTTTTGTGATGTCTAACAAATTCTCAGTTGCTGTGAAATGCAGGGACAAGGGTAAACCATAACCTAGAACAACAAAACTTAACAAGCAAAAGGAGAGAGATGATAAACAAAGCTTAAACAAGCTAAATTCACTAACAATTTTGTAATTGCTGATCGATCTCTCTCCTCAACCTATTGATACTAGGACGACATATATCAGGCCACAACATTAATAACATACCCGCAGTACCTGGGAAATTCCAAAGATTAATTAATGGCATGAACCTATTAACAGACTATCCATAGGCATTAAATTTGATTTAAACTAGTTCAAATGAGACTCAAATACATTTTTTTCATATAAAAGTACCTAAAAATGGTGTACATTTGATGCCTATATGCAGGAATGTATCAATGGAGATATTCCAGGTAAACCTTTTCTGTTTCTCGTTGGGGTGACAATTGTTTTATAGAAAAACGAAGAGCTATATACAATAGTAAACCCTCCTCTGGAAATTCCACACAAAGAAACTTTCCAAATGAAAAGCTCCCCAATGGCCAAGAGAAGGTATGTCGTCCTGCAAAAAGACTGCTAATTATTCAGCATTTGATACTCACAAGGATATACTGTTCAACATGCATGATTTTGATCTGAAAATAATTATTAAAAATTCTTTTTATCTGAAAATAGCATGAGACCGGTAAAAAGCAGTGATAATGCAAATGACAAAAAGCTATGATTTTGATCAGATGCGTGAAATTATTAGAAATTTGGAGATTGAATTTGGGCAATGTCCAACATGTATTTGGGTTTTTGGAAGAGAGAGAATATGCGTTTTGGTTTTTGTATTCAATTAGAAGAAGAGAAGCAGTTTTTTGAAGTAAGAGAAGGCACATACCTCACGTGACTTTGATTTGAGCGTTGAGGGTTGAGAGTGAAATATGGAATAGCTCATATTATATGATCACTTCGTTGCCTATCTCGATGCAAGGAATGTGAGATATCTTGGCCCAATCTTGTCCCGTCTTATTCTTATACCTTTTCTCCAGGGCAGGACAATCGTGGATATACAGATGAGAAAGAGATGGCGGCAAACCCTCTTCTGGCAGGCATTGGAGACTTGGACAGTTGTCAATTTGTAGCTTTTGAAGAGAAGTGAGGTGTCCAAGACCCTTTCCGTCCAAAGATTTCAGAGTTGAAGAGATGCGGAGAGTGTGAAGAGGGGTAGGGAGCAGCTGTTCCTTGAGCAACGTCTCCAAGACATGGTCACTTCCACGGATACGAAATTGTTCAAGGGAGACAAGTGCTTGTAAACCCCAGTACTCTCCCACTGATGAAGCCCTCAGTCTCTCACATTTCCCAATTTCAAATTGTCGGAGGTTGGGAGGCAACCCTTCATCTTCTGCAAATGACCCCAGACTCGGAAGATTCAAAATCGAAAAATATCGAAGGGCTGTGAGGTTGTGAAGGCGTTCGGGCAATGACTTCAAATTCTCGCATTTGTCGACCATAAATTGAAACAGGTTGGGAGTGGGCAATTCTCCCTCGTGAAAACACACCATTTTTGGACATTTAGAGACAAGCAAGTAATTGAGATGGCTGAGATTCTCAACAGCTCCTTCTTCTTCAATCAAGGAAAAGGATTCCAGATTCTCACAACCATCAATTTGAAGCACCCTCAATTTGGGAAAAATGCCCAACGGGAAGGACCTCATTGAATCACAGCTATTTTGTATCCACAAATAGTCAAGCGAGGTTAATTTGGCCAACATCTCATGAGGTAGGAATTCTAATCTCCCACAACCGTGTATAAAAAGTAATGTCAATGTAGTGGGAATGCAATCTTTAGGGAACGACGACAGCGTTGGACAATTCGAAAGAGTCAAACGTTGAAGACGATTGCAGTTCGGCAAGCACTGTACGTCAACAACATTTCGAATCTCAACTGGGGACAGGAGCTTTGTCTCTAATAATGATAACAGGGCTGTTTGGCATCCATCTATTTTCAATTGTTCAAGAGATTTATAGTTAAGACCACTGGTAGTTGTGGTAGTGGCCCTTCCATGGTGTAAAACCTCACACCCAGACACCGTAAGCTTCTTCAAGCAAGGCAGCTCACAAGGCAAACTGCCTTTCAGCTTCGGACACTTCTTTAGAATCAGCTCTTGTAGACAAGGAAAATCTAGACCATATTCACCTCCACTTGCACTTCCACTTGGAACCCATTCCTCCCACTCTAGCATCTCCCTAAACTTCAGCTTCTCCAGAGATTGAAATGGCTGAATCAGATAAGCTCCATTTCTGCCATAGAATTCAACGCCAATTGTCTCCAACTTCATTCTTTCTATACAGAGTTCTTTGAGTGTCGGTAGCCGCCCAACTGGTGGGAGCGACAAACAATAACTACAGTCACTGAGATGCATGACTTGTATGTTAGAAAAAGACGAGTCTCCTAACCAATTCGGAAAATTGGTTCCACCATAGAATCTGATGGTTAATTTCTCCAAATTCATGCAAGGTTGGAGCTTGTCGAGTACATCTTTCTCCTTTTGGGAATCATCAGCATCCTCCGCACCCCATGAAAACTCTAACTCTTTGAGATCTTTCTTGTGCTTCATATTGGCGTGCAGTGCATCCCTCGCATCAACTACATTTCGTAGCTTCAAAATTGATAGTTTTCCTTGAAGCTGCGGGAACTCCCTCAGTTCTCTTATGCCTGACCCAGTCGATTTGCCCACAACAAATGTAGTCAATGTTCTCAAACTTTTCAATCTACCCATTTGCACCGGCATCTCTTCAATTTCAGTTCCACTGACATCAAGATGATGCAAATTAATCAACTCCTTCATGCATGGAGGCAATTTAATAAGAGAGCTACAACCTCCCAACATCAATTTCTGTAAATTAATCAAATTTCTAATGTCTGCAGGCAATTCAAGGAGAGAGGAACAATTTGACAATAGTAATGTCCGCAAACATTTAGCCTCATATAATGGTTCAAATCTTGGAGCAGCATCAAATTTTCCCCTAGCATATGACAAATGACGAGCTCTTTTAACTTCACGGGATACCCCACCTTCAAACCTAAGGCAAAACCCCTGAGACATGAACATAGCCAAGTCATTAATGAGATCATGCATAATGAAGCTAAATTTCCTTGACTTTTGAAACAACGATCGTGATAATAGCTCATCAAAGTATCTTCTAGCCAATTCTTCCATCTCTTTTCCATTCTCGGCTTGTGGAATTATACCTTCTGCAATCCATAATTGAACTATATCTTCCTTTTCAAACTCATAATCCTTTGGAAAAATTGAACAATAAGCAAAGCATCGTTTCAATTTGCTAGGAGGAAGATAATGGTAACTCAACCCTAGAGCCGGAAGAATGTTAGTTGTATCATAGGGTTGGTCCCAAAAACTATCATTTAGTATTCTTTTCCAGTGCTCGAAATCTATATTGCAACGTAACAAACCCCCAAGTGTTTGTGCAGCTAAAGGCAACCCTTTGCACTTAAGTGCAATTTGCTTTCCAATGTCTTCCAAGTTTGGATATGCACAGTTTTCATTTCCAAATGCATGTTTTGAAAGTAACAACCAGCAGTCCTCATGTGACAGTGGTTCCAAGTATTGAATAGGAACATTTTGCATGACAGATGCTATATTTTTGTTCCGTGTTGTTATGATGACTTTACTTCCCCTTGCTCCTGATGTAAAAGGAGTTTGGAGGAACTTCAAATCAGTATAATCCTCATTCCATAGGTCATCCAATACAAATAAAAATTTCCTTCCCCTCAGTTGTTCTCTTAGTTCAACTTGAAGCAAATTCAAATCGTCTTATTACAAGGCTTTGAAGTGACTGACTCAAGAAGAGTTTTAGTTATCCTAATAGCATCATAATCTTCTGAAACACAAGCCCAAGCTTGAAATGTAAAATGACCTTTCACCTTATCGTCATTGTAAAGCATTCGGGCAAGGGTTGTCTTGCCAACCCCGCCCATTCCAACAATGGTGAGGACAGACACATCATCCTTGCTTGCATCATCGGATAGCAACACTTTAGAGAAATTTTCTTTGACTTCATCTCTACCAAAGACACGAGGTTCATGAACCAAGGAAGTTGTTGGAGTTCTTCGTGAAACCTTCTGCCCAGCGTCTTCTCTCTAGAACTAAGAGCACTTTTCAGTTGTACGAAGTTTTCTAACCTTGCTAGTAAATCTTGTATCTTATCATTCATGCTCTGGTAAAAATGATTACGAGAAGAAAAGAGCAAGTTCCGCACCTTGTTCGTAAATTTTCCGGTTTGATCTTCACCTTCGAACTTGCATCGTAAAGCTTCCGTGTTCGATCTCATCAAGTAAGTCCTCTGCATCAAAGACAGCATGTTTGAGCTCGTCGAGCCAATTCCTCACAGCGGGTTTCTTAATTTGCTTCTCCTCTGCGTCATCGAGAACTGCGTATAAGGTCAACAGACGTCGTCTTCAGCTTCATGAGGAGTGGCTCATCGAGTTTCTTGTGCCGAAATAAGTCAACGAACTCGGGTGAAGTAATTCTGTCGCACAACACCTGGACGGAAGCAGAGATAAGAGCCTCTCCGATCAAAGCCATGTATTTTCTCTTCTCTGTAGACTGCAAGGAATTTGGATGAAGTAAAATATTCCAAGATTTGCAAGTAGCTAGGCTAGCACAACTTGGAAATACAGGTTTGTAAACAAGTATGGAAGCTTTTTGAGACGGTAAATAACATGAACTTGTAATCTTGGCCTTAGAAAACCCTCTCTTTCAAGGACTGTTCCTTGTTTGTTTGTGGGCAACTTCTGAAAACTTTTCCATGGCCTCACATGGGGATCCAATATAATATTGTGTAGGTACAATACAAAACAATAGCTTTTCATGGGGATGCAATGTGGCCTCATATGAGGATGCAATATAATATTGTATAGGTAAAACACAATAGTCTTTCGGTGGCCTCACATGAGGATGGGGTCGTCTGTATACGCAAAGTTGGACGCAAAAGCTTTTGAATAATAAACGCAATTTCAAAAGGACCTAATTGCAGTGAACAATAAAAGAATTAACCGTACAACACAAATTTCTCAGACCAAGAAAAATACATATATAACAAGGGAAATTTTATAAATGCCACGAATCTAAGAACTCTCTGTGTCGCCTCTTCTTTTTGGCAAATTGGCACTGAAGATTTCTCTCTCTGTGTTCTCTGCATGTGTTCTGCCTTTGCACGTTGGTTTTTACTGTTTCGGCTGCCCTACTTGTACGACCTTCAGAAACTCTTCTTGGCCCCCAGCTGTAACACTCAAGTTAGTTTTGAATTCTGTTAGAGCATGTCCAGCAACTCGGGCTGGACAGAGGCTAGGGCAGGTTTGGGTAAAAAAGGCCCTCCAGCAGCAGGGTTTGGCCCGAGATGGCTGTGGGGTCCACGAACTAAGGCTGGCCTGAGGGCAGGTTCAGCCCAGACCCAAAACTAGGGGGCTGATGTCAGTGATGATGTCAGCAACAAAAAAAAATTAAAAAAAATCGAAAAAAAAAAAAGCAGATTTTTAAAAAATAAATACTTAGTCATATTTTTCACTTCTCACACCAAAAATCTTTTAAAAAAATATTGTCCAAATTAATTGTTTAGGTAAACAAATATGTGAAAAAAAAACAAAAAAATGAATAGTATTTGCCCTAGACTAGGGCAACTGGTGGAAAAAGAAATTTCTTTTTGCAATGGTAGTCACTATTCACATGAATAGTGGCTGCCCTTGCCATGGCTAAGGGCAACTGGTGGAATTGCTCTTAGGAGTAGGCTTTGCTCTATAGGTTTTAAAACTTCTCTTGACAACGCCTTCCTTGTGGAGGAGTGGAATGTTTCCATTAGCTAGCTGCTTTTAGGGTTTCTATGTTTTTTTTTTTTTGAGGGTGTCTCTTTGGAAGGATTGTCCTCTATGTTTGTTACGGGTTGGTCTTTTGACCTTGTTGTTTGTTCTTTGGGAGAAATTATAGAATGGTACGGATCACCACGTCGTAGATAGTGACTCCCACTCAAAATCTGTCACTTGTCACTTTTTAAAGAAAACTGCATTTTTTTATACAGCTGGACTCACATCCAATTTTACCCCTTACAATAAAATCAATAAAAGAAAAACCACAAAGAAGAAAATTGCACCAGACTCCCACCTGACTGAAATTACCAGTTCTCGTTCGCCACCCCCAATCTCTGATTTCTAATCCTCCTTCCATCTCTCTCTACTGTACCAGCAACTACTTTATCTTACATTTGTTGTTTATTTCTGCATTGAAATTCTGCCCATTTATTCATCTCCCTCAAAATAAAAAGAATTAAAAATCGAAAAAACTAGAATATTGTACACCAACCACTGCACTCAGCTTTGCCTCCCCTGGCCAACATCCCCGCTCTCTCAGTTTCTCTCTCTCATTTAGAAGAATGAGATCTGCATATTCCAATTGATCCCAAGTCAGCTTTTGGGTAATTCATATTCAATTGAATGAGATCTGCATATTCAATTAAAAAGTCTAAAGTTTTCTCATATGTTATTGAGAGAGGACAGAGAGATGTAGCGAAGAAGAGAGAAAGAGTGAAGGAGCAGGGTGCGGCGGCGGAGGGAGATAGTTTGGGTAACTCGTTCTCTTTCTATTTTTTTTTATTTTTATAGATTTTATTTGAAAGGGTAAAAGTATAATTTCATGTCCAGCTGTAATTAGTTTTAACTTTTAAAAATAAAAATAGACAAGTGATAGATTTTGAATGGGAGTATCACCAGCTGACCCGTGATACCAGTTACCATTCTATAATTTCTCGTTCTTTGGGCTTTCCCTTCTTGGTTATAAATTCATTTAATTACCTAAAAAAAACTAATCCATAATTGAGGATAGATGACCACATTCAAAAAAATAAGGATAATTATCTATATATATAGGAAAAGGTAGAGAATGACAAAATATTCAAAATACCATAAAATGCTATTGGTTAATGCAAATATTAAGAATTCAAATTATTAATTAAATGAGGATAATATGGTAAATTCACACTTTTTCATATTTAAAATAATTAAAATTAAAAGAAAAATTAGATAATGGATCATATTTTTAGGGAATACAACTACTCATTATCTTTTTTAATTCTAAAATAAATTTTAAATTTTTCAAAAAAGCCTCTGGTAAAAAAAATAAAAATAAAAAGACATGTTTACACTAACGCTCTCTGAAAACTACGATCAAATCTCACTTTGCCCCTTCAAACTTAAAGTGGCCCACTTACCCCGCTTGACAGTGGTTTAGTGACCCACTTTGCCCCCTACCGTCAATTCCATCCAAAAGTATGCTAAATATGATGACGTCGCAGGCGTGCTTTTGTAATTTTGTACACATGGATCATTATTCACAATTGAGGGGTGACGTGGCAAGTGGAGCTCACCTCTACATAGATAAAAATATTATTAAAACTAAAAAATAAAGTATAATAGTAAGGGTATACTAGTGATTTACCCCCTTAACTTGTACTAACTTTCGATTTGCCTCGTATCCTTTTTTTTTTTATATAGAAAATTAAGGATATAAACTTTTTCTTTCTCCCAATTTCCCTTCTCCCGTCTAAATCATGAACATTTCATCTAATTTGCTGTTAAATATAAGGGCAAATTGGTTAATTTGTACATTAAAAATAACTAAATACTGAAAAATAAAATAACATTAAATATAAAATATAAATAATTAAATAATTTTAATAAAAATAAACCCACCACTCCCACAACTAGGGGTGTGCATTTGAACCGCAAAAACCGGAAGATTTATTTTGAACCGAATAGAAAAAACCGGAAAAAAATCTGTTGACTAAAAAAGTCAACAAATTGACATTTAACCGGATTGAACCGATTTTGAACCGATTTCGATTTCAATTTTTCATACTCCAGGACCGGACCGGAATCAGGACCGGTTATATTAATTATTTATTTATTTATTTTAAATACCTTATATTTAAGCCCAATTCGACTTAACCCAAATAAAAAGCTCAACTTTAAAATCCATATACATTTTATTTTCAAAGCCTATTCCAATCCCACTTAAACTCTCTCTATTTTTTTTCCCTTTCTTTTTCTCTTCCCAAAGTGCGGCTCTCTTCCCAAAGCTTTTTTTTCTTCGTTACCAGCATGAATCTTTGATCCCACTTCCGCTTTTCTTTTCTTTCCTCTACTCTTTCTTCCCTCTCTTACTTTTCCTATTTCTTTTCTTTTCCTCTTCTTTTTGTCTTCTTTTTTTTTTTGTCATTCTCTGATCTCTCTCTCCCCCTTCCCCTTTTCTTCATTCCTCCTTTCTTTTTCTTCCCGTTTCTTTTTTCTCTTCCTCCTCTCCCTTTTCTTTTTTTATTTCTTCTCTTCTTCTCTCTGACTTCTCTCTCTCTCTCTCCCCCTCTTTTCCTTTTCTTTCCTTTCTTCCGTTCCCTTTTCTTCTCTTCTTTTTTCTTCTTCTTCTCTCGACTTCACTCTCTCTCTACCTTTTTTTTTCTTCTCTGCAACTTCACTCTCTCACTCTCCGTCTGCGTGATCTGATGAAGAGGATGAAAGGAGTTCTTGTTATGGAGCCTTCTTCATATGCTGGTAACGAAGATCCTAGGACTAGATTCAAGCATCAAAGTCTCATGCAAGGAGAAATCTGGTGTTGTATTATTATTATTATTATTTTATTTTTTTGTGGTTTCATTAGATCTGGTGTTGTATTCATTTTTGTTGTTGTGAGTTTCATTTGATATGGTATGTTTATGATTTCTGGTATACCTGGTATTAGATTGTTTAGGGTTATTTTTATTTCGGCCATCTGAGAATATGAAGGGAAAAATCGAATATTTTTTAGCAGAAAAGTAAGAATTGTTTAACCAAATTTATGTTTTTTTTTCCTTATTGTATACTGTGTATGTGACTTGCTAGAGAACCGGTTCAAACCGGAAAATCGGACCGAAAATTACCAGTTCGACTTGATCTGGTTCCTCTTCTGTTTTTTTCAAAAACCGGACCGGATGAATAGTACCGGTTCCGGTTTCCGGTGTGAGCTGCGAACCGGACCGCCCCCACCCCTACCCACAACCTTCTCTTTCTCTCTCTTCCTTTCCTCCTCCCCCAAATTCCATTAACCATTCAGAAAAAGAGAGAGAGAGAGAGAGAGAGAGAGAGAGAGAGAGAGAGAGAGAGAAAGAGAGAGAGAGAGAGAGAGAGAGGGGGGGGGGGTTGGAGTGGTTGAGCACAGCCATGGTGTCGGAGGCAATGAGGGGGTGGGAGGGAGAGAGATTTTTTTTTTAGTTTTAAAATTTGTAATGTTTTATTTTAATTGGTGAATAATGAATCATGGGTACAAAATTACACAAACACACTTGCCACGTCATCATAGTTAACGAACTTTTGGACAGAGTTGACGGTAGGGGCAAAATGGGTCACCAAACCACGGTCAAATGGGGTAAGTGGGCCACTTTAAGTTTGGGGGCAAAGTGAGATTTGACCGTAGTTTCAAAGGGTATTAATGTAAATAAGCCAATAAAAAAAATCTTAGGCCAATGCAAAAATAGAACAACAACAAAACAAGAAAAAGCAGGAAAAAAAATTGCTTCCCAATTTCGTTGGGTGATGAAAGATAAATAGTGGCATGCTTGGGCCACACGAGTAGCAATATGAAATCGTATATGACTGCTCATCATATAGCTAGTAAAAACCAGAACACAAAACTAGCCAAAAGAAGAACACTTGTTTCTAGAGAATACAACACGTTCAAAAAAGCCTATGGAGAAGGTAAAGCACGTTCAAAGCTATATATATGGGGAGAGTAGAGCACAAGCACATTCAAAGTTTGTAGGGTTTAAGGCTTGGTAATTATATATAGTGTAGTACAGTATATATTCTTGTGGTAAAACTTGTTCACGTGTTATAACTTAGTCACGTGGACAATTAGAGAGAACTCTCATGCAACGAGATAACTTTTTCACATGTCATTATGTTATTAGCCCAGATAGCAAAACAGTGCTATCTTCGTTACAAGTAAGTTTTTTTTCCTACAATTAACCCCACCTTCAAATCACCACTGCCGCCTACCATTTCCAGACCCAAACCCAGACCCCAAATTTGAGGTTGCCGAATCTCAAACTTATTTCTAGTTACCAAAGTCTCAGCCATTAACACAAACACCAAAGCTTCCACCTAAACCCCACTGCCAACAATATAAGGTGGTCAAGAGCAAGAGAAACGGGTGCGGTCACGGTTTTGGCTGGTAGATTACGGGTGTTGGGTTGGGAGGCGCGATTGTTGGGAAATTCTCATCTTTTGAATGTTTTAGTTTTATTTTAGAAGATAAAAATTAAAGTAATGAGTACGTAAAATTCTTGCTTGGGCAATATGTATGGCTATTTTCAATTCTCTCTCTATGTGATAAGTTTTTGATTTGCATATTGATGCGGTGTTCCAGATGAGAAGGGCTTTGATATTCTACTTATAAAAGTGTATTGTAATAGATTATTAATGCTTGTAATTTTATTTTATTTTATATAGAAATTAGGTTGTGTGATCAGCTTAGTTTTTTTACAAAAAAAAGATCAATTAGTTATAGGTGGGTCAATGTGTAATCTTTTGAGGACCTGGGCGGCTTGACTTAATTGCTGAGAATCGCAGGTCATGCATGAAAAGATGCATTGATCGAAAGGCTAGGCGTTTCTAGACCTTAAGGAACGCGCTTCACGCGCGGCGATATTTTCTGGATTTCGTAAGCTTTTGCTGCTCCTTGGAGGCTGCCGTTCGCGGCGGTTTCCAGGTTCGTCCTCCGTTCTAGTTCTATTTGTTTCTGTGAGTTGCGTTCTCTAATCATGGAGGAGGGTTCACCTGGGGTCTATATGAAGCACCATCGCTTCACTAAGAGAGTGAGAGCATCAGAGGATTTTAACCCTGAGTGCGAATTGGAACAAAGTTCCAGTCCTATTTAGTTTCTTAAGCAAGGGTAGACTGTTGATTCTCTTTTGGGGGCTAGATCTGAGTTTGGATCTGGAAATTTTAGGGAAGGGGCTCGAATCTGGGTTGGTTATGGAAATCTCAAAGATGGGGCTCAATCTGATTTTGGCTCTGGAAATTTCATTAGGGCACAATCTAGTTTGGGTCTGGAAGTTTTAGAGATAAGCTTATGCGTAAGGTGAATCTAGTAAAGAATGTGGGTATTGATGTGTGTTGCCTTAGTGATACTCATGAGGATCTTAATGATGATAAAGATGTGGTTATTTCTCGAGGTGAGAAGGGGCCGAGCATTCAGTTTTTCGATCGTGCTATGGATATTCTCTCCCAGCCTTGGAAGCATGCTCTGAACATAAAATTGCTAGGTCGTTCGCATGCTTACAATTAAATTCATGATCGGTTACAGCAAAAGTGGAGCCTGAAGGGGGATTGGAAGTTGATTGATCTTGTTAATGATTACTTTGTGGTGAAATTTGATTTGGAGGAGGATCTGAATTTTGTGCTAACTGGTGGTCCCTGGATTATTGCGGGACAATATTTGGTTATGCAGAAATGGAGATCTGGTTTCTATCTTGCTACAGCACATATCACACACATGGCAGCTTAGATAAGGGTGGCTGCTATTCAAGTTGAATGTTTTGATGTGTGGTCTCTGAAGCGTATTGGAAACTTAGTGGGGAAGCTATTGAAAATTGATTCTCTAACAACTTCTCAGAATTCGAGGGAAATTTGCTCGTTTATGTGTGGAGCTTGATCTAACTAAGCCTTTAGAGGCTTTTGTTCAAATTAATCAACATTGGTACAACATAGAGTATGAAGGCCTACCAGAAATATGTTATATGTGTGGTAAATATGGTCATAAGAGGGAAGTGTGTCCTCTGAGGGTTGAGGTTCAACATGAGAAAACTCCGAAGGTGCCTATCGATGAGGGGAGCATGGCCATGAACACTGACTCTGGGGACGGGGTTAATAAGCTGGAGGATTGGGATTCTGGGCTAAGAGGCCCTTGGATGAATGTTCAGCCTAGAAGGAAATATAAGAATAATTTTAAAGATGGATGGGGTAAGAACACTGGTGGGACTTCTAAGGGGTCCAGATTTGATGCCTTGAGACAAGTTGGTGAGGATTTTGGAAGAGAAGGGAATAGGCTGGGGTTCGGAGCCTTCTTTGTCTTCTAAGACGGGTAAAGCTATGGAGAATGTTGTCCCCAAGGGCAGCAAGATTTGGACTAAGTCTAAGTCAGCTAAGGACACTTCTAGGCAGGTGTTGAATGATATTTCTAATAAAGTTGGGGACAGCAAGTCTTTTTTGGCTGCAAAGGATAAGATACCTAGGAAGCCTTTTGGAACCTTTTTTTATGCTTCTAATTCGTCTGGTGTCGCTCAGTTCGATGGGAAGGAAATTGGGCAGCCTGGTTTGGTTAGTAAGAAAATTGATAGCTTGGTGGGGAACCATGATGCAAGCATAGAGAATGGTATGTATATTTTTGGTCATCAACCCCCAAATATATGGGAAGAAGATGTTAATTCTAGGGCCAGTTTTGAGTTCTAGAGGATGATGCAGTGGCTATTGATGCCTCTCCTGGTGTTGATGTGGGCCAAGGTGAAAACATGGATTTGTCTGAGGGACAAGGTGCTGGTCCTAATGCTCAGAATGACAGGTCATGCCCTTACTAGTGAGGGTGGAGTGACATTCGGTATTTGATGGGGTGAGCCCTTTTGTTATTGGTTTCTTCTTTGAATTTTTCCTTATGAATATAGTCTGTTGGAATGTTCCAGGTGCTGCTAGCACCAAATTTAAGTCTACTATGTTGGATTTAATTCGGACTTATCGTATGGATATTCTATTCGTCTGTGAGCCGAGAATCAGTGGTGAGAAAGTTATTTCTATTGTTAAGTCTTTGGGTTTTCCTTGTTTTGAGATTGTGGATGCTATTGGGTTTTCTGGTGGTTTGTGGTTATTATGGGATAATAGCAAAGTTCATGTGGAAATTATGGGAACGTCAGATCAAACTATTTCAGCTTGTGTTTCCTGGAATGGTGGTTCTCCGTGGTTGTTCAGGGTGTTTATGCTAGTCCTTGTATTAGAAAACGAGCGAGTTTATGGGAATATCTCAAGTTTGTTGCAGATTGCCATCATTTGCCATGGCTTTTAGCTGGGGACTTTAATGAGATGTTGTCTGTGGATGAGAAATTGGGTGTAGCCTGACTTCTCCAGTGCAGGGGTTTCGCAGTTGGTTTGACGATCATGGTATGGTGGATTTGGGTTTTTCTGGTCCTAAGTACACTTGGAGGAATACTAAAGTTAGTGAAAGGATTGACAGGGCCATTTGCATGATGAATTGGAGAGGTTTATATGCTGATGCTCATGTTAGACATTTACCTAGAACCACTTCAGATCATAATCCCCTTAAAATCTCTCTCCAGTCTTGTTTTCATGCTACCCCTCATCTTCGCCCTTTTAGATTTGAGGCGATCTGGTTGAAGCATGAGTAGTTTGGTGATTTCATTAATAATACTTGGGGTAAGTTGGATGGCTCTGCTATGGAGAAGACCTTTCAGCTAGTTGCTCTTCTTAAACACTGGAATATTAATGTTTTTGGGCACCTCCGATGGAGAAAGGCTAGATTATTAGCCCGGCTAAATGGTATTCAAAAGGCCCTTTGCAAAGGGTTTAATCCTTTTTCTCAGTTCGGCTGGAAGTCTCCTTAATGGATGATTTTAATGCTATTCTTGAGCAAAAAGCTTCAGTTTTGGAAGCAAAAGTCTAGGGTACAATGGCTTCAGGAAGGGGATCGTAATACGAAATTTTTTCATCTCACCACCGTGATTTGAAGGCGAAGAAATAAAATTGAGAGTTTGAGGAATAATGATGGTATGGTTGTTGCGACTGCCCTAGGTATTAAAGCCTTGGCTATTGAGCATTTTGCGTCTCTCTTTACTCAATCATGCTTGGCTCCTACCTGGTTTGGATATTCCTAATCTATTCCCTCTGATTAGTGGCGGAGTTTTGGATGTTTTAACTAAAGATGTGGATTTAGCTGAAGTTAAAGAAAGCCTCTTTGGTATTGGAGGCCTTAAAGCTCCCGGGATAGATGGTTTTCCCGCGTGCTTTTATCAAACCCAGTGGGGCCAATGTGCCACTGATATTTATGCTATGGTGACCAAGGCTTTTACCGAGTGTTCCTTTCCCTGCTGAGTTGAATCATACCCTTATCACATTGGTACCTAAGGTTGATAATCCCCATACTATGGTGCATTTTCGTCCCATTAGTCTTTGTTCAACTCTTTATAAAGCAATCTCTAAGATCATTGTGGCTAGATTGAGGCCTATTTTGCCTGTTCTAATTAGCCCTAATCAGGTTAGTTTTGTGCTTATAAGGCATATTACAAATAACATTCTTATAGCCCAGGAGCTTATGCATAAGTTCAAGGTTTCTAAGGGCAAGAGAAGGTTTATGGCTTGGAAAATTGATCTCTCTAAGGCATATGACAGATTGAATTGGCATTTATTGAGGTGGTGTTGGCTGAATTGGGTCTACCTGGGGCTTTAAGGAGGTTGATAATGCATTGTGTTTCTACTGTTAAGTATCATATTTGTATTAATGGGGAGCTCACTGATTCCTTTACTCCTATGAATGGTATTAGGCAAGGGGACCCCTTATCCCCCTATTTGTTTGTGCTGTGTGTTGAAAAACTTTCTCACATCATCTTTGATTTGGTTCAAAAAGGTAGTTGGAAAGCCTGTTAAATTGTCTCAATCTGGGCCTGTGGTTTCTCATCTTTTTTTACAGACGATCTTATTCTTTTTTTGCTGAAGCTTCTGTTAAACAAGCTCAAATTATGAAGGGTTGTTTGGAGCTTTTTTGTCAAGCGTCAGCGCAAATTGTAAACTATGATAAATCAGCTGTTTTTTGTTCCCCCAATACTCCGAAGGAAGTGGCTAAGGAGATTAGCTGTATTTGCGGCTCCCCTCAAACTAGTGACTTGGGCAAATACTTAGGCATGCCTCTTCTTCATACAAGGGTTAATCATGCTACTTATAAGAAGCTGCTGGATAGGGTGCACAAGTCGGTTGGCTTCTTGGAAAGGCAAACTTCTCTCGTATGCTGGACGCGCAACTTTAATCCAAGCTGTGACTTCCTCTATTCCCATTTATGCTATGCAAACTACTAAACTCCCTGTGAGTGTTTGTGATGAGTTAGATCGGTTGAACAAATTTTTTTTTCTAGGGAGGCAGTGAAAAACGAACCAAAGTTCATCTTTGTCAGTGGAATTTGGTCTGTCATCCTAAGTGTAAAGGAGGGTTGGGTTTTAAGAAGTCTGCTGCTATGAATCAGGCCTTGCTTGCTAAAGTTGGTTGGAGGATCCATAACAAGGATGATGGGCTGTGGGCTAGGATTTATAAGGCCAAATACCTTAAAGGTGCGTCAATTCTGACCCTTCCCTGAGTCCAAAGAGGTCTATTCCTCCACTTGGAGGGGTATTTTGCATGGGGTGGAGTTACTCTCTAAAGGTATGGTGTGGAAGATTGGGAAAGGAGACACAGTTAAGTTTTGGCAGGATAGGTGGCTGAATGGAAGACCTCTTTTTGAACAAGATGGGTTTTTGCAAGTTGGGGATGTGACCTGCAATGTCTCCAGTTTTTTTAAGGGGGATTGGTGGGATATTGACAAATTAAGGGCAGTTTTGGATGAGGTTTTGGTTCAGCAAATTATTTGCGTCCCTGTGGGAGTGATTGGTGCTGCCCCTGATGCTCAAATTTGGGGGCTTGCTGCAAATGGTTTGTTCTCTGTAAAAATTGCCTATACTCTCTTATTTCATGGTAGTGAGTGGCCTTCGTATGACTGGCAGTTCTTGTGGAAATTGAGGATTCCCCATAAGCTTCAAATTTTCCTTTGGCTGGTGTTCCAAGGAAAAATCTTGTGTAATGAGCAAAGGGTTAGGAGGCATCTGGTGGATGATCCTGCTTGTAACTACTGTAATTGGCCAGTTGAGTCCACCTTGCATATTTTTAGGGACTGTGAGAGGGCTACTAGTGTTTGGCAGGCTATGCGTTGTCCTGGTGCTCATCCCCATTTTTTCCAGATGGATTTTCACCCTTGGCTTCTCTCTAATCTTTTGTCTAAAGCTATGTGGGGTGATCATGTGCCTTGGCCTTTAGTTTTTGTCTTTACTTGTTGGGTTTTATGAAAATGGAGAAATAATCAGATTTTTAATATAGATAATGAGGCTAGTTATGAGCCTGAGAAGATTATTGTTGCTACTGGAAGGGAGTGGTATACGGCTAGCCAAGTTGGGGGTACAAAGGCTCCTAAAGTGCCACTTTTGCTTACTTGGGAACCTCCTGGACTTGGAGTTTAAGCTTAATGTGGATGGGTCTAGAAGGTGTGCTTCAGGCTTTATTGGTGTTGGAGGAGTGATTCGTAATTCCTTAGGGGATTGGGTCAGTGGGTTTGATGTGAACCTTGGTAAGGGGCAGATTCTAGAAGCTGAAGTTTGGGGCTTGTTTTTTGGCTTGCAAATCGCTATTGCTAAAGGCATTCGTAGGCTCATTGTGGAAATGGATGCTGATCGGTGCATAATTACATATCATTTTGTACCCTTTTAACTTATGATTTGGTTATGTTTTTGAGTTAAACTTGTGCTTTTAATAAGTTTTGTGTTTGTTTCAGTGTTATAATCTTGAAACTCAATAATTGCATTTTGGAGACAAGTTAGCTCAAAACGGTGTCTGCAGATCAGTCAACTTCACGGATTGGACTGTACTTTCTCAAGAAGAACCAGATAATGAGTCATACATCATTGGAAAGATACGGAAGTCTAGTTTCTGTAGAATTTTACGGTTCATGATTCCGAGTCTTCTAGAGAAAGTTATACATGTTTTGGCAACTTAAGGTCAAATTCGGCAGCATCTGCGTTACTGGGCCAAAAATCACATTTGAAAGCCTTTCCGATTTTTCCTTGAGTTGGGCTGCATATTCTTGGAAAGATAAGACAAAGAGCTTCAAGATCCATATTTTTCTAGATTTTTCAGACTGGAGCCACAAGCCCAAAACGAGCCCACAAGCTGGCTGCAATGCATTGTCATGCATGACATATGCATGATGAAGTGTTGTTGATTGTGGGAAAGTTTGGTGAAGCATATTCAATACCTATATTTGAGTGGAATTTTGAAGCAGCCAAATGAGCCAAAAGATGATGAAGTGGGAGTTGCAACACTAAGCCTAAAGACAAGAGGAATTGCTTTCAAATGTAATAGTGTGTTAGGTGAATTAAGTGTTCTAAGTTGGTGAAGTGAGTGTGGTAGGTAAACCTATTGTATAATTCAGATTTTCACTTCCCCTAGGCCTATAAATAGGGAAGTTCTCTAAGCTTGTAATCACACCCCAAGAGGGGGAGCTCTCAAACACTTCTCTAGAGCTCCCTTCCCTTCTCTCCCTCAAATTCTCTTAGTTTCCATTTGTAGTTCTCAATTGTTGTAATAAGATCATTCTACTAAATTTTCTTTGTATTAAATCTCAAACACTTTTCCTTTCTCTTCTTCTAAATTCTTCAAACACTCTCTTCTCCAAACACTTCCCAAACACTTCTCCCATTTCCTTCATCAAATTCTCTAAAGCTTTCAAACACATGTTCTTCCAAATTCTCAAAGTTCTCAAACACTTTCTCTTTCAAAATCCTCAAGCTTTCCAAACACTTCTCTACTCTCTTCCACATTTCCCTTCTCTTCCAAAATTCTCCAAATCTCTCAAACACTTTCCTTCCTTCCTCAAATGCTCTCTTTAATGTTCTCTAAGTTGTAATTTATTTTTCTTGTAATGTACATTCTTTCTTCTTATTTTGTTTCTTTTGTTTTCATTTTTGTTTTGTGTAGGAAAATTGAATTGGATTATTCAATCACCAATCCCTGTGGAATCGACCTCGCACTTACATACGCTAAACTACCAACGGTTCGTGCACTTGCGAGTATCACAAGTTGATGATGCAGCTGAATCCATTTTGGTGCAGCTGAATCTACACAACAAGTTTTTGCGCCGTTGCTGGGGATCGGTAACATTGTTTGATTCTATTTGGTTTTCTTACTTTTTATTATTTTTATTTTTTGTATATAACTAGACAGTTTCATGTTTTAAAGTTAATGACGTTAATTGACAAGTTGTGTTTGTAGTCCAACGGACAAGGACAATTGCCTGACAAGTAAGAGAACTGGGTTTGAGTCCCAAGCTTACACAACACAAAAAAAAAAAAAAAAAGGTTCAAGTAGCATGTTGGTTATTTCTAGTTTATGGTTTCATTCACTTGTTCTTAATTAAATATCTTGTCCAAGTTTACATAAACACCATATGACTCTTGGACTGATTAGTGAATGAATGGGTAGATATTGAAGACAAACACCATGTTTAAATTCTACTTGGTTCTTTATTGTTCTTCTTGTTCTTAATGGGTTCGGAATTTGTGTTTAGACTAAACACCATAGCTAAATGCTTTTTCTGAATACTTGATTAAAACCACACACCATATGGATAATCATATTTGAGAAAGAACGAACTTCATAAGCTAGTTTGATTTACTTTGCTGCTTATTACTTTGAAGCATGAAATTGGACGTGTGTTGATTTTCTTTTAGTTTTTATTTCCTAATCTTTTAATTCTGTTTCGAGTTTTCTGTGTTTGTTTTAGCAAGTAATGTCAGCTTAATAAAAATGGAGAGAGATGGCAACCTCAATCATAAGAATGGGAAGTGTGGAGCAGTGGGAGAAGTCGCGACCTCCTAATGCATCCATACTCGACCTAATCGCTTCAAGGGAGAGCATTTCAATCCTTTCTCTTCTTTAAATTCTATTTATTTCTTGGTTTGTTTCTTTTAGTACAACAATTTATGTCATTTGTTTGAGTTTGTTTAGAGTACTTAGTTCATTTTCATTTATGGTTTGTTGTCTCATTTTATCTTAATTTGTTTTTTTTCCTTATCTTAAAAATTAAAAATTAAAAATTAAAAAAAAATTCAAAAATATTTTTCATATGAGCTGACTTATGGTAACTCCAGGAAGCACTTCCGTCGAGGAGATGTCTAGGAGTTCTTTAGGCGACACCTTCGGTGTCTAAGAAGTTTGGGTTTGAAGCGGGACCATTGTGACCCCTCCAACCTTCCCGATCCCCTGGCTGTGTTTTTCTGAGGCCCTTAATTGGTCATCCGTGAGTTGCTTGTATATTCATGTGTTTTTAAATTAAGTTTTTTTTTATTCCTTTATTTTCTTTTTTGTTTAGTCTTTGTTTTTGTTTTGTTTTGTTAAGTTAGTTTTTGTATTTATTTTGTTTAGTCGTTGTTTGTATTTTGTTTTTATTTTGTTTTTGTTTTTATGGTATGATTAGTTAGTTTATTTCTAAGTGTTAAAAACACATTTTTATTATATTTCAAACACTGCATAAAAAAAAAAAAACATTCAAGTAAATTAAATATTAAAAAAAAAAAAAAACAAACTTCTTCTTCTTGTTCTTCTTGTTCTTCTTCATCTTCTTCATTTTCATCATCATCATGGCTTACCTCTATTGTCTCGCACTTGTAGAATCTGCAGCAGCTCTACATGATCATCATTTTTTCTCTCCAGTGCTTCCACATGCTGATTGGCACAGGAAAGCCGCTTCTGCATAGAAAGCTCAAGAATAATTATGTGAGACTTAGCTAGCAAAATAATAAGATTTAGACCTAACACAATGCTTATCAAATTCCTAAGAGCCATATTAGAAGTTAGACTCAAGATTTATCATTGGTGTGGGAAGGAAAACTGAAAATGACTCAAAGAAAAAGAAACAGAAAAAGAAAAACGTGTGGTTTCAAATTGCTGTTCTGCTCAATTTCAACATCTAATCTGTTTTGACATGTAACTTTCAAACCACTTGGTCAAATTTAACTTTCTTTATGTCGTTGGATTCAGCATGAAAAAATGAAGAACACAACGCGGACCAAACTTTCAAAACAGTAGCAGAAAATCAAATTTGTAGCAATGAAGAAGCCTACGTTTTCAACACAAACACAAAAACTAAAAACTTTCCAGCACACCCAAACTTAAATGATGCATTGTCCTTAATGTTTGAATCCATGTAAAGCAGGCAATGCACATAAAATCAAGGGTAAATGAATGAAATGAAAGAAATAAAAGAAAGAGAGTTTAGAACTTCCCCTTGAAGACAATGAGAAGGTAATGCACATAGTATGGCAGCACATGTTCTTCTTTGACTATTTGGGTCAGCTGCTCATCATGTTTCTCCCACATCAAGGAAAAGAAAACCCTAACAAAAACAAAACAGGAAATGAGATAAAACTAAGAATGAGTAGCAGTTATTATACAAATGAAAGAGATATGATCGGAATGCTCCCTTTGAAGTGATAGCTGGAGCGTGGTTGGCCATAGCAGCTGGAGGTCGACTTCTCGCGCTGCTCCATACTCCATGTTTCTATGGATTGGGTTGTCTCCTCTCTTTCCCTCTTTCTTATTGAGCTACTTCAGAAATGCTTAAAGAAAGATAAGGAAACTTGAAACATATTTTCATATTATTTGATTAGGAAACCAGAACTTAAATGAAAATGATAAACTAAACTAAAACATCAAGATTAGGGATTCAACTTCACCACAAACATCTAATTCCATGCTTCAAAGTAACAAGCATCAAAGTAAATCAAACTAGCTTATGAAGTTCATTCTTTCTCAATTATGATTATCCATTTGGTGTGTGGTTGTAATCAAGTATTCAGAACAAGTATTTAGCTATGGTGTTTAGTCTAAACACAAATTCCAAACCCATTAAGAACAAGAAGAACAATAAAGAACCAAGTAGAATTTCAACATGGTGTTTGTCTTCAATATCTACCCATCCATTCACTAATCGGTCCAAGAGTCATATGGTGTTTATGTAAACTTGAACAAGATATTTAATTAAGAGCAAGCGAATGAAACCAGAAACTAGCAATAATCAACATGCTACTTGAACCTTTTTTGTGTTGTGTAAGCTGGGACTCAAACCCAGTTCTCTTGCTTGTCAGGCAATTGTCCTTGTCCGTTGGACTACAAACACAACTTATCAATTAACCTCATTAACTTTAAAACATGAAACTGTCTAGTTATAAAAAAGATAAAAATAAATAAAAAGTAGGAAAACCAAATAGAATCAAGCAATGTTACCAATCCCCGGCAACGGCGCCAAAAACTTGTTGTGTAGATTTAGCTGCACCAAAATGGATTCAGCTACATCCTCAACTTGTGATACTCGCAAGTGCACGAGTCGTTGGTAGTTTAGCATATGTAAGTGCGAGGTCGATTACACAGGGATTGGTGATTGAATGATCCAACTCAGTTTTCCTACACAAAACAGAAATGGAGACAAGAGAAACAAAACAAGAAGAAAAAAAAGAACTAAGACAAGATGGTGAGGTTTTAGAATCCACCCTAATTGTTCTAATCATGTTATGGCAGCAAGTAAACAAATTGATTCACTCATGAAGATGCTCACAAATAAGTCCATGGTGTTTGGATCAAATTGCATTGAACATCACAAGGACCCTAAGCATGGTGTTTACATTAGGAGACCTAGAAACCAAATCACATAAGTTGCTAATGGATGGAATGAAGATGATCCCCAAACCTTCCCAACAAGAGCATAACGCATAAAACCTTAGGTGATCAATCAAAGGATGCAAAACAGCTCCATTCAAACAGTGAAGAAGAATTCATGAATGAAATCAAACTTTATAAACTCAAACCATGATACAAGACTTATTACAACTAACAACAGAAAAACAAAGTAAAACAAAGAAAACACAAGAAGAAAATAAAAGACAAAGGAAGGAGAAGAAGATAAGGACAGCATGCTAGAGATGGAAAAGAATCATCTCCATGGCTGCCAGGAGGCCAAAGCCTCCCAGCTGCTGCCTTCTCCCTTCTCTCCCTTTGTGACTCTCAACTTTCCCTCTCTTTGTGTACAATGGAAGTGTAAATTATGGAATGAAATTCTGGCTCTCTAAGCTCTCTAGAGACTCCCTATTTATAGGCACAAGGGTTAGGTGAATCAGATTATACAATTAAGTTCACCAACCACACAAATTTCAACTAACACACTTGCATTAGATAATCAGAAATGGTTGTTGCACTTCACCAATAACTTCCACCAGCAGCCCTAGCTCATTAATATGTCAGCATGACCAAGCATCCATCCAGAAACCAATACCTCATGCCTAGCTCACCATGACCAAGCATCCATCAGCTCATCCTTAGGTCAGCATGATGTGCAGCTTCAAGGGCTTACGAATTGGGCTTGGCTGAATCAAATGACAACTTTAAGATGTCCATTGTGAAGTTCAGAATGTCTCTGATCCAACCATACAAGTATTGGCCCAATCCAAGCTCCGATGAAGAAGATAACGCTGAAATGAACGTCTACCTCAGTCTCCAATTCTTGCACGTTTTTGCACCATATTGCTTCATTGGCCTTAACATGCTTTAATTGCATGAATTATGCTCTCTTGCTCTATTGGCCTACAAAACACACAAAGAGAGGCAAATAACTCAAAATTCTAAGAAACTAAGCAAAAGAAGTAAGTAAATAGGGTACGTATATGTATGAAATTATGAGCTTAACAAGTGCACGAACCGTTGGTAGTTTAGCGTATGTAAGTGCGAGGTCGATTCCACAGGGATTGGTGATTGAATAATCCAGTTCAATTTTCCTACACAAAACAAAAATGAAAACAAAAGAAACAAAATAAGAAGAAAGAATGTACATTGCAAGAAAAATAAATTACAACTTAGAGAACATTAAAGAGAGCATTTGAGGAAGGAAGGAAAGTGTTTGAGAGATTTGGAGAATTTTGGAAGAGAAGGGAAATGTGGAAGAGAGTAGAGAAGTGTTTGGAAAGCTTGAGGATTTTGAAAGAGAAAGTGTTTGAGAACTTTGAGAATTTGGAAGAACATGTGTTTGAAAGCTTTAGAGAATTTGATGAAGGAAATGGGAGAAGTGTTTGGGAAGTGTTTGGAGAAGAGAGTGTTTGAAGAATTTAGAAGAAGAGAAAGGAAAAGTGTTTGAGATTTAATACAAAGAAAATTTAGTAGAATGATCTTATTACAACAATTGAGAACTACAAATGGAAACTAATAGAATTTGAGGGAGAGAAGGGAAAGGAGCTCTAGAGAAGTGTTTGAGAGCTCCCCCCTTGGGGTGTGATTACAAGCTTAGAGAACTTCCCTATTTATAGGCCTAGGGGAAGTGAAAATCTGAATTATACAATAGGTTTACCTACCACACTCACTTCACCAACTTAGAACACTTAATTCACCTAACACACTATTACATTTGAAAACAATTCCTCTTGTCTTTAGGCTTAGTGTTGCAACTCCCACTTCATCATCTTTTGGCTCATTTGGCTGCTGCAAAATTCCACTCAAATATAGGTATTGAATATGCTTCACCAAACTTTCCCACAATCAACAACACTTCATCATGCATATGTCATGCATGACAATGCATTGCAGCCAGCTTGTGGGCTCGTTTTGGGCTTGTGGCTCCAGTCTGAAAAATCTGGAAAAATATGGATCTTGAAGCTCTTTGTCTTATCTTTCCAAGAATATGCAGCCCAACTCAAGGAAAAATCGGAAAGGCCTTCAAATGTGATTTTTGGCCCAGTAACGCAGATGTTGCCGAATTTGACCTTAAGTTGCCAAAACATGTATAACTTTCTCTAGAAGACTCGGAATCATGAACCGTAAAATTCTACAGAAACTAGACTTCCGTATCTTTCCAATGATGTATGGCTCATTATCTGGTTCTTCTCTTGAGCAAGTACAGTCCAATCCGTGAAGTTGACTGATCTCCAGACACCGTTTTGAGCTAACTTGTCTCCAAAATGCAATTAGTGTGTTTCAAGATTATAACACTGAAACAAACATAAAACTTATTAAAAGCACAAGTTTAACTCAAAAACATAACCAAATCATAAGTTAAAAGGGTACAAAATGATATGTAATTATGCACCGATCAAATACTCCCAAACCTAGATTTTGCTAGTCCTCGTGCAAAACAAACGGAAAACAAAGATAAAAATAAAACAAAAAGTTAACTAGACCACTTTCGTAGGTAACTCGATTGCATTTAGCGTATGCAACAAGCCTTTAAACCTCTAGGCATCCCTAGTAGGAGGAGTTGTGTCTCATGAGGGTTTAAAAGATACGATACTCACAAACGTTTTTCTAACTCTACAAAACAAAATGGTTACAAAACTTCTTAGATTTGTTAGTCCTTAAGCAAAATAAAAGAAACAAAAATAAAAGCAAAAAACAAAAATAAAAGTAAAAACAAAACAAAAATAAGACTCAAAACAATCTTCCCGAACATTTTTGAAGAGAAATGACTCATGCACATGACTCAAAAGTTTTAACAATAAAAGCTTAATTTTGGACATTATTCACAAACCGGCAAAGTTCAAAACATAGTATGCTCAAAGTGTAGTAGTGTGATAGCCAAATGCAACAAATTCCCCAATCTTAGTTTTCACACAATTTCAAAAACATAACCAAATCATAAGTTAAAATGGTACAAAATGATATGTAATTATGCACCGATCAAGATGCAGCTACGGCTGTCCTTCTAGTTCAGCATTCTAGGCTTGGCTCCCATCCTCTAGCTTCCTTGATTGCTAGCTGTTGTGCAATGGTGTGACAAATTGGTGTTTGTTCTGTGAGTCACATCTACAGGGAAAGGAATGCTGTGGCGGATTTTTTTTGGCTAAATGGAGCCATAACCTTGATCTTGGGTTGTGTGTGCTTGATGCTGCTCCAGCTGGCTTGGTTCTGTTTTAGTTGATGACTTATTAGGAGTTCCTAGAACTCGTTGGGTTAGTTTAGCTTCTGGCTAAGTTTTTGTTGTTTTGGGGTTTGAGCCCCCTCTTTACCAAAAAAAAAAATTATGTAAGCTTTTGTTTTGAGTTTGTTTTTTGGCCTGCCACATATAATCACTAAATATATAAACATTTTAGAGAAAAACCCTTCAAATCCAAATACTTTTGAAAAACTTAATGTTGTCGTTTTAATTTTAAATGAAAAAATGGAAACACACAAAGAACCAATTAGAAATTGACTAGTTGCTAGCAAGGGTTTTTTTTCTCAAATTGGTCTCTCTAATGGCATGTTTACTTATCAGGAATGGGGTATTGAAATGATTTAAATTACTAGTTGTCCTATGTTTACTAACACATGAGTATTGTAATGATTTCACTTCATGACTTCCCCCGCGTATACTAATACATAAGGAATATAAAAAAAATTAGGGGGAAGTAGTTGATGCGTTTCCAATACCTTGATCAAGGAAGGAATCATAAATTTTTTAGTGTGTGGGCTAGCTAAATGTTGTAGCTTAACAAGAAGAATTAAATCTTACCTCTGTAGTTTGATTCCATTAAAATGTTTTCACATCAACCGAATAAGCTTCACAAATGCAGAGTAAAAAATATAAATAATTAAGTTCCACATATATATTAATTGTAAACACAAGAACAATAGAATTAGATTAAGATACTATTCCGTTTTTTAGAACCTTTTCCCATATGTGAGTTTTAATTACTTAGTGTATTCAATTAGGTTTGTATAAGATTTTGAAAGATTTTTTTTAAGTGACAGATTTCCTGGAATTGTATAACTCCTATAGGTTTTACCCGGATTTGTAATAAACTTACATAAACTTTTATTATAGACTTCCATACTTTTATATGAACTTTTGTTATAGATTCAGATCAATTTGCATAGACATTATCACTTTTGTTACAGGCCTCCTGAACCACGCTTGCAACTTGGGCAGCCGTAGAAGCACCGGATACTTTCCAGAATGGACCCCATGAAAGCTGTTTTGGTTATATGATTCAAGTGCGTTGAAACCTCGGAGGTGGCATTACACGCCCCTGTATTAAATGTGTTTTTATTAGCTGTTTTATGCTTTGGAGTTTGCCGCTGTGTGAGGAATTCCATGCAGTGGCTGACTTGGAACCATTCATACGTGGTGGAACTATTTCTAGCAAGAAATGATTCATGGCAAATGGGGCAAAGAAGATTATGATTAAGATAAATTATGAGATACTCATATTGCATTTTGCATTTATGACGCACAGTCCAAAAGGTACTGGGCCTTGCTTTATGAGAAGAAGCAGGAGTTGAAGAGCGGCTAACCCGTGTGGAACCCTTCTGAGTCTTTGTGCCAGACGTTGTACTTTTTGTTAAAGAGTCAGATCAATTTGTCTTCACGAACCCACCACAAATTCACGAAAAGCAAATATTATAAGAAATTTAAAGTAACTCAAAGTAACTGGCGTTCATGAAAGTATAGTGACAAATTTATTAAATCCTTCCAAATCTATCTCCTTTTGAATACAGGTAAATTTAAATGGACTTTTTCCAAGTCCTAATTGAATACACCCACATTTAAAATGGGCATTTTAAAAGTTCAAACAAGTCTAGATTGAATACACTCAAATTATTATAGACTTTTTAAAAGTTTATATAAATCCAAATTGAATACACTCGGATTTTTAAAATCTTTTTAAACGCTTTATAATCCTAATTGAATACACCCCTGGACATATGAGAATACAAATACATTTGAGAGGGAAAATATATTTTCCTAATGTGTGGGCTATGTAGGTTTATTTTTTCTACCTTTTGCCAAAGACAGCATACTTTGATGTTGTTTGATAACTATTTCATTTTCAATTTTTAATTTTAATTTTTCCATTTTTTTTTTGAAAATTGAAAAAATTAAAACAGTTTCAAAATCACTTTTTTGAAAACAGAAAATTAAAAACTAAAAAGGCAGCATACTTATTGCTTGTGGGCCGTTTAGCTATAGGTTTGTATATATTTTCTTCAAAGCTTACCTATGGTACAGCCCACCACAGCCTTGATTGTGGTTTCGCCCTGGACCTTTGCTTCTCCTAGCAGTAGCCCTGTTTGAACGACCAGAGAGTTGCAGTTGAAGTTTCATACTAGAGTTGACGACCCTGTCTGAAATGGCTTGCTAAGGGTTTCAGTTCAAATTGCCCAAAACCCAACCAACCAATCGACACAATGGAGGACCTCGCAAATGCGTTCTCTGTGCTGGAGCTTGACGCTGAAGACGACGATCAAGCGCGAGAGGCCTCTTCTGTTTCCAAAAACAAAGATGACACTACAAAATCTTCAGGTTAATTCGTTTTCCATAGTTACTGTAAGTGCCAGGGTTAGGGTTTAGGGTTTAGGCATTTCTGGAAGCCATTGCTTATCTGAAAGGCTAGCTTATGCTAAATGCAACTGCTTTTCTCTATCTTCTAAGAGTTGCTTTTGATTATTCAGCCCCAAAATTGTGAACAAGTTGGATAAAAGCTCGACTCTTTTTTTAGTTTTCTGGATTGGTTGTGTATCAGATTAAGCTTCCTGAACTTACTGGTTACTAGTGAAGCTTCCTGAACTTATTTGGCTGTGTATTTCTAGGGGTATTGATTGAGCCGAATAGGAAGGATTTCTAGGCCTACGGATCTGATTCAGCTAATTTCTGGGGGTCCCTAGGAAATTTTTATTGACTTTTATACTTTTTATTTATATTCATGGATGTAATATACTTACATATACAACTCAATTGAAGATGTCCCATAGCCAACAAAGTTCTTATTTTTGAATTGGTCTGTTTTTGGGAGCCTTTTCTCGCTGTTGTTGGTTGTGAGGTTTTGTTTTGTTTTGTTTGACGATGGTGTTGTACAGTGGATATCTTGTCCACTGACTCTTTTATTTTCATTTAGCTGTAGTAAAAGTTTGTTTCTCACGATTAAAATTCATAATTTTTTCATAATATTTTCTTTAAATGGAAGCCATGTTCATCATAGACCATAAACTGGGTATTTATTTAACCATATATGGTTTACTCTAGGTGACTATTGGTTGATAATCTAGCTGGGGTGATTGAAGTATATGAATATCTTCATGCTAATGATTTATCTTCGAGACAGGCAAGAAGACGGAGAAGAAAGTCAACAACTCTGATAACACGTTGCTAGTAAAAGAGAAAGAGAGTCAGCAAAATCCAGAGATGCCTCTAGATGAGTACAGGTTGCCCCTGGTATGGATTGACTTGGAAATGACTGGTGAGGATTTTATTGGTTGGTCAGAATATAAGAATGTCTAACTAAATAACAATGATAATTTGTTTGCTACTCTTGGGAGATAAACTCTATGGGAATTATTTATATGGAGTAAATACATGTTACAGGACAGAAATTAATTGTTGTTAATGCCCATGGAAAGGCATCTCTCAGTTTCTTTTCATGTTCCCCTCTAATCTTCTCCCATCTCTGTAGAATCTCTTTGCCACATAACACTGCTAGTATGTTTTTTTCCCTCTTCCATCTTTCCATGGTTGAGATATCCGGACGTTGTAGAGCTTTCTCCCTGTGCTTCTTGATTGAGAATATCATTGTCAGTCTAGACTTGACAGAAGGCCTTGGTGTCTTGAGTCATAGGTATTCTCTCCTGTAAGTCCTTTTTCAACACGTTGATAATCAATCACACTGTTCCAATGTTTAGTCCATCCCTTATTATTTGGAAGACCAAAGTTCCTGGTCATGGTTGAATTAATACTTATCAGGTCCTTCAATCAAAGGGGCCATATTTTCATTTATCTCCTCACTGGTTTACTAGGTGGAAAGGGGTTGCAGAGAGCATTGATCATCTCTTTCTTCATTGTCCAGTGGCTTTGAGATTGACTTGGATGCTGCCCTTCTCATGTAATGCCTTATTTGTGGAGAGTTTGTGTGCTTTTAGTGGATGGTAGAAGTTAAGGGTGCTCCCGACATGTGGCGTGTTACCCATAATTTTGGCGAAATGGACTGAGAGGAGCAACTTAATATTTAGAGGAAGGGTGGGGAGTCTGTCGTTTGCCTATGGGATAAGGCTAGATTAATGGCTTTGCTTTGGGCACCAGTTTCTGTTGCATTATTTGACTGCCCCTTCTTTCTTCCAAATATTTGGATTGGATGCTGCTGTTTCTTAGGTTTTCTGATTGTAGTTGACTGGTTCTTGTTCTGTTTTGTTTGGATAGGAGTCGTTTTGACTGTTTTTCCTGCTAGGGATGTTCGGCCTAGATTGAGAGTTGTTTATTCGTGGACTAGTAGTCGACCATGATTGTAGTTTTTAGATTTTTTTTACTTATTACTATACTCATTCCGTTTCCTATCTGAAAACAAAAATAATGAGGCACATATAATATGTAATGCTAGACCTGTACTTAAATCAAAGTTACCTATTCAGATGTTGTCTGTTTACAGACCAATTAATAATTTCTATGGTAAACTTGCCCTAAAATGTGATGACATGAGGATTTTCAAATTTATCTTCTCTTTTACTTCTGTCATGCAGGTTTAAATGTTGAAGTTGATCGGATACTAGAGATTGCCTGTATTATTACTGATGGAAAATTAACCAAATCAGTAGAGGTATTTTCTCAATTAGCATCAGATTTGCATAATTTTTTTAATTTTATTTTAGGGTTATATTGTCTCTATGCCTCTGTTTGTGTTTTTCCATTTTCATATTTTGCAAGTATTGTTTATTACGTCATATATCAACACCATTAAATCTTCTCATTTATCTTTCCATTTTTAAAATTCTGCAACTGCAGTTGTTAACTACTTTATCGATCATCACCATTTAGTCTTCTCATTTATTTGTATCTTTGTCACTGATTGCTATTTAAAAGATTGTAATTTTAAAGGAGTGAACTTCAGTAAATGGTATCATTTTCAATATTTTATCTTTTCTTATTAATAATTATCTTTTAGCACACATAATTTTGTTTGTTCCATATATGTTTTATTGACTTTATCCACCGACAGAAGATATACATTCTTTCATTTTCTGCCCTGTGGAAAGATATGATGAAATCTTGTGTTCACATGTAAATCTTGTCAGTGAAACATCATATATTGGGACATATTCTGAGATTTTGTGAAAGAATGGTTATAAAAAGCCAACTATATGCCTCAAATGCCCTGAGTTTTCTCTCAGTAGAGTATTCATACATAATTAACATGCAAAACATTCAGAAAATAGTACTTCCTCTTTTTAGATATGACATGTGTGCTAAAGAGTCCATCAGTCAGTCGATCAATTCTCTTCCTTCAGTTAATTGAATTTCGATTTTCTATGTAGGGGAACTCTAAGAATATCTGTCAGCAGTTTGTAATTTATTTATGTGATTTTGGCGAGTGTTTGAGACTCATGATATCTTGTGGTGGGGTTAGTATATAGTTATTTGAAATTGGCTCTCACCTGGCTTTACTTATCAAGTGATGGCTCGGGACTCATAACCCAACCAAGAATCTTTTCAAATTCTCACTCTAGCCCCACACCCGACAACAAGTTTCAGAAGACCAAAATATCTCAGATAGGTTCATTACTAGGTTTCAAAAGGGCAGGTTTGAGTTTTGACAATCCTAAAAGAAGCTTCAGGACTCATATTCACTAGCATCTTAACTATGATGAGAACACTCCAAGGCTTCTTCATTCTTCCATTTTCTTCCTTAAGAGACTGGAAATGGGTCGTCTTCATCAAATCTGTTCCTGTCATCATATTTCTAGTGGAGGGGTACCATTACCTTCCTCAGGGATCCACCCACTCATTGAACCAAATTCATGAGTACTTGGGAAGGCTGGATCATTATTTGATAGCTTTGTCTTCGTAAGCTGCCATTTGAGCCCCCTTCTTGGTTCTATTATCATCCTGTGGAATATTCATAGACATGGTTGCTGTAATTAATAAGCTGACAGGATACAGGGCATGAAAAAGATAATAGGTGTAAACTAGGACCTGTTGTTTAACTTACCAAGATAGCACATGACTGTTCAACTTTTTCAGTGTCTTTTTCCCCAACTCTTGTTTAACTCAAATTGTTGTTTTTGGGATTGTACATCCTTTAAATTCGAAGATGTTAAACAGAACACCTGACTGAGTTAAGGATGTTTATTTATGCGAATTAAATGAGATGTTATCCTTTCCCTTTATTCTTATTCTTATCTTATTTTGGTTCACTTGTTTATTTTATTTTATTTTTATCATTTGTGCTCAATTTCAAAATGCATCTTGATTCCCTAACTAGTATTGGCCCATGGTTTCCTTATCTTTAAAAAAAAAAAAAAAAAATTAAAAAAAACTCTTTCTTCCCTTTTATCTTTCAGGGCCCTGATTTGGTTATTCATCAAACTAAGGAGTGTTTAGATAGGATGGGAGAATGGTGTCAAAGTCATCATGAAGCTAGTGGTAAGCAGGGTGTTATAAACCGCCGTCCAACATTGTACACCTCTTAGTAACATTATGTATGCAGATACGTTCTATTTAGCTCCATGCATCATAACATAGGCATGAATGTATTATCATTTTAACATATGGTGTATGATTTCACGACTAACAAACTTTATTAAATTTAGGGTTGACAAAAAAGGTGCTCGAAAGTACAATCAGTGAAAGAGAAGCTGAAAAGCAGGTGTGTAAGAACTCTTTTTAGAAATAAGCTTTTGTTTGTTGTTTTTGCTTCTAGCATATGCACATTTCTGAACCGTGTGACCATGTTAAGCAACACCACTAAATTTTGATAAAGATGTTTTGTAATTTCTGGAGTGTTGCTGGCCTTTCTGTAATACTTCCTTTCTATGACTCTGCTACTCCTGAAGTCGACTTTTGGTATTCCAAAACAGCTTCAATAACCTCATCATTAAATTTTCTCCTTTTCCTAAGCAACCCTTGGTATTTCTACACAACCTTTATTGCTTTATTACAGAAGCTGAATGGCTCTTTAAGTATGACCGACTCTTATAACTAGACCCCGGAAAAAGTGGAAGTTAATAATTATCTACATCAGGATGTAATTAAGAATATAATGCACTCATGGAACTTTAGTTTTGGTTGGTATCATTAATAATTATTCTATACTTGGATAATAGTCTGGTTTTTTTTTCTAATTAACATGCATGTGATTCTAATAACATGTGTTTAATTATAGGATTGAATATATAAGATAATTTTTTCCATGGAATTACCTTTAAAGAAGTCTGCCTCTGAGTTTCTCGTTGTTTAAATAACAAGGGACCTGGAACCTTTGGACATCCCCTTGTGCAGAGAAGAGAATTTGGTACCCATTGTGCTTTTCCTTAGTTGTTTTTGAATAAGAATTATTCAACCTATTTGTGATGAACAACTGAGATTATTTATTTGTACATATATACTACTTATTCAGTAATCATCCTCTTTTTACTTCAATTGTGACCTTTAGCTACACTCTAGTTATATTCGTTATTGATATTCCAGTTGAGTACTTTTTCTTTATATTTCTGTGTAAACAAGTGTATGTTTCAATACTGCAGGTCATAGAATTTGTAAAGAGAAACGTAGGAACATATACACCTCAGTTAGCAGGCAATTCAGTTTATGTGGATTTTGCATTTTTAAAGGTAATGTGAATCACCTTTCCTGGATTTTATTTATAATTAACTCAATTTGAAGTATTTGGTTATTAATAAAACGTTGTGGTATGGAAGTCTCGTCTTTCATTCAAATGAGACGCACCTATATATTTTGTAAGCTAATGAGCATGCAAGGAAATACCACACTATGCAGCAGATTTGTTATGTCCATTTTTCACTTATTTAGCTGTTTTTTTCTGTTATGTCTGAAGTTGAAAGCTTTTCATGCCGCTATTGTGAACTTGAAATCTAGAAAGGGCAAATCATGAGGGCAGGGGAGCTTCGAGAAGGGTTTTTGTAAAAATAAGGAGAGAATAAGATGCATCAATCATAACTCATAGAAATTTAGAACAATTTTAGTTGGGAACTTCTTCAAAGTAAGAAACTAAATAAGAAGCAAATCTCTTAATTTAGGCAACTAAGTCGCACCCTTAAACAAAGAATCCTAATTATAGAGCATAATTTTACCCTCAAGCAGAGAATTGGTGGCTTGATATTACAGTTGAGGATTACACCATTATAACTAGAACATGATTTTATTAGACTTGGGAAGGATAACAACATGAAGAGAAGATAAGGCACTCTACTGGGGCGGTGGTCTTCCCACAAAAGTGGAAGCAGTAAAAGTTCTGGATGTTAGGCCTATTAGCTCAGTATCAAGCTTGTATAAAATTTAACTTTTTTTCCCAAAGATTGAGGAAGGTGCTGGGTGATTCTATTTCACAAGCGCAAAGGGCATTTGTAAAAGGATGTCAATAATTTTTTTCCGGGTACAGGGAGAAAGGACAGCAGATTTTAGATGTGGTACTTTTAATTGAAAATGTGGTTGTGGAGGAAGTGAGAACAAAGAAAGAAGGATTAGTTTTTAAAGTTGATTTTGATTTTTGAAAAAGCCTATGACTGTGGATTGTGGTTTATTGGATTTTGCTTTGGAACGAAAGGGGTTTCTTGGGCTGTTTTGAGCGAGTGGATTAGGGGATGTTTGTATTCAGCTAATTTTTTCAATTTATCATTAAGAATAAATTACGTATTCTGGAAGATAAACTTGAGCTATTGCCTTGATCGCCTATGTTTTTCCTCAATAAAAATGAAGGGTTTGTACTTGTATGTGTTTTGAAAGATAAGATAAGCTTGGGTTGTGCCCTTGGCTGCCCATGTTTTTCCTCATTTTGTTATTGTAGTCTATTGAATTTAATTAGCCTGGTTGGATTTCTTAACAGTTTTTTTCTTCTGTGTCTGTCAGAAATACATGCCAGATTTGGCTAGCCTTTTCTCCCATGTAATAGTGGATGTTAGTAGTGTTAAAGCTTTGTGCATTCGCTGGTATCCTAGAGGTAAAAATTCTTACACTACCTGGTTAATCCTGTAGTTTATCTCTACCACTAAAAAGACAAGTAAATTCTCTAAATTGGTTTTAATTTTTTCTTCAATCGTTTTAATACTCTCCTCCCATGTTGATATGCTTGAAACTTCATCCTAGACAAGTTAAAGTGCTTTCATGCTATGTAGCCACTATGACCACTTTAAGGCCATCAGAACTAATAACACGGTATACTAAAACCTTTCTTTTACTACAACAATGTACGGCCTTGTAATTCGCCACCAATTTTTAGTTGACTAATAGAAACTGTGTTTGTATATGAACAACACTGGTGACAAAGAGCTTAACAATGATGAGGAATATGGTGGTTAAGAAATATTAAATTGAATAATTTTCTAAAGTTGTTGGAATGACCTTCAAAACTGTGCCCATGGGAAAATGTGGACAAGCCACCCACCTCTTCATGATATGTGGAATAGTATTAAAAAAGTTTTCAAGCAATGCAAATTTTAATCCTTTTTGTCTTCATCTTGTTTGTTACCTTAGCTTGTTATGTGGCTTCTCAGAACTTGGTTGGGCATTTTTTTGGCTGCTCTGTATATTGAAATGTGCTTGCCTGGAAACTTCATTTGTATTGTCCTTGTTTTACAGATAATAAGAAAGCCCCTACTAAAGAAAATAATCACAGAGCCATGGATGATATTAGAGAAAGTATCAAGGAACTTAAATACTACAAGGAGAATATATTCAAAGCATCTAAAAAATGATACAAGGAGGCTCCAAAGTTCTAATTCTATGGATTGCTTCATTGAGGTTTGACTTGGAAAGTACTTCCATACTAGCAGCTTATGTACAATTAGTTCTGACCCTTTATACATATCTGCCCATTGCACTGTGACGAAAATTATGTCGATGCATTGAACTATCAAGGATTAATTTGTGTCAGGAATCCATCATGTGGTGATTGTTTTTAATCTTAAATTTCATTAGAGATTTGGTTGTACTTAATGTTAATAGATCTCATTCCTTGACTCTTAATTGTATGATTGTTTTTTTCTTTTTGTCTTAAATCTAATTGCAAGTGTTACATTTGTTTCTTAAATACTGAAAAGCATCCTAAAGAAACAATTTGACAAGTTTTCAGTGCCCTTAGAAGGAACTGGGTTGCCTAATCTTACACAACTCAAATTGTTGGTGTGTTTACTCTAGACGGTTCCAAGTTTTGGAGATTCTTGTTTTTTCGTTTTGCACAATTAGATGGTTGAATAGGATTTAATTTGTCTTTGATACATTTTTTTTCCTCCTGTAAAAGGGAGCGCATTCCCTCATTTTTAATCAACCCATTTTAGAAATCAATCAAAGATTGTAGAGAGTTGAGATCTTTTCAAACTGTCAATTGTTCTTTACTATTCTATATCTATTTGTTCTTTAAATTTTATTCACTTCACAGAAAGAAAAGGGGGCTGTGTAAAGATATTTACTAGCAACAATAAGATCCACTATGCCAAACAGAATAAATTGAAGCTGATAAAGTAGAAAACAATTGTATTGTACGGAATGCCTTCTAGAATTGCTAGTGTTTTAGTTTTCTAAGTGTGTGTACTTAGGCTTTCGCTGCCCATTCTTCAATTGATAGCAAACAAAAGTAACAAGTCCCTAATTTTATGTATTTATTGTTCTTTTAATTTAAATTTGCATGTAATGCTGAAAATGAATTTTGAGTTTCTCGATTATAAACTTATAGAATTCATTATTAGCATTACATATATTCAAAATTAAAATACATAAGTAAGGAGCGCCACCATCGCTTGTACTTAAAAAAAAAAACACACACACACACACACATAAAGCAAAGGGCTTATAGTAAAGTAGTTAAGAGCAAATATAAGGTCCTAGGTTTGATTTCTCCTCTCTCAATATTACTTGTATTAAAAAAAAAAAAAACACACAAATATCCGACTATGGAGATGTAAAGTAATAATATACCTATAGAACTCATACACATGACCAAACCCTATATTCGTCTCAAACTTGACCAAATGCATTAACATGTGTGTCACATGATAAATGGAAGGACTCGACCACTCACCCCTGTAACCTACTGAAGTTTGCATTCTTCTTAGGGATTTTTGTAAAAATGTCACATGAATTTATACCTCAGTTTCAATTTTTTCAGGGGGAGAAGGGGTCATGTGCGATGTGTTTTGGGGGCGGGGTGGGGGAGAAAGGGAGAGAGAGGTCTCTTTTTTCTCTCTTTTTTTTTTCCCTTGAAAATAGAAAGACTAAAATACCCTTAAAAATGGATGGAAAATTGGATGGTGTTAAAGTAAGATGATAAATCATGGATTTCGAAAAATTAAGCTGAGATTTCTTTTAAATTTTTCTTTAAAGTGATAAATTGAAACTGAGGTACAAGTTCAAGTGACATTTCTACAAAAATCTCTTCTTATAGTGAGGTCAAGTCCACATCAAACTTAAACTAATATGAATTGACCATTCAAAAAAAAAAAAAAAAAACCTTGCAACTTGCAAGTATTTGATAACTCACCTTCAATCCCAATGCCATATCGCTCCTCGTCTCCAACCTTCATATTTGTTGCGTTTTTCTATCTGTAACAAATTTTTCATAATATATATTTTAATGAAGAACGTTGGGGACATGTTTTTACTGTAGACGTGGTCACATTCGCGGCGTTTGAGCGACTGTGAATAGCAGTTATCTGCCACATATTTTGAACACAAACTCAAATTTGCTGATGCTGATGAGCTATATAGATGTTGAGTGTAAACACAATATAAACGTTGTGTGATAAGCGTACGTCATCAGATAATGGTATATTTCCATAAATTAATGACAAGCCATCACCAGAGATGCGAACATGAATTTGAATTAAGATACCCTTGTTGACTTGTTGGTATCAAGTGATGAACTAGGGTGAAGCTGAAGTCGGCATATCTACTCCACCCAGATGGCAATGATGAAGCTTCTGCGACATCCAAATACACGGCCGAGTGCTCTACTTCTTTGCTCCCCTTAGGAAATATAAGGATCCGCCTGATCATATATATACCAAGCGGAGAAATTAAGCCCAGAGCTGATTAACAATTACATTAATTATATCACCCTCATAAACAAATTAGTACGTACGTACCATTTATAACCACCAATGAAGAACACGTCGGAGTAATGCTTTATGTTAGTCAACTTAGAGAAGTGATCAATTCTCCAAGTGAATTTCCCAGAAAACAAAAGGTCGTCCTCTCCCTCATTCTTCATTATTCTACCATGCAAGTTCAAACATGAAAATAATAGCCACCGTCACACAAATATCACACAATAGATGCTAGTTTAGATTAAAATCGCATATATAGCACATGTAGAGATGCAAAACAAAGCACCAATATTAGTACATATAATAGTATCCGGAGGCGTACCTTCCACTTGACCAATTCATTTGTCAATATGAGAGAGAGAGAGAGAGAGAGAGAGAGAGAGAGTCGAAGAAATGGGAATTTTGACAGACGAAATTTTCCTTAAGCCCGTCTCTTCCAAAACCATCTGAACCAAAATTATCAGAAAAAAGGTGCCCCATCGGCCAGACATAACTTCAAAAGAAATACTAGTAAGGCTGTCACACACGCGACACATTAATAAATTTTTCTGATGATCTTTCGTATTTTGGCATCGTTTCTTTTCTTTTGGTATTATTATTTTTTTCCAGGATTTCTTAAAGCGTTTCTTCCTTGTAACTTCAACGTAGAGAAGTCAATTGTTCACTCCGATACACAAGGTCGTCTCCTTTATTCTCCTTTCTTTCGTTTCAATCATGACCTAATGTACTATAGAAATCTGAGGTAAACATTTTAATACCTTCAAAAGAATTAGTCCCAACATAAAGCCGTCATCCAATATCTTGGATAAAATTCTACGTATTTCATTGCATAGCTTTAACAGAGAGACTAAAATCTAACAGAAAATTCTCCAACTAATTATGCTGACGGATACGCTAACTCAGCATTCATATTTATCTTGTTGAACTCTACTTCTGCCTTTGCCAAATCTCTTTTTGCTACCTCAAGATCGACTTCAGCATCAGCTAGGATAGTCCTTCGCATCTTTATTTCCTCCTCTAAAACATCCACATCTCCTCTCAGTCTTTCACTTTTCCTACGTTTTTCTTCATACCGACAACAGATTGCACATGAAGTTCCAGCCAAGCCAAGTCAAATTTGAAGGTCTCAAGCTCCTCCCATAACAGTTGAAGACGTTGACAAGCATCAGGCGTCATATCCTTTACCTTTGTCTTTTTCAGAAACGGCAAGAGTCTGCCCAAGCTGTGAATGCACATTGAATAAATGCACTGCTCTTCTTCTTTTGGCACTCAATCAAGGAGGGATAAGACGAATAAACTTCCTCTAGAAATGGAACAAAAGTTTTCTCCACACAGCCCGAAAATCCTTAAGTTCTCCAGTTTCTTGGTCTCCTAAAATCTTAATACTGTTACGGACTGAAACTTAAACTTCAATAACACATACATCGTTCACGAGGTACCCTTTATCATGGTCACAAAGCTCTCTTAGAAGAATGAATTCGGTAAAGTCCCAGTCACTCGAATTTGCCACAAACTCATGCTTAATGTCTGAAAATTCGAAGGTATCAAGGATTACAAAAACATTAATATCAAGAATTAAAGGTAATGAACATGCAATAAAGCAATATTGATGATAGAGTGGCCCGTTGAAGTGCAACAGGTTAAACTGTTGAAAATACTAATGCCTATTTTTTATCAATCGGGGTAGGGAAGGGACTTCGAACTTGGGAGGACCCTTACTATAGGAAAAAATAAATAGCACTAGACTAAAAGTTGGTATACTGGAACATAATTGAAGCACATAATTCAAAAAAGAAAAGAAAGGTGGACTAATGATCTTCAAATTCCAAACACTCTCCCCTCAAATTATTTAGTAAAGAATAAAAGATGCTACGAATTTCGAACAAAAACTAATGTTCTCCGTAAATGATTGCTAAAACTACACTTAATTTCCACTACAACTTAGGCTACACATGCCTAGAAGGTGGTTGGCATCATATTCTTGCATATGAAGATATATGTGGCATCTCAGAATGTGTCACCACTGCTAAAATATGAAACCTAATATGAGAATATTTGTTTGTGGGAATTTTCTGTGTATTCTTCTCCTTGTAGGATGTTATATTTATAATACAACAGAACTTTAATGGGCAAGTAATAATAAATTCCTATTTACAGTAGGAAATAAGTAATTAAAGTAACTCAATTACAATTATAATAGGAATTCTTGGTGTAAAAGGAAAGTAAGTCAATGGTCCACAAGTCACGCCAACACTCCCCTGACGTTGGTGCATAGATGTCGCCAATGCCCAACTGATCCAGTGAATTGTGGAATGCTATATGACTTCCCGACTACCCTAAATCTTCCGCTGCACATATTATGACTTCCCAACTAGTCGGTAGTCGCTCGGTCAGTGAGTTGCTCGGTCAGTTGCACGGTCATAATATGTGCGGAGACTTGGGGATGGTCTAGCCTAACTAGTTGCTCGGTCAGTTATCGGAGACTGGGGGGCTATAGGCAGTGCACTATATAGCTTGGAAGATGAACTGTGGTGTTGCTCGACCAGTGCACTTAAAACTACAAGTCCCCAATCAAGAAGTTCCTTCTTACTCGCGAACTTGGGGGACTACTGTTGGTACCGTAACTGATCGAGCAACTAGCTAGGCTAGACCATCCACGTGCCATGCTTTGAGAAGTCATCACCTTAGCTAAAGAAGCATTACCACAAGTCACAACTCTAAGCAAGGCAAGGAGTCCCACATCGGAAAAGTACAAGAGATGGAGACTCCCCATCACCTATAAATTAAGACTACTCTCCCCTTAGAAAAGGGCTCGCTCTTCAGGACTCTCCTGCTGGTATGGTCTTCGGGTCCTGGGTTTTCTAGATCTTGGGCTTGATCCCTGGGCTTCGGTTTTCTAGCTTTGTACCTTAGGCCATAGGCCTTCTTCCATTTACCTTTGGGTCTAATCCCCTTGTACAAATGTAAACAAACATTATCATAATGAGAACATCTTCTCCGTGGACGTAGCCCATCATTCGGGTGAACCACGTATATTTTGTATTCAGCATGCTTATTTACTTTATTTACCTTAACTGCCGAATGCAACAATCTGCCAAAGGCACATACACCTGAAGACCCACGTCTTCACACATCATCCACCATTCCACCTCTATCTAAGTTGACCTCCCAAAAAGAGCATCAACAGAAATTTAGTCCATAACTTGGCAATTTAGGCTACAAATGATTATGAAAAAACTCACCAATTATATGTCAAGAGAAATATTTAAGCACTAATTTTGTGTTTGTAAATTGGAGAAATAGCCAAATACGCACCCGTTAACCACCAATGACAAAAACGTCAGAGTAATGCTTTGTCTTATTCAACTAAGAGAAGAAGTCAATGTTCTATGTGAATATCCCAGACACAAGCTCCTTCTCTCCTTTATCGTTCTTCATTCTACCAACATCAAAGCTCAAACCTGTACAACATATAGTACCCAAGTAGACCCCATAACACCAAATATCCTTGAGCAAAAAACAAAAACACCAAATAAATATCACCCAACAAAACTACTTTGGATTTGGAAGACAGAACAAACATATCACCAATGGTCCAGGGGCATACCTTCAAAGAGAGAGAGAGAGAGAGAGAGAGATTTGATAAAAAGCAAAAGAAATGGGAACTATCTATCAGTGGACCCAGGAAATTTTTAAAGAATTAATGGGAAATATTTAAAAGGCTAAAAGCTTTAAAAACAAAAAACAAAACTACCAACTAATACCATCCATATTTCGTAGTTACATGTACATGGCCTTCATTTTACCCTCCCACAAGCCTTAGACTCCTAGTTCCCACCAAAGTTTTGAAAGGCGATACCCTTTTGGTCGCTTAGTGTCAGGTGTAAGCCTTGAGGCATTGAGGCGTAAGCCTTTCATGACATGATTTTTTTTCTTTTAAAAAATACGTTTAAGTTTTCATATTAGGCTAGGCTAATGTAATATCAAATAACTAAGATGTTCCAAAAAAAATTAATAAAGGTTGTACTACAGACAAAAGGCACCATTGCATTTAAAATAAGAAAACCTAATAATATGATTATGAGATAGTACTATTGCTCATGATGACATGACTTGAAAGGAAGGGATAAAGAGCATCCATAGTTCCATTCTTTATTTTTTTTAATTTGGTGACTGTTCCACCAAAAATACCTTTTTTATATGCTAAGAAGGTTTGAGCAAAACGCATCGTTTCATATACTAAGACGACATCGTTTTAATGAGAAACCCAAAAGGAACAGCACACATCTTCTTCCTGGTGACGCATCCTCTTCCTCTCGCATCTTCTTCCTTGCGTAGGGTCTCTGTGAAGAAAAAGAATTGTGCAATTCTAACTAGACACACATCTGAAGGAGTTAGACACACATCTGAAGGAGTCTTGTCGTAGTAGATGCAATTTTTAGCTACCAAAACAGGAAAGTCTCTTTCAGACAATTAATTGAACAAATGGTGAGCACCATCAAAGGGGCAAATTCCGGCCACAACAAGTGATTTTCCAAAGAAAAAAGGTGCAGCTGCACCTCCTTGTGCCTTAATAGATCCACCACTGCTATCTATTAAATAGTCAGTTGATTACAGATTCCTTTGTCTGTACATGTATTACATTATCCCATGAGTCACTTTAATAAGTTTTTAATGAACTAAAAGGACCGTCCCTCTTCCCACCCAAACCATATGAAACCAAAATTATCATAAAAAAGGTACCCCATTTGCCAAACATAACTGGGTTTTTATTCCATAAAAAAAAGGGTTTATTTAGGCTTATTTACAACAATACCCCTTGAAACTGAGTCAAATCTCACTTTGCCCCCCCCTCCCCCAAAACTTAAAATGGCCCACTTTCCCCCCTTGATTGAGGTTTAATGTTCCACTTTGCTCTCTATCGTCCACTCCATCTGTTAACTTTAACTTCAATGAAGTGGAAAAGATGTTTTTGTAATTACACATGGATCATTGTTCACCAATTAAGTGGGTGACATGGCAAGTGGAGCCCCCCTCTGTATAGATATTGCACATCATTCCTTCTCGCACATGAAGGAGGTGGAGTCTGCCCCTCCCCCACCCTCTTACCTCTCTTTCCCTCATCTCCTCCTCTCTCTTCCCTCTGAACACCACAACTGCAAGATGCTTTGTTTTTCCTTCCATGGCTTCACATCCCCTCCTTCCTTCCCTCCCCCTTCTCGCCATCCCCTCCCTCAATTTTTTCCCTCTTGTTCCTCTTTTGCTTTGATTTTGTGATGTTCTTTTGTTTTTGCACATGTTTTGGTTTAGTTTCGATTGTTTAGGTTTTTTTTTTTTTTTGCAGATTTTAGAGTTCATGTATAGATCTATTCCAGATATATACTTTTCCCAAGGACTACCAATTGGTTTGGCCGGCTTGGGTGGTTTTGCTGGAACTCTTGGGAATCTAAATGGGTTTTGGCCGTAGCTCAGAGATGTGATCCCTACAATCCTTGTATGCCTTGGTTAGGGCATAAGGCCGGTCCTTTGGTAGGGAAATTTGGAGAGGTCATGACTTGGCTACTTCAGGATAAATGTGGCTTTTGCCTTTGTCAAGCCTAGTCTGCGTTGGAACTCTATGCAGAGAGATGGCTGGCTGATTTGGCAAGGTATGCCTGACACCTTGGGTGTTTTCGTGTTGGGCTAACTGGTGGCAAATGTTCTCCCAGTTACATTTCAAGGTTCGGCAATCATGTTCCAACTCGACATTTTTGGTACGGAGGTGGTCGTAGTTCTCCGTCATTTTGACAAAATCGACACGAAGTTGCTCCACTTCGGTCTAAAGATACGCATCGATTGAAGGTTTCCTTTTGGAGAATTCCACATGGGGGGTGTGATGCTGAGTGCCAAGGTTAGCTTCACTAGGCATGATGAAACGTGATGGACTGAAAAGACGATGGGTTCTAATAGGCGAAGGAGCCAGGAGGACTAGTAGAGATGTGGGATTCAAAAGTTGTTTCCCACAGACGGCGCCAAATTGTTGACGTCCAAAATTGGGTGTAAACTTAGATAGAAAAAATGCGAAGTCTTCAGCAGGATTAAGGGATTATGGACCTTCGACCTAGAAGCTCATCCTACAGAAGAAAGATGGAAGAAGCAATTGTCAAGCTTCGGTAAAGGTGAAAAGTAGTTACCCTTTTTACCCAGGCACTATTCCTCTTTTATAGAGATATTAAAGTGGGAGTTTGCACAAAGTTTTGATGTGGGACTTTGTGCAAGTCACTCTAGTGGCGACACGTGTCCAAGGCTTAGGTTATGTAGTTGAAAGCTTCGGCAATCGCCTTCGATTGGCAATTGCCACATTGGAGGAAAGATGTCTTTAGTAGCTGAGATCATGACGGTGTCATCAATCTAGGGGTCTGTCTGTGCGCTGATCTCCCAATACCGAATGTACTCGGTTGATTATGGTACAAACGGCTACTTTGTTTCTCTTGGGATATATAGACCCTCCCGATTGTACCAACCAAGTAAATTTAGGCTATAGAAAATAAAAACTCACTATTAAATATCAACATAAATATCTCAGCACAAAATTATGCGCTTGTAAATTGGATGTATAGCCAAATAGGTGTTTACCCGTTTTGTTTTGTTTCCTGAAATGAAAGGGTAAAATTCCCCATTAATCCAAAGACCATAGTTTGGTCAATAAATTAACTTTCTTTGTGTGTCGAGCGTGCCACTGTTAGCAATTTTTAATTCTAACAGACTTAGAGTAAAAATAACTTGCGCCCCAAGCTATTGACTTTGAACAAACGATTGTGAATTTGGGTGATGAATATCTCCCAAGTAAGTTCTTTTCTGTGCCTTAGACTGGGTAAGGACTTTAACAATTTTCCTCAGTATAAAACCGATAGTTCTGGCCAGAATGGATGATGACAGGTTGGATTGATTTCAGGCAGCACTCCCTTATTTCAGGCAGAACTCCCTTTTACAAGACTCAAAAAGGGAAAACTGACTATACAAAGACGAAAGGAAGGGCTGCGCTTCCATTTCTGCCTAGATAGTTGCCTCTGTTCTGGGCTGGACTAGATGTTTCGACGCTGGACTGGACTCTGAACAGCTTCAACTGTTAGGCTTCGGCTGCAAATTCGATACCAAAGCTTGAGTTTGGCAGAGCTTTAATCTATTTCAAACCCTGGAAGGCTTTTGAACGGGCGAGACTGGGATTTCTCCAGGTCTGGAAGGGGCAGAAGTGGCTGGACTTGAGCCAGAATTTGTACCTGGGACACTTGTACTGCTTAGTCAGAGCTTTCCATAAATTTGTTGAGGATTTTGTATTTGAGAAAACTCAAACTCTGCTTGTCTTGGCTTTTGCTGAACCAAATTTGTAACGAGAGAAGTCTCGTTGTTGTTAACTTCTAACTGGGATTCAAATCAGGGGCAGTGATCTAGTCTGTCTCTCCTGGGGAAAAGAAGATGATTCTGCAAGCTTGTTGGAAAGCTTTCGAGATTGAAATGCTTCAACTTTGGGTCTCTCTGAATTTTGTTTGGAGTTTTTATGATCAAGTGATTATTTCGAATGTTTGTCTTTTGATTGAGTTTTTGGTTGAGTTGGTTGATTGTGTGTTTGTCTGTTCATCCTCTCTTGTATTTATAGGAAATGTTTTCCTGTGGGTTTTTACATCTTTCAATAATGGGCGGCAAAATACTCAGCAGATCTTTTATTTTTAAAAGAAAAAGTAAAGGAGTTCTATCCTTGTTCTGGCAAGCAGGCACTCAACCATTGGTTTCTGAAGTGATTATTCTCCTGTGTTTGATGGGCTGCCATACCCTTTTCTCAGTTCCACCGTTTTTGCAAGTTCCCAGTTTTGAACAACTCTTCGTTCCTGCTTACTTTCCTTTCACAGAGGCAGAGTCTCTTTATCTCGGGGAATGATGCTCTTTCTATGACAGGGAATATATCTCCTGGCAACTGAATTTTTTAGAGACGCCCTTTCTTTCATTCCTCTGTTCGATTTTTAACTTCAGCCGATTTTATTGACTTTTCCAAGTCAGTGATCACATGGGCATGTTTCCTTTTAATCAAAAACGGTCAAGCCCATTTCTTCTTTTGGCTCGAAACCGCTTTGGCTCCTCTTTGCGGCCCAGTTTTCCCAACGGTCTTTGGGCCACGTGATATTGACCTGCTTGCTTCGTTTAATGGGCTGGATGTGTTGATGGGCTGAAAACGTTTTTAAAACAAGCGGCCCAGGAAATGTCGTGGGCTTTCTTCTTTCGGCCTGGGTGCGCCAATTTTAAGCCCAAACAATAGGTACCAGTCATAACCAATAATGACGAAAACGTCATAGTAAAGCTTTGTCGTATTCAACTTAGAGAAGTCAATTTTTCATGTGAATGTCCCGGACACAAGCTCCTTTCTCATTTTTCATTCTTCTTCTACCAACATCAGAGGTCAAAGTCAAACACTTAAATACATAGAAACACCAAATATGATAAAGCCAAAAGAAAAAAAAAATGACACCGAACAAATATCACTCAACAAAACTTCTTTTGAATAAAGCGCAAAAAATTAAGCTACCATGTATCGTAGGTTGGTTGGTGCTCTTCAATAACTTACGTTCACTCGCCTTGAGATAGCTTATGCCGTAAATATTGCTTGTCAATTCTTGTCTCAGCCTACTGATGTGTATTTTGGTCTTGTTAAATGCATTCTTTGATATATTCAGGGACTCTCACTCACAGTATGTACTATACTTACGGTCTTATCTCTCTTGTTGGGTATAGTAGGGGTGGGCATTCAAACTGCCCTCTGCTGCTCAACACGTCTCACCCGCTAAGTCTCATTGATTCATAGAATCGAAAAAAAAAATATGGAAAGAATCAAAGGGAGTTGCAAATATAAATTTTAAAAATTCATAAGTTTTACTAGTGCATATTATGTAACACTGGATATCTTCGTCAAAGAGACAAAAATATGCACCCAAGAGAAACTTGTACAGTAAATTAAGTTAATGGATAGCCTAGCTCAGTATCCATATCTATCTTCTTGAACTCTTCTTCTGCCTTTGCCAAGTCTCTTTTCGCTGCCTCAAGATCAACTTCTGCAGCAGCGAGGACATCCCTTCGCCTCTTTATTTCATTCTCCAAAATTTCCACATCTTCTCTCAGTCTATCAACTCTTCCTGCCCTTTTCTTCATGACCAAAACCGATTGAACATGAGGCTCCAGCCAAACCAAGTCAAATTTGAAGGTCTCAAGCTCCTCCCATAACAGTTGAAGGCGTTTACATGCATCACGGGTCATATCCTTGGCCTTTGTAGTCTTCAGAAAACACAAGAGTCGGCCCAAAGCTGTGAACGCACATTGAATAAACGTACGACTTCTCTTCTTATGGCACTCGAGCAAGGAAGGATATGACGAACACACTTCCTCTAGAAATGGAACAAAAGTTTTCTCTACTCGTCCTAAGCCCTTAAAATCGATAAGCTCCCCAGTTTCTTGGTCTTCTAAAATCTTAATGCCATTACGAACTGAAACTTCGGCTTCAACAACACAGAAATCATTGACAAGATACCCTTTATCATGATCACAAAGCTTACTTAGAAGAATGAATGATTTAAAGCCCCAGTCACTCGCATTTGCCACAAACTCATGTTCTGTATCTATGAAATGAAATGTATCAAGGATCACAAAACTTTAACCAAGAATCAAGCATATAAATGAACAGATAACAAAGCAATAAGAATGATATAGAAAGCCCATTGAAGTGAATAGATAAATAAGAAACATCACAAGTATGAAAATATTTGACTGACTTAAAGGCCTTAATTACAGTATAGCTTATTCTCCAACATTTACCTGGAGCACATATATTCTAGGAAGTTAAATGAACCACATATATCAGTACTCCATTGCAGAAAAATCTAAAACCATAACAAAACTAAAATGTTGGACTGATGATCCGCAGAACTCCAAACACTCTTCCCTGATGTATTTAGTAGAGAATAAATATGCCACAAAATTTTGAACAAAAACTCAAATTGGCTGATGCTAGAATTTCTCCATTAAAGATTACTAAAAGTAATTAGTTTTCCACTCTACAAGTTTACAACTCAGGCCTCGCATGCCTAGGAACTAGGTGACATCACAAAAACAACTGAAAGTGTCATATGCATGCCTGACCACAACAACAGGAAGTAATACGAACAATATGAATTAATGGATGAAAACCATCATGATTGATCATGAAACAATCTTAGAATACTGGAAAACAACATGTACCATATACGTACATATATATGTGCCATCTCGGTCAGCCTATAATCTCTCAATCACAGAGGATCACAGGGTCATTACCATTTTCATACTTATTCGTCCATTAATAGAACAAACAAAATAAATAATTGATTGAGACAACGGGAAAGACATTGGACAAGGGGAAACAAAATAAATAATTGATTGATGTCGCATAGTAATATATAGTGTAGCAGATGAACCATCCAGATCATAACTAAGGAGATAGAGGGAGGACTGTTTAAAAAAATTTGTAGGAAAAAGAATCACTCAATTCCATTTAACAAGTTAAATTAACAAATGACAAACCACAAGATAAAAATCCAGCATAAATTCGAATTGCGAAATAAACAACATGGTCATGAGCAGAAAAGATATGTACCCTTTGTGATTGATTTCTTTCTATCAACTTGATTAACCAGGGTGAGGCTGAACTTGGCATATCTGGTCGACCCAGATGGCAATGTTGAAGCATCTGCAACAGCCAAAAACACGGAGAAGTAATCTACTAGGTTGTTCCCCTTAGGATATATAAGGATCTGCCTGATCAAACCAACCCAAGACGATTAAGTCCACATATTAACCAATTATTATCCCAGGAAAAAATAAAAAAAATAAAAAAAGTCTACCATTTATAGCCACCAACGACGAAAACATCAGAATAATGCTTTTGCTTGTTCAGCGTGGAGAAGTTGTCGATTCTCCAGGTGAATGTCCCAGACACAAGGTCCTCCTCTTCCTCCTTCATTCTACCGAGCTCAATCCCATAAATATATTGTAAATGAAGTAGAATAAATACGCATAACATAACGGAGACGTACTTACCTTCCAACTGACGACTCTGTCGTGAGACAGAGAGTCTTCATAAAAAGTAGTGGAAATTATAATTTGGCAGATAAACTATTCTTCTTTTTAAATCCTTGTATTGAACCCTAAAACCTCTGGAAGAGAGTCACTTCTGGTCTGACTCTGAGAGAGAGAGAGAGAGAGGAGAGTCACTTAATGATGGCATATTGGTTTTACAAATTCCGCCAAGTCCTTTTTCTCTTTTTCCTCCTTACAAATGGAAAATACTTGCCTCCTTCACTTCACTGGAAGTAAAAACTCATACTTTACTAATTACAGTTTAACATGTGAATCTGAAATTTTTCTTGTATTTTTTATGAATTATTATATGCATCACAGTTTAATATTTGTGCTGAAATTCTTCTTGTATTTTTTATTAATTATTTTTATATATATATCAAATTTTAATTTAAAAGAAGTAGGAATGTCTCCTTAAATAAAGAGGGAAGAAGTGTCCTTATATAATATATATTTTTTTTGGGTTGGACATTACATAATTTCATCTAATGCGTCACCAAGATAAGAACCAAATGGTACCGTCACTACAACACATAAACCCTTCTATGACGTCTAATTTGCGTCATAGAAGGCATTTAATGACGCGAATCAGGCGTCGTTACCCACGTCGTCTAAAGGGGGGGTCATGGAAACTTTTTCAAAACACGACGTCTGTTTTGCGTCATGGAATAGGGTTTCAATGACGCGCTATCCGCGTCATGGAAACGTTTTTAAAACACGACGTCTGTGCCGCGTCATGGAATAGGGTATCAATGACGCGGATAGCGCGTCATGGAAAATTTTTTAAACACGACGTTTGTTTTGCGTCATGGAATAGGGTTTTAATGACGCAGATAGCGCGTCATGGAAACTGTTTTAAAACACGACGTCTATTCCGCGTCATGGAATGGGGTTTCAATGACGCAGATAGTGTATCATGGTAACTTTTTCAAAACATGACGTCTGTTTTGCGTCATGGAATGCGATTTCAATGACGCGGATCAGCGTGTCGTGGAAACTTTTTCAAAACATGGCGTCTGTTTCGCATCATGGAATGGTGTTACAATGACGCAGATAGCATGTCGTGGAAACTTTTTCAAAACATGACATCTTTTCTGCGTCATGGAATGGGGTTTCAATGACGCGGACTTCGCGTCATTGAACTTAACGACACTGATGAGACGTCATTGAAATATTTTTCATGACACAATTTAGACGTCGTTGAAATTGTTTAATTTTTTTTTAATAAAAATTCTTAATATATATATATATATCCCATCATTTTAATTATGCAAAAAGAAATTAATATATAAAAGCAAAAATGAAGACACAGGCAAAGTACTCTAAATTATATTTCTATTATTCAAAATGATTCTAGTACATTAAAATTGTCTTTAACTAATCCCACAAAGTCAATCCTATCAAGTTTGAGAAGATTTGATACTTTGCACTATCCAAAACAAAGTAAACATCCAAAAAGATGATCTCCTTGATAGTTTGAGAGGATGTGATGCTTCATGTCCAAAAGTGGGTGTAAATGGTACTAGAATAATCACAACCACACCTGCATTAAAACACAAGATCAGAAAATGAAACCAAAGGTCTAGAAATTACTAGAGCAAGTATGTGCTCTGAATTTTCTATAAACAGGGAAATGCATCTCTGGTTGTGTTTAATATGAAGTGCGAAATCAAACTGTTATTTTTGTACGAATAGCTAGTAGATTGGCTTGAAAAGCTATGAATCCCATCAAGTTTTAATCTTTATAAACCACCAATTAAATTGTGATTTGTCTTCCAAGAAACTATTTCAACAATACTTGTTATGACTTCTAAATTTATATTGCAGACCTACAACATTAGGGGAAAAAAGGAAGGAAAAAAATGGAGATAACCAAATGACTTGTTACGAACTACTTGAAAATAAAACCATCAATTGGAGATTAGCTGTGATCATGGAGAGATATTTTAAAGAATGAAAATGAAAAAAATGAGAAACTCACAAGAATTTAGTTGAATGAACAGCTTGAAACACATGAAGCCTCTTCATCAATCAAAATATCAATGCTCTTGTCAGCCAAGATCATCAATAATAGAGAGAGAGAGAGAGAGAGAGAGAGAGAGAGAGAGAGAGAGAGAGAGAGAGAGAGAGAGAGAGAGAGAGAGAGAGAGAGAGAGAGGACTAACAAATCAAACCACAAAGCCCATCTCTGAAACAATATCAGGCAGATTCATTCAACATTTTAAGAACTTCTATAGTTAAATGCCACGCTTAACTCACCTTCCTTAACTAACTCACCTTCCTTAACTCGAAGGCCAGACTTTCTCATAGACCAAATAGAGTTTATGTGCACAAGGGATGTCTTCGTCCAGAATGTAGCTAGCTGGGTACCACAAATTAGAGAATCTACAAGTCACCATTTGTCTAAAAAAGACTTCTCTCTGTAACCAAACAGAGCATAATCATTTATTACATAACTATTTCAATACATAACTAGGCATTCTTGATGGAATAATTTATTAACACCACATGCACTGCATTAACCAAACAATAATGATATGCAAGCTGCAACAAAGATAGTCATGGACATACATTTTACAATTACAAGAGAGAAACTAACCATTTCAATGAACTAGTTCCATGAGTATGGTTTTATCCCAAGCTGCACTGCTTTTTCCTTCTCTTCCTCTGTCAATGAAGTGAAGCAAACCATAACTGCAAAACACAAGCAATATCAGTACAAGGACTTCTAACAGCTGCTGGGAACATAGATTATAGTCTTTCTTACCTTTTAGAGTCATTGAAGAGATCTACAATAAGAACCATCCAGTGCTTGTGAAACTGATCATGTGGAATATATGATTTGATAAAAACTCTTGACATCAATGGACCACTTCAAATACAAAACTAAAAGGATACATCTCATAGTTTCAAGAATGAAAAGTTACCGAAATCAGAATTCAAAGCTTCCCTAAGAGTCATGAGAGCACACACAAAGACCTATACTTATATATGAAGTTATCAATATTATATGTGCGAAAACAATTGGCTAGAAGGTCAGACATAAATTATGATGATTGAAGTACCTCCTCCTACTATCAAATTAAAAAGACCTATGCAAATCTGTAAAACCATATTACTGTCAAATTAAAAAGATCAACTATGTTGTGACCCAAAAATTAAATATAACCTATACAATCGAGAAAATCCACAAAACTCATATAATCAATATAACCCAGAAAATCCAGATAGATTTAACCCCAAACACCAAAAGAAAATAAAACTCAAATAAAAAATAAAGTATTCTTACCAAAACGTGGAGCAGTCAGTGGTCATGGGGTGGTGGCGTTGATCCTTAGCTACAGAGGAAGAGGAATTTAAAGAATCAAAAAGGAAAAAAATTCAGATTCATAATTAAAACTGAGAGATGGATTCGACCAACACAAAATGAAGAGAAGGAAACAGAGACGGGGAGAGAAAGAGGGAGCAAAAGAACTTGCAGACACAGAACCTACCTACAACGTGTTGGAATTTTAAAAGATTTTAAAAATTTAACCGTTTTATTTATTTAATTATTTTTTCGTTTTATTTTATTTATTGTGGGGGTTATAAATATTTAATATTCAGGTTTTATTTCTGGTTGGTGAATGCCTTAATTTTTTGGTTGGTGAACTTTTATGGTTGGTGAAGGTTACATGTTTTTTGGATGCCTATAAAAGGCCACTCCTCCTTCACATTTGAGACACACAGTACACTATTAGAATATCACATACCACAATCACCACCACAAACTAATTCTCTTATTTTCTACTTATATATATATATTATCTACTTTATATTATTATTTTGGCAATGGTTCTGTGACTTGGATACCCATATCCGTCTATGAACGTGCTCATAGCGGATCATGAGTTTGTGTACAAGGGGTCGTATCTTGGAGTCTTGTAGACCGTCAGGACCTGCACGTAGGGAGGCTACAAAGGCTTTAGGACAGCGTCTTTGACGTGCTTCACCGTACCAAACTCACCTTCTTACTTATTATTTATTTTCCTTCTACTTACCTATTATTTTGTTTTCTTCAATTTCATTATACCTTAAAAGCTTTCTTATTTATTTATTATAACATTATTTATAATATAATGTTTTGTGTTTGGCTTTACGGAAAAGGAAAACTATATTTTGCATATATTTTTTTATAACAATCTAAAGCCTTTGTACGTTAAAATTATTTTCTTTCCGTACTGCTGTAATTCTTTGTAGTTTACAATTGTTACAATTGCATATCTATATTTATGTAAGCTCTTGACAGCAATATGTTTGTTTCTGTTAAAATCTATTTAATTTTATTTATTAAAGGCATTTGGTAAAAGGTGTGTAGGTTTGAAATTGTTAGCGTGATTATTTAAATTTTCTATTTAAACAACCAAACAAGTTCCCAGCCTTTTGTCAAAAAACCGTTTATCTATGAGTTTCAGAGTTCTATCCAAATATTTTTAATATTATTAGTTTGTTGGTTAAACATAATTATTGGTTTGTATAATTTTGAGGAAAAATTGTTTTTGTTGCATCTTTGTCGTGCAGTGGTATATATATTGCAAAGTTCGTTGTGTACATTTGAAACCATATATATTGTACAGTTCATTTTGTTGTTTGAGATATTTTAATTGTTGACTTTATTTCAATATCGTTAATATATTAATGTTCTAATCATATTATTGCTGATTTTGGATATCAATTATCTTTGGTTCTGGAAAATGGATCAAATTAGTTATGTGTGGTGTCTTTTGAGTATTTGATATAAATATATATATATATATATATATATATATATTGCACTAACGATTGTGTTCAAGGTTTATCTTATTTATGGGAATAGAGATTTGTGTGATTTTCAAGTGGGAGTTATAATGAAATCGATATATCAGAGGTCCAATATCATATACCGTGAGTTAAGTGCTACCAACTAATACTTTATATTGGTGTGAACGCCCAATTTTGTCAAACTTTAATTTGCTGAGTTTTCAATGATTACTTGTTTTGAAACCAACTTCAATTTATTGAGAATTAGAATTTTTACATTTATGGAGAAATTAATTTTGACTATTCTATTTTGTGCATATGCATATATTTTCAAAAATTTCATTACTCCCATATAATGTGCTATATTGAAATCTTAAATGTGGTACAATTTATTTTGGACGTTAGCTTTGCAACGGGCATTTCATTTATATGATTGTTTTGTACTTTGGTATTGCTTTAAATCATTATTTTAGTGGCTTCATTTCAATTGGTTTTTCAAATATGGGAATTTCTTAATGTGGTGATTATTTTGATTTGTTGAAAGTTGATTACATTTTTTTTTACTGAAGCAATCGAAGTATGTTTTTTTCTTCTCCCAAACCGTGTAATATTCCAAGGAAATTCTTCATTCAACAAAATCTAATTGTTTCTGGTGAAGGAATTAATGGGATATTAATGATGCTCCATTACTTTTGTAAACGTATAATTATACAATATTTCAGTGAGTATGAATTAGCATGCATAATTAAATTTTCCTAAATTCTTTTCTTTCTTAATTGTTATATACTTTCAGTTGTTACGACCAGGCCAATTAAATTGATGTTATCGCACTTTGCCTAAAACTCTAGCTGACATTTGTATAATTTGATCAATGTATCAACTTAAATGAATCGGGTTATATTACGTGTCTTTCGAGTACTTTGTATAACAATATATATCAGTTTTATTTTATTTTATGTATTGTTTTACTATTATATTTATTATGCTTATTAAGATGACATTGAATTGGCACTAGAGTACCAGCCGTTAGACTAGCTTTATGTGATATCAAATTTGAAATGGTAAGCATGCAGTTATTATTTTATTTTTACTGATTTGTTTTGTTTGTAATGGAAAATATAATTTGAATTTGGTGATTTTGGATGTTAGCTCTTTTTGGTTCCAAAATTGGTTAATTGATATTAATTAGAAACTTTTGCATTGCACATTCAATTACGAGATAATTTTTATTTACTGCAGCTTTAATTCCCAGCCTTAATTTCAAAACTTTAGTGCCTCAATTGCATATTATCAATTTTATGACGTTTAGAGATTTATGTATGGCAACAGTTGTTGATATTGTTGGGTGTTTATTGCATTTAACGTACTAAACATTTATGAAATTTAATTACATCTTTGTTTTAATGCGTTGGATTCATTTTAAAGTTGCCAACACTTATATATTTCGATTGTGCAATCCTTCATATTAGTTACTTGAGTTAATCTTGATAAAATATATTGAGTGAACTAATGATCTTTTGATTGTGAAGTCTTAACAGCTGCCACATTGAGTTAATTGCAAGGAAGTGTACATTATGAAATCTTCTGGAGAAAACTGAAATAAAATGATAAATTATATCATTGTAAGCTGCATTTAATTTTGAGTTTGGGTGTAAGGTTTTCAACCCGTAAATCCTCTAAAGTATTATGGCATATCTTATGAATTTAAAATTAAATAAGGATTTGGTACAATGTTCACATAGGTTGAAATTTTCCTTAACTTGTGGGGGTTGTTGTCTTGCAATCTTTTTGCTTTGTAATTTATTATTATTATTTTTTATTTTGTGGCCAAAGTTGGAAACATAGAAGGGATGAGTTCTACGTTAACATATTTTAAAATGTGGGGGTTGCCTTAATTTCATAACCTTGATATTATCTTTAAGTAATTATAAAATGAGCATTTTTGGAGAACTTGGTGTGAGTGAAATTTTCTTATACTATGAAATTTTATTATGAGACTAATTTGTCTTAAATTTTGATATGAAAATGTGTGCAATTAATGGCCTTGGTACAAAATTTTGGTAGAGACTTCTTACTGTCTTATAGGTTCTTATTGAGAATCAAGAAGATACAATGACAACTTGGATATGTGTTCATGATTCAGCCACTTGGAGTGCACAAAAGGGAGTAAGAGTATCCTGAAATACTCAGTGTTTATAGTTAAATTTATTTAAAGAATTAATTGTTATATTGTTGTTCATAAGTGGTAGCAGGTGTACTCAAAGTTTCATGGACTTGAGAGGTACTCTTGATCATAAGATTTAATGTATGATGTTTTCTGTTATACTTAAATGTATACCAATCCGTATCTAATTTCCGATTATACTGAGGTGAAATCTACTAATTATTTGTGTGCAAGAGTGTGTAGGAAATATTTTAATAATATGCAGGTTTAAAGCTTGCTAAAATGGAGAATAAAGACATGACCTAAATTATACATGCCTTGTGAAGGCTAGTCTTGATATGCATGCCTCGTGGAGGAGGCTATTAATGCAAAATGTCGAGGGGGATGTGCTTAAGCCCATAAGGGAGTCACCTAGGGAGGTAACCCAACTTCTGTGATTGGAGATCCCATGAAGGAAGTTCAATGTGGTAGAAACAATCCATATTGCGTGACTCATATAGCACTGATAAAATTATGGAGATATCCTTGAGATATTCTTCTGCTCATCCCTAAGGCAAAAGTGCTATTTTATGTGACGTTAGGAAGGGATTTATCCCTGAATGAGTTTCGAGGCGGGCAAAGTCCCGCAGGGTGCAGGTCACATGTACTCTTGGAGAACTCACCTAAGTGAGAGACGTCGTGAGGCCGCGACTATGAGAATTGGGCTATTCTCTAGTAACTCTCATGAGAATCAAGATGAGCGCATGGCCATAAATAGCGCTACCCCGCATCCAAGTCTCAACTAATACTATGTGTGGGATATGTTGAAGTTTGGTCAAAGGTGCTGAGTTCAATACTGTGTACACTCAGGTTCCTCAAATGGAGACTATCATCACTAAGTGAAGGTTCAAGCCCGGAAGGCACCTACACCTATTACATAGTATTATATTGCCATATATATTATATATTTTTCACTGGTTTTTGTCACGGTAAAATTTTGAAATCTTGTGGGGGATTGTTGGAATTTTAAAAGATTTTAAAAATTTAACCGTTTTATTTATTTAATTATTTTTCCGTTTTATTTTATTTATTGTGGGGGTTATAAATATTTAATATTCAGGTTTTATTTCTGGTTGGTGAATGCCTTAATTTTTTGGTTGGTGAACTTTTATGGTTGGTGAAGGTTACATGTTTTTTGGATGCCTATAAAAGGCCACTCCTCCTTCACATTTGAGACACACAGTACACTATTAGAATATCACATACCACAATCACCACCACAAACTAATTCTCTTATTTTCTACTTATATATATATATTATCTACTTTATATTATTATTTTGGCAATGGTTCTGTGACTTGGATACCCATATCCGTCTATGAACGTGCTCATAGCGGATCATGAGTTTGTGTACAAGGGGTCGTATCTTGGAGTCTTGTAGACCGTCAGGACCTGCACGTAGGGAGGCTACAAAGGCTTTAGGACAGCGTCTTTGACGTGCTTCACCGTACCAAACTCACCTTCTTACTTATTATTTATTTTCCTTCTACTTACCTATTATTTTGTTTTCTTCAATTTCATTATACCTTAAAAGCTTTCTTATTTATTTATTATAACATTATTTATAATATAATGTTTTGTGTTTGGCTTTACGGAAAAGGAAAACTATATTTTGCATATATTTTTTATAACACAACGCTCTTAGGTCAGACCTTTCATCGAAGGAGGAAGAGAGAGAGAGAGAGAGAGAGATTAAGGGTTTGGGTCTGGAGGAGGAAGGGAGTGTTGTTTCGATTTGGGGCTGAGATATTATTTTTTTTGTCTGAATGGAGCTGAGATTCAAGCGTGAAATTTTTGTTAGGGTGAGAGTGCGAGAGGGTTCCAAGGGAATAAAGCGCGAAATTAGAATTTTTGTGAAAAAAAGGCGCTATAAGAAAACATCTATGACGCACATTATACGTCGTTGTACAAATATTTCATGACATGTTGAAGACGTCGTTAAATTTTTTTTATACCTATGACGCATGTCCTACGTCGTTGTATAAGTATTTCATGACGTGTAGAAGACGTCGTTGTAAAGCAAAAAATATCGATATTTGTTTTTGGAGTCTGAATTGGAGTTGGATGAAAAAAAGAGCGCCAGAGGGTTTTTAGAAAGTAGCGGGGAATTAAATTTCCGTGAAAAAAAATAGCGCCAGAGGATGAAAAAAAAATTGGGCAGAGAAGTTCTATTTCTATGACGCAGACCCAACGTCGTGTTAAATATTTTCCATGACGCGGATGAAGACGTCGTCAAACTATAAAACTTTTAACGGCGTGTGAGCTGTGTCATCTAAAGTAAATAGAATCTATGACACCTTACCCGTGTCATTGAAGAAATTTTTAATGAGGATGAAAAATTTTGGGGTACATCTATGACGCACATTATGTGTCGTTGTATAAATAATTCATGACGTATTGAAGATGTCGTTAAATTCTTTTTACATCTATGACGTAGAATATGCGTCGTCGAAATCTAATTTTATGACGCGTAACACGCGTCATGAAAATCAACGACGCACAATCAGCGTCGTGTTAAAACTTTTCCATGACGTCTCCCAAACGTCGTTGATTTTTGGGGAAAAAATTATAAATCCATGACGCATATGCCACGTCGTCAAAGTGCTAAAGATTTTATGACGCATAAGACGCGTCATGTTAAGGTTATTGAAAATATTTCTATCCGAGAAAAAATAGCAAACGTAATTAAAAGAGGTGGAAGAAGTGGCGCAAAGACAAAAAAAAAGAGCGACAGGCTTAAAATTTTGTGGGGAAAGAAATTACAGATCTATGACACGCATAAGACGTCGTTAATAAATATATCTATGACGTAGAATATGCGTCGTCGAAATCTAATTTTATGACGTCTCCCAAACGTCGTTGATTTTTGGGGGAAAAAAATATAAATCTATGACGCAGGTCCTGCGTCGTCGTATACGGTAAATCTATGACGCATGTCCTGCGTCGTTATATAAGTACTTCATGACGTGTAGAAGACGCCGTTAAATGCACAGGATTAATGACGTATGATCAGCGTCGTCTAAACGTACTCAAATCAATGACACACATTCCGCGTCATTGAAAATGATTTTAATGACGCATCAAGCAAATGTCGTGATAACTGTGTCATAAACTCATTTCAACGACGCATTTTAAAAACACGTCATAGTTTATCACATTTAATGACGTGTATTTTTGATGCGTCATTAAATCTGTGTCATAAAAAGACACTTTTTTTGTAGTGCGTAAAGCTGTCCTTTTTGTCAAAGTACACCTTATCTTCCATAACTTTTCTTTTCTCTCCTACTTTTTGGACAAACCTTTTCTTTTCTCCTCTCTTTTCTTCTCTCCCTTTTTCCTTCTCTCTTTTTTCCCTACTCTCCTTTTCCTCTTTCTCTGTCTCTCTTGCTCCTTTCGTTTCTCTCCCTTTTCCCCTTTTAGTTTCTCTCTCTACTTCCATTTTTCTCTCTCTCTCATTGTTGATGGCCTTCGTTGGCCTTGGTTTGATTGTCGATTTCGTTGTTGGGGTTTGCCAATCTCGAATCAAAGTTTGTTTGCGATTACTGACAGTTCCATTAGTTTTTTTAACTCCACCAAATATGATCGTGTTGTTGGCTTTCCATGGCCACGTTATTTTTTCAGCTCAAGGAGTAGTTTTTTATTATTCTTAGGGCTTGTTTGGGACTACTTCTGTAGGAAGTACTTCTACTCATAAGTGCTTCTAACAAAAGTGCTTTTTATTATGAAAATCTTGAATTTTCTGTAGAAGCACAGCTTCTTTCTATGATGCAAAAGCGCTTCTAAACTTTTCGGTCAAATGCTGTGAAAAACAGTTTTAGTTGTCAAAAAGCACTTTTAACCCTTCCGAAGCATTCCTAGGGAGAAAGATGAGCTAAGTGGTGAATATATAGTACATATGGGAGAACCTTGGGTTCTCCCTCTCTCTCCATTTAGACGGCATAGGGGGTTGGGTTTTCTCTTGGGCCTCTTGGTCCAACTTGTCATAATTGACTCTTCTCAAGACCTCTTTGCTAAAATCCCATGGGCCTTTAGTTTCTTAAACTTTTATTAGGCCCATTATATTTCAACGGAATTAATTAACTCTTTAATTAATTTTCCTTTAATCAATTAATCAAATAAATTAATTGATTTAACCGTTGATCTTGTCATCTTCCATTATTATCCAAATCGTAAGCTTATGGATGTACGATCCATTGGTTTCTAATTAGTGAGGTGGGGGGCAATCATGAACTTTTTCTTTTATCGATTATGAATTAAAAACATCATTTTTTAATTCTCCCTTAATGAGGACCCAATTATGGAATATCTTCAGGGCTTCCACAAACTCTGAGTGACGTCTAGTAACATATCACAGCTACCCAAGCTAATATAGAATATATTAGGAGAACCCATTTAGTTGGAATTATAACGCAATTCGATCCTTCTCTATTTCACAATGTTCTTGATCTCTTTAATAGGATACAGAATTCATGTCAAATCCCTAACTAATCTCTATTGGCTATATGATTCAATATGAGTTCAATTGGAAGACTCTTTCTCAATTGCGCTCCAACTTCCTGGGAGATGACTGAATCATTTTTCGGTTCACAATTGTATATTATTTTATACCCTTATAGCTTATGATTTAGTTATGTTTTTGAGTTAACCTTGTGCTTTTAACCTCTTTTGTGTTTGTCATTCAGTTCATTGAGCCCTAGGTATCACTTGAGGCATTTGAAGTAAAATGGTGAAAACAATGTGTAAAAACTGAAGACTGAGTTACAAATTCATTCCGGAGTTATCTTCTTCATCCGAGCTGGGATTGGGCCAATACTTGTGTGGTTGGATCAATGACATTTTGAACTTCAAAATGGACATCTTAAAGTCGACATTTGAGTGATCCAAGCCCAATCCGTGAGCCCATCAATTTACACATCATGCTGACGTGCAGATGAGCTCATTGCTTGCTTGGTCATGCTGACATGAGGATGAGCTATTGGTTCCTGAATGGAAGCTTGGTCATGATGACATGAGGATGACCTACGACTGCTGGTGGGATTTGTTGGTGAAGTGCAATAACCATTTCTGATTATCTAATGCAAGTGTGTTGGGTCATTGCTATATTCTATGCTGATTTCTCACTTCCCACTCCCTATAAATACCACTTCCATTCCTAACACTTTCATCAAGCAAAATCATGGGATTCACAACACCACAATTCAGCCATCTACCCTCAAACACTTCCATCATTTTCCCAAACACTCCAGAAATCAACCCAAAGCTCTAAACAGCCTCAAATCGCCAAAACAACTCCAGCAAACCTCTCTTCCATTTCTCTACGAATTTCATCTTTCAACCATCACCACTCACTCAAACTCATCCCAAATCACCTCCATATCCTTCATACATCCTTCTAGAAGTGGAGAAGCACTTGGAGAAGCCTTGGACACCACAAGAACTTCAGAAAAGGGGTTTTTCTACTCTTATTGCATTCATTATGTTTTCCCATTTCTGTTTTAGTTTCCTTTCCGTTATGAGTAGCTAAATCCATAACTAGGGCTTCGATGTAACCTAACATGAATAATCTGGGTTTATAAGTTTGGAGTTTCAAGTTTGATTCATGATTCATGTTCTTATTCATCACGCTTATAAGTTAACATGCTTGTTTGAATGATTGATCACCATTAGAACTTGTTTGTTAACTATCTTGGTTTGAATTAAGAGTAGACACCATGCATTAATTCGAATTGAACTATGAATAGGAAGAGTATGTATGGACATTCAACAACAGGGATTAGATACATGCTTGGTTGTTTAAATTGTTCTTCTATGCTTAATGGGTTCCTAATGCTTAATTTTAGGTTAGACAACAAATGATCAAATTAGGGAATTAGGAACACAAGGTTAGGACCAGACACCATGGCCTAATCATACTATAGCTAGAATCAATCTTTGAATCTGAATTAGACTTGTTACTTGACTCCTTATAACCCAGAATTGAATTGTTATGGTGAATCGAATGCCCTAGTCTCCAAATCCATTTTCCAGCCCTTCAAAATCACTCTTTGTTACACTTGTTATTTGCTTTCATTTGCAATTTCAGTTTGCTCATTTCCTTTCACAATCACAATCACTTTCACTTTAAATTCTGTTTCTCCTAACTTCTTGAATTCGGTAATCTAAAGTACATAACTAATTTGAACTTCTCAGTCTTCTTGGGTACGACCTCGTATTTGTTTTGCTATACTACTAATTGGCACGTACACTTGCGAGTTAACATAATTAAACAACAAGTTTTTTGGCGCCGTTGCCGGGACTGAACGAAAGTTCTTCCCTGGTTATGTGCCCAAGGTTACCCTATTCTTTTTAGTGTTTCTAATCAATATAATTTTTTGTTTTGGGTAGTTTATATCTAACAGGTCATTCCTTGAACAAGTGAGGTCTTCGTTCCAACGTTCCAGGATCTTTGAACGCCGGACCATCATTGCAACCCAATCGGGTGAACTCTGAAATTCAGAATCTTCTAGAAAGGGAGTTGTCAACTGCAAAAGAGCAAGCTCTTGCTACATTTACAAGTCTTGCTCTCCACACTGAACTTCCTGGTTCTTCACCTTCAAATTCGGAAGCAAGTTCAGACCAAGAAGAAGAAGAAATGATGGCTGCCATTGAGTTCATGGGAGACCTTGATATCCCAACAATTCCAGCATCCCCTTCAAGCATTTCGCTGCCCACTGTAGCTCGAAACTATGAGCTTAAATCTTCTCATCTTAATATGTTGCCTTCCTTTTATGGTTTACCTAATGAAGATCCATTAACTCATATAAATGATATTTTTAATGTTGTGAGTTCTTTTCCATTGACAGGTGTGACATAAGATCAACTTCGAATGAGAGTGTTTCCATACACTTTAAAGGATAAGGCTAAGTATTGGTTGAATTCTTTGAAGCCTGGTTCACTCACTACATGGGCTGTCATTCAAAAGAAGTTCCTGGAAAAATACTTCTCCACGCAAAAGACCGACATGCTTAGGGACAAGATCTTGTTATTTGCACAGCAAGATGATGAATCGTTTTGTGAAGCATGGGAGAGATTCAATGGGCTGCTCAATCAATGTCCTCATCATGGGATTCCATTGAAGCTTCAAATGCGTATGTTTTATAAAGGACTAACCCCTTCTAGTCATAATATTGTCACAAATTTTGCAGGTGGTTCTTATAAGACCAAGACTCCGGAAGAAACGTATGAACTCTTTGAGGGGATAGCAATGGAGACCCAACATACGGATACAAGAGGTAAACGTGTTGTTAATGGTTTTAATGACTCTTCTAGTGTGCAGATTTCAAAACTGGAACAAAAGCTAGATGCTTTTCTTGCATTAAGAAACTCCCCAAAGGAAGTGTGTAGCATCTGTGAAACTCATGACCATGCTACCATAGCTTGTCCACTTGGGGCTGGATATCCAGAATTTGTGCAAGAGCAAGCTAAGTTAGTAAATTCCTACAACCAAGGTCCAAGAAATGATCCATACTCTCAAAGTTATAATCCAGGTTGGAGAAATCATCCAAACTTTTCATGGAGGAATACCCAGAATCAAGCAAATCCCCCTTCATTCCAAAGGCCACAACAATCAACATCATCATTGGAGGATATAGTGAAGCAGATGGCAATCAACCAATCCAATTTTCAGCAAACTACACAAGCTGCCATCTCCAAATTGGAAGTTCAAATAGGCCAAATAGCTGCTGAGATAAACCAAAGAGAACCTGGGAAATGGCCAAGCCAAACTGAGATCAATCCAAAGAACCATGAAGTCAAGGCCATTCATGTGCTCAGATCAGGTAAGATAGTTGATAATAATGTTGATTCTAATTTTTCAAATGATGTTGTTATAGGAAATGAAGATGAAGAGGAGCAGATCACAACTACAGAAGAGCAACAACCTAAAACACCCCAATCTGCTCCTAAGGCCAAATCAGATTCTAAGGAATCCGATGAATTCCAATTGCATAAAAGGGATGACAAATTTGTGCCACCACATCTTCAAGAAGATAGATACGTGTCACCCGCTCCATATGTTCCACCGATTCCATTTCCAGGCCATCTTAAGAAAGCAAAGCAAGATAAGGCTTTTAAAGAGATTTATGATATTTTGAGTAAAGTTAATATCAATTTGCCTTTGCTTGATCTTATTGAACAGATTCCTGCATATGGAAAATTCATCAAGGACTTGAAAACTCACAAGCTCAATTTCGCTCCAAATGAAGGAGTAAAGCTCTTAACCAGAATGTAAGTGTTGTGTTGCAAAGGAAGCTTCCACCAAAATCGAAAGATCCTGGAGTTTTGACATTCCAATTAACATTGGAGACAAGAAGGTTGGAAGAGCCATGTTGGACTTGGGAGCAGGCATTAATGTAATGCCATATTCAGTTTATCAAGAGCTTGGTTTAGAAGGGATGAAGAAGACTTCAATTGTTCTTGAACTAGCTGATCATTCTATCAAATATCCAAAAGGTATTGTAGAAGATGTTCTAGTTCAAGTTAATACACTAATTCTCCCTGTTGAATTTGTAGTGATGGATATGGAGGACAATCCAAATGGAGATCGTGTTGATCCCATTCTCTTAGGAAGACCATTCATGGCCACAACAAACACAATTATCAATATGAAAGATGGCACCCTCTCCATGACTGTGTTGGGTGAAACTGCTGAATTTAAAGTGTTTGATCATCCATCTCAACCTTCTATCTCTCTTGATACTTGTTTTTCAATTGATGTTGTGAATGATGAAGTTTCTTCTAAGAGTTTGCAGAAACAGTCCACTAATGCTATAGAAGTTGTCATTTCACAAAATGAGGAAGAACAAGTTGAACCAAAGTTCCAAGAAGTGGTAGCTGCCCTAGAAGTGTTCCAGCCATTTCCACCAATTTCTGGGTTACCACTTGAGCCCCTTGACCCATGCTCTACGAAGTTGGAACCATCCAATGGCATGTTCAAAGTTACACCCCTTGCACACTTGAAGAAAAAGAAAAGGAAAAGACAGAGGAAGAGAAGGAAGAAGAGAAGAAGTTGGGTGAACTATCTTGAGACGATTGATCCGAAACCCCCAACTCACCATAAGCTGATTGCATAATGTCTTGCCAAGACATTAACTAAGGCGCTTCTTGGGAGGCAACCCATGTGTTCAAGAAGAAGGTGTTTGTTAGCGGTCGACCTAATCGCATCAAGGGGGAGTTTTTCTCTATAACTTCTTCTTAACTTTTCCCTTTATCATTTACATGTTCTCAATCATCTTTTCTATGCTTTAACATTGAGGACAATGTTCAATTCAGGTCTGGGGGGAAGGTTTTCAATTTTAATTCATTTGTGTTTTCAATTTTTGTTCATTTGTCACTAATTTTTTTAGAATAATGTCATACAATCAATGCTATGGAGCTGCCAATGAGGTTTTCATATCAGAATTTTTGCACTTCACAAAGCTTTTGCTCTTAGAATTCTGGTGGCTAAAGTACCATGCTCAAATTCTTGAAGGAGAAAAGTGGAGACTACCCTAGTGAGCCATATCGAGCCTAATTGCTTTCTTGAGAGGGTTTAAAGTGTTCTAGTTCTCATCCATACTTATTTTCTTCAATTCACTCTAATTGATCTCATTGTTCCATTTTGATTGAATACTAAAGATGATTCTCTTTTGCAGATATCATGTGCTTGCTCTCATTCATGAATGAACTCATTGAAGTGATGCTAGGCTATGTGTGCATAACCATTCTTTGTGCTTTCTTTTCACTCTACCCAATTGTGTGTTCCATTAGCTCTCTTGCAGCCAAACACTTCCAGCCTTTTCTTCCATCACCCTCATAATTCCCCAACCTTTGTATCTCAATTTGAGATATTTAACCTATTGTAGCCATACCCTATAACTTAAAAATATACCAAGGTGTGCCAAGATAAAGTTTGAAGCAAGGAAGTTGCTGCCATGTACCTAAATGAAAATTGGTGTGAGTCTGTGCAATAAAGTTAAAGAAGTTGGAGATCAATTCAGCAAAGATGAAAGTGTTTCAATATGATCTAAGTGTGAAAAATAAGTCCATGCCATGTGATACCATGAAGTTTGCAGCCATGCCATTCTAAATTCAATGTTGTGAAACATATGGCTATATGATTCAATATGAGTTCAATTGGAAGACTCTTTCTCAATTGCGCTCCAACTTCCGGCCAGAGATGACGACTGAATCATTGTTCGGTTCACAATTGTATATTATTTTATACCCTTATAGCTTATGATTTAGTTATGTTTTTGAGTTAACCTTGTGCTTTTAACCTCTTTTGTGTTTGTCATTCAGTTCATTGAGCCCTAGGTATCACTTGAGGCATTTGAAGTAAAATGGTGAAAACAATGTGTAAAAACTGAAGACTGAGTTACAAATTCATTTCGGAGTTATCTTCTTCATCTGAGCTGGGATTGGGCCAATACTTGTGTGGTTGGATCAATGACATTCTGAACTTCAAAATGGACATCTTAAAGTCGACATTTGAGTGATCCAAGCCCAATCCGTGAGCCCATCAATTTACACATCATGCTGACTTGCAGATGAGCTCATTGCTTGCTTGGTCATGCTGACATGAGGATGAGCTATTGGTTCCTGAATGGAAGCTTGGTCATGATGACATGAGGATGACCTATGGCTGCTGGTGGGATTTGTTGGTGAAGTGCAATAACCATTTCTGATTATCTAATGCAAGTGTGTTTGGTCATTGCTATATTCTATGCTGATTTCTCACTTCCCACTCCCTATAAATACCACTTCCATTCCTAACACTTTCATCAAGCAAAATCCTGGGATTCAAAACACCACAATTCAGCCATCTACCCTCAAACACTTCCATCATTTTCCCAAACACTCCAGAAATCAACCCAAAGCTCTAAACAGCCTCAAATCACCAAAACAACTCCAGCAAACCTCTCTTCCATTTCTCTACGAATTTCATCTCTCAACCATCACCACTCACTCAAACTCATCCCACCTCCATATCCTTCATACATCCTTCTAGAAGTGGAGAAGCACTTGGAGAAGCCTTGGACACCACAAGAACTTCAGAAAATGGGTTTTTCTACTCTTATTGCATTCATTATGTTTTCCCATTTCTGTTTTAGTTTCCTTTCCGTTATGAGTAGCTAAACCCATAACTAGGGCTTCGATGTAACCTAACATGAATAATCTGGGCTTATAAGTTTGGAGTTTCAAGTTTGATTCATGATTCATGTTGTTATTCATCATGCTTATAAGTTAACATGCTTGTTTGAATGATTGATCACCATTAGAACTTGTTTGTTAACTATCTTGGTTTGAATTAAGAGTAGACACCATGCTTTAATTCGAATTGAACTATGAATAGGAAGAGTATGTATGGACATTCAACAACAGGGATTAGATACATGCTTGGTTGTTTAAATTGTTCTTCTATGCTTAATGGGTTCCTAATGCTTAATTTTAGGTTAGACAACAAATGATCAAATTAGGGAATTAGGAACACAAGGTTAGGACCAGACACCATGGCCTAATCATACTATAGCTAGAATCAATCTTTGAATCTGAATTAGACTTGTTACTTGACTCCTTATAACCCAGAATTGAATTGTTATGGTGAATCGAATGCCCTAGTCTCCAAATCCATTTTCCAGCCCTTCAAAATCACTCTTTGTTACACTTGTTATTTGCTTTCATTTGCAATTTCAGTTTGCTCATTTCCTTTCACAATCACAATCACTTTCACTTTAAATTCTGTTTCTCCTAACTTCTTGAATTCGGTAATCTAAAGTACATAACTAATTTGAACTTCTCAGTCTTCGTGGGTACGACCTCGTATTTGTTTTGCTATACTACTAATTGGCACGTACACTTGCGAGTTAACATAATTAAACAACAATCATATCTTAGAACATTTTCTTTCTCTTACTAGAAGTTGAGATACCTTGTCGTGCACTCGTTGGCGTCTATGGACTTGTTGATGATCTCAACGTCACCTTGACTCGAGCCTAAGGATGAGCTCAACCTTATGATACAATCAAAGACCGACTATTCATCCATAAGGCAACCATGGTGCCTTCGGTCTAAGGATTAACCTTGCCTTATTGCAACCGAAGAAATCTTGTTTGACATGCAAGTAGAACTTCCATACAAGATTCTTTAGTTTGAACACATTCAATGAACTCACTCCTTAGCTAGAACCTATGCACTTATCTCAGTGTCCACACACCAATGACTTGAGACTAGTCATTCTCCTAATTAAGCAGATAGAGCGCGTACCGATCTTTGGGGTTTGTTAATGCCCGGTTGAATGATCTTATGACCGAGACCATTTTTTTTCTAAGTTATAAGGAAAGGTCCATTTGCATCCAACCTCTTTAGATCACATTCCTTATCTCCTAAATTTATGGACTTGTTAAAAAGGTCAGTGGTCATGCATGGACCATTACCTACATATTTGCCTTTTTGTGTTAACCTAAATAATTGGTTTAAACGAAGTTTCGTTGAAAGCTTTCATCTAATGATTGGCTTTCATGGCATACTTCTAACAAATGGATCATTGATTCACACGCAACTAACCATATGACATTTGATCCTAATGAATTTCTGAGTCCCACCCAACGAAGATGAACAAGTATTACAAATGCAAATGGCGTTACTTATCATGTGACAGGGGCGGGCACCATTTCCCTTTCACTTTCTCTCTCACTTTCAAATACTTTTTTTGTTCTGTCTCTATCAATAAATTAATGTATGTTAGCCAGGCTACTGAGCAACTGAATTGTTGTGCACTAATTTACCCCAATTTTTGTTTTCTTCAGGAAATTCTCACCAAAGAGATAATTGGTCTTGGTACTAGAAAAGGAGGGCTCTACTATGTGGATGACTTCAGTATGGGAAGGGCAAACAGTGTGAAGCATTCATCTGATGACAAGCGCCGACAGATTTGGATTTGGCACCAACTTTTGGGACATCCATCTTTTGGTTATATGATACATTTGTTACCCGATTTGTTTTCCAATTTTAGTGATTCTTACACTTAATCTTAGACAAGAGTCACTAAGTATCTTATCCTTTGAGTATGAATAAAAGTATTGTTCCTTTTGCTTTAATTCATTATTATGCCTTGGGTTCATCACCTATCTGTACTACTTCTGGATTTATATGGTTTGTAACGTTTGTGGATGATTGTACTCGCATGACATGGCTATACTTGATGAAGAATAAAAATGAAGTGTTTATTTTAGTCCTTTCACAAACATATTGAAACTCAGTTCTCTGCCAATATCTAGATTCTCCGCTTCAACAATGGTGGATAATATGTCAACCATGATTTTTAGAATTACTTCCAGATGTATGGCATTACACCACGGATTACAAGTGCTCGCGCCACACGATCCCCTACCCTTTGTTTTGATGCTTACACCACGGGTCTTTGGGTGCGTGACGTTTGTTCATCTTCATAAAAATTAACGTAGCAAACTTTATCCATGTGCACTTTTTTGTGTTTTTGTGGGATATGGCACCCATTAGAAAGGATATCGATTTTATCATCCTCGTACACAACACACCTATATCACTTTGGATGTGACTTTTTTGGAGTCTAAGATGTTCTTTCATGACCCGATGTCCAATTCTCCACTTCATGGGGAGATATAGAGTGAAGAGCATAATTGGACCACTCTAGAAGATGGAATAATTCGCAGTTGGATAGAATCGATCGATTGCCATGACCCTGGCAATCAATTGCCTGGAATTCAGGAGCACGAAGTTATTCTCGACCAGAAAGTGATCGATCGCCTTGACTCTAACAATCAATCACCCTAACCCTAGCGATCAATCCCCTACAAGTCTAGAGCATGAGGCTTCTCTAGGTATAGAAGTGATAGATCGCCCATACCCCAACAATCGATCGCCTTTATATTTTGAAGAGTCCTCGGATTTAGGTGTTGGACAGATTTTACTCTATCTATTTCTCGCAAGTGCACGAACCAATTATAGTATAGGAATGCAAGAACGAGGTCATTCCACAGAGACTTGGATGAAAGACTCTTATTACTAATACCTGAGACTCACAAGTAACCCTAAGACTAAACAGAATTTAAATGAAGTTGTGTTGAGTTTGTTGGAATGAAAACTGCAAAAAGAAAATGCAAAATAACAAGTGACCAGCAAGTAGAATTTTTAGAAATTTTAGAGACAAAGGAGACAAGCACTAGGGTTTCAACTTCACCATGACAATCCAATTTCAAGCTACAAGTTAACAATCACCTAAGTTGATTACAATTTCTGGAGTTCGTTCTTTCTTATGTATGATTATCCATATGGTGTTTGGTTTTAATCAAGTACTCAGAAAATACAACTTAGCTATGGTGTTTAGTCTAAACATTTAAACATGGTGTTTGTCCTAAATGCATTACCCACTCATTCACTAATCGGTTCAAGAGTCATATGGAGTTTATGTAAACTTGAACTAGATAACCAACATACATGGGTTCATAGTGGCCAGTTATTTAAACATGCATAAAGATTCAACTAAGAACAAGTGAATGAGACCAGAAAATTAGAAGTAATCAACAAAAGGTAACATTAACTTGAAAACATGAAATTGTCTTGTCAGGGTACATTGAAACCCTAGTTATGGTGATTAGTTACACTCCATTAATGGAAAATACATTTGAATCATAAATAACATGGAGAGAGTAAGAAAAACCCGTGAAGAACGAATTATGTTGTTGAAGAGCTTCTCACAGCTTCCACCATGTATGCTGCAACCAGAGACGAAGAGTGGTGTAGATGGTGTGGATTGTGTTTGGGAATTGATGGGATGGTGGAGGATGGAGTGATATGTGGGAGAAGTGTATGAGGCTGTGGTTGATGAAGGTTTGAGAGGGGATTGTGCTGGGATGAGTGGTCTGCTAGGAATTGGAAGAGAGGGATTGTGAATTCCAGGATTTTGTGTGTGTCTTGAATGTGTAATGGAAGTGATATTTATAGGGAGAAGGAAAGGGGATATCTGAATTCAATATGGCTAATGCATACAACACTTGTATTAAAAAATCAGAATTGGTTGCTGCACTTCACCAATAAATCCCACCAGCAGCCATAGCTCACCTTCATGTTAGCATGACCAAGCTTCCATCCAGAACCAAAAGCTCATGCCTAGCTCACCATGACCAAGCAAGCAATGAGCTCATCTGCAAGTCAGGATGATGAACATCTTCTTGGGCTTACGACTTGGGCTTGGCTGAATCAAATGACGACTTTAAGATGTCCATTTTGAAGTTCAGAATGTCTTTGATCCAACCACACAAGCATTGGCCCAATCCAAGCTCCTGGATGAAGAAGATAAGTCCGAAATGAATTTCTAACTCAGTCTCCAGTTTTTGCACGTTTTTCACCATTTTGCTTTAAATGCCTCAAGAACATGTTTTGTTTTGCTTTGTTATTATTATTATTATTTTAAACGAATTTGGCCCTTTTTTGCTTTTCTCCTTGAATTGCACTAACACACTGATTCTCTCCATTTGCTTGGTATAACGCCCATCCTTGTTTCTTCATTTTGTTGAGATCTTGACATGTTCTCCAGTTATAGGCTATGGCTAAACAAGGGATGGTATCTTAGATTAAGATACAAGGGTAGGAGTAATGTGGGTGATGAAAGAAAGGCTTAAGTGTTTGGATGCAAAATTGGGTAAAGGAAGCACACAACAAGGAGGGATATCAAAGCCTTTTAATGACTTAAACACACATAGCCTACATCATATCAATGGGTACATCCTTTCCACAAATGTCAGCAAGCAACATAGTATCTGCAAAAGATCAAATAGTTCTTAGTATTCGATGAATATAATGAGATCAACATAAAGGAATCTGGGAAGTTGTAAGAGTAGAAACAAATAAAACCCTCTCAAGGAATGGAATAGGCTCAAATTAGCTCACTAGGGTAGTCTCCACAATTCTTCTAAAGATATTTGAGTATGGCACCTTCTGGACCGAAATTCCAATTGCATGACAGTGTATATGACAGAAATTCTGATGCAAACACTTCCATGGCAGCACACTAGCAAAGAATTAGTGACAATGACATTGCATATACATCTTCATTAGTAAGCAAAAAGAAATCTTTCACTAAGACTCAGAAATTCAACAACAGACTCAAAAATTTAACAACAGACTCAAAAATTCAACAAGTTTCATCCCATACCCCAAACCTGAATGAAACATTGTCCTCAATGTTTAAAGGAATGCAATGCAATAACCAAACTAAACATAAAACGCAGGAAAGGAATCAACTCTAAACTAAAATAAAAACAAAAACAACAAAACCTGGTTGGGTTGCCAATAGTTAGGGTGTGGTGAACTCAAGGAAGTCCACAACTTGTGTTTCCACAACATCATCCAAGTATTGTTTCAGACGCTGGCCATTCACCTTGAAAGTTGTCCTGTCCCTTAGGTTCTCAATCTCAACAGCTCCATGAGGAAAAACTTGAAGCACCTTGAACGGCCCCAGCCATCTAGATTTCAATTTACCTGGAAAGAGACGCAAACGTGAGTCATATAACAAAACTTTCATACTTGGCTTGAATTCTTTCCTGAGGATGGCCTTGTCATGATAGCGTTTGGTCCTCTTTTGGTAGATTTTGGAGTTCTCATAAGCTTCGTTCCTTAGCTCCTCCAATTCATTGATCTGCAATTTTCTAACATTCCCAGCTTCCTTGATATCAAAATTGAACTTTTTAATTGCCCAATATGCTCTGTGCTCAAGTTCCATTGGTAGATGACAAGCCTTCCCAAACACAAGTCGATAAGGACTCATCCCAATGGGGGTCTTATAAGCTGTCCTATATGCCCAGAGTGCATCATTGAGTCGTAGTGCCCAATCTTTTCGAGTAGGATTGACAGTTTTCTCCAAAATATTCTTGATCTCTCTATTGCTGATCTCAACTTGTCCAGAAGTTTGGGGATGATATGGAGTTGCCACTCTATGTGTGATATTGTACTTTTTCATTAAGGCCTCAAATGGTTTGTTACAGAAGTGGCTGCCACCATCACTAATGATAGCCCTAGGAGTTCCAAACCTAGTGAAAATCACATCTCTCAGGAATTTCAGGACAACTCTATGATCATTAGTCCTTGTAGCCAACGCTTCCACCCATTTGGATACATAATCTACAGCAACAAGAATGTAAGTACAACCCAAAAAGGAAGGAAAAGGTCCCATGAAATCTATACCCCATATGTCAAACAGCTCCACCACCAAAATGTTGTTCAGTGGCATCATATTCCTCCGGCTTATGTTTCCCATTCTTTGACACCTATCACATTTAGAACAGAAATAAAATGCATCTTTAAAAAGCGAGGGCCAAAATAAACCAAATTGAAGAACGTTAGCTGCTGTTTTCTTGGCACCAAAATGATCTCCACATGCAAATTCATGACTAAACTTGAGTATGCTTTGCTGCTCATTGTCTGGGATACACCTCCTTATGATTTGGTTCGGGGCCATGTTTGAACAGATATGGATCATCCCAGAAGTAATGTTTGGTTGTGGCAAGAAACTTCTTTCTTTCCTGAAAAGTTAGATCATCTCTCAAAACACCACTAGCAAGATAATTAACAAGATCAGCATACCATGGTTCTGGATCATGAATGGCCAATAGTTGTTCATCTGGAAAGAATTCATTGAGGGGCAGGACATCCTCAAACTTGTGGTTACCATCGATGAGACGAGAGAGATGATCAGCAACAACATTCTCACACCCTTTCTTATCTCGGATTTCTAAATCAAATTCTTACAACAGCAATACCCATCGAAGCAAGCGTGGCTTAGTATCCTTATTGGTTAACAAGCGCCTAAGTGCTGCATGGTCAGAATATACAATCACTTTAGAACCAACAAGATATGAACGAAACTTTTCTAAAGCAAAAATTATAGCAAGCAACTCCTTTTCAGTTGTTGAGTAATTGAGCTGAGCATCATTTAATGTTCGGCTTGCATAATATATGACATGAGGGAGCTTATTCACTCTTTGACCTAGAACTGCACCAAGAGCATAGTCAGAAGCATCACACATTAATTCGAAAGGTAAAGACCAATCTGGTGCCTTGATAATTGGAGTTGATGTTAGTTCAAGTTTCAAAGAGTTAAATGCATCTAAACAATCTTTATCAAAGTTGAAAACAAAATCTTTAGCCAGAAGATTGCATAGAGGACGAGTGATTTTGGAGAAATCTCTAATAAAACGACGATAAAAACCTGCATGTCCTAGAAAACTCCTCACACCCTTCACTGAAGTAGGGGGTGGTAGATTAGAAATCAAATCAATCTTTGCTTTATCTACCTCAATACCTTTGCTGGAAATGGCATGGCCTAACACAATACCTTGCTTCACCATGAAGTGACACTTCTCCCAATTCAGAATTCAGATTAGTTTCCTGGCATCTTTTCAGCACTAATGACAAGTGGTTAAGACAATCATCAAAAGAGGATCCAAAAACTGAAAAGTCATCCATAAATACCTCAATGAACCTCTCTATCATGTCTGAAAAGATAGCCATCATGCATCGTTGAAAGGTAGCTGGGGCATTGCATAAACCAAATGGCATTCTTCTATACGCAAAGGTTCCAAGGGGCACGTGAATGTTGTCTTCTCTTGATCCTCAGGGGCTATTGCAATTTGATTGTAACCTGAAAAACCATCAAGGAAACAATAATGTGAGTGACCAACTAGCCTTTCAAGCATTTGATCAATAAAAGGCAAAGGAAAGTGATCCTTTCTAGTGGCAGTGTTTAGCTTCCAGAATAATCAATGCAAACTCTCCATCCTGTGATTGGTCTTGTTGGCACCAGCTCATTGTCCTCATTCTTGACCACTGTGATGCCTGACTTCTTTAGGACAACTTGGATAGGACTCACCCATTTGCTATCTGAGATAGGATAAATGATTCCTACATCAAGTAATTTGAGTATTTCAGTTCTTACAACATCCTTCATATGTGGGTTGAGTCTCCTCTAGGGCTCACGACTTGGCTTGGCATCCTCCATCAAAATTCGATGCATGCACATTGTAGGGCTTATTCCCTTGATATCTACAATGGTCCATCCGATGGCATTCTTGTGCTCTCTCAAAACCTGTGATCAACTTATCCTCTTCTAATGGTGAAAGGTCAGAAGCTATAATGATGGGAAGGGTTTTTGTCTCACCAAGATAAACATATTTAAGATGTTGTGGAAGAGGTTTTAGCTCAAGTTTAGGTGGCTTGACAATGGAGGGAACTAGTTTAGTGGTGGCAGGTTTAAGAGGCTCAACAATGGGTGAAATGGAAGAATCGAATGATTTCAAAACCTCAAGGGCAGCTGCCACTTCAATGAACTTAGATTCATCATCAAGATCACCTAAAGGTTGTGTCAACACAATTTCTAAAGCATCATCAGATTGTGCCTGCACAAACTTAGACAAAACCAGGGAATCCAAACTATCAATTGAAAAACAATCAAGTGAATTGGAAGGATGAGTTAAGGATTCAAACACTTTGAATTCTATGGTTTGGCCAAGGACTGTCATTTTCAGAAATGCCATTTTTCACATCAGTGTTTGCTGTGGCCATGAATGGTCTTCCAAGCAAGATAGGCAGCTCACAGTCATGAATGGGTGCATCTTCCATGTCTAACACTACAAAATCAGCAGGCAATATTAGCTTATCAACTTGAACCAAAATATCTTCAACTATACCTCTAGGATATTTCACTGAGCGATTAGCAAGTTGTAAGCTGAGTGTGATGGATTTTAGCCTTCCCAAATCTAGTTGCAGGTACACTGAATAAGGCATTAGATTGATACTTGCACCTAAATCCAACATGGCTTTCTCCACTCGTTTATCTCCAATGGTTATGCCGATGGTAAAACTGCCTGGATCCTTGAGCTTAGGAGGAAGTTTTCTTTGAAGGACAACACTCACATTTTCAGACACCAACACCTTCTCATGAGGGCTATACCTTCTCTTGTGTGAGTTCAACTCCTTAAAAAATTTAGCATAAGTTGGCATATTCCTGATCATATCAAGTAAAGACAAGTTAACATTGACTTTACTAAGTATATCATAAATTTCAGTAAATGACTTATCCTGTTTGCTTTTAGCAAGACGTCCAGGGAAAAGAATTGGTGGCACATAAGGGTTCTCGGCCTTGTGCAATATAGGTGAACTTGTTGACTTACCAATGAGAATTTCTTCTTTTGGTGTCGTCTCTTCCTTGTGTTCATCACCTGCATTCACAACATCATGATTAGTAACTTCTTTGCCAACTTTATTATCAATAACCTTACCACTTCTAGAACTGAGATTGCTTTGGCTTGCTCATGATGCTTGGGATTCACATTTGGCTGGCTAGGGAACTTTCCAGGTTCTCTTTGGTTCAAACTATCTGCAATTTGCCCTAATTGAATCTCCATTTTGGTCAAGGCAACAGAATGTTGTTGAAGAGCACCATTAGTAGTTTGCTGGAATTGCAAAGTATTTTGAGCCAACAACTTGACTGTGTCCTCCAATGAACTTGGTCTTGGTTGAAATGATGAACTCGCTTGATTTTGATTTTGATTGTTGCTCCAAGAGAAGTTTGGGTGATTCCTCCAACCAGGATTATAAGTGTTCGAGAAGGGATCATTTCTTGGCCTTTGGTTGTAAGAATTCATCATGTGGGCTTGTTCTTGGACAAACTTAGGATAAGCATTACTAGCTAAACACATGTGAGTTGGGTGTCCTTGAACATTGCAAATAGCACAAACTTTAACTTGAGGAGCTTTAGGTACCATATTGAGCACGGAGTCAAGCTTCCTTTGTAAACCAGGAACCTGTAAAGCAAGCCCATTGTTAGGACTAATCTCATAGATACCAGCCTTACCTCTTGTATCTTTGTGTTGAGCATTGGATCCCAACATCTCAAATATGTCATATGACTCTTGAGCATTCTTTTCTTTAAAGCTCCACCTGCAGCATTATTTAAGGTAGATTGACAAGTTTCGGTTAGTCCATCATAAAAAATTTGCACTTGCAAGTATAGAGGTAACCCATGATGTGGACATTTCATTAGAGTTCCTTTGAAACGCTCCCAGCATTCGTTGAATGGTTCTCCATCATGTTGTGAGAAGTTGAAAATCTTGGACCTCGAGGTGCCGTCTTTTGGGCGGAGAAAAACTTCTCCAAGAACTTCTTAGCAACAGCATCTCAAGTGGTTAGTGATCCAGGGGCTAACGACATCAACCAAGTGTTTGCTCTATCCTTCAAAGTGTAAGGGAAAACCCTCATCCTCAGATTTGCTTCAGATACATCCTTCAAAGGCAAAGTACAAACAACAGTATAAAATTCTTTAATGTGAGCCAAAGGATCTTCATTAGGTAAACCATAAAAAGAAGGAAGCATTTGAAAGTGAGAAGATTTAAGTTCATAGTTTCTAGCTTCTGTGGACAGCAAAATGCATGAAGGTGAATTTGGTATGCTTGGTTGAGCAAGATCCTCCAAAGCACGTTGGTCATTAGCTGCCATCTTTTCATCTTCTTCTTCTTCTTCTTGATCTGAGTTAAAGATGTTGAACAGAGAGTACTCTTCTGAGCTTGCTGAATTGGAGGTTTCGGCTTTTAAGGGATTGAGAATAGATTCAATGGCTGCCTCCCTTGCTTTAACAAGCCTTTGTTTTAATTCAGCCAGTGATGGTTGCGGTGTACCACGGATTGGTTGGATCCTAATGGTTTCGGATTGAGAGTGTTTCTTGACCGCTGATACAACTTGTTCAAGCAATGGTTTGCTCGACATGCAATACCTGAAAACAAAGAAAAACTAAAGAAAGTAAGCAATAGTAACAAGACTCTTAATCAAGTCCCCGGCAGCGGCGCCATTTTCTTGTTGGACAGATTTTACTCTATCTATTTCTCATAAGTGCACGAACCAATTATAGTATAAGAATGCAAGAATGAGGTCGTTCCACAGAGACTTGGATGAAAGACTCTTATTACTACTACTTAGACTCACAAGTAACCCTAAGACTAAACAGAATTTAAATGAAGTTGTGTTGAGTTTGTTGGAATGAAAACTGCAAAAAGAAAATGCAAAATAGCAAGTGACCAGCAAGTAGATGTTTTAGAAATTTTAGAGACAAAGGAGACAAGCACTAGGGTTTCAACTTCACCATGACAATCCAATTTCAAGCTACAAGTTGACAATCACCTAAGTTGATTACAATTTCTGGAGTTCGTTCTTTCTTATGTATGATTATCCATATGATGTTTGGTTTTAATCAAGTACTCAGAAAACACAACTTAGCTATGGTGTTTAGTCTAAGTTATGAATCTGAATCCATTAAGTTTAAGAAGAACACAAAGGAACCAAGTAAACATTTAAACATGGTGTTTGTCCTAAATGCATTACCCACTCATTCACTAATCGGTTCAAGAGTCATATGGTGTTTATGTAAACTTGAACTAGATAACCAACATACATGTGTTCATAGTGGCCAGTTATTTAAACATGCATAAAGATTCAACTAAGAACAAGTGAATGAGACCAGAAAATTAGAAGTAATCAACAAAGGGTAACATTAACTTGAGAACATAAAATTGTCTTATCAGGTTACATTGAAACCCTAGTCATGGTGATTAGTTACACTCCATTAATGGAAAATACATTTGAATCATAAATAACATGGAGAGAGTAAGAAAAACCCGTGAAGAATGAATTATGTTGTTGAAGAGCTTCTCACAGCTTCTACCATGTATGCTGCAACCAGAGACGAAGAGTGGTGTAGATGGTGTGGATTGTGTTTGGGAATTGAGGGGATGATGGAGGATGGAGTGATATATGGGAGAAGTGTATGAGGCTGTGGTTGATGAAGGTTTGAGAGGGGATTGTGTTGGGATGAGTGGTATGCTAGGAATTGGAAGAGAGGGATTGTGAATTCCAGGATTTTGTGTGTGTCTTGAATGTGGAATGGAAGTGATATTTATAGGGAGAAGGAAAAGGGATATCTGAATTCAATATGGCTAATGCATACAACACTTGTATTAGAATTTCACCAATAAATCCCACCAGCAGCTATAGCTCACCTTCATGTCAGCATGACCAAGCTTCCATCCAGAACCAATAGCTCATGCCTAGCTCACCATGACCAAGCAAACAATGAGCTCATCTGCAAGTCAGGATGATGAACATCTTTTTGGGCTTACGACTTGGGCTTGGCTAAATCAAATGACGACTTTAAGATGTCCATTGTGAAGTTCAGAATGTCTCTGATCCAACCATACAAACATTGGCCCAATCCAAGCTCGGATGAAGAAGATAAGTCCGAAATGAATTTCTAACTCAGTCTCCAGTTTTTGCACGTTTTTCACCATTTTGCTTCAAATGTCTCAAGTGGTACCTAGAGCTCAATGAACTGAATAACAAACACAAAATGGATTAAAAGCACAAGTTTTACTTTAAAACATAACCAAACAATAGGGTAGAATGCTACAAAATTATACAGAATTATGCATTGATCATTAGGTCACGTTTTTATGACAAGGGAGAACAAGCTGAAGACCTCCTCCTTATTCCACATTACCGGCTGACCAATCTCCTGAGAATATCCCTAAAGTAAATACTCCTACTACTCCTATAAATTTAGTTGTTGATTATGTTGGATATCAATTATCTTTCAAGTAGAGTCGTGGAAGACCACCAAATTGGTATTCCCTTGAAATTGGCAAGACGTTGAAGTACCCTATTGCAAATCATGTGTCCACTCAGAGACTTTCTGAACACCTCAAGGCTTTTGTGCATCAGTTGTCTGTCATCCATATTCCGACCAAGGTAACTTAAGGATTGAAAGATCCTAAGTGGGTTCAAGCAATGAAGGAAGAAATGAAGGCTCTGGAGAAAAATCAAACTTGGACACTTGAGACATTGCCACAAGGAAAAAGAATAGTCATATATAGATGGGTGTTCACTTTCAAACACAATGTTGATGGATCCATTGAACGATACAAGGCAAGACTTATAGCAAAGGGGTATACACAGATGTATGGTATAGAATATGAATAAACCTGGGCTCCAATAACAAAACTTAACACCATTAGAGTTAGGTTATCTCTTGCAACCAACCTAGATTGGACACTACACCAGTTTGACGTAAAGAATGTCTTTTTGCATAGAGAACTCACATAATAAGTATACATGGACATTCCACCCAGATATGTTGCATCTACTCAGACTAGTATACTATGCAAATTAAGAAATACATTGCATGGATTGAAGCAGTCATCTTGTGCATGGTTCAGATGGTTCACATGGCAATGAAGAACAATGGTTTCAAGCAGAACAAGTCATATCATACTATGTTTTTGAAACACCATGAGGGGAAGCTAACGACCCTAATAATCTATGTTGACGATATGATTATTACTTGGAATGATGAATAGGAAATCTCTCAGTTGCAATACTGTTTAGAAACAGAGTTTGAGATAAACATGTTGGAATTTTAAAAAGGTTTTAAAAAATTTACCGTTTTGATTTATTTAATTATTTTGGCTATTTTATTTTATTTATTGTGGGTATTATAAATATTTAATTTTTTATGTTTTATTTCTATATTGAATGTCTTAATTTTATAGTTTAATGTGGTGAATGTTACATGTTCTTGGATGCCTATAAAAGGCCACTACTCCTCCACATTTGAACGACGACCACATAACACATATACTAATACAATACCATACTACCACAACCACCACTATAATATGATTCTCTCCTCTTCCACCTTTCATACTTTCTCTACTTATATTATTATTTTGGGCACCGGTTCTATGACTTGGAGACCTATATCCGACTATGAATGTGCTCATAGCGGACCTTGAACCTCTGTATTGGGGGTCGTATCTTGAAGTCATGTAGACTGTCAGGACCTGCGCGTAGGGAGGCTACAAAGGCTTTAAGACAACATCTTTGACGTGTTTCACCATACCAAGCTTGGTTTCATAATCTTAATTTATTTTATTTTTATCGTATTTGTTTCTTTATTTTTGCTTTACCTTAAAAAGCTTTCTATTTTGTTTTATATATCTTTTATAATATAAAGGTTTTTGCATATGGCTTTACGGAAAAGAGGAAAACTATGATTTATACAACAGAAGAACCTTAGTGGACTCAAGTATTTATTAGGGATTGAGGTAGCCCGATCAAAGCAAGGGATATTTCTTTCTCAAATGAAGTATGTTTTGGACTTGTTGGCAGAAACAAGAATGTTAGATTACAAACCAGCGAACACTCCAGTCATTCAAAATCATCATCTTGGAGAATATCCTAATCAAGTGCCCGCAAACAAAGAAAGATATCAAATGTTAGTGGGGAGATTGATTTACTTGTCACGTACTCAACTATACATTGGTTATGTGATGAGCGTTGTTAGTTAGTTCATTCATTTCCAAGTGAAGACAATATGAATGCAGTTCTTCGAATCCATAAATATTTAAAGTCGGCACCCAGGAATGGAGTTATGTTCTCAAGAAATGATCATTTGAATATTGATGGTTATACAGATGTAGTTTAGGTAGAGAGTGTTACTGACAGAAGGTGTACGTTAGGTTACTTCACATTCGTGTGAGGTAATTTGGTTGCATGGAGAAGCAATAAACAAAAGGTGGTAGCCTTCCAGTGCAGAAGCAGAGTTTGAAGGATGACTAAAGGAATTTGTGAACTCCTTTGGTTAAAGAAGTTACTTACTGAGCTTGGATATGCACTTACATCTGTGATAAATCTTTTTGTGACAATAAGATTGCAATATCCATTACACATAATCCGGTTCAACATGATCGCACTAAACATGTTGAAGTGGATCGTCATTTTATTAAGCAAGAGCTCGAGGCCAAAGAAGTTCAACTTCCTTTGGGCATTGACGACATACATACAAGATCTCTCGGTTGATAGCAGACATATTAACGAAGACATATTCTGATAAAGCGTTCCACAATTCACTGGGCAAGTTGGGCATTGACGACATACATACAAGATCTCTCGGTTGATAGCTTTCAGTGAATTCACTCTCTAGTGAACACATATACACTTATCTTAATGTCTTTACACAAATGACTCGAGACTAGTCATCCTAGCAAGCTCAGTAACCTATACACTTATCCTCGTGTCTTTACACAAATATGGTACAAATAGCATTATTGAATAATTAATGAACTGCAACTATTGTTTCGGCTCATGTGTTGATTTTTTTTTTTTTTCAAATGAGTGAACATGTAATTACCATAGAGAGTTACATAAAAGCCCAATACAAAAGTAAAAAATTAAAAAACAAGGACTTAACTAAAGAAAATAAAAGTCTAATCCAAAATACAAATAATTTAGGCCCAAAACACAAAAATCGTAGAATCAAACTCTAGAAACAACAAACAGCCGCTGCGCAGGCAAAAGAAGAAGAAGGTTATATACAACATGAACACACTTTTTTCTCTCTCTCAGCCTTGAGAGCTTCCTCACCGGCATGGTGACACACCCTAAGCCTCTGTCTTAGATTTCTTTTCAAATTGCTATAGCTCTACACCAATTGAAGTTTTTATTCCATTGTCAGGAAATTAAATCCAATCTGGTCTTCAAGATTTTTTCTACTTACCCAATCCTTCCTCTACACTTATTGCTCAAATACAGTTGAAGACACTAGCCTTATTTTCCTGGATGGCCTCACCTATGAAAGAACACATACCTGGAATTCCAAGAAACATTAATGGTTACCCAACCTGTTGTGAATTGAGAACAAACTCAACTCACCCTCCCCTAATGATCTTGTTGTTGATGGATTTTGTGACACACGCAATGAATGGATGAATCACACACACACACACACACTTGAGACAACAACCAAGCACAAAGTGACACAAGCATTTATAGAGGTTCAGCAAATGCCTACATCCTCTTGGTGATCCCCTTGAGAAATTCACTTCATGAAAGAATAAGTTACAACTTTGGTTTACAAAGAAGCCCCCTTAGAACTCTATTCTCTCCCAAGCTCTCTTTTCTCTCACACCCCTTGCTCAACACTTTGATTCACTTGTGAACACTCTCACAACCCTTGCTGTTTCCCCCTTTTTGTCTAGACTAACAAGACTACAACTCAGCTCCTCAAGAACTGATTTGCCATCTCTCTCTTCCTCCCTTGGTGAGATAAACCTCTCTTGAACACACTAGCTCCAGCTACTTGTCCACTCCTTGAGAAGTAAAACCACACATGTTGTCTTGCTTCCTCTTCCCTTTAATAAACAAGCCTTTGGACCTTGGAGAAGGCTCCTTCTTTCTTCCCACGTTCTGCCCTTGGATACCACACATGGACCACAACTTGGGCAGACCAAAAGCTAGTCAATTTCAGCTGCACCTTCAGCCACCCTACCAACATCATTAGGGTAGGTACTCCTTGAAACAAGCCAACATCTTTCCTTAATTTGCTCCCCCACTTTCCAGCAACTTGCCAACCCTCTTCTGACTCAGAAATGACCCCTAGGGTCCTTACAATTCGGTGGAAAGCGATAACACATAAGAAAAGACTTAAAACCACGTGGGGGAACTAGACAGGCACAGCAGGCGGGCGACCGGTCGCACGTCCCCGGTGACGGGTCGCAGAGCATCCAACCGGTCACACCAACCTGCGACCGGTCGCATTCTGCGAATTCTTCAAACTTCGTCTCTGTGCAAAAACGACCGGTCGCTTTTCCCTTGCGACCGGTCGCCTCCTCCTTCACTTGTGCATTAATTTTGAGCCAATTTTACAACACAACCAACCACAACTCAATCTTAAATACCCACATGTCACAAATCAACCTAAGACCCAACCACCATCATAAATTTCAACTCTACCAAACCATTGTTTATGCGTGTATTACCCTTCATGTGTTTAAATCTCATGCTCATCTCAGTGCTTTCCAGAGTGTCATCGTGCTTCTCGAATCTTATTGCACCCACCTTCATCGATACAGACAATTCGGAAATATCAACCCTCCCAAAATGACAACAAGCCAAACACATGCTGAGGACTTGGCTTTACAACTTGAAGCCACCCTCGATGTTTCCAACCTTGAGCATGGTCCCAAGCTAATTGGGGCTGTGATTGCAGACCGGATGCCAAACAGAGGAGCAGTGAAAACCATTCTCAAGATTTCCTGGCAGGGTTATGGTGAAGCAAAAATTTCATGGGTCAAAGATAATATCTTTGCAATCACAGTCCAAGACGAGGAAATGGCTGAGAAAATCCTTGACAATGGGCCATGGTCAGTTATTAAATGTTGTTGCAACATCCAGAGATGGCCAGAAGACCAGGCAGTTGAAGATCTACAATTGGAGAAAGTTCCTTCTGGATTTCAGGTCAGAGGAATCCCTCTAACCTGAGTCATACCTGACAATATTGAGAATATAGGAAGGAGAATCGGAGAGGTACTCGACTTCGAGGATCCCACACAAGCCAGAGGCTTCCAACGTTCAGAGCAATGGTAGACTCCAACCTCCCACTTTCGACTGGATTCTGGCTCACTAGACAAGATGATTCAGAGACTTGGGTGGAGTTCCAATATGAACGATTGTCGGACTTTTGTTTCCAGTGTGGTCGATTGGGGCACGTTAACAATAACTGCAGTTTGGTCCTCCACCAGAAGGCTCTGCCGGGTTTGGTAAATGGACACAGGCCACCATAATCAAAGAATTCAAAGAGGTAAAGCCCGGAAACATGATCCAAACAAAGAGAAGAAAGGCAGGATCTGCCAATCCTAGGAGGCTCTAGGAAGAAGCGACGTGTGTAGACAACACGGAAGATGAGAGAGTGAGAACTCCAAATAATCCAGTCATCGGTACGCGTACAACGGCTTGCAAGGAAGAAGCTTTAATGGAGGCTCTAACATAGCTCAACCCAGAGCTGACCCTACACTGGAGACTCTACACACGGTAACATGAGAACTGCACCATTGTTACTAGGAGCCCCCATCCAATCCTGAATCTCGGAGGTCTTTGAACGGCTTAAGGAGAGAACCAGATGCATGCTAGCCTACAGACGGGAGGGATCACCTGTCTCCAGCAAATTTGATGGAACATTTCAAGGACCAATTGGTAAGGAACGAAATGTTTTCAACTAACTGGGGAGGATCATAGCCCACAAATAGGAGGGAGCATTTGGGCCTGGGCCAATTGGCACAATCAATGCAGTTTAAGCCACTTCCACAAACCCCCTTGGGCTACAATCCTATTGCTAATAGGAACCAAACTCAAGTGGAGTCTCTCCTTAGTGGCTTGGGCCTTAAACGGGCCTTAAATGGAGATGATGGAGCCTCTGGCCAGTCACCAGGAAAAAAATTAATGGGAAGTCAAAGGAAGATGATTCCAGGGGTTATGTAGCTGAGACCCATACTTTTCCAAGACGTATTTTTCGACCTAATGTCAGCAAAAAGAAAGGGAAGACGAAACAAGGAAGCATTTTTTCAAGAAAGAAACCTCACAGAAGTTCAAGTCGAACAAGTAATAAACTGGAATCAAGATGAACCAGATGACAACAACAAACGAGGGGGACCTCAAGGCGGTGGCGGCTGGCCTGAAACATCCGCAAGGGAAGCTTGAGGATTTTGGAAGAGAGTGCTTGAGAACTTTAGAGAATTTGGAAGAGAGTGGTTAAGAATTTGGAGGATGTTTGTGAACAATTTGAGAAGTGTTTAGGAAGTGTTTGAGAAGGGAGAAGAAAGTGTTTGAAGAATTTAGAAGAAGAGAAAGGAAAAGTGTTTGAGAACTTAGAGAAGAGAGGAGAAAGTGTTTGAGAAGTGTTTGAGATTTAATAAACAGAAAATTTAGTAGAATGATCTTATTACAACAATTGAGAACTACAAAGGGAAACTAAGAGAATTTGAGGGAGAGAAGGGAAGGGAGCTCTAGAGAAGTGTTTGAGAGCTCCCCCCCTTGGGGGTGTGATTACAAGCTTAGAGAACTTCCTTATTTATAGGCCTAAGGGAAGTGAAAATCTGAATTATACAATAGGTTTACCTACCACACTCACTTCACCAACTTACAACACTTAATTCACCTAACACACTATTACATTTGAAAACAATTCCTCTTGTCTTTAGGCTTAGTGTTGCAACTCACACTTCATCATCTTTTGGGTCATTTGGCTGCTGCAAAATTCCACTCAAATATAGGTATTGAATATGCTTCACCAAACTTTCCCACAATCAACAACACTTCATCATGCATATGTCATGCATGACAATGCATTGCAGCCAGCTTGTGGGCTCGTTTTGGGCTTGTGGCTCCAGTCTGAAAAATCTGGAAAAATATGGACCTTGAATCTCTTTGTCTTATCTTTCCAAGCATATGCAGCCCAACTCAAGGAAAAATCGGAAAGGCCTTCAAATGTGATATTTGGCCCAGTAACGCAGATGCTGCCGAATTTGACCTTAAGTTGCCAAAACATGTATAACTTTCTTTAGAAGACTCGGAATCATGAACCGTAAAATTCTACAGAAACTAGACTTCCGTATCTTTCCAATGATGTATGGTTCATTATCTGGTTCTTCTTGAGAAAGTACAGTCCAATCCGTGAAGTTGACTGATCTACAGACACCGTTTTGAGCTAATTTGTCTCCAAAATGCAATTAGTGAGTCTAAAGCTTATAACACTGAAACATACACAAAAGAAGTTAAAAGCACAAGTTTAACTCAAAAACATAACCAAATCATAAGTTAAAAGGGTACAAATTGATATGTAATTTTGCACCGATCAAATACCCCCAAACCTAGATTTTGCTAGTCCTCGAGCAAAACAAACGGAAAACAAAGATTAAAAAAAAACAAGAAGTTAACGAGACCACTTTCGTAGGTAACTCGATTGCATTTAGCGTATGCAACAAGCCTTTAAACCTCTAGGCATCCCTAGTAGGAGGAGTTGTGTCTCCTGAGGGTTTAACAGATATGATACCCACAAACGTTTGACTAATTTCTACAAAACAAAGTAGTTAGAAAACTTATTAGAATTTGTTAGTCTTTAAGCAAAATAACAAAAACAAAAATATAAGCAAAATCAAAAATAAAAATAAAACAAAACAAAAATAAGACTCAAAACAATCTTCCCGAACATTTCTGAAGAGAAATGACTCATGCACATGACTCAAAAGTTTTAACAATAAAAGCTCAATTTAGACATTATTTACAAGGCGGCAAAGTTCAAAACATAATATGCTCAAAGTGTAGTAGTGTGATAGCCAAATGCAACAAATTCCCCAATCTAAGTTTTCACACAATTTCAAAAATCATACAAAGCACAAGTTCAACTTCAAATCTCACCAAAGTTGTCCTCTCACAAATGAATCACTCAGAAGAGGGTTATAAAGCAACACTCAATTATAAACATGAGATTAGAGTTAAACCATAAAGACTTAACTCGAAATAGAAAGATGAAGAACTTGCATTAATATGATCTCAAGAAGGATGCCAAACACTTAAAAGTAGAAAAATGAATGCAATTCAACCACATGACATTTAAGATCAATTTAGGTCTTTAACATAGGTTGTAATGGGGCCAAGGGTGTAAGGTGAGTAAGAAATGAAGGGTATGGATAAAACAAAGTCCAAGGAACTCAAAATATAAGAGCATAAAACAATTGTGTACAAGACTTCGAATCATCACAATGAGAATTTATTTTTTTACACGATCAAAACTCCTTATACATTCATTCCAATGATTCACTCCTTTCCTTTAATTGAACAAACACCAATTTACTTTGAAGGCCCAAAAATGAATTTTCAATCCACTACCACTTTTCTCTATTCTTTCACCAATTGTGTGAATTTTTATTTTTTTTCCTTTTTTATTTTTTCGAAATGTAACACCTCTTCCCAAACTTAGCATGAAAAACACATCCCAATTAAAGCTCATGAGTTCCTTAGAAAGGTAAATATTTATTTTTCGGGCTAAGGTGAGGAAATAAAATTGGTAAATGAAAGAAAAGGTTTACATGTAGGCTCAAAATTGTTAACAATGGAAAATCATGCATAAGCATGCATAAGGTTAGCTTGAAAGGAACAAACGATCCAAAGAATGCCTTAATATCATTTCTTTAAATGTCATGAAGTCAAATTAGATCACATGAATGAATGACTTTTAAGTGTTCAACCAAATCAATGAATAATGAGATCAAACAACAACTTAGATGACAAGAAAATAAGAGTATGTGTATAACACTTATAAATTGAAGTACAAGGCTCAAAAGCTCACTTTATATGGTTGGTTATATAAGTCTAATTTATGCTTCATACAATTCTTTAGATCATGCAAATCCTTTAATTGGAAAATTATGAAACAAATGGCAAGTGTAAAAATGGTTTCAAGCATATCATGCTAGAACAATGCCAAATTTATTTATTTATTTATTTTTTTTCAATTTAAATTTTTACTCTTTTTTTTATTATTTATTTTTTTTAATAAAATAAAATAAAATGAATCCAATTTTCATTTAAGTCATGCAACATTTATCACAATCTCATCATATGTGTTCGGAAAGTGACTTAAAAACTCAAAATAAAAGAAAAACAAGCAATAAATTTTTTTACTTTTTTTTATATATAATTTTAAAAAAAAAATTAGGAAAAACCAAATTTATTTGCTAAACTTCAATACCCCCAAACCTAGAAATGAACATTGTCCTCAATGTTTAAAAATTAGCCATAAGCAATGTCATAATAACAAATGAAGGTATTAAAGCAAATAAAAATCATAAAACACACAAGAATTAAAATACACAAATAAAATACAATAATTACAAAAATAAAAATTACAAAACAAACAAATAAAAATAAAAATGAAACAGTAAAACACTCAAAACAGTAAGCCCTAAACAGATAGTCATATGCAAACTGAAACCCAAAACAAAAATAGCCCAAAGCCCAAAATGAAATTAACCCAACAACTGTAAAACCTGACCCAAAATGAAATCTGAAACCCACACGTTTCAATTTTTTTTTTTTTTACATTTATTTATTTATTTTTTCGAAGCGCGAATGCGGGATTTCTGAAAAGAGATAATGTGGTCCTTGATGTTTCGATAGAGCGAGACACGTGTTGACAAGTAAAGGCACCGTATTTTCCACAAGCGGAAATTACGGACTCATGCAAAGGCGCAAAGACTTTGTTGAACGCGTCCATTCAGACAAAGCAAAGTCGTGATAAATGAGTTGGGTACAATTGGAAAACGCGAAGGTTGTGGGACTCAAGGACTGCGCTGGAGATTCAGAAAATGCTCACGCCTAAATGGCTAGGGTTTGTCAAAGACTATGTCTATAAGAAGGAAAAAGAAGGGAAAACACACAAACTCAAAAACACAAAAGAGAAAAGAAGCAAGAAAAAGAAAAAAGTGAGAAATCAAATGGCTTCTTCCTACCCATTTTCGTTGGATCTCAACCTACCTCCACCGACTCAGACATGGGGCCAAGCGCGGCACCAGGATGGGTACCTTATTTTGCCTCCGCAAGGGGGCCTGTGACTGTAAATGACTCAATACTCCTGGACAACGATGTTGCCATTGGAGTTGACAGAAATTTAGTAACTCCTAAAGATATACGTGTGTTCGGGACAAGGGATGGCAACCGGGTCACGAGTGATGCCCTGGCACTGAGCATGCAGAGTACAACATGTGTTGCAAGTTTGGGTCATCGCCTACTTGCGAAGTCCCATGAGGTAGAGATTCTGAAAGGTCAGTTGGCGGCGGAGCGAAGTATGGTTGAAGAGTGTCAGAGTGCTATAAAAAGCTTGAAAAGGGAGAGGGCAAGGATAGTGGAGGTGAATCGACACCAGCTAGAAGTATTACGGGACGAGAATAAAAACCTAACAAAGATGGTAGAGTTGTATTCTCGTGACATGAGAAAGCAGCTGGAGGACCTAAACCGACCGAGTAAACGCAAGCAAGCAGATCGCGAGAGTAGTTATGCTCAAGCTAAGATTGCGATCTTTGGGAGCTCAAGTGGTGAGCCCCAAGAGGCTGTGCGTGAAGCCCCTGAAGAGGATAGCCAGAGGGCCAAACTCAAAGCTCCAATGGTCAAGACACCGAGCAGTGTGAAGAAATGATTTCTACTAAACTATTGTTGTTTTTATTTTATTTTTTTGTTGTTTTTATTTCTTTCGTTATTTTGTTTCGGAAATAAAAGAGTAAGGTTGCAGAAAGAAAAAAAGAAAAAGAAAAAGAAAAAGAAAACACACTTCCCAACTAAAATAAAACAAAGACGACAAACGGAAAAGAAAACACATTTCCCTAACTAAAATAAGACAAAGGTGATAGCGGAAAGGGAAAGGTAAAAACACAAAGCACTAAAAAAAAAAGAAAGTAACCGGCAAAAATATAAAACACCAGAAAAACACGGAAAAAAGAAAAGTAAAGTGAAAGTAAAGGTGCTCCCCCTTGAAGCGATTAGGTCGAGCATGCCCGGGAAATCCGAAATGGTGTTGGCTCTCTCTCATCAGCATATTTCTATTTAAACCACATCTCTGCAAGCGGATGATACCCAACATTTCTTCATGCAAACTCAAGGAAAAATATCAAAAAATTCAGAAGCAAAACAAATGGCATCCTCATGCACTCACCTTGATGATCTCAACCTTGAGCTCTCACTTGCACCACCGAATGCCCAGATAAGGGCTCCTCCAACTCCTGTCTTTTCCAAACTCCACATATCATCATGGCACAGCCTCAAACTTTGCTGAGGCAATACCGAACTTTTCTGAGGCAGTGCCGAACAGAGCAGTGCTGCTGGGCAGCATGATTGGCAGTAAACTCACATCGGCAGATCATTTGCATGTGGCACAGAGGTTCGACAAGGCTGCAGTGGAGGAGTCCCACAATTTAACGGTGCTCCATGCGGTCTCGGCTACCAATTTGGGAATGCGATTCCTGGCGAGGACACGGGAGTGTACCACACTAAGCGAGGAAGTAGGTTCCTTGAAGGCTATGGTGGCGGACTTGCAGAAGCGGCTCTCCTGTGCCAATTAGCATGTGGAAGCATTGCAGAAAAAGAATGAGAACCATGTAGAGCTGCTGGAGATTCTACAAGTGCGAGAAAATAGAGGCATGCCATGAAGATGAAGATGAAGATGAAGATGATGTTGTTGTTGTTTTTGTTTTTGTTTTTGTTTTTTTATTTTTTTTTTTTTTTTTGTTTTTTAACTTTTTGTTGTTGTTTGTAATGCAGCCTTTGAAGTGAAATAAAAATGTGTTTTTAACACTCAGAAATAAACTAACTAACCACACCACGTAAATAAATACATAAACTAACTTAACAAAACAAAAACAAAACAAAAACAAAGACTATACAGAAAAGAAAATAATAAAATAAAAAAAACTTCATTTAAAAACACACGAATATACAAGCAACTCACGGATGACCAGTTAAGGGCCTCAGAAAAACACAGCCAGGGGATCCGGGAAGGTTGGAGGGGTAACAATGGTCCCGCTTAAAACCCAAACTTCTTAGACACCGAAGGTGTCGCCTAAAGAACTCCTAGACACTGTATTGACGGAAGTGCTTACCTGGAGTTACCATAAGTCAGCTCATATGAAAAATCTTTTTTAATTTTTTTTTAATTTTTAATTTTTTTTATTAATTTTTTATAAAAAAGAAACAGAAGTTTAAAATAATAACAAGTAAAGAGAAATGATTGAAATGCTCCCCCTTGAAGCAATTAGGTCGAGCATGGATGCACTTGGAGGTCGCGACTTCTCCCACTGCTCCACACTTCCCATTCTTATGATTGAGGTTGTCATCTCTCTCCATTTTTATTAAGCTGTCATAAATTGCTAAAACAAACACACACAAAAACTTGAAACAGAATTAAAAGGATTAGGAAATAAATAAATAAAAACTAAAAAATGAAAAGGAAAAATCAACACTTCCATGTTTCAAAGTAACAAGCAACAAAGTAAATCAAACTAGCTTATGGAGTTCGTTCTTTCTCAAATATGATTATCCATATGGTGTGTGGTTTTAATCAAGTATTCAGAAAAAGCATTTAGCTATGGTGTTTAGTCTAAACACAAATTACGAACCCATTAAGAACAAGAAGAACAATAAAGAACCAAGTAGAATTTAAACATGGTGTTTGTCTTCAATATCTACCCATTCATTCACTAATCAGTCCAAGAGTCATATGGTGTTTATGTAAACTTGAACAAGATATTTAATTAAGAGCAAGTGAATGAAACCATAAACTAGAAATAATCAACATGCTACATGAACCTTTTTTTTTGTGTTGTGTAAGCTGGGACTCAAACCCAGTTCTCTTGCTTGTCAGGCAATTGTCCTTAGGGGTGGGCATCTGGAAGGAAAACCGGAACATTTAACCGAACCGGTGAAAAAAAACCGGAAAAAAAACCGGTTGACCAAAAAAGTCAACAAACCGGACCGGACCGGACCGAACCGAACCCTTCCAACCGGTTCCGTTTTGGTTTTACATTACACCGCACCGGACCGGACCGAACCGGACCGGTCATATTTTTTTTTTTTTTTTTTTTTTTTATATTTTTTATTTACAAATTTTTAAAATATAATCTCATATTTTAAATGTTATAATCACTATAGTTCAACTTCAAAAAATTTCTAAATGTATGAATTGGATTATTTGTTAATTTTTAAGCCAAAAAAATAAGTTATTTATTATAAAATTTTAATTAAAAAAATAAAAAAAAATATTTTTTTTTTAAAAAATAAAAAAATAATTAAAAAATAAAAAATTAATAAACCGGTTCAAAACCGGAAACCGGTCAAACCGGGACCGGAACCGGTCAGAACCGAACCGGCCGGTTTTTGAAATTTTTTTTACTTAAACCGGACCGAACCGGACCGGTTAAATAGTACCGATTTCGGTTCCGGTTTAAGGTTAAAGGGACCGAACCGAACCGCGCCCACCCCTAATTGTCCTTGTCCGTTGGACTACAAACACAACTTGTCAATTAACGTCATTAACTTTAAAACATGAAACTGTCTAGTTATATACAAAAAATAAAAATAATAAAAAGTAGGAAAACCAAATAGAATCAAACAATGTTACCGATCCCCGGCAACGGCGCCAAAAACTTGTTGTGTAGATTTAGCTGCACCAAAATGGATTCAGCTGCATCCTCAACTTGTGATACTCGCAAGTGCACGAGCCGTTCGATAGTATAGCATATGTAAGTGCGAGGTCGATTCCACAGGGATTGGTGATTGAATGATCTAATTCAGTTTTCCTACACAAAACATAAATAAAAACAAAAGAAGCAAAAAGCTTTTGTACAATATTTGAGAACATTGAGAGTTTTTGGAGAGAAAAAGAATTTGGGAAGCTTTGAGGATTTTGGAAGAGAAAGGAAAGTGTTTGGGAAGCTTGAGGATTTTGGAAGAGAGTGCTTGAGAACTTTAGAGAATTTGGAAGAGAGTGGTTAAGAACTTGGAGGATGTTTGTGAACAATTTGAGAAGTGTTTAGGAAGTGTTTGAGAAGGGAGAAGAAAGTGTTTGAAGAATTTAGAAGAAGAGAAAGGAAAAGTGTTTGAGAACTTAGAGAAGAGAGGAGAAAGTGTTTGAGAAGTGTTTGAGATTTAATAAACAGAAAATTTAGTAGAATGATCTTATTACAACAATTGAGAACTACAAAGGGAAACTAAGAGAATTTGAGGGAGAGAAGGGAAGGGAGCTCTAGAGAAGTGTTTGAGAGCTCCCCCCCTTGGGGGTGTGATTACAAGCTTAGAGAACTTCCCTATTTATAGGCCTAAGGGAAGTGAAAATCTGAATTATACAATAGGTTTACCTACCACACTCACTTCACCAACTTACAACACTTAATTCACCTAACACACTATTACATTTGAAAACAATTCCTCTTGTCTTTAGGCTTAGTGTTGCAACTCACACTTCATCATCTTTTGGGTCATTTGGCTGCTGCAAAATTCCACTCAAATATAGGTATTGAATATGCTTCACCAAACTTTCCCACAATCAACAACACTTCATCATGCATATGTCATGCATGACAATGCATTGCAGCCAGCTTGTGGGCTCGTTTTGGGCTTGTGACTCCAGTCTGAAAAATCTGGAAAAATATGAACCTTGAAGCTCTTTGTCTTATCTTTCCAAGCATATGCAGCCCAACTCAAGGACAAATCGGAAAGGCCTTCAAATGTGATTTTTGGCCCAGTAACGCAGATGCTGCCGAATTTGACCTTAAGTTGCCAAAACATGTATAACTTTCTCTAGAAGACTCGGAATCATGAACCGTAAAATTCTACAGAAACTAGACTTCCGTATCTTTCCAATGATGTATGGCTCATTATCTGGTTCTTCTTGAGCAAGTACAGTCCAATCCGTGAAGTTGACTGATCTGCAGACACCGTTTTGAGCTAATTTGTCTCCAAAATGCAATTAGTGAGTCTAAAGCTTATAACACTGAAACATACACAAAAGAAGTTAAAAGCACAAGTTTAACTCAAAAACATAACCAAATCATAAGTTAAAAGGGTACAAATTGATATGTAATTATGCACCGATCAGTTTTCCTACACAAAATAGAAATGAAAACAAAAGAAGAAAAAAGGTTTTGTACAACATTTGAGAACATTGAGAGTTTTTGGAGAGAAAGAGAGAGGTGTTTGAGAACTTGAGAATTTGGAAAAGAATGTGTTTGAGAACATTGAGGATTTTGGAAGCTTGGAGAATTTTAAAAAGAATGGAGAAGTGTTTGAGAACATTGAGACTTTTGGAAGAGAAGGGAAATGTGTTTGAGAAATTTGGAGAAGAGAAAGGAAATGTGTTTGAGAACTTAGAGAAGGGAGGAGAAAGTGTTTGAGAAGTGTTTGAGATTTAATAAACAGAAAATTTAGTAGAATTATCTTATTACAACAATTGAGAACTACAAAGGGAAACTAAGAGAATTTGAGGGAGAGAAGGGAAGGGAGCTCTAGAGAAGTGTTTGAGAGCTCCCCCCCTTGGGGTTTGTTTACAAGCTTAGAGAACTTCCCTATTTATAGGCCTAGGGGAAGTGAAAATCTGAATTATACAATAGAGTTCACTAACCACACTCACTTCACCAACTTACAACACTTAATTCACCTAACACACTATTGCATTGAAAACAATTCTTCTTGTCATTAAGCTTAGTGTTGCATCATCCACTTCAACTTCAATTAATTCATTTGGCTGCTGCAAAATTCCACTCAAAAATAGGTATTGAATATGCTTCACCAAACTTTCCCACAATCAACAACACTTCATCATGCATATGTCATGCATGACAATGCATTGCAGCCAGCTTGTGGGCTCGTTTTGGGCTTGCGGCTTCATTCTGAAAAATCTGGAAAAATATGGATCTTGAAGCTCTTTGAATTAACTTTCCAAGCATATGCAGCCCAATTCAAGAAAAAATCGGGAAGGCCTTCAAATGTGATTTTTGGCCCAGTAACGCAGATGCTGCCGAATTTGACCTTAAGTTGCCAAAACATGTATAACTTTCTCTAGAAGACTCGGAATCATGAACCGTAAAATACTACAGAAAATAGACTTCCGTAACTTTCCAATGATGTATGGCTCATTATCTGGTTCTTCTTGAGCAAGTACAGTCCAATCCGTGAAATTGACTGATCTGCAGACACCATTTTGAGCTAACTTGTCTCCAAAATGCAATTAGTGAGTCCTTAAGCTTAAAACACTGAAACAAACACAAAACTTATTAAAAGCACAAGTTTAACTCAAAAACATAACCAAATCATAATTTAAAAGGGTACAAAATAATATGTAATTATGCACCGATCATATTTCTAATGGAGACAAAAATGAAATGCAACAATATTGATAGAATTAGAAGAAGATTGGGTTTCTGGAACAGTTTTAATGTACCACTGGTTAGAACTGCAGGAGGCCTTAGCCTCTAGTGGGATCACTATGCAACAGTAAACATCCTTTACTCCAATGCCCATTTAATTGACACTACTGTGCAGGTCAATGGTTTGCTTGTGCCTTGTCATATGTCATGGGTTTATGGTACCCCATACCGGGATCAGAAAGTCGACTTTTGGAGATGGATGGAGAATATGCGTACACCACAGAATCAGCCTTGGTTTGTTGGCGGGGACTTTAACGAGTGGATCTGGAATCATGAGAAGGAAGGCGGGATGAAGGATGTTGCAGGGAAACAATTGTTTCTGCTGGACTTCATAAACTCAACTTGCCTGAGACTTGGGCTTCCAGGGACCTGCATATACTTGGAGAGCCATGAGAAGAAATCAGTCGTTGATCTAGGAAAGATTGGACCGCGGTCTTGCCAACCCCAGTTGGCTGGAGCAATGGCCACACACCAAAGTTACTTATGGGCCAGTCATTGGCTCAGATCATTGCCCCCTAATTGTCATTGCCAAGCCTAAGATAAGTTCCCAAAAAAACAATTTATGTTCAAGGCTACTTGGTTAGAGCATCAGGAGTGTCGTGCTATCATTGAGGATTACTAGAGAAATCCATTACAGGGACCTTGGCTACAACAACTCCAGTGTAAATTGGGTAGATGAGACGTCGCCTATCAAAATGGAAAAGGCAATGCTTGGGCAATAATAAGAAGCAGATTAGGGACTTGACTCAAGAATTAGATGATATGCAACATGATTGGTTGGCTAATGGAAAAAAAATGAAACCAATAATTAGCAAGATCAACACTCTGTGGGGACAGAGAGGAAAAATATTGGCACCAAAAATCAAGAATTTCTTGGCTTAAGGCCGGGGACGCAAACACCAAAATTTTCCACTTGTCGACTATTCAGAGGAGACGGTGTAACATAATTGACTGCATACAAGATGAGGATGGGCGATAGAGCATGGATGAGATTGGTGTGAGAAGAACATTTAATAAATATTTTGAGAAGCTTTTTACTACTTGATGGGCCACGTGATATGGAAAGTGTTCTTAGTTGCATGGATTGTGTCATCAATGAGGAAATGAATGATACAATTCTAAGCCCAATCTCTCTCCAAGAAGTCAAGAATGCTGTTTATGATATGGGAGCTCTCAAAGCCCCAGGACCCGACGGTTTCCAGGGGTGTTTTATCAAAACTTTTGGCAGCAAATATACTTAGAGGTCCAAGGTATAGTGGTGGATTTTCTCAATGGTTCTTGTAATCCCAAGGCTCTAAACCACACAAATTGGGTTCTTATTCCCAAAATTCAAGAACCTCTATTGGTCTCACAGTATTCAATCCATCAGTTTATGCAACTTCTCTTACAAAATTCTCTCAAAGGTGTTGGCCAATAGAATCAAGCCCCTACTTCCAAGTGATCATATCTCAAGCCCAAAGTGCCTTCGTTGCTGAACGACAAATTCAAGATAATATCTTAATTGCCCATAAAGTCTTCCACTTCCTCAAGCTCAGAAAGGCCAACAAATCTTTTGAAATGGGAATAAAACTTGACATGTACAAAGCCTACAATAGGGTGGAATGGGATTTCTTGAGGGAGGGTATGCTGAAAATGGGTTTCCATAGTCGTTGGGTTCATCTAATCATGAGATGTGTCACTGTTGTAACCTTCTCGGTGGTGCTTAATGGCCAACCTAGAAAGAAGTTTATGCCATCTAGAGGAATTTGTCAAGGAGACCCCCTCTCCCCATACCTCTTTTTATTTGTAAGTGAGGCCCTCTCCTGCCTAATCCAAAAATCAGTTATTACTAATCATTTGCAGGGCATTAAAATCAGCAACCCGGGGTCGGTCCTATCTCACCTCCTCTTTGCTGATGACTCCCTGTTTTTCCTCAAGGCTTCTCAACTCAATTGCCAGAACATGATGCGGTTGTTGCATGCGTATTGCACTGCTTCTGGACAGTCCATCAACTTCAACAAATCCAACATTTATTTTGGTCAAAATGTGCCGGCTATTCTCAAACATAACATCTGCAATACCTTTGGGATGGATGCAGTTACAGATCTCAGCATGTACCTCGGCCTTCCTACCATATGGGGAAGGGCCAAAACAGAAGCTCTTGCTTACATCAAGGAGAGAATCAAGAAGAAGATTGGGGGCTGGAAGCATAATATGTTATCTCAAGCAGGCCGAGAGGTCTTAATCAAGGTAGTGGCCCAAGCAATTTCGACATATCCAATGAATGTTTTCAAACTCCCTACTGCAACGTGCAAGGAAATTGACTATCTTTTAGCCCGTTTCTGGTGGGGCCATAGTGAGATGGATACCAAGACTCATTAGGTCAGCTGGAAGTAGGGGTGGCAATTTCCGACTCGAACCCGTTACACGACTCGAAACCCGTACGAGAAAAACACGACCCAAACACGACCCATTAATAAATGGGTAATTTTGGGTCAACCCACCACTGACCCATTTATAAACGGGTGGGTTTCGGGTCAACCCGCCAACCCGTTTAAATACCTGTTTTAACCCGTTTATTAAACGGGTCGTGTAACCCGTTTACTACATGCTAACCCGCGAAAAAAATTAAGGAAATTGAACTTTTAGCACACCCACTGGGTTTCGAACCCCAGCCAATTTCACCCATCTCCTTGCTCCTTATCCATCTTGGTGTTGATCACTTTGTGATTATGTGTTACAACATTTGATATTTATAATGTCTTTACAAACTGATGAGCACTTAATTATTACATTTTTATCCATAAATTATATTTGTTAGTAATTATTCCTTATTATTTGAATTAATTATGTATCTAGGGTTTAGGGTTTAACGTTTTAATCCCTAAACCCTAAACCCTAAACTCTAAACTCTAAACCCTAATCCCTAAACTCTAAACCCTAAACCCTAAACCCTAAACTCTAAACTCTAAACACTAAACTCTAATCCATAAACCCTAACCCTAAACCCTAACCCTAACCCTAAACTCTAAACCCTAAACCCTAAACCCTAAACTCTAATCCCTAAACCCTAACCCTAAACCCTAACCCTAAACTCTAAACCCTAAACTCTAAACCCTAATCCCTAAACTTTAATCCCTAAACTCTAAACCCTAAACCCTAATCCCTAAACTCTAATCCCTAAACCCTAAACCCTAAAACCCTAATCCCAAAAGAAATTTCGTATAACTTATAAAATTTGTATCATGTCACTTTTTTAGCGGAGGTGCAATATTGACCAAGTATGAAAAATGGTTTTTCGGAATAATCATTTTCTCAAGATAATTTTTGGCGGTTTTTATTCCTTACACATCAAATAAGAAAACTTGATTTTATGAGATTTTAGTATGAAGTATATATTGCACTAAAACAGATTTTTCATATTTTGATTTGGTGAGAATTTGATTTTCTAGTATTTTTACTTGAATCTAAATGGGGGGTACTTCCTTATTTACATTGTAAACTTAAGTAAATGGAGTAATATAAAAATAAATGAAAGTAAAAGGACAAAGACATTTACTTAAATGTTGGAGATGGAAATAAGGTAATTTATTATTTGTTAAATATATTTTACATGTGGAAAATAAGGTAAATATATTTGTTAAATAAGGTAATTAAAAAATATAATTTATGGATAAAAATGTAATAATTAAGTGCTCATCAGTTTGTAAAGACATTATAAATATCAAATGTTGTAACATATAATCACAAAGTTATCAACACCAAGATGGATAAGGAGCAAGGAGAGAGGTGGAATTGGCTGGGTTCGAAACCCATTGGGTGTGCTGAAGGTTCAATTTCTTTAATTTTTTTCGCGGGTTGGCAGGTAGTAAACGGGTTGACACGACCCATGACACGACCTGTTTAATAAACGGGTTACAAATGGGTCGTGTCGTGTCAACCTGTTTATAAACAGGTTGGGTTTGGGTTGTATTTCCTGACACGATTAATAAATGGGTCGTATTTGGGTTGGGGTTTCTTGACACGTTTAAAAGTTTGACACGACACGAACCCGACACGACACGACCCATTGACAGCCTTAGCTGGAAGTCTTTGGGTTTGTCTAAATTAGAGGGTGGAATGGGTTTCAGAAGTATCCAAGATTTTAATGTTGCCCTTTTAGCAAAACAAAGCTGGAGAATCCTCCACGAACCTTATGCTCTGTAGGTCCAAGTTATGAGAGGAAGCTACTTCCTTGATGGTAATTTCTTAGAGGCCAGGAAAGGGGGAGATCCTCATGGGCATATAACAAGTGGCTTACAAACTAAACTGTGGAAAGACCGTTGGATTCCTAGCCTTCCTGGGACCCTTGAGGGAGACAATAGCAGGGGCCATTTGGATGACACCTTAGTTGGGTCTATTATTGATCATGAAACAGGTACTTGGAATTTGGATTCAATCCGCCACATGATTTATGATGATGAGGAAATGTCTATCTTGAGAATACCCATTGTTCACAGGGAGGACATAGACCGTGTAATTTGGCCATATGAGAAAAGTGGTAGGTGTGGGAACCAAATTAAATCAGAACCCTAGGTCAAATAATTCCTTCCATTTGAGGATTATTTGACCTAATTGGGAATTATTCAACCTAATTGGGAGTTACCTGAATTAATTGGGAGGTTATTTGATTCAAATTGGGTGTATTTGATCCTTGCCTTAATTAGGGATTTGATTAAATCCCTAAATACACCAACCTCACCAACCTCACCAACCTCGTCGAGGCCCCCTATAAATACTTGGCTACACACAAGGATTGAGGTACGTCATAATTACTACTAAAACTCTGTAGAGATCTTCCCCTCACAAACCCTAGCAACCTTCTCTCTCTCTCTCTCTCTCTCTCTCTCTCTCTCTCTCTCTCTCTCTCTTTTACATAAGGCTCCGGCCGCCTGGTTTACACCATAAACATATTTCCATACCTTATTAGCTATTGTTTTCTATACGATTTAATTGAACTAATTTAGGCATCGGAGGGCCTTTGGCCAACACCCCCCTGGTGTGGTCTTCTTATTTATTCTATTTTGCAGGGAGAAAGAGGCGGTGAATAAAAAAGGGGAATCTTTTCAATCGAATATTCTTGTGGGGAAATTTGCTCCCATAGTAGGTACACCGTTAAATCTGGCTATCATTGGGTGCATCACAAAAACCAAGCATTGAACCATCAACATCCTTCAACCTTCATCGCAATTACGAAGGATATCTGGAAATCCTTATGGAAGACTCAAGCCCCCCAAGAATCCGTAATTTCATGTGGAGGATCTTTAGAAATGGCCTTGCAACCAATGACAACCTGTGCAAAAGAAGAATCAGACAATCCCCCATTTGCCCCATCTGCGAGTCACATGAGGAGACACTTGAGCATCTTTTGCTTCTATGTCCTTGGGTTAAAAGTGTATGGTTTGGTGGCTGCCTATCTTCCAGAGTCAACCCTTAGGAAGTCACCAATATTGGCCAATGGTTCTCCAATATTCTCAAGATCTATACAAAAAGCAAGGATGAGTTAAGGTGGGTCACAACACAGATTGCTTTCACCTGGTGGAACATATGGAAAACCCGGTGTAATGTTGTATTTGAGCATCAAAGACCATCCTCAGAAGCCACAATTTATGCTACCTCAACGGGTGTAACCAGTTTCCTTGCTGCCCAAACGACTCATACCCACAACAACATTCTGAGTTTGAACAACCAGCAAACTACTCCCTTTGTCTGGTCACCCCCATATGGAAATACCATCAAAGTCAACGTGGATGCTGCATGGAACCCAAGAAATGGCAAGGCCGGACTTGGAATCATAATTAGAGACTCCCAACGCAAGTTCATTGCCACAAAGATAGTTCAAATCACCACAAATTCTGTTTTGGAAGCCGAGGCTTAGGCACTTCTTTGGGGATGCATGTTTGCTCAGGAGAGGGGGAAAAGACATGTAATTCTTGAATCGGATTCAAGGTCTTTGACTCAATGCTTAAATGGTAATATTGCAAGAGGGGCTTGGACACTGTATACCATCCTGAGCAAGTTCAAGGAGCAACTTTCCAATCTTTTTAACTGTCATTGCTCTTGGATTCCTCGTTCACTGAATAAAGCGGCCAATCTTTTGGCAATGCTAGCAAAAGGAAAGGATGCGCACGGAAGTGTGGGTCATTATACCCCCATCTTTTCTGACCCATGTTTTGAACAAAGATAGTCTCCCCTGCCCTCTAAGTATTTAGCTCCATATTTCCAGTTAGAAGGAATGGACGCGTGTTAGGCTCTACCTATGTCCTTGATCATGTAACTCCTTTAGCTATTTTATCTTTGGCACTAGCAATGTTTTGCTTTTGGCCCCTATTAAATTTGGTTGGTTTCTAACCTTGGGCACCATGCTGTTTCCCTTTGTGGCTGGGCCCTCTTAATCTGTAGTTTTGTAGCAGTTTCTTTGCCGTTTATTGAATGCAACACCTCAGTTCAAAAAAAAAAAAAAAAGAAGAAGGTTCAGGGTTTTTGTTTGTATATTTGTTTATGTTTGAATTTTTTTTTTTTTTTTTGGTCTTATGTTGAAATAAATTAAGCCAACGGTGCAATCGTTTATGTGTGTGTTTTACTAGTAATGAGAATTTACACAATTGTTCAAGTTTCTTTCAAATCCAATCATACTTGATTTGGAAACCTCATATTATTACTTGCACCGTCGAGAAATATGGTGCCCAATACAAGGGTACAGATTACTTCCATAAAGAGCGTTTCGGTGGGGTGATAACCTCCTCAGTGAATATGAGCCTATATATGCCTTGTAATTCTATGTTTCCTTGCAAATTTAATTTCCAAAAGTCGCTTCTTCGTTGTAGGCACAAGACCATCCCCAATGCATTTGGATTTAAACCCAAAAATTTCACTTCTCAAAATACAATAATTCATGTATTATCACTATTAGTCTCAAACAGTTTTCCTCCCAACCATGTATTCTAAAATTTTGAGTTTCCATTTTTGTTAATTTTGTTTATGCTATAGTTTTTTTGTGTAAATATTTTAAGGTTAAAAAATTGAAATTCTAAAAACATATATTTTTTTCATTGAAAAATTAAAATGAGCACAACAATGAGTACAACAACATTATTGGAACTAAAAACATGTAAAATAATATTGAAACTAAAAACGAGTACCACATGACTTAATTAAGAACAACATTAACTAAATAAAAAACACCAAGTGCTTAATAGTCTTAGTTTTATTGAATGAAATTGTCAAATATAAATCTCGACTTAAATAGAGAATATACATATAAAAGGAATTTATACATATGAAATTTAAAAGCTGACTAAAGATATACAAATGAATGAGATCTATGTTTTCAGATCTATATTATAAAAGCCCATCCGGACCCGACCCAGCTCAGACCATTGACCATTGACGAGCCCTACTTTGAGTGCAAGAATCATCCAATATAACAAGTAAATTCAAAAATTTGCCTCAACCTAATCAATGGCAACTTCAGGCTTGGGAAAAGGTTTCTCGACTCATGGGAAAATGATGGGGGAAATGAAACCCTCCATCCATCTTGGGAAAACAAGCTAAAGATTTATTACCTTTTTTTATGATCAATATGCCCCAATTAACAATTTAAAATGCAATTCTACCTAGAGAAATCAATGTATTTCTAAATTATGGGAATATCCGGAAAGAAGAGAGAGTGCTGCAGAGTTTAAAAACTTTATTTTAAAAAAATTCAAAAAGGGCACAAATGTCTTCATATTTTCAAGCAAGAAACTAAAGATGGGACAGAGTTGAGGAAAATAATAATAACATTGACTTGCATTGTCGAGACAAGTAATTAAATACTTGTTTTTCTCTTTAAACAACAATATCAGATGTATTTATTTTGAGCCATTAGATTGCTCACAATCTCTTAAGGATTGAAATCCTGTGCATAACTTTGTGGCTTCATATCTGTCAGTGTCACCAAATCTGACCCCATGGTAATGAATTGAAAGTTCCCTTGGCATTGTTGACGATGAGTCCTTATAACACTACTTCAAAACAAAAGATCGAGCTCAAGAAGAAAAAACAACAAATTCCACATGCTAATAACTCTCCAAAAGCAATTGCAAATTGCTAATATTGTAAAATATCATGAAATACTGTTTACACAGGTCGAATGCAAGTACTCCATACATTTTTAATTATGTTCCACAGATTGCATAAATTTTGTAAGTATCAAAGACGGAATTTTCCAAAATACGGCTAATGGCTCCCATAACCCAACTCCCTATTCATATCTGTATCATTACCAAAGCCTACTGCTGCCTTGGCCAAGTCTCTTTTTGCAACCTCAAGATCTATCTCTGCAACAGCTAGCCTGGCCTTTAGCCTCTTCACTTCGATCTCCAACGCATCCATATCCTCTCTCTGTTTTTGAACTTGCCCTGCCCTTTCCACAAGCTTCTTCAAATTAAGAGCAGTTTGTAAAGAAGGCTCCAGCCAAGCCAAGTCAAATTTGAAAGTCTCAAGCTCCTCCCACAAAATTTGAAGGTGTTCACAGGCATCTTCAGTCATATCCTTAACCTTCGTAGTCTTCAGAAAATGCAAGACTCGACCCAAAGCTGTGAAGGCCCATTCAATAAATGTACGACTTCTCTTCTTTTGGCACTCAACCAATGAAGGATGCCACGAACAAACTTCCTCCAGCAATGGAACAAAAACTTTCTCTATTTTCCCCAAACCCCTAAAATCCACGAGCTTGCCAACTGGAGTGAAGGGCACTTTGTCATGCTCCTTGACTATGGAAGGGTCAACATAGCTATCAGTAGGCTCAATGAAAATTTGTCTGGAACTTGGTGCATCCTGGAAAGCAACCACCTGTTCAGAACTAGGTGTTGTAACTGATGAGAGTGGAACTTGTACAGAATCCACAATTGAAGGTTCCTGCCCTTGATCTTCTTGCTCTGAAGGCTCTATTGTTGCAGAACTGCCAGTTCCTTGGTCTTCCAAAATCTTAATGTCAACCTTACGGACTGAAACGTCAGCTTTAATAATACACTTATCATTCCTAAGAAAGCCTTTGTTAGAGTCACAAAGCTCACTTAAAGCCATGAATGATGTGAAGCCCCAATCACTCTCACTTGAATTGAACCCATGCTTACTGTCTGTGAAATCAAAATATAGAAGCACAGAAAACTTAGTAAAAACTGCATGGCTAATTAAGAACTAATAAAAGATAACAATAGAGGAAGCTTATTCCAAAGTTTAACATAACAATATATAGGAGAGTTCAACCACTGTATAGGAAACTTCGCTTCTGATCGTAACCATTGGATGAGTCCAATGATTTCAAATATTATATATTCCTTATTAACAAAATACTTAGCCTCATGCATTGGAGCACTACTGGATATTTGTTATGTGCATCTATCTGGTATGATACATACATAAATATACAGATAGACACACATAAAGTGGACTCCTAGACAGCTTTGGGGACCTGACTAAGCAAATCATGCCTATATGATTTTAAGATAGTTTTACCATTTCTTTTCTAGAGCTTAAAATTACATGGGCACAGTGGGCCAGTTGGCCTCCACCTTTGTTTAATAGAATGCATTTCTTTTTTCTTTTTCTTTTTTCAGATAAGCCCTAAATATTCAGAATTCAGGTAATGTGCTTGCAATGGTATCCATGTATTGGCAATGAAACTATAAGATTGCCCAAGTGAAATCCCAAACCCTGTAATAAAAAGCAGCAGATCTGTTCTTGCAGAAAACAGAATATTTTGTTCGAGCATCTTAACCTTCTTCTTATTAACCATTGCAATTAGATAATTATGGCTCATGTAAATCCTACTCAATTTCAAATACAACAAAGTTGAACATCCCCACATGGAGATAAGAGTAATTTGCTTTGTGTTTTTCCAGTTATTACCAAGTTTCTCCTTCTGGTCAAATAAGTTTCTTATTTCAAAATAATATTCAGACTGCAACCATTTTTATTAACCTGAAATCATAATGTCAGAGCAACTGAACCTCAAATCAGAAAGTAAAAGTCCATGAAGGGAGTGTATTACTATGTTTGGTCAGTTTCAGTAAGAGAAAAAATAACATTGTAAAATCATGTGCTTGGTTATGGCGAGAAAATGAAGGGAAATTCAGAAAAAATGAGAGAGATCTTAATGTTAATAGCCTTGAGAGAAATTACCACTTCTGGAGTATTTCCTAGAACGATGAAATGAAATCAGATTAAAAAAAATATTGAACAATAGAATACTATCGAACTCTATTATTTTATACAAAGGAAATCTCCATTGTATAGGAAAGAAAATTCCTGTAATTAATGGTTTGTCCAGAACAAAAAGAATAAATTTGCATATTTCCTTTCTATTTCCCTCTAAGTCCCTGATTCCAAACAATTGTAAAAAATTTACTACACACCCTAGCCACAGCCTGATTGCCATTTCTTACAAAGTTGAATTGTAAGAAGAGGCAATCAGGCTGTGTTGCGATCATAAACAAAATTCACTCTACAAGAGGAAGTGTGAGCCTGAATCAAAGCAGAAGAACCTCCATAAAAAGATGCAAGAATCACAACTTCCATTTGACAAATTAGCCTTTGCCATCATAAAATGAAAATATAGCAGACAAAAACACAAAAATAAAATTGAATCAACAACAATGAACAGTAAATCAAATACCCTTTGTTATTGACTTGTTGCTATTCAGTTGATTAACCACAGTCAAGCTGAATTCGGCATATCTAGTCCACAGAAATGGCAAGTCTGAAGCATCTACAACCTCCAAATACACGGACAACTGCTTTACGTTGTTCCCCTTTGGAAATATAAGTATCCGCCTATTCAAACCAACCAAGGAAATCCCATGATCAACAACAGATCATGAAAAAACACAAAACTTTGAAGCATGTAAACAGCAGTAGATACATAAAAATACCATTTCCAATCACCGATGAGGTAAACCTCAGAGTAAAGCTTCTGGGTGTTCAACTTTGAGAAGTTTTCAATGGTCCATGTGAATGTTTCAGATACAAATTCTCCTACTTGCTGATTCTCCATTCTTGATCAACCCCAGACACATAAACAGTAAACAAAAATCACCAACTATAACATTCATACTGATTATAACACTAACATAAAGTAGTTTAGAAGAAGACCCAGAACTCAACCTTACCTTCAAATCGACAAGTCAAAGTTCGCAGAGAGACAAGGCTCTGCAGAGATGGCACGTCCGTAAACTCAAAAGCTAAGCAGGGGAAAGTGTACAGGCCACTGACTTTTCCAATTTTATATCGCGAAACTTTTGGATGAAAGGCAGATATTTTTCTCTCTCTACTACTTTTTATTTATTTGTCGTTTTATACTTTTTTTTTTAAGAGAAATGTTGTCACTTTCTTTCTCTACATCATTTTCATTTATTAGTAGAATTAGGCAAATAAATACTTGGTTTTTTTTTTTTTTATCACAAAGCGTCATTGAGGTAACCAAGCTATCTGATTGTGTACTTTTTTTTTTTGGGTGACATTTGTGGTGATTATAATTTTTTTTAGTATAAGCGACAGTTTAAATTAGAATAAACGGATTTCACACACAACTATTATGTTCTGAGAATTCAAAATTGAGACTTTTAAGCTACAAGTTAAGGCTTTTTTTCACTCGCCTAGACCCCCCGGGCTCGTGGTGCTTAGATTAACATGGGTGCTCACAAACAAGTAATCTTTGTCCTCAACTTTCATCCAAAATTCTGTTAAATCGTGGACATGGCATATATATCCAACAATATAATACCAAGTAAATTTAAATAAAAAAGAAATATATATTTAAAAAAAATTAAGAATTATAAACCATAAAAAAATAAAAAATAAAAAATAAAAAAAAGGAAGAAAAAGACTAACACCTCCAGCGCACCAATCTTAAAAATTAAAAAAAATTTAGAAAAGATAAAAAGAATATGCCCCAGCAACCCTCTCCCTGGGTTTGCCGACAAAGCCTCCACCCATCACTGCTTGCCATGGCTGCCGCCCATAATTTTTCTTTTACCTTCCTTTCTCTTTCTATTCCTCCATTTTATTTTTTTATTTTTTTTTATGTGATATTCCTCCCTTGTTCTTTGTAAGCAAAACCTGCTCAAGGGATTCTTATTTTCTCCCTTTTCTATATTCGTCTATGGTTTTTGTTTGGGCCAAAAATGAAAAAAGGCCCAGTAAGGTTTTTTAAAGAGGTTTGATAGGCTTTGGGCCACTTGTTTCATTCAAAACAGAGCTCGGCTTAAAAGAGAAGGCCCAAAGTAGTGATTCAACCCAATGGGATTTAACGTTCTACTAAAGTTATGAGGCTTATTTACTGTAGCGCCTCTCTGAAACTTCGCTCAAATCTCATTTTATCCCTCCAAAATTAAAGTTGCCCACTTAACCCCTTAAATCGTGGTTTCGTATTCCACTTTACCCTTTACCGTTATCTCCATTAATAACTCTGTTAGTTTTGATGACTTGGCATGGCTATTTTAATCTTTTGACCACAAGTGATGATGTGTCATGTAAAGGGCCCACTTTTTTTGCGAGATTTTCTATTTAAACCCTGCACTTCTCTTTGTTCACCTCAATACTTAAATCATTAAATTGTAAGTTTTATTATTGTGTAAAAAGACAAAAAAAAGTCATCTAACTTAATAATTAACTATAGTACATCTATACACACACCTCACCACTCTTCATATCAAGATTTAGAAAAATACAAACTCATCTACATCCTATTGTTAGATTACTCTTCTCTTTTAAAGACATGGAAAATTGACGAGCCTACCTCTTTAAATATGAGTGAGAGTTGATGGAAATGCTTGTTGATTATCAACTCAACAATACCCGAGTGTTGGAATTCCAATTACAGTTCTTAGAGAGAGGTAAAGTTGTTTTCTTTCTCTAGAAAGTATTAAATTTCAGGTTTAGGGTTCTATTTGTTTGTGTTTTTTTTTTGCTAGGAACAAAGAAAATTGTGGGGTTTAAATAGAAAATCTATTTTATTTATTATTTTTTTTAGTTTGGGGTGTATTTAAGGGTAGTTTGGGAAGATAGTGGGGTTTTCTTATAAATTGTGAAAATATAAATTAAAAGATGGGGTGAACTAAGAGAAGTGTGGGGTTTAAATAGAAAATCACTTTTTTTGCTTAAGTGGAATAAAATATATAATATAATAATATAATTACTTGTTTAGTTAAAAAATACATAAAATTGGAAAAATTAATACATAAAAATCTTTCTTCTCCATCTCTCTCCCATGAACTCTGCTGCGTCGATTTAGCTGCACCAAAATGGATTCAGCTGCATCCTCAACTTGTGATATTCGCAAGTGCAGGAGCCGTTTGGTAGTATAGCATATGTAAGTGCGAGGTCGATCCCACGAGGATTGGTGATTGAATGATCCAATTTGTTTCCCCTACACAAAATAGAAATGAAAAAGAAAATAAACAAAACAAGAAAAAAAAGGAAATAACTCAAGCAAATAAGTTCCCAAGTTCAATTAGATTAACGAATTGATTTTACCTAAAGTATGATTAAGCCATGGTGTTTGGTCCTAACCTTGTGTTCCTAATTCCCTAATTTGATCATTTATTGTCTAACCTAAAATTAAGCATTAGGAACCCATTAAGTATAGAAGAACAATTTAAACAACTAAGCATGTATCTAATCCCTGTTGTTGAATGTCCATACATACTCTTCCTATTCATAGTTCAATTCGAATTAAAGCATGGTGTCTACTCTTAATTCAAACCAAGATAGCTAACATGCAAGCCTAAATGGTGATTAATCATTCAAATTAGCATATTAACTTATAAGCATAATGAATAAGAATAAAAACCATAATTGAAACTTGGAAACTAATTAAACTTGAATACTTAAGAATGAATGTACATTACAAATAAAAGTAAAGTGGAACTAAGAAAACTTGAAGGAAAATTTAATAAAATCATTTTGTTACAACAATTTACAACTTGAAAGGAAACTAAGAGAATTTGAGGGAGAGAAGGGAAGGGAGCTCTAGAGAAGTATTTGAGAGCTCCCCCCCTTGGGGTGTGTTTTGAAGCTTGAAGACTTCTCTATTTATAGGGCTAAGAGGGAGGAACATCATGATGAAATCCAACACCACCATTCCTCTTTTAATACAACCCATAACTCTCACTTCATCTTGTCTATGGTAGTGTGGTTGGAATCAACTCCATCCTATACTTCTTTTGCTGCACCTCAAGCCTTCTTCACATGGGATTTCAAAGGTGTTCAATTTGTGGCTACCTTTTGCTGCCAACCCATGTGGGTTTTCTTTTGATTGCTGAAGAAAAAAAAAACGATTCTTCTGAACTAGGCTTGGTGTAGGAAGGCCTGATGTTTCAATATGTATCCAATTGGGGTCAAATTTGGATATGTCATAATAGACACCCATTGGAACAACTTGTATGAGGAATGTATTCCCATCTGAGCAATATAAGTGTATACTTTGGGCCTTGCAAGTTGACTGCCGAAAATAGACTGGAATTGACTTCATTGCAGTTAGCTTGTGGGCTTGTTTTGGGCTTGATCTTCCATCCTAAAAAATCTGGAAAAATCTGGATCTTCAAACCCTTTGAATTATCTTTCCAAGCATATGCAGCCCAGCTCAAGGAAAAATCATAAAGCCATTCAAATGTCATTTTTGGCCCAGTAACGCAGATGCTGCCGAATTTGACCTTAAATTGCCAAAACTTGTATAACTTTCTCTAGAAGACTCGGAATCATGAACCGTAAAATTCTACAGAAACTAGACTTCTGCATCTTTCCAATGAAGTATGGCTCGTTATCTGCTTCTTCTTGAGTAAGTACAGTCCAATCCGTGAAATTGACTGATCTGCAGACACCGATGAGCCAACTTGTCTCCAAAATGCATTTAATGAGTCTCAAGCTTATTACACTGAAACAAACACAAAACTTATTAAAAGCACAAGTTTAACTAAAAAAACATAACCAAATCATAAGTTAGAAGGATACAAAATGACATGTAATTATGCACCGATCAAACTCTCCCTCCCCTAACTTCATAACCCAAAGCCACCCTCACCACCACATGGTCGAGACTAACGTTTCCACCACCGCCATCATCAAAACAGCAACGACAACAAATGACGCTGGCAAAACCGGAGTAAAAGCGACCCTCCTAAGGAGCCTAAGAAGAAAAATGACGCGTCGTCTACTTCCTAGCCGGAAGTGAATGTTGCCAAATTGAAGATCACGGAGAACTAGTTCCTCAACGACCCTGAAGACTAATATTAGTGTCACATGATCTCTCCCTCTTTCTCTCTCTCTCTCTCTCTCTCTCTGAAATTTTTCTCTGAAATTTTCAACTTTTTTGTTTTAGTAAAGGTTTTGATGCAAATTACAGTAAAGTAGGGCTAGGGTTATTGGGTGATTTTGTAAATAATTTGAGGGATTTAAGAAGCCCAGGAGTCCAAGCAATTACTTTGCCCATGAATTTGACCTCTACCCACAAAGATCTCATTGCTTAGGCTTACAATGGTCGTTGATGAAGTTTGGGGTGAGTGAGGTCATGGGAGCAAGATGGAGAAGAAAGACTTTCATTTATTAATTTTTCCATTTTTTATTTTTTTAAATTAAACAAGTAATTAAAATTATTTTACTCCACTTAAACAAAAAAAAGTGGGCCATTTACATGACACATCATTACTTGTGGTAAAAAGAGTAAAATAATCATGCCACGTCATCAAAACTGATAGTATTATTAATGGAGATGACGGTTGGGGGTAAAGTGGAACACGAAACCATGGTCAAGGGGTTAAATGGGCCACTTTAACCCTTTTTTTTGGGGGGGGGGGAGGGGGTAAAGTGAGATTTGACCAAAGTTTCATGGGGTAGTACAGTAAATAAGCCAAGTTATTACCCACAATTCAAAAGGTTTTACTTGGGTAAATGCACGTAACCCAAAATATAAGCTTGAGTTGACTTCAACAACTGGGAAATTTCAGGAGCGAAAGAAGAACTAAGCAACTGCATTAAATGCAATTTGAGTCATGAATCTCTACTGAACCAACTTGCCTAGAAAAGTCATGTTGAGCCACTTCTCATCATCATCGCAAGGATCAAAGCACTCAAGCTTCAAGTCATCAAACCTTAATTTGCTCATTAATAAAAGAGTATACATCAAAGGCAACATGACTGAACACATATTACAAACACTTTTCTACACACATGAGCTTTAGAAAAATTAAGAAATTGAAGTCAGAAAAAATTCGTTCAAATGATAATCTGGCACACCTCTTAACCAAATTTATCTCAAAGTGTATATTTCAAAAGATGGTACATGATATCAGGTTACGTTGACCTTGTAAACAATCAAATTGAGACATGCATAAATAAGGGGAGCATTCGAGAGTCCTCTAACACACGACATATAGTGTTGTCTCTTTTTCCTTCAACTATGATTTTTTCCACAGGGGTTTTTTTAAGCAAGGTTTTAACAAGGCAACATAAACACACGTATATCAATGTCCCAAACAAAGTTGTACTCTTTTTTCCTTCATTTAAGTATTTTTCCCATAAAGTTTTCCTACCAAGGTTTTAAAATGAGGTAACCAATTAGTGACTTGCAGACATCCAAAGAAGAGTGACGAAGTGGTTTTCAACCTACAACAACACAATAAATGCTATGGTTAAAGCCTTCAATACTAAGATAAATTGAGTTGGTGCACTACCTTTTGAAATCAATACACCATATAGTGAGAAGAGAGACGTGAGCTCTTATACAGTGATGGATTGAGGATCAGAATCCCATGTGGTCATGGTGTAAATGTGTAATACCCTGAAAAAAAAAATATTAAAAATGGACTTTCATATTCCAGTGAAAAACAATATTATGGTGAAGAATAATTATGGGTATTTTATCAAGTGATTTTGGATTGAGACTATTGAATTAAGTGTGTTTAATTTCAAGTTGGACAAAAATGCCCTTACGTAATGTTTGGTGAATTTTTCAAAGGACAATTTAAGACATTGAAGTGAGACGATAGTAGTCGACTCAATGAACGCGTAGGAAATCGTTTCTGAATTTTGGGCCAAAATGACCAAAATACCCATATGTGTGAAAATTACCAAAATACCCTTGTAGGAAAAAAAAGATAAAAAATTAAAAAAAAGAAAGAGGAATCAGCAACGTGTAAGCATAACTATGCTCTTCCATATATTCTTCCCCCATTCCCTTATACATTCCCTTCAAAATCTAATCTTGATCTCAATTAGGGGTGAGTTGTTCACCTATTAGAGATGAATCACCTAGTCTATGCTAAAAGTAATAATTGCTTAAGCTAAGATAAGATGGTAGGATGAAGGAGATGGAAGTTGGGTGAGGAAGAGAAGGAAGAAATGAGAAATCTCCAAGGGTGAGTCAAATTTCGAATTTCTGATTTTTAACTTTGTGTTTGTGTGATTCTAATCCTTTAAAGAGTATTTTAAGTCACTTGAGTGATAGGGAAATTGAATTAGAAGAGTTTGAACTTCCATTTTCGAGTTGGGTGGATAGAGTAATTTTTCAAGTGTGATGATTTGGGTTCCATTTTGAGTTTTTGATGAGTTCTAATGATAGGTATGAACTTTAGAAGAGTTTTAGAAGCCTTAGAGCAATTCCACCGTAGCCCGTGCCAGGGAAAGAGGGGGCCCAAGCCCCATTTGTGCGTTCCGGCTGGCCAAAGTTGCCCAATTAGGAGGTGGGTGTTCGGTTCACAATTGTATATCATTTTATACCCTTATAGCTTATGATTTAGTTATGTTTTTGAGTTAACCTTGTGCTTTTAACCTCTTTTGTGTTTGTTATTCAGTTCATTGAGCTCTAGGTATCGCTTGAGGCATTTGAAGTAAAATAGTGAAAACAATGTGTAAAAACTGAAGACTGAGTTACAAATTCATTTCAGACATATCTTTTTCATTCTGAGCTTGGATTGGGCCAATTCACGTGTGCTTGGAAAGAACACATTCTGAACCTCAAGATAGACAGCTCAAAGTCGACATTTGATTAATCCAAGCCCAATCCGTGAGCCCATCAAAATACACATCATGCTGACTTGCAGATGAGCTCATTGCTTGCTTGGTCATGCTGACATGAAGATGAGCTATTGTTTCTGGTGGGATTTGTTGGTGAAGTGCAGTAGCCATACAAGAAAAGAATTTGATTTTCAATTGCAAGTGTTGTATGCATTAGCCATATTGAATTCAGATTTATCACTCCCCTCTCCCTATAAATACCTCTTCAATTCCATATTCAAGGTGTGCAAATCCTGGGATTCACAACCCCACAATTCAGCCATCCTTCACTCCATCTTCCCTCAAACACTTCCATCATTTCCCAAACACATTTAGAAATTATCCTCTAAACACTCTCACAATCCCAAACACTCCAGAAATCAACCAAAAGCTCTAAACAGCCTCAAATCACCAAAACAACTCCAGCAAACCTCTCTTCTATTTCCCTACGAATTTCATCTTTCTCAGCCATCACCACTCACTCAAACTCATCCCAAATCACCTCCATATCCTTCATACATCCTTCTAGAAGTAGGGAAGATCTTGGAGAAGCATTAGATGTGAAGAAGCCCTTTGAGAAGCATTGGACACCACAAGAACTTCATAAATTGGTTTTTTCTACTCTTGTTGCATTCATTATGTTTTCTCATTTCTGTTCACGTCTCTTTTCCATTATGAGTAGCTAAATCCATAACTAAGGCTTCGATGTAACCTAACATGAATATTATGGGTTTATTAATTTCAAGTTCAAGTTTGATTCATGATTCTTGTTCTTATTCATTATGCTCATAAGTTAATATGCTTGTTTGAATGATTGATCACCATTAAAGCTTGCATGTTAGCTATCTTGGTTTGAATTAAGAGTAGACACCATGCTTTAATTCGAATTGAACTATAAATAGGAAGAGTGTGTATGAGAATTCGACAATCTGGATTAGATACATACTTGGTCGTTTAAAATGTTCTTCTATGCTTAATGGATTCCTAATGCTTAATTTTAGGTTAGACAACAAATGATCAAATTAGGGAATTAGGAATACAAGGTTAGGACCAGATACTATGGCTTAATCATACATTAGCTAGAATCAATCTTTGAATCTGAATTAGACTTGTCACTTGAATCTTTATAACCTGGAATTGAATTGTTATGGTGAATCGAATGCCCTAGTCTCCAAATCTGCTTTTCAATCTTCAAACCCAGCCTTGCTACACTTGTTTACTTGTTTCGTTTGCAATCACAGTTTGTTCATTTCTTTTCACAATCACAATCACAATCACTCTCACTTTAAATTCTGTTTTAGACTTAACTTCCTAACTTCTTGAATTCGGTGATCTAAGTACATAACTAATTTGAACTTCTCAGTCTTCTTGAATTCTTGGCACGTACACTTGCGAGTTAATAAATTAACAACAATGGGTCCCAAATAACCGGGCCAGCCCAAAGGTGAAACAAGCCCATTCTCCAGCTCGAGGACTACTAATGTTATGCGCTAACGCTAGGATGGCATCAGTCTTGCTTTCCGCCCACGGTAACACACCATGTGGCGCGTTTTGGGTTCTCCGATCGCTTTTGTCCTTCTATCCAATGACTATTGTTTTTTTTTTGGCTAAAAAAATTACCAAAAAGTTATGGAAATTTTTTCTATCAATACCTACCAATATTCTTCACTTTCAACACCAAATCCTCATACGTTTTCTTCTCCTTCTAATATTATTCACTTTCTACACAAAATTTTATTCACTTTGAATTTTAATTTTTATTCACCATCTTATGGCATCTTCCATTGAAGCCGGAGGGACGTGGACAACCATGGAAGATGTTCTATTGTTTGAGTGTTGGGTCCAAGTTGGCCAATGTCCGATGACGGGCAATGAGATGAAATTCTCTGTTATGTGAAGAAAAATTCATGCCGAATTTTGTGAATATCGGATTCGGCTCGTGACGGAAATAGCATTGGCTAGGAGGTGGACAATTTTGAATAAAGAGTTGGGGAAATGGAGAGATCTGTTTTATTAAATTTAATGTCCTAATTTTTTTTAATGTTTCTTGCATTTCCCATTTTTATTTTATTTTTATGTTTCTTGCATTTCCATTTTTTTTAATAGATTCTGCAAGCACAAATATGATTAGGTGCCATTGGGTAAGGCAGAAAATCTTTCAACCATCAACAATGTTGGGAGGTGGTGAAAAATTGTTCGAGATTCAGAATTATTCTCATGGGTCCAACCGTTGTGTTGAACGAAACGCCACTCTATGATTCAACAACATCGGATTCGCCTTTGGATTCACCAATGAGTCAAGACTCACATCCAAAAAGAGCAGAGCCCTATTGATCGGTGCATATTTATATATTATTTTGTACCATTCTAGCTTATGATTTGGTTATGTTTTTTAGTTAAACTTGTGCTTTTAATCCTTTTTGTGTTTATGTTTCAGTTCATTGAGCTTTAGGTAATAATGATGACTTTTGATAGAAAATGATCCAATCCATGCATGTTAAGGCCTTATTTGGGTGAATGGAACAAGATCTTAAAGACAAACTCAATTTGGCTACAACTCCTTGCCAGTCTAGTTTCGTAGGTCAACCTTTTGGCCTTGGATGAGCATGCTATGGGGCTCGAATAAGGTGATTCTCTTCATGAAGCTTGTTCCAATGGGTGTCTAGTACAACATATCCAAATTTCAGCCCAATTGAACATATGTGGAGTGCTTAGCCCGTCCAACACTCAACCTTGCTCAGGAGGATTTGCAGCTGCCAGCTTTTTGCCATGTGCCTCCTTTTAGTCATGTGCCTCACCCCAACTATAACTGACTTTGTACCAAACATAATGAGTGAAGTAGGGAGGCATTCTAGCTATGAAATTCTAAAGGAGCAAGTTGGTACATGATGGAGCTATTAAAGAGAAAGCATGTGCATGCATGTGAAGCAAAAGAAAGAAAAGAAATAAAATGAAGTCAATTCTAGTCCCTGTTTCGGCAGCCAACTTGCAGTGGCCAAAACGTACACTTCTACTGCTCCAATGGGAATACTTTCTTCATAAAAGTTGTTCCAATGGGTGTCTAGTATAACATATCCAAAGTTCAGCCCCATTGGATACGTTTTGAAACCTATGGCCTTCCTACACCAAAACAGGTTCAGAAGAATCGTTTTTTCAACAAGCAAAGGTGAAGAAAACCCACATGGGTTGGCAGCAAAAGGCAGCCACAAATTTAACACCTTTGATAATCCCATGTGAAGAAAGCTTGGAGTGCAGCAAAAGAAGTATGGGATAGAATTGATTCCAACAACACTAACATAGACAAGATGAGGTGGGAGTTATGGGTTGTATTAAAGAAGGAATGGTGGTGTTGAATTTCATCATGATGTTCCTCCCTCTTAGCCCTATAAATAGAGAAGTCTTCAAGCTTCATAAATCACACCCTAAGGGGGGAGCTCTCAAACACTTCTCTAGAGCTCCCCTCGCTTCTCTCCCTCAAATTCTCTTAGTTAATCTTTCTAGTTTTCAATTGTTGTAATGAAATATTTGTGCTGAAATTCTACTTAAGTTTTTCTTTGTTCCACTTTACTTTTCATTGTTATGTAAATTCTTTTCTTTAGTTTCAAGTTTGATTAGTTTCCAAGTTTCAATTATGGTTTTTGTTCTTATTCATTATGCTTATAAGTTAATATGCTAGTTTGAATGATTGATCACCATTTAGGCTTGCATGTTAGCTATCTTGGTTTGAATTAAGAGTAGACACCATGCTTTAATTCGAATTGAACTATGAATAGGAAAAGTATGTATGGACATTCGACAACAGGGATTAGATACATGCTTGGTTGTTTAAATTGTTCTTCTATGCTTAATGGGTTCCTAATGCTTAATTTTAGGTTAGACAACAAATGATCAAATTAGGGAATTAGGAACACAAGGTTATGACCAAACACCATGGCTTAATCATACTTTAGCTAGAATCAATCCGTTAATCTAATTGAACTTGGGAACTTATCTGCTTGAGTTATTTTCTTTTCTTCCTTTCTTGTTTTATTTATTTTCTTTTTTCATTTCTATTTTGTGTAGGGGAAACAAATTGGATTATTCAATCACCAATCCTCGTGGGATCGACCTCGCACTTACATATGCTATACTACCAAACGGCTCGTGCACTTACGAGTATCACAAGTTGAGGATGCAGCTGAATCCATTTTGGTGCAGCTGAATCGAAGCAACAAGTTTTTGGTATTGGGAGAAAGGAGGCGAAGACCAAGAGAGGGAGTACTTTCACCAATGATACTGCAAAATTTTTGAAGAAAATTGCAAGAAACGGCACCATGAGAATTGAGTTAGACGTGAAAAAAGATGCGGATGAGAAGGCAATGAATGAAGAATATGCAAGAGAAATTGAGTATATACGCAAACAAGACATTGAGAAGAAGGATCGGGAAATCATGGCCATGGATACAAGCCATATGTCCCCTGAAACAAAACAATTTTGGAAGCTAGAACGAAGGGATGTTATGAGAAGAAGGCTTTTCCGTGACGATGGACCTAGCAACACCGATTGGTTAAATGATCTAAACCATTAAGTTATTTTGCTTGCCTTTTATTTAATTGTATTGCTTGTTTTGTATTAAAGTAGTTGCAATTCTTGTCTTTTATTTAATTAGTAGTTTTTCTTAATTAGTTGTATTGCTTTTCTTTGAGCGAATAAAAAAATCATTCAATACAATACCTTTTTATTCAACACATTGCATACATCAAAATAAAGCATAATTAAAAAAAAACACAACCAAAGCATAATTCAACACAAAACACCTACAAAGCATACATCAAGACAAAACAAAATTAGAAACAAAGTATCTTCACTTGACTTCATTCACCGTCATTGCCTCTCACCGCCCATAAGTGCTTCATCAAGTCAACTTGACGTCATTCATGAATATAAAACGATTGCATCTCTGTATATTGATCAATCATACGGTTGATGGAACGACCATCCCTAACCAACGATTCATGCTCCAGCGGTTATCCATTTGCTCTCATGAGCCTTTCATAAATTCTTGTCAAGGCCATGTTCATGGGATCGCGTTCGAACATGTCTGGAGCATCATAATCATACTCATCCTCCACAATCATGTTATGGAGGATGATGCATGTCATCATAATGCTTCGCAGCACCTTTTCATCAAACATGCGCGCAGCACTCCTAATAATTGCCTACCGAGCTTGGAGGATACGAAAACATCTTTCGACATCTTTCCTTAAACCCTCTTGGTAGGCATAAAATAATTTTTCCTTCTTCAATTGGGGATGCAGAATTGATTTGACAAATGTGGTCCACCTCGGGTAAATGTCATTTGCTAGATAAAACCCATTCCAGGAGACAGTATTGTGGATTTCATAGGTGATATTCGGGGTTTAACCTCTCAAGACATCGTTGAATACCAGAGATTGACCCAGCATATTCAGGTCGTTTTGAGATTCGACAACTTCGAAAAAGGCATGCCAAACCCATGAATCGAATCCAGCAATAGCTTCAAGAACGATACTTTTTTGCCCTTTCCTATTCCCATAGTCTCCTTACCAGGCAGTTGGGCAATTCTTCCATTGCCAGTGCATACAGTCGATGCTTTCAATCATACCTGGAAAACCACGAGCTTCGGCTTTTTGTAGAAGCCTTTGGAGGTTCCTAGGCATAGGTTTGCGGAGTTAGTCTAACATTATGAGCAACTAAATTCATAACTAGGGCTTGATGCATTCATTATGTTTTCTCATTTCTGTCTAAGTTTCTTTCCCATTATAAGCAGCTAAATTCATAACTAAGGCTTCGATGTAACTTAACATGAATATTCAAGTTACTTCAAGTTTGATTTATGATTCGTGTTCTTATTCGCTATGCTTATAAGTTAATATGCTTGTTTGAATGATTAATCACTATTAAAACTTGTATGTTAGCTATCTTGGTTTGAATTAAGAGTAGACACCATGCTTTAATTCAAATTGAACTATGAATAGGAAGAGTATGTATAGACATTCGACAACAGAAATTAAATACATGCTTGGTTGTTTAAAATGTTCTTCTATGCTTAATGGATTCCTAATGCTTAATTTTAGGTTAGACAACAGATGATCAAATTAGGGAATTAGGAATACTAGGTTAGGACCAGACACCATGGCTTAATCATACTTTAGCTAGAATCAATCTTTGAATCTAAATAAGACTTGTCACTTGAATCCTTATAACCCAGAATTGAATTGTTATGGTGAATCAAATGCCCTAGTCTCTAAATATGTTTTCCAGCCCTTAAGACCACACTTTGATACACTTGTTATTTATTTTTTTTTACGATTTCATTTTGCTTCATTTATTCAACAATCAAAATCACTCTTGCTTTAACTTCTGTTTTAGACTTAACCTACTACTTTCTTGAATTCAGTAATCTAAGAACATAACTAAGTTTAACTTCTCAGTCCTCATAAGTACGCCCTTGTACTTGTCTTGCTATACTACTAATTGGCTCGTACAATTGCGAGTTCACATAACAACAAGTGGCGGCCTTGCCATGATAGTTCGAGCATACCCACTACCATGGCAACTTGTTCATCATCTTCATGCTGCACCCTTTTTTTTTCAGCTCGTCTACGCCTTCTTTCTTTAATTTCTCGCTCTTGCCTATCCAAGCATCTCCTCGTGTCTAAACTTGAGAGTGGAGTATGAAATCTAAAATATGAGAAGATATGGTGTGAGAGGTATGAGTTGAGCCTCTAGTTTTAGAGACACTATGCCAAAAAAGGGCTTTAGCAACGGATTTTATCCGTTGCCTATTACACATAAATACCGTGGTATTCAAGCCTGTTGCCTATTACCATGTAATAGGCAACGAATATTATCCGTGGCTATTTGGTAAACTCCGATGCGTAAATTATTTCTGTGTGCCAAAAAAGATTGACTTCTGACGCCTAAACTCGAAAACAGCATTAGTAGTTTCAAAAGGGAGGAGGCTAAAGAGGTATTACATCATCAGTGGTTTTAAAAGGGATGAGGCTAAAGAGGTATTATAGCATCAGTGACATCTGCTATGCTGATGTGTATTATCAATTACAACATCGTATAAACAAATAGTAGTGTTGTGAATTATGTTATACGTCATCGCTTTTTTTATTTTGTGCACGTGAAAAGCCTCCAATAGTGCTGATGGTTATATAAATGTTGATGCTACTTCTAGTTTTAGGCATCAGTGATCATGGATGTCTGATTGTTGTTTTTATCTTTCAACTTCTATTATTTCTGGAAAACTGAAGTTGTTATAAACAATAGGCATCACTATGTAAGGAAAGGGTAGGTATTTTGCTTGTTTCACATAAACAGTAATTTAAATATATCCGTACTTGTCTACATATATATATATATATGCGCAAAATACTTGAATTATCCATACTTGTCACATCCAAATCACAAATTTACCAATCCTACACCACAAAATACTAGCTAGAAAGACATGTAAAATGAAGGAATGTTTGGCTCAATCAAAAAGTCATTCTAGGACATGAGTTGCCAATTCTTCTCGCATCTCATCCAATTCCATTTGGGTGTAAGTGTCCTTCCTTCTAGCTCTATACTAGAAAAAAAAAACACGTAGAATGTAAACACAAAATATGAACATAAGCTTAAAAAGTGCAAGGTACTAAATTTGCATAAGATATGTTGTCACGTTAAAATAACCAATATGCAAATTTACGAAATCATATTGGTCAACAAGAAAATCTAATTTGTCAACCAATCTAATTAGATAACAGCAAGTCATTAAATGGATCCCACTCATGTTTCAACTAGAAATTAAATGATCATGTGACAAGGTAGAGAGTAAGCCATGTACCACACAAAAATACCCTCTTTTGAATTTCCTGCAAATTGAATTGAGGTTCAGATAAATAAAAGATTTCAAGTATATTATTTTCTTGTAGATGAAATTAAACTCTTAACGAAATAAGCCATGTACCATTAGTGCAAATATATACCAAGTAGGCACAACATTTAAGAGTAAGATAAGAATTCATAAGCCATGTACCGTAAGTGCAAATATATATTATTGTCTTATGATACAGAGAGATTGAAAATTTGCAGAAAATAGAACAATAAGGCCCTTCCCACCATTGACTTCTAAATCGTGCATGCATTGATTATAAAAATTGGGAATTTTAAATCCAAGTTGCTATAAAAATTGGAGTGGGATAAGTGGGGGAAGGAACATAGAAACTCAACTGGAACACAAAGTCAGGGATGGTCAACAACTACTCACGATGAACATATCTGAAGAGCTTCAGTAATCTATCTACATATACCACTTTCTTCCAGACCTAGAAACAAAAGTTAGAATGACATTCACTTGAAGCCATTTTCAAGTGATATGTAGTCTTAATGAATAACAATCACAAACAAAGTTAGGCATACCAAATTGTCCACAAACAATTGCAGAGCAAATATTGCAGCCTTCATTCCAAAAGTTGGGTGAAGGACATATATTGCCTATATAAAGAAGATAAAAGTTCAGAGAGATGATGGCAGATATATAATTGCTTAAGTACTTGGACAAACTCAGTGGTACCTACATGCAAATTATGTTGGGGTTTACGACCAAGTATTTGTTGTACTCTTCTCATCCACCCCAAGTTCGGCTGACTGCAATACATGCAGGAAATGAAACCGAACTAGTTACAGATATTTACATATAAGCTTTTCAGGTACAGTTTTATCACTTCACTTGTATTCAAAATTAGAAATTAAACTCCACCCGACAAGTTCACAGGGAGCGGAAGTATAGATTAGAAAAGTATAGATTAGAATTGTTTCAAGCTTTGCAAACTTAACTATGAAGAACTTACAGCTGTAAAGATGCTGCAGAATGGATGTATACAAAAGACAAAATAAACCAAAAATTCTATGCGTGGGTTTTGAGGAGTGAATTTAGGACAACAACATAAACCAAAAAATCTATGCAGATCAATAAGACAAAATAAATGTGTTTTAGGTTTTACCTGAAGGAGAATTAGGAGTCGGAGAAAGCAATTTGCTTACTGTGTTTGAAACCTAAACATAGCAACATAAAAAATTGGAAAAGGGTGAGAGCATATATGAATTGGTTTGTCGGCTTCTCTGCTGTATTCCTTTGTTCTGGGATAGATTGGACATATTAATGTTTCAGTCATACCAAGGCACAACTTTTTATATTTACTAGAACCACTTGAAAGGTCACTACATAATAGATAATTTACAATTGAATTTTTCCTATAATGACCTATTAGTAGTTAAATGCGTCTTTACCTAGACAAAGACAAACCAAAATCAGATGAGAGATGGAAGGTGATTTATTGGAAGGCAGATTATAGTTCTCGCTTAACTAGTAAAACTTAATTTGCCACACAAGTGATGTTTCACAGCTTATTGTCTAGGTAGAAATGAGCCAACAACATATAGCAGCAGTCCATCAAATATTTGAAAGAGTCCCCGAGGCAAAAAAAAATTTCTTAAATCTTGTAAGCTATCCATAAAAAACAGGGGAGGTGCTCATAGTCAAAAGCTACTATATTAGATAAATTCCAACTGAACTTCAACTTCTACTTTTGTCTAGGTAGAAATGACTATATGTTCTAGAGCAATTCGCAGTTAGTATTATCACTTTTAACACCCAAGCATTTTACTACTTAAAGAGATGCACTCTAAATATTTTCCAGATTTAATCATTTTATGGTCCTTGGTGTGACACTACCCAACTCTCGATATCTCATCCCTAAGATCATTTGCAGTCATTCAAGCTAAGACAACCTTTTGTGAAAGGAAGAAAATATATAAAATTCTGAACACTAGTGATTCGTCATATATGAAACAATAAACTACCTGCAACCGCCTTTGCAGCTTTTTCTACTACTACCACCAAAACTGAACAAAGCTCCTTCAAGTCCTGTGGTTGTATGATGTCTGCTAGGAGAGACCTTCAACAACCATACACAAATTAGTTTCATACCACGCACTTTAGTAGTTTATAACGAAAACTAATTATACCTATATGTAAACTTAGAAGGCCCTAATCCTGGAGTACCACAAAAAAATTGGAAAAGTTGGGACTTCAGTGGGTTTGTGGTTTCAGAGGTTAGTGAGAGAGTAAGAGCGGAGAGATGCGTAAGGAAAAGCGTGAGAGCAAATACGAATTGACTGAGAACACAGAGATGAGTTGAGCGATATACCAATCTTGAGAAAGAGAAAATCATAGATCCGTCACCTCCCAATACCTACACCAAAAGGAAAGCATGAGATCCATAAACATTAATACATAAATAAAATGAAAAAGGTAGGAGATTGATGAAAGATGAAAACAATTAAGAAACATTAACACCAAATCAGAAACACCCAAAAATCAAAAGGTTAGAGATTTTCATACATTAGATTAAAGCCCAGAGGGGGCGTGAGATCCAAGAGACAATGAGCCAGCCGCAAAGAGAAAAACACAGTAAGATTAGAGAAATTACTCAATAAATTGAAACCCTAACTGAAATTTCCCAAAACATTGAAACCCTAACTTAAATAATCTCACACGACGATGTGACGAGAAAGAGGATGCCGATGCCGAAGGTTAAAACCCTAACGAAGGGACTTCCATGGCTCTCTCTGGACGAGGAGGAGGATGCCTATGGCTCTCCCTTTCTTCGAAGACCTTAGGTCATTTTCGCTGTGGCCAAACTTTGAGTGTCTAGATGGAGGAAAGAGAAGAAGGAGATAGAGGAGATCCAAAAAATTTGTGAGTTTTATTTTTTTAGGAAATAGAAGCTGAAAAATAGCGAGCGAGTTTCGGAGGGATTGAAAAAAATGCGAGGGAGAGGAGCCAAGGTTGCGAGGGAGTCTGAAAAAAGGAGAGGGAGCGTGAAATTTTTTTGCTGGAGCGTTGACTATACTTTCAGCATCAGTGCTTCCAAAAAAAAAGCCCCCCACTTTACAAAAAAAAAAAAAGAAACACTTTAGGCATCAGTCGTTAGAACAGACGATGCTAAATTGGCATCAAGGCATCGCTAACGAAAACAAAATTTTTGTGCTGATGTCTTTTTTACCTTTTAGCATCTTAATTTATAAAAGCAATGTCTAATGTACTTAAAGCATCGATTTTCAGTTTTTACTGATGCCAATGTAGTGTTGCTAAAGCCAAATTTTGGCATAGTGAAAGATTTAGAAGATAGAGATGACACGTGGCACGATTTTAGAGAGTGAAAATCTTATTTGAAATATGAGATTTGTATTTTATAATAAATATCAACACGTGGCACCAGATAATCTTATCCAAAAATCTTATCCAAAATTTGAGATTTGAATTTTATAATAAATATCAACACGTGGCAACCGAGAACTTATCCGAAAAATTCATTCGAATTATGAGATATGAATTTTATAATAAATATTGACACTTGGAACGGAAAATCTTTTCCAAATTAATTGTTTAGGTAAAAAAAAATAACTAAAATTGAATAGTATTTGCCCTTTGCCATGGTAGTGGGTGGAAACATACCTTGCCTTTTGCATGAGCTACCACAATTCACGTGAATAGTAACAGCCATTGCGCCTCTCCTTGCCATTTGTCATGGCAAATGAGTGGAAGTGCTCTTAGGAACAACTTGGAAGTGATAGAATAGTTGAAAACAACTTAGAACCAAATCTGGAAATTTGAAGTCTCCGAGCCTCACTTTGGCTCTTTTTTTCTCCCAATCCTTTAAGTTTTTTAGGAATCCATTTGGTTGAGTTTTGATATGTTAAGGAAAAAAAAAACAATTTGGTTTTGTCGAATTTGGTTGAGTTTTGATACATCAAACACATGTGCAAAGTTTGAAAAAAAAATCTGTTTTCTCAGAAAACCAACCACGAGCCCAAATTTGGATATAGTTTTCTCCTTCGTTCTAGCTCCGTTTTGAGTGTGATTTGTTGGGTTAGAAACTAGAGGAAATAAGCTTCAAAATCACTGCAAGTTTGCCCAATTTTATTAACTTTAGGTTGGTCAAAACGTCTCACAAGGTATGGGTTCTAGTCTGGAAAAAAAAGGGGAAATTGGCATTTTTTTTTTTGGGAAGATGATGAACAGTAATCGGAAAACAAGCCCACTCGCGGCTTCGGTAAGTGGCGACGCTTAGCAGTTGTTCCGACAGCCTCCTACGCCATATTTTTAGTCCATCCGATTCAATTTCTCGATCCGAGTATGATGGAATGGGTTTCAGGTCATTTTGAGTGTTGTAACTTAGAGAGGGCACCACGCTGTCTATGTTAAGAGAAAAAGTGTTTTTGTTTTAAAATTAGAATTTCTAACCCCATTCATGTTATATTTTTCAAATCTAGGAACGGGAGTAAACCTGGCAACCTTCGAAGGGTAATTTCTTCATTTTAGCTTTTTGGGACACGAGGTAGGGTTTCCTGATTCCCCAATGATTAGACTATATTACTTTAATCTTGGTGTTTATATATAGTATTATAAATATAAATAGTATTGTTGTTTTGCTTGGTGAATATTATTTGATATTAGGTGAATACGATTGTTATTGTTTAATGAATATTATATGATGTTGGGTGAATAGTATTATTGATATTGCTCCATGGATATTATTTGACGTTGGATGAATATTATTGTTCATAGGATTAAACTTGAAATATTTTTGTTATTATATGTATTACTATTTTGAAGAGATTGATAATGTTTGAGTTGCATTATATATGCATCATAATTATGGCCGTGTGTTGGGTCAGTGTGTGTGTGTGTCGTTTGAGGTATATGTAAAGGGTGGGAGAAGACCTTAGATATATCTGAGTAAAAAAAAAGTAGAATATATTTAGGTGACGGGAGCAGGGCTTGAATATATTGAGGTGATGGGAGCATGGTCTCTAATGTAAAGTGAAGGTTGAGAAATTTGTAAACAAAAGAAAAATGGGTTAAGGGACGAATGGCAGTAGTTCATATTTTAGGGTATTCGGAGCCGCAGTGGTAAAACGTATGGTATGAGACATGAAGGCTTGTTGCCCTAAGGTATGAATTAGTGGGATTAGAAGGGAGTGAGTTCATGACATCACCACATATGCAAATTTATTTATCTAGTATGATTGCATAATTTATATATCTTGTGTTGTTTGATGTATGACACTTTGATTAACTGTGATAGCTAACCTTGAAGGGTTTGACGGTACTCTCCTGGGCATTATAATGCTCATACCCTAATAGATTGTGTAGGATTCAAGACGAAGTTTGAGGAAGCGGGTTTCAACTAAGCTGCTAGGCTTTGTGAGATTAACATTTGTAAGTAGTCAACCGCTTGATAAAGATCTTAGTGTGTATTTAACTACGAACTACTGCAACTCTGATTTTGGTGTTGGTACAAATTTGTATAATTTTATGCCTCTATTTCTCATCATATCATGGTTGTAGAATTTTATTCTTATGACTATGGTATGACTCACACCGTGATTCGGTAATATTCCTTATTTTCAAATCGGGTTGTGACAAAATATTCCAAAGAAAATTTAAGAGAGGGTTATTTTTTTATTATCTATTTTTTCTCTTCCAAATGTTATTCCTTTCTTGGACAAATATACTTGAATTATTTCAATCTGTCATTTTTTCGATTTATGTTTTTGAGTGATTTCAATTTGTAAAATTTCAAACCAAACCTATGCCAATTAACCAAAAAACAATAATAGTGGTGCAATAATAGGTGGTGGCGGGCTGCATAACTCCGGCGGCAGTGGCAACACATTAGCGACATTATAGCAGGTGGGGATTATGGAAGTTGGGGTTAAGGTTTGAAGAGAGAATAATAGAAATTGGGGGTTTTGGGATGATTATCAGATGGGCTTTAAAGGGTGGGGGAGAGGTGAAAGAAATTTTATTATTTTCTTAAAATGACTTGTCTCAAAACGACGTTGTTTTGGCCAAGTCATCTTAAAAAAATTTGATTAAGCCAAAATGACATCGTTTTGCTCAGGGAGTTTTTTAAAAAAAACACACAGGACGCTTCTTCTTCCTCGGGCAAAACATGAAGCAATTGGAAAACAATCCATAGGTCGCACCACCAGTTTAGGTAGATAATCGGTGCATATTTATATATCATTTTGTACCCTTCTAACTTATGATTTGATTATGTTTTTGAGTTAAACTTGTGCTTTTAATAAATTTTGTGTTTATTTCAGTGTAATAAGCTTGAGACTCATTAAATGCATTTTGGAGACAAGTTAGCTCAAAACGCGTCTGCAGATCAGTCAACTTCACGAATTGGAATGTACTTTCTCAAGAAGAACCAGATGATGAGCCATATATCATTGGAAAGATACGGAAGTTTAGTTTCTGGAGAATTTTACGGTTCATGATTCCGAGTCTTCTAGAGAAAGTTATTCAAGTTTTAGCGCTTAAGGTCAAATTCGGCAGCATCTACGTTATTGGGCCAAAAATGACATTTGAAGGTCTTTCCTATTTTTTCTTAAGTTGGGCTGCATATGCTTGGAAAAATAATTCAAAGGGTTTGAAGATCCAGATTTTTCCAGATTTTGTAGGAGGGAAGATCAAGCCCAAAACAAGCCTACAAGCTGAACTGCAATGAAGTCAATTCCAAGTCTATTTTTGGCAATCAACTTGCAAGGCGTACACTTGTACTACTCAGATGGAAATACATTCTTCATATAAGTTGTGCCAATGGGTGTCTATTATGACATATCCAAATTTGAGCCACATTGGATACATATTGAAACCTCAGGCCTTCCTACACCAAGCCTGGTTCAGAAGAATCATTTTTTCCAGCAACCAAAAGAAAACCCACATGAGTTGGCAGCAAAATGCAGCCACAATTGAACACCTTTGAAATCTCATGTGAAGAAAACTTGAGGTGCAACAAAAGAAGTATGTGATGGAATTGATTCCAACCACACTAACATAGACAAGATGAAGTGGGAGTTATGGATTGTATTAAAAGATGAATGGTGGTGTTGGATTTCATCATGATGTTCCTCCCTCTTAGCCCTATAAATAGAGAAGTCTTCAAGCTTCAAAACACAACCCCCAAAGGGGGGAGCTCTCAAACACTTCTCTAGAGCTCCCCTCCATTCTCTCCCTCAAATTCTCTTAGTTTCTCTTTTTAGTTTTCAATTGTTGTAATGAAATCTTTGTGCTGAAATTCTCCTTAAGTTTTTCTTAGTTCCACTTTACTTTTCATTGTTATGTAAATTCTTTTCTTTAGTTTCAAGTTTGATTAGTTCCAAGTTTCAATTATGGTTTTTGTTCTTATTCACTATGCTTATAAGTTAATATACTAGTTTGATGTTGCGTCGATTCAGCTGCACCAAAATGGATTCAGCTGCATCCTTAACTTGTGATACTCGCAAGTGCACGAGCCGTTTGGTAATATAGCATATGTAAGTGCGAGGTCGATCCCACGAGGATTGGTGATTGAATGATCCAATTCATTTCCCCTACACAAAACAAAAATGAAAAAGAAAATAAATAAAACAAGAAAAAAAGGAAATAACACAAGCAAATAAGTTCCCAAGTTCAATTAGATTAACGGATTGATTCTAGCTAAAGTATGATTAAGCCATGGTGTTTGGTCATAACCTTGTGTTCCTAATTCCCTAATTTGATCATTTGTTCTCTAACATAAAATTAAGCATTAGGAACCCATCAAGCCTAGAAGAACAATTTAAACAACCAAGCATGTATCTAATCCCTGTTGTCGAATGTCCATACATACTCTTCCTATTCATAGTTCAATTCGAATTAAAGCATGATGTCTACTCTTAATTCAAACCAAGATAGCTAACATGCAAGCCTAAATGGTGATCAATCATTCAAACTAGCATATTAACTTATATGCATAATGAATAAGAACAAAAACCATAATTGAAACTTGGAAACTAATTAAACTTGAATACTTAAGAAATAATGTAAATTACAAATAAAAGTAAAGTGGAACTAAGGAAAACTTAAGGAGAATTTCAGCACAAAGATTTCATTACAACAATTGAAAACTAGAAAGAGAAACTAAGAGAATTTGAGGGAGAGAAGGGAAGGGAGCTCTAGAGAAGTGTTTGAGAGCTCCCCCCCTTGAGGTGTGTTTTGAAGCTTGAAGGCTTCTCTATTTATAGGGCTAAGAGGGAGAAACAACATGATGAAATCCAACACCACCATTCCTCTTTTAATACAACCCATAACTCACACTTCATCTTGTCTATGTTAGTGTGGTTGGAATCAATCTCATCCCATACTTATTTTGCTGCACCTCAAGCTTTCTTCACATGGGAATTCAAAGGTATTCAATTGTGGCTGCCTTTTGCTGCCAACCCATGTGGGTTGTCTTCACCTTTGATGGAAAAAACGATTCTTCTGAACTAGGCTTGGTGTAGGAAGGCCTGAGGTTTCAATATGTATCCAATGAGGCTCAAATTTGTATATGTCATAAAAGACACCCATTGGAACAACGTGTATGAAGAATGCTTTCCCATCTGAGCATTACAAGGGCATGTTTTGGGCCTTGCAAGTTGACTGCCGAAAATATACTGGAATTGACTTCATTGCAGTCAGCTTGTGGGCTTGTTTTGGGCTTGATCTTCCCTCCTAAAAAATCTGGAAAAATCTGAATCTTCAAACCCTTTGAATTATCTTTCCAATCATATGTAACCCAGCTCAAGGAAAAATAGGAAAGCCCTTCAAATGTGATATTTGGCCCGGTAACGCAGATGCTGCCAAATTTGACCTTAAGTTTCCAAAACTTGTATAACTTTCTGTAGAAGACTCGGAATCATGAACCGTAAAATTCTACAAAAACTAGACTTCCGTATCTTTCCAATGATGTATGGCTTGTTATCTGGTTCTTCTTGAGCAAGTACAGTCCAATCCGTGAAGTTGGCTGATCTGCAAACACCATTTTGAGCCAACTTGTCTCCAAAATGCATTTAATGAGTTTCAAGCTTATTTACACTGAAAGAAACACAAAACTTATTAAAATCACAAGTTTAACTCAAAAACATAACCAAATCATAAGTTAGAAAGATACAAAATGATATATAATTATGCACCGATCATTTGAATGATTGATCACCATTTAGGCTTGCATGTTAGCTATCTTGGTTTGAACTAAAAGTAGACACCATGCTTTAATTCGAATTGAACTATGAATAGGAAGAGTATGTATGGACATTCGACAACAGGGATTAGATACATACTTGGTTTTTTAAAATGTTCTTCTATGCTTAATGGATTCCTAATACTTAGTTTAGGTTAGACAACATATGATCAAATTAGGGAATTAGGAATACAAGGTTAGGACCAGACACCATGGCTTAATCATACTTTAGCTAGAATCAATTCGTTAATCTAATTGAACTTGGGAACTTATCTGCTTGAGTTATTTTCTTTTCTTTCTTTCTTGTTTTATTTATTTTCTTTCTTGTTTTTCTGTTTTGTGTAGGAAAACTGAATTGGATTATTCAATCACCAATCCATGTGGAATTGACCTGGCACTTACATATGATATACCACCGAACGGCTCGTGCACTTGCGAGTATCACAAGTTGAGGATGCTGCTGAATCCATTTTGGTACAGCTGAATTTCACGCAGTAGACCTCCAAGCCTATCTATGGCTTTCATAGGGTCGTTTCACCCTCGTGACCCCACTGTGGCTCCATCTCTGCTCTTATATTCAGTTTATTTTACAACATCTACAGTGATATTACATCAAGAATTTTTGTTGTTGAAAAATTCTAGGATTGAATTCATAATTCAGCCAAAAAAGCCACTAGCCACAAAGGGCAAATACAAACTAGCTATAAATGGCCAATACAAACTAGCTACAAGGGGTCATTACAATAATATAGTAATCTAATATCAAAATTAAGACAATTTGGTGTGCCTCCACTAACGATCTTGCATGATCGAAGAAGAAACTCTTGCATAGGCATCCCAATTAGGATTGCAAACTCAGAATAATAAAAAATCAATAAAGCTTGAAAAAACCAAGCCATCATAATACAAATAAAACTCTTACAAAAGAGAGATGTAAAACTCTAAAAAAAAAGATGTGAAAACTACATAGAAAACCTAAAGAGTTTATGCTACTTATTCCAAACATAAAGAAACTGCAAAAAAGATAATGGTGGAAATCCGACGCCAAAACGCAAGTGGAGATCTGACGCCGAGACACATCCATTTGTGATGGGTGGAGGAAAATCATAACAAAGTGAAGACAAAAAGGGGAAATCGCCAGTCACTAAAAATAAGGGAAAAGAGAAGAAGGGAGGAAGAGAAAAGGGGAGATGGGAGGAAGAACAGTGGCTTCCTCCCCCCTCAAAGTGAAAACGACGCATGAATATTTCTTATCTGAGCCAGGAGCATGGGGTTTATTATATTTATCAATGACTATCTTTACAAAATATTAAACCCCTTATTTCTAAAGATATCTTGATTATTATATTCTTTCTTGAAAAAGAATTGATTTCTAAAGTCTTTTGCACATACATCTCAATTATACTTTTGTGCAAAACATGTGCATGTGTATCTGACAAAACACTTGAGAGTATTTTATTGTCTCCCACCTTGAGTGTATCTTTATCTCTCTTTGCTTTCTAGAAAGCATATCATTTGTTTTTTAAACCCATACTCATCTTGGTCCTTACAAAAGTCTGTTGTCTTGTCTCCCACCTTTCTAAGAGATGGGTTATGAGTTATTAATTCTTCTTTTCAGATTATGGACTTTGCACTTGCGGCTACTCTTGGTTCCTTTAATTATATCCTCCATCAGTTTTTGTCTTTTAGTGTATTTTAATATATCATGCTTGAAACTTTTTTTCATGGGTTGCATTTAATTAATGAGTTTCCTCCTTACTCTCTTTGGAAGAGTCCACCGAATGTTCAAAACCTTTATTACCTTTGAAACTTTTTATATTTTGGTTGGCTTTGGTGGTATACTCATTCATTACATCAACTTGGCTTATAATTATTATATCCTTTCTTGAAACTGTTTTCAAAAGAGATAATCTTTTATTCCTTGTGGATGTTTTTATTTTTTTATTCCCAACGGTTACATGAGCATGGTTTAAATTATTTAATCTTATCATGTGCTCATTGTATGGGTAGATTATTTTAAACCTTCAAATTATTCTTCTTGAGCAATACACCATATTCTTTTATATTGCTTTCTCTTCTCTTGAGTCTTGGCTTTTGAGAGAAAGGTCTATATATATGTGTGAAGCTCTTCTCTTCCGGAGGGATTTCCATATTATGTAAAACAGTTTCTGCTCATTCACATATACACCTTAAGCAAATTTGTTTATTTGTTTTTGAAAAGAATTTCATATGTGCTCTTGAGCATTCAAACACATTCCCATTTACTTTTCAGCCACTTGAACATTTGAGAGTATGTGTATGATTGCATACACATAGATTGTCTCCAACGTTAATTCATATTTATTGTGGCAGAATGTTTTGTTTCATTGTTGTTATGTTGAATTAAACTAATTGCTTCAAGTTCATTACTTCTAGTTTAATCATCACAACACTTAGGTTTCATTTGTCTAGCTCAATCATACTTTGTGATTGAGATAGATGAATCTGTGAAACCATAACTCACTTCATACATCAAACTACATGCAACTTGAGTTTGGTGCTCTTGAGAGGATTTGCTGCTAAGAGATAAAGAAAAGGTGTTTGCTGAAAGATTGGATTGTAGCTGCCTATAGGTGATAGATGAGCTAAGTCTTCTTTCGTTTTTCTTATATTTCTTAATTGAGCAGATTGGATCTCTCTTGGCTTGGTGCCCCCAATTTTTCACCCTGTTGAGTTCTCTGGGTCAATAATTATCGTGTGTTATTTACATTCCGCTGTTACTAGTTTTATTTTATTAAGCACGAACTTGCTTGTGTGCCTTTAAAGAAGTTTAATTATAAAAGGGTAGCTTTTGACCTATAGCTTACTTCACCCCCCCCCCCTCCCCTCTCTGTAAGCTTTTAGAGCTTAGGGTCTGGTTTTACAATATGGTTGTCAACGTAGAGGAAGCGGCTGAGATGTGAAAAAAAGATGGAGCTTTAGGCCATCTCCAGCCATGGGCTATATCCCAAATATAACCCTAAAATAATGCAAAATCTATCTCCAGCCATGGGCTAAACAAAAATTTGGCTAAATTTGAAGGGCCACATTTGGCCCTTTAGCCCTCCAATCGGGCCACATGTAGCCCAGCTTTAGGAACATGCCAAATTTGTAGTGGGACCCATACATCTGCTTTTCAGCAGCCACATTAAAGCACATATGCTTTTTTTTAAAATAATAATAAATGTGGTCAGCTTTTCAAATCTTTTCAAGTGTTGTTTAAAAAAAATTATAAAAAAATCTTGTTCATGACCGTTTGAGCTCAAACATTGAAACCCATATTTTTTTTTTATAAATGTCTTCACGTTTTTAAATGTTTGGTGTTGTTTAAAAAATTTATAAAAAATTTTGGGTCATGATCGTTGGATGTCTCAGACCCTTGAAACCCTTCCAATTTTTTTTTTTAATTGCCTTTGTTGGCTTTATTATTTTTTTCAAAAAAAATTAAAAACCTAAAATTTGTCTATAAATACCTCTCCCACTTATTTCATTCCACACTTCTTACAAATTCTATCACATGTAGTTTAATTAAATTAAACAATATATAGTTGTGGAATATATGAGTGTTGTACCATAATTTTTCTCAAAATAATAAAATATGAAGAACCCTAAAATATAACCCTACATGGCTTGGAGATGGAAAAATTTAACCATGCACTATTCTTTAAAAAATTAATATTTTGGAGGACTAAATTTTTAATTCTGGACTACAGTTAGCCCTATTATTGAAGATGGCCTTACAATGTTTTTACATCTTCTTGAAATTAGGCCCCACATGATAGAAAGTAGGAGAAAGGAGTGAGGAGCTGCAAACTTTCAACATTTACGCACTAGTGACTAGGAGTGGGCACGGTTCCGATTAGATCGGTTTCACGTCAAAACCACGGCCGAACCAATTAAAATATAATGGTTTGGTTTGGTTCGGTTTGGATAAAATTTATAAGGGAAACGGAACCAATCCAAACCAATTTAAGACGGTTTGGTTCGGTTTGATTTTGGCCGGTTTGGGCCTAAGCCCAATTTTCTTTATTTTTGCATTTTTTCAACATTATTAGCCCAATTATAACCAACAAATTCACAACTTATTTCTTACATAAATCATCTTCTAGAGTAGAAACCGTTCAAAAGGTCATAAACTTTATATTTCACTAACTAATATAGCTCAATTCAAATATTCATATATAGTTATTAACTAATTAGAGTATTATATATATAAAATAAAAAAAATAAATAAATATACACATAAACGGTCCTTTTTCGGTTTAAGTTCCTGCTTACAAAAGCTCAAAACCAAACCAAACCAAATTATATACGGTCCAATTTGTTTGATTTTTGACTAAAAAAAAGTCAAACAAATTTTAAAAACCAAACCGATAATTATGATTTGGTTCGATCGATTTCATCGGTTCGGCCGAATTGATGCCCACCCCTACTAGTGACACATGAATACAGCTTAACTCGCCCAACATTTTATAGTGGCGGGTCCCTTTCATTTGGTTGAGTGTTATAGTGGCGGGTCCCTTTTTCATGTACTCCCATAATCACCAACGACTAGCAATTGTTGACCAAAAAAAAACCCAATGACTAGCAATTAATTCAAAGGTTCATACAATTTTTAAAATAAATATGTAACCATCGAATGGTTTAGAAAAATTATATATATAACCATCAATTGGGTTAGAAAAATAGTAAATTAAACACCTACAATGTTATTTTATGAATTTTGTCAGAATTTTAAAAATGTTGGGTCGATTTGTTTGGAAAAAAATAATTAAACTTTACATAAGAAAAATTAATACAGAAAATTGAATTTACATCTTTAAGTTTGCTTTTTTTCATTGAAGCAAAAATTACTTTTATACTCCGAAGATGTAAAAAGGATACGAAAATGACTTTACACCCCCCTGAAAATACGCGCCGACTGATGATGCTCTAACATCCACAAGATGAATAAGAAACGCGGGCTCCACTTTTGTTTTTGGAAGAAAAAAAAACCAATTCAGCTGTCAGAAAAAGAAAATACTAGCCACAAATGTAAAATCTTTTTTTGTTTTTTCAGTAAGAGTGGGGCCTAGAGTCCTGTCTTTCTTAGTAAGCAAGCATGACCACTCAAAATATCTGCTGCAGCAAATCTTATCCGTTTGCAAAACTTATTTTTTTACCGGTTGAATGGATTTTCACTTAACATTTTAATTTTTACACCAGCAATCCAACGGTCCAAATCACAGGTGGGATGTCGGCTCAGAATCCAGATTTGTAATTTTGCTGCTGCTGCAACTGTTGCAACTACCACCATTTTCCCATTCACGGGGTCCACGAGTCTCCTTCTGTCTCCTACGTGAATTATTTAGACTCGACTCCGAGCGTAAGGCTTAAGGTGAGCCACGTCGTGTCATCCCTGTGTAATAATATCCCAATAAATTTCCAAAGAAAGTCATCGACCTCCAGTCATCGACCTCCAGTTTTGCTCTGCGTCTCTCTCTGTCTCACTCTGCGAAACTTGGTTATTGGATATTTTCAGGTATGTTTGAGTTAATGGGTTTTCTAAATTAGGCTCTGTTGTGTGATTTTTGGTGTTTATTATTGTTATAATAAGGTGATTTTTCTTTTGCTTACTGTTCTTGGGTTGTTAGACCAAAAATGGAGGCTGAACAAGTTGGGGAGCTTGTGTCTGTAACATTCACATGGACGATTGAAAAATTCTCTAGGTTGAGATCCCAGAAGCATTACTCAGAGGGTTTTTCTGTTGGTGATTTTCAATGGTATACTTGAGTTGAAATCCCGTCATTCTTTTTCTTCGGTATATATATATATATGTATATGTTATTATCTTTGGCTTATATATCTATATACTTGGTTGTTTTGATCAGGCAGATGGTTGTGTATCCAAAGGGAAGCAGTGGAATTCCCGGAAAGCACGATTTGTCGATATATTTGAACGTTGCAGATGCTTCAGCATTGCCATCTGGGTGGAGCAGATATGCCCAGTTCACCTTGACTGTGGTGAATCAAGTTGACCGTGATAAGTCAATCACAGTAGGTAAATTATCTACTCTTCATGTTGTTTGTTTCACATTTTTAATGTGTAGTTTTGCTGCTGTGAACTGAAAGTGAACTCCTTTTACATTTTAATTTTGGTTTACTCTCAAAAACTTTAGGGAAAGAGATTGGTAACTTTTACTTTCCCATACAAGAGAGATTCCTTCTGAAGAAAATAGTTTAACTTGGGAGAGTGTCTTATTGTTCATTGTACATTTTTCTTTTCTTACTTCATTTCACCCTTCTAGTAAATACCATGTTTGGTCAATTCTCTGAAGGCAATTAACATTACGTTCTTTTTTCTTTTTTCTCAATTAATTTTCCCTACAGCACCAAGCATTATTTCTTTTCTTCTATTTTCTCTTACTGAAATTGAACAAAGCATTGTGTAAATTCGGTCATTTGTTTCCCGGTCTTCATCTAGTAATATCTTTCCTTCATGGGCTTTTACTTGCTGATTTTAAGGTTCATTTCCTCTTTAACATTTCAATGAAAAGGGTTGCCCTCGGAAAATTGTTTCGAAATAAGACTACATATGGCAAACAGAGCTTGTTGGTAATTACTGGAAAAACATAAAACAAACTCCTCCATGTGCATGTGTGGTTGTTTACTTTTATTATGCTGAAAATGTGTATGAAAATGTCATCCACCATTTCCTTTTAAAGTGGAGCTGTCCAGTTTATATATATTTCCAGATGGTGTGAGACATTAGGTTATGAGATTCTCAAATTAGATAATTCTGCAGATGAAATCATATCTACTTGTGTTGCCCAACATACTAGACTATACTAGGAGAGAACATAGCTGTATATATGATAGTAACTTTGGAACGAGTTTCCTTTATTATTATTCTTTTATTACCTATTTGCTGTTCATTTTTATTTTATGTTTTATGAATGTTTTGTAATCCCTCGTATTTTGATTTTACAGAAACTAAACATGTGTTCAGTGAAAGTAAAAGTGATTGGGGCTTCACATCATTCATGCCTCTAAGTGAGCTTTGTGATTGTACCAGAGGGTTTCTTGTGAATGATATATGTGTTCTTGAAGCCGAGGTTGCAGTCAGTCAGGTTGACTATAAGATTTCAGAAGTCCAAGAAACTTGGTTTTGTACACCCATAGTGCCCCCAAAGCATGAAGTTCAAACGCTAGGACCTTCAAATGTGGATTCTGTGCTAGTTACAGAGTCTTCACAACCTCTCAGGGAACCTTGTTCTGAACAGGTGCTTAACTCTTCAATAGCATTTACGACACGAAGTTTTGATCAATTGCTTGCTTTCCAGGATTCCCTAAGTTCTGAACAAGCTTGCACTGAGTTTAATGATAGCCCTGTTAACTCTTCCATAATCAAGGAACATGAGCAAACACCCTCCACCCCAGTTGGCAAGCTCGTGGATTTCAAGGGTTTGGGGCAAATAGAGAAAGATTTTGTTCCATTACTGGAGGAAGTCTGTTTGTTGCATCCTTCATTGATTGAATGCCAAAGGAAGAGAAGTCGTATGTTTACTGAATGGGCATTCACAGCTTTGGGTAGACTCCTGTATTTTCTACAGACTACAAAGGGTAAGGATATGGTTGAGGATGCCTGTAAGCACCTTCAAATTTTATGGGAGGAGCTTGAGACCTTCAGATTTGACTTGGCTTGGTTGGAGCCTCATGTTCAATCCGCCTTGGGTATGAACAAGTTTGTGGAAAGGGCACGACTGGTGAAAGAACAGAGAGACAATGTGGATGCTTTGGAGATTGAAGTCAAGAGGTTAAAAGCTAGGCTAGTTGTTGCAACGCTAGAGTTTCAGGTTGCAAAAACAGACATGGGATTGGCAGAAGAAAGCTGTGTTGAAATAAATATGGATGGTGAGCTTGGTTATGGGAGGCGTGACTTACTTTAAAATTCACTCTTTGATGACAAACATATGCAATATATGTTTATATATATGTATTACATATGCAACTCCCATGTTAAGCATGATCCTATCTAAACCATTGTGCTGGAAAAGAACCCTCCATTGTAATTTTTGTTCTGAACCAAACCCTTCCATTTGAAGTAACAATCCCTCCCCTGCCTCCATCTGCACAGTAGCGAAATCCCTGTGCGTGGTGAGCTCCAATAATCCCAAGCAACATGTCAACCGGTATGAGAATTTTTCATCTTAATTTGATGCTGTATTTTTGCTGCAATAGGTCGTTATTTTGATGATTTAAGGTCTTTAATTTCTTTGAAGATCTGATTGTGTTCTCTTTGTTCTAATATAATGAATTTTCTCTGATTGGGTTTTAAAGTTTATTCTTTATGCTTTTGTTCTAATTGATTGTTTTTGTTTCTGTTCTTTTTCTTTTTGTGACCTGAATATATCTTGCGGCATAAGGGCGTTACAGTAGTGATGATTCAGGGTTTTAGTGTAATGCCTATTTTTAATTTTGTGTGATTGTTATTTGTTTTTCCTTTTTGGAAGACTTGCGGTTGGTGTTTTGGGTGTATTTTAGTTTTCATGTAATGTTATCATTCTGTAAAAGAGTAAATAAACTTCAAAGATCCACTAGAACATTTCTCCATCTGAAGTGGATCCTAGACAACTCATGTAGGAATTGAATCATTATTACCCAGCTCTTGTTTTTACAGTGGCACACATAAGTGTCATGTTCTTACAAATTTTGATTATGTTTAATCTTCTTCTGTTTATTATGCAGGCATCATGACAATGCATTATATGCCTGTCCAGATATGTGCAGGAATTGCTTTTCCGAACAGACTAGAATCACCTCATTGTCTGAAACTGAAATAATTAAGGAAGAGCTTTGGAGGAGGCAACAACTGGAAATAGTTGTATCAAAATATTTATAGTGCTTACAGGGTTTTCATGTTATTAAATTTTCTGTTATGATGGAGGGTTTTCATGGTAATAAATTTTCTGTTATGATGGAGGCTATTGTTGTTTGTTGTACAGTTCTGTTGTATTATGCATAAAACCTTGGTTTGACTGGTATTAGTGTTTTATGCATTTGATCTGGGTCGGAGTGGATGGGGTGAAAGAAGGTTTTATGTTTTGGTTCAAGTGAAAGTTAGAAGTTTAATTTAGGGAGGTTTTTTGTTTAAAACTCAGTAGAAAGGTTTTTTCTTGGTCAAGTGAAAGATTTGTAATCTGTTGTCCGTATCACATGTGTTATTCTACGTGATCGATCTGATAGGTAAGCAAAAAACATAGGTCTCCTACCGAGTGAGTGTTGTGTCAAAAGAAGTGAAGTTATTTTGACAGTTGGATTGTTTGAGGGGCTAATGGTGTAAGAATTTGTAAATTTAGAGTCGTTTTTGTCGATGTTTTAAAAGAGGGCAAGCAGCGATTGCAAAAACAGTCTAGTCTAGACTCTAGACCGTTATTCCAAAATATGAGAAAGACTTCCACGAAATTGGATACTACTATTTTGCTATCTCTGGCTAATAACATTATGACATGCATAATAATTTTTTCATGTGGGATAACATTATTGGCCGAGGATTGCAAAACATAGCTATCCTAGTTTTAACTTGTTTCCCTCTTTTTGGCCAAGTAGGCCAAAGGAATGATTTTTTGGTCCTTCTCTTGAGATGTGTAGGCGTGCCATCATTAAGCCACTTAATGAATTGGGTGGCAAGATTGTATGAATGTGTTGCCCTTCTGACTTCCTGATCAAACGATTGAGCGGCCATGATAAGTGCAATAAAAATAGATTAAAAGATTGGAATTAAACTTGAATTTAAAGACAACTAAAAGTAAATTACAAGAAAGTAAGCTTACACTAGGAAAATGAAGAACTTGGATAATCTAAAGTGCTTGAAGGATAAAATCCTAGGCTAGGAATTGAAAAGTGCAGGATAAAAAGATAGGTTTTGTGTGTTTGAGTTGGAGGTCCTTTCCTCTTCTTCTGAGAACTATTTATAGAGCTTTCTTCAACTCATGGGTTTGGCTATTAAATGGCCTCGACTAGCTTTCATTGAAAATCCTTACAAGATTAATGCCTTCCTGAGCTCTAGGCATTTAATGAGAACTTCCCAACCACCACCAACCCATCTGGTTGGTCAATGAAATGACCTTGGAATTGTGAAACTCTTCTCTTGATTTGAGATGCAATAAGTCTTTGGCAATTAATCCTTCTGTCTTTGGACTCTGCTACTTGCAAGGAGACTTTTGCTAAAACTTCCCATCCTAACATCAAGGGTTGAGCCTGGACTTGTGGATATCTGGTTTGGCATCTGGTGGAACATCGTGACTTTCAGAGCTCTTGCCTTGCTTCGACCTAACTTGGAGTTTGGCAACCTGGACTTTGGTTTCCAACCTGACTTGGTCTTTAGTTTCCAACCTCGAGATTGCTAAAAATGGTGCAAACCAACTAATAGCCCTTGAATAATTATTAGGCCGTAAGGCCTCACTTTTCTTCACAACATATACAATATAATATATATATATATATATATATATAGGAACTTCAATTGAAGGATTCTTCAAATAAGCTTATTTGAGGGACACGCTTGTAGGGCCCAATTCGTATTTTATTTCACTAATCCAAAACTTCTATTTTGTAGATACCCATTCAAAGATCATCTTTACAAAAAATCACTTGAATCCGATATCATTTGACCACTAAATTGAATTATTGAAATTTTAACACTTTATTGAAGCACCGTGTTCATTGATTTTGTATGACACAATTGGATATTGAAATGATTTCCGATTTGTCTAATTTTTTACAAGGATGATCTATGAATGTAGACTTAAAAAATAGAGGGTTTGGATTGTTGAAAAAAAAATTGTAAGGAACCTTAAAGGGTGTCCTCAAATAAAATATTTTGAGAGATCCCTCAACAAAGAGCTTTCATTGGGGGATCCCTCAAACTAGCTTATTTGGGGAACACCTTTGCAAGGCCCACTCAACATTGTATTTCACTAATCCAAACCGTCTATGTTTTAGATAATCATTTAAAGATCATCTCTACAAAAAGTCACTTGAATTCGATATCGTTTGACCACTCAATTGTGTTAATGAACTTTTAGTACTTTCTTGAAGTATTGTCTTAATTAATTTTGTATGATACAATTGGATGTCGAAATAGTTTCCAATTTATCTAATTTTTTGCAATGATGATCTATGAATGCAGACTTAAAAAATAGTATCGTTAAAAAAAAATTATACCCTCAAATCCAAATAGAGGATGTGGATCGTTGTATATATATATACACAGAGAGCTTCCATTGAGGGATCCCTCAAATTAGCTTATTTGAGGGACACCTTTGTAGGGCTCACTCCATATTGTATTTCACTAATCCAAACCATCTATGTTTTAGATAATCATTCAAAGATCACCTCTACAAAAATCACTTGAATCCGATATCATTTGGCCACTCAATTGTGTTATTGAAATTTTAGTACTTTCTTGAAGCACCGTATTCTTTTGATTTTGTAGGATACAATTGGATGTCGAAATGGTTTCCGATTTATCCAATTTTTTGCAAGGATGATCTATGAATGTAGACTTAAAGAATATATGGTTTGGATCATTGAAAAAAAAAATCATGGAGTACCCTAAATGGTGTCCTTTATTTGAGGGATCCCTCAATAAAAGAGAGTATATATATATATGTTATTTGTTTCTTTATGACTACTTTTAGCCATTTGGTGACTTTGAACTCTACTCTCGTCATTTGTTTATTATTTGTTTGGGAGATTCACTATTATACCAAATATAGGAGCTTAAATTATAAAAATACCATATATGAAATGGACTTTAGAAATACACCCAAAGTCCATTTACAACATAACAAAAATGCTTTTAACTTCTTTTAAATTACAAAACTGCAATTGATTTCTTAAAACAAACTCAACTCCAAAACATATAAAAAAAACTCAAAACACTCAATAGGGCATTAAAGTAATTTAATAATCAAAATTAAATTCAATAGGGTCAATTGTCATTTTTAGGATTTGTTTATAGAAATTAAATAATGTAGAATTTATTTATAATTTTTTGTGCTAATAATAGGTATTTGACTAAATATCTATTTGTTTTCTGCATAGGGTTTCGGTCTTGACTTGGGAGTGTAAATCTTGACTAGCACTTGGGATTTAAGTCCCGACTTGGATTTCGCTGCCATCCTTGAGTCCCATCCTTGGGCTTATCAACCCCACTTTGGGACTTCACTAACCTTGCATGACTTATTCCCACCGCGAGCTCTCGCTCTTTTGGGTGGATTTATTTAGGCTCAAACACACAAAATACAGCACGTAAGAAACTTAGTCAATCACTTGGTCTTTTATTCTAGTTAGGTGCATCAGCCCCTATGCAAGACGGCTTGTGGATTTTCAATCAGAACAAAGAGGAAGAAAACATAGAATGACAAAGTAAATTCCAACAGAAAATTGACAACAAAAGAACTGATCAGCAGCCTCAACCCCAAGTTTAATTAGGGTTAATTAATTTCATTTCTAACCAGTAACCTACCATGGCCTTCGAGACAAAAGCAATGAGATTTGTTCAATTACTAATCATATTAGTACGCGGCCTGGGCGCACCTCCAAAAGGTTAAAGTTAAGGCAGTGACTTTTACAACATGCTTGGTTGCCTATAATTTGGTGACATAATTAAATAGGATCTTCTACTCATGCTTGGTGTCCTCAAAATGAACGTCATTTTGGGATTAGAGGGTTAAACGTTTTGGGTTTAGTACTCTGGCTCTGTAGAGGACGTCCGGTCTTTACTATTGATATGTCAATGATAATGTGTCGATATCATTGTCGTCAACAAAATGTACCGACATGTTACCATTACATTTTCGCAAACATCGATAAAATATCAACAATTCCGTTTACAATTAAAGACAAAATATTTTGCACAGAGAAATTATGTTGACTTTAGAACTAATATTGGAATCATAATTCTATACAAGTCTAAAATGACGTAGTTTCAAACATAAGGACACAGATGAGGAGACATAAAATATATCATCACAGCTCAAAAGCCAATGAATAAGTCGTAATAGTAAAAGCAAAACACATTGTTCAAACTAGGGCTGCAGCAAGGAAGGATAAGACAAGGACTGAGACAAAAGCTGAGGTGAGAATGTTAAATTACATGTGTTAATTATCGTTAATATATATTCGGAATAAGGTACTGCATACCTTGCGGAAGATTCCAAGTGAAAAATCGCTTGCAATTACTAGCCCACCGTGATGCTTCCACGTCACGAACACGCCAACAAGATTCTACACGTTCTTCGTCTCCAAGGTCGTTGGATTGGCTATGAAAGTTACTCCATTGATTCCACGTACCCAAGACCAAGGCTCTTGGTGAATTGCCTAAAGGAGAGTGTTTAGGGAGATATGAGGTTTCTCTCTTTGTGGGTGTAAAACTCACTACAACTCTTTGATATGCACTCACACTTCTTGTCTCACACACACCAACTTAGAGAGTATGCACTAATGCTTCTCATCATCATTTTACTTGCACACACTCCATCTATTTATAGGAGTTGTTTTAGCTCATCTCAAGAGAGCATAAAACATGCACTAGTGCTTAGGTTGGTGGTGCACTAAAACAAGGTTTAGTGCCTTAAAACAAGGATTAGTGTAGTGCCATAAAACAAGGCTAAGTGCCTTAATTTGTGTAGTGCCATAAAACAAGGATTAGTGCATAATAATTGTTTTATTACATCTCCCACTCACCCCACATAGAGTGTGATAATAACCTTGTTTTATTACATCTCCCACTCACCCACATAGGGTGTGATAACCTCATAATCATCTTAAACCTCTTGTATACTCTTCTTCTCATACAGGAAATGGGTCGTGCGACCTTGCGAGAAAAAACATACAGCTACAAGAGCACATTTTATTAAGTCATCACCAAACTAATAAAAGTGCATCATTTGAAATCATCTCGTACATACCCCAGACTTATTCAGACTACACCGGTATCAGCACTCTTAACCCCTCATAAAAGCAGTGCTACACCCCAAATATGTTTTGTACTCATGACATGTCAACAACAAATATGACATAGACGCCGGCCAGCTATGAGTCACAAAAACATGGTGTATTGTCTAACAGTCTTCCTTAAGCGCTCATATCAATCCAACTAGACTTAACTGCTTTCTTAGACATGCCCCTTGAGACCTTATAATTGATCCTAGGAAAACAAGCTAAAGTAGCAACATCAAGCATCCTCTTCATGACATAGGCTAAAGTCAACTAAGGGTACATTTTTTTAGGATCTGAATTAATGATCCAAGTGGCTCACATAGTGATGAAGCAGGGATTCATTCATCACTCCCACTGTCGATCGCATCTAGCACATACAGTATGAAATGTATGCTATAACGTATTCTCATAAAACGAGCATGTCACTTGTCCAAGAATTGGACATACGTCATACGAATCTTAGTCTAGACATTACACAAATGTCTAACTTGAGTTCTAGTCTCAGTCACCCTCTCGGCGCCTGTCCCGGATTCTCACATTCGGCTCAATACAGGCTTCATAGATTTTATGGCAATTTTCTATGATCGACCTCTTTTCTTTTTCAAGGTCTCATCTTAGCTCCAACTAAGGCGACATTTAGAGAAGTGTTTTATCTTGCTGCCTACTTAGGCGCAGATATACATATATGTCATAATATGTTGTCTAAGCATTTTAGAACATAACACAAATGTCTCATCTTGCTCGCTATCTCAACGCCAAGGTGAATCTCCCATGTGAGTGGGCTGACTCAAGCCTGGTGACAAATCTTTGTGCAAAAATCATATCAATCATTCTAAAACAAGTACCATGGAAAAAACGATTAACATTGCATTAATAATAAAGTCAATTACAAAATAGGTATATTAAAACCTTCGTAGTCCCATACTCCTAATATGAGAAAGGAACACATCTCTAGCAATGGGTTTAGTGAGAGGATCAGCAACCATATTGCCACTTGAGATATGCTTTAATATAACCTCTCCTTGTGCTACCCTCTGTCCCTTGATATAGTGATATCTGACATCTATGTGTTTGGATTTTCCATGGTATTTCGGATCCTTTACATATGCCAAAGCAGATGTACTATCTGAGTAAACAAGTCCTCCTCACAGGTTTTGGCTGTATAGTTTAGTCGTTGCAAGAATCTTCTTAACCAAACAGCTTCCTGAACCTGCTGCTGAGCAAGCAACATATTCCGACTCCATGGTGGATAGGGCTATGCAAGACTGTTTCTTGCTACACCAAGAGATAGCTCCACCTCCAAGTATAAAAGCATAACCAGAGGTGGATTTGCGTTCATCTCTGTCATTGGCCCAATCTGCATCGCTGTAACCTCTAAGTCTCAAATCGCCACCATGGTAGCATAAGACAAGATCAGCGGTACCTTGCAGATCTCGAAAAATTCTCTTTCCTGCTTTCCAATGAGCAGGTCCAGGACTACTTTGATAACGGCTCACCATACCAACTGCATGACAGATGTCTGGCCGTGTACACAACATAGCGTACATTAGACTTCCTATCGCAGATGCATAAGGAACTTTGGTCATTTGGTTTCTTTCCTCATCATTTTTAGGACATTGGTCAAGGGTTAGGACACATCCTTTTTCCATTGGTGTGTCTATGGGTTTGGAGTGATGCATACGAAAACGTTCAAGTATCTTCTTAATGTAAGTCTCTTGAGACAAACTGAGAAGTCCTTTTGAACGGTCTCTTATGATTTTCACTCCAAGCACATAATTTGCCTCACCCATGTCCTTCATTTCAAACTTTGCGGACAACCACTTCTTAGTGGCGACAATGGAATCCATGTCATTTCCTGCTATGAGAATGTCATCAACATATAATGAAAGAATCTGAACATTTTCCTTGGATCGTTTTAGATACACACAGTGGTCTTCTTCAACCATCTCAAAACCAAAGGAGATGATTGAGGTATGAAATCTAATGTTCCACTGTCTAGACGCTTGTTTGAGGCTATAAATAGAACGTTTGAGACGGCAAACTTTGCGCTCTTGTCCTTTGACCTCAAAACCCATTGGTTGATCCATATAGATCTCTTCGTCTAGATCTCCATTGAGAAATGCAGTCTTAACATCCATTTGGAAAAGGTTCAAATCCTTTTGTGCGACAATAGCTAGGATTAGGCGAATAGATGCAAATCTCACCACTGGGGAGAAAGTATCATCATAGTCTATACCCTCTCGTTGAGTATAGCCTTTCGCCACAAGACGTGCCTTGTACTTGTCAATTGAACCGTCCGCTTTGCGTTTGATTTTCAAGACCCATTTGTTTCCAACGGTCTTGCGCCCAGGCGGAAGGTCAACTAACTCCCAGACCTTGTTTTTGTCCATTGAGCTTATCTCATCTTGCATAGCAGTCATCCACTCTTTTCCAGCTCCAGATGATAGCGCTTCCTTATAAGAAGCAGGCTCTTCTTCATCTATTGGAGTACACAAGAAGGTTTCCCCTTCAATTTCAAAAAATCGACGGGGAATATTTCCTCGTTTGCTCTTGCGCACCATTAAATCTTGAGTTTCTAGCGGTGTACCATCCTTTGGTATACTCCCACTAGGTTGCAGATCATTGTCACTTTCTTTAGCGATTACCTGGATTAGGAGTCAATTCCCCATCCTCGCTTAAAGATTGTGAAATATCTTCACTTCCTTCCAACTCATGGAGGTCAAGATTCTTTTGGGCATCACCAATGCTAGGAAAATCATTCTCTATGAAATTCACATTTCGGGAATCTATTTCAGTCATTCCTCCATCAGCATGTTCACCATACATCACATAGCCTTTCGAGTGCTCGCAATACCTTATGAAGATATGTTTTTTACCTCGAGGGCCAAGCTTTCCATGCTTGTGAAAAGTATTATGAACAAAACCAGCTGATCCCCAAGGGCGCAAATGCCCCAAATTGGGCTTTTCGCCTTTCCATAATTCGTAAGGGGTTGAAGTGACTGATTGGGAAGGCACTCGGTTAAGAATGTAGGCAGCAGTTAATATTGCATCTCCCCAAAACGAAATTGGGAGATTAGCTTGCGCCATCATAGACCTAACCATGTCTAATAAAGTTCTATTCCTTCTTTCCGCAACACCATTTTGTTGCGGTGTATAAGGAACAGTAGTTGTCTGCGTATCCCCTTATTTTCACATAGTTCTTTAAACTGTTCAAGATAAGTACTCGCGTCCGCGGTCTGTGCGAAGAGCCTTTAAACTCTTCTCTGTCTGATTCTCAACCTCAGCTATAAAACGCTTGAAACAATCCAAGGCTTCATAGCGGTGAGCGATCAGATAGACATAACCATATCGCGTGTAATCATCAATAAATGTGAGAAAATAAGAGGCGCCATGACGTGCCTTCACACTCATAGGTCCACAAATGTCCGAGTGAACTAACTCTAGCGGTTGAGTAGCTCTCTTAGCCTTACCAAAAGGCTTTCTTATAGCTTTACCAGCTAGACAACATTCGCATATAGGTAGGTCAACTTTAGCGAGTGAGCCTAAAAGACCTTCTCTAGCTAACCTTGTCATCCTATCACGTCCTATATGTCCTAGTCTAGCATGCCAAGTTGCAGAATCAACATGTACATCAGCATAAGCTATATAAGAAGATGAGTAATCGGAATCATTCAAATCCAAATAAAAGAAGTTATTCCTTAAAAAACCATGACCAACAATTGTACCATCCAATAACACATCCAAACCAAAAGAAGAAAACTTAAAACAATATCCATCACGCAAACACTCTAAAACTGAAAATAGATTATGCTGAATTCCAGGAACGTAGAGCACATTATTGAGGAGCAATGTGCGCCCATTGCGCATTTGAAGTTGATATGAACCAACTCCCAAAGCTTCTATACGGCTTCCATCACCCATGAACACACCAGAGGTGCCCTTTGGAATTCGTCGATAATCCAAAAAACCTTCTCGATCTCGAGTCACATGTTTGGTTGCTCCCGTATCTACAATCCATCCAGAGGACGTATTAGCAACTAAAACATGTTCACATACATATATGTGGGAAGGTTTAGTTAAGAAAGATACCTTCTTCGGCTCAGTACAATCACGAGCGAAGTGACCCTTCTTATCACAGTTATAGCATTTGACTTTGGACAAGTCTTTCTTCCCACCACGCTTGCCCCTACGGCGCTTGGTTTTGTTGTCATCCTTTGGTGCAAGTCTGTTTGCCCCATCCTGCTTATCTGTCCTTTCCTTTTACTTTACGCTTAGACCCTTTAGTCTTAGACGTGCCACCCTGGGCGAAAAGGGCAGTAGCATTGGTCGCCTCTTGGCGCTCCGATTCTAGCTCAACATGACGAGAAATATCAGAAAAATTCTTGATATTCTCATTATGTGTCATGATTTGTTTCATGGAGCTCCATGAATCTGGCAGGGATCTGATGACTGCCTGCACTTGCTGCTCATCATCAGTGAGGGTATTTCCAGCAGCCTTTAAGTCACGTATCATGCTAGAAAGCACCCTTAAGTGCTCATGAATCGTGTGCTTAGGATTTTTGCGGTATACCTCAAACTTTAGAACCAAGCTTCTAAGTCGAGTGGTGGACGTACCACCAAAATCAAACTTTAGTTGATTCCATAAAGCCTTGGCAGTAGGGTAGCTCTCATATCCCCCAATAAGATCATTGTGCATGCTGCTTAGCATAGTAAAGCGCGCACAACGATCCTTTTTGAACCAAGTCTGATAAGCTTCAAGATCACGGCGATGTTGGGCCGTTTGCCCAACCTCAGGTTCGATCATTGAATTGGTTAATGTTTCCAATAACTCCTGCTCATTCAAGAGATATTGAATTTTCCTATGCCAAATATCATAGTTGGTACCCTCAAGTTTGTCTCCCTTATTTAGGTCAGCAACAACATTTTTGGTGGCCATTATCTATAAAACACAAGGATTGACTTTAGTATTAGCGTTTTGCACATTTCTATTTGTTTCAAAAATAACTTGAAAAGAATTATCCTTCCTTACAAATTTGGACTCGAAAAATTTGCTATGCTTATAATCATCACCCAAAAAAGCAAGTCTAAATAAACATTTTCAATTACTTTTAAACAAATTTCTACTTAGAAAACACAAAGTTTCCAACCAAACAAATGTTTGCGCAGTCTCATAAAAGCGCATGGGCCTCTCATAGATCTAAAATTGGGAATCCATTTAATAGGTTAACCAATGAAAGTCCACCGAAAAAATGTGACCAGGTAAGTTGCGGGAGTAGTGGTGGAGATGAACTCGCTTAAATACCATTTCCTCTTAAACACCAAAGGTGTTTCCTAAATAACTTGCCTAGACATCACACATTTTTGGGTAGTCAATTCCACTAGTATGACCCATAAATTAACTCAACCAATCTTAAGTCCATATTTGGCATGCTAAATATGAACAACTTAATAACATATTTAGTTTCTAAATGACATGTCATTATGTTGCAACTTCATAAACAAACAATTATTCATTTATTCCAAGTGATACTTAGCGAAATGATTTTTAGAAAATAGACGGGAGGAGTCCACAATTGGATTCCATTTGTCTAAGATGAAGCTCTACAAAGGACATACGTGCTCTCACGCGCCTTCAAAGAGGATGTGTTCACAAAGAACACTGTTCACGAAGAACACTATTCATCTTGCTGAAATTTTCAGATTTTCATGATCATTTGGCCATCTTTGGAGACCTCTATCTCCTTCGTTATGCATCCAAATGACGCATACAATATATCATTGGAAAGCTCATGCAACAGAGAATATGCTAAGGCAAAGAAACAGCATAGAAAAATAATTTAACAGCATACAAACGTGCTCTCAAAAACTCGAAAACAAACCGTTTTTCATGCTCTTTGGTTTTAGTTTTTCTCCTAAACCACTCCTTTAAAAAGTACGAAAATTTAAAGGTAAGTTCTCATCACATAGAGGAACATACTTCATGGAAAGAAAACATCAAAAAACAATCGAACAAAAAACGAAGTTTCTTGGTTCATGCTTTCATGGTGGTTCTTGCGGAAGAAAAAACATATTCTCATGCATCAATCAACATGGCGAAAAGCAAGCATACAAGCTCTGATAACACTGTTAATTATCGTTAATATATATTCGGAATAAGGTATTGCATACCTTGCGGAAGATTCCAAGTGAAAAACCGCTTGCAATTACTAGCCCACCGTGATGCTTCCACGTCACGAACACGCCAACAAGATTCTACACGTTCTTCGTCTCCAAGGTCGTTGGATTGGCTATGAAAGTTACTCCATTGATTCCACGTACCCAAGACCAAGGCTCTTGGTGAATTGCCTAAAGGAGAGTGTTTAGGGAGATATGAGGTTTCTCTCTTTGTGGGTGTAAAACTCACTACAACTCTTTGATATGCACTCACACTTCTTGTCTCACACACACCAACTTAGAGAGTATGCACTAATGCTTCTCATCATCATTTTACTTGCACACACTCCATCTATTTATAGGAGTTGTTTTAGCTCATCTCAAGAGAGCATAAAACATGCACTAGTGCTTAGGTTGGTGGTCCACTAAAACAAGGTTTAGTGCCTTAAAACAAGGATTAGTGTAGTGCCATAAAACAAGGCTAAGTGCCTTAATTTGTGTAGTGCCATAAAACAAGGCTAAGTGCCTTAATTTGTGTAGTGCCATAAAACGAGGATTAGTGCATAATAATTGTTTTATTACATCTCCCACTCACCCCACATAGAGTGTGATAATAACCTTGTTTTATTACAACATGGAACTAGCCAAGCAATGCCTTCATCTGCAAGAATTATGCAGCAGGTACTGTCAGCTTCAACAAGCTCCCTTAAGATATATTTTGCCAAGTGTTTTGTTGCGATCGTATAAAGTCGAATAATAAAGATTTGAAAATAAAATTAGAATTAATTCCAAATTTGATGAAAGGAGGAGGTCTAGATACATTAAAACTTCTTCAACTTTCAGACTATTCGATTATGAACACACAAATTCTATACGTCCTGCTTTGTTTTCAGGCATGCAGGAAGGAACATAGAGAAAGAAGACATTTAGAAGAAAGTCAATAATTTATAGCCATTGGCAACTCCACTCGTTTTCATACATGTTAATAAATTCAGTCAAGCTCATCTTCTACTTAATTAACTAGAAATTCAGTCAACCTCATATGCGAAAGCCGGTTTCTGGCTCCCTTTTCAATCAGACCAAAGAAGAAGAAAATAGAGCAAGCATATAGTAAACTTCAACAGCATTATATATATAAATACTAAATACCAACACAGCGTTATATAGCACAAGTTAGTTTCAGGTCTAAACCATATTTATCAACTATGGTCTTGAGACTTGCTTAGTTGCTGATCATATTAGTCCTTGCCCTGGCCGCCACCGAAAGCTCCCTAGCCGGTGATCCTGACATCAAATAGATAAACACTGATCCCATTTTTATGCTTAAGCAAATAGATAAACAACAAAATAATTTATGGAGAAAGTGTTATTCAATTCATGTACGAGATCTTGGGATTTTGTTGAACGTTTTTCTAAACGAATTATGAGTCTTTAAATGATTTGTACTTTTTTTTTTTCACTGCATGTTAGAACCTTTATGAGTGAAAGTGTGCCTGATAAAGTGAGTCTATAATTGAGAGAATTCAAGCACAGTTTAGGTTCATTGTCCTTGTGATTTGGAGTGTTAGAATCACAACAACCAGGTCATCCTGGGAGAAGTTTGTTATTGGAACCTTAGAGTACCTGTGAAAGGCAATTTCGTCTCAAGAAGAACAAAGTTCTAGACTTGACCATATTCTGGTTTTTTTTTTTAAAGTTCACTTTGTACTTTCATTTGTGTTATTTGATGCTTTAATTTTAGTATTTATTTGCATAAACCTAAGACCACAGGGGCTAGATCCCGTTAACTTTAGTTTGGTTTTTAACCTTCAAAAAATACCGATTTCCTAACATGTAAGATGTACATAACCGGAATGGGAATGGGTAGAATAAGAGTCATTCCCATTTTGGATGACTCCTTTGTTTACTCACACTGGCGGAATGAACTATATGGGCCAGAACAAATCTGATTCCTGACTTTATTTTATTTTTTCTATCAGAGTAATTCATTTCATTTAAAATGAAAGAATACACAGGTAGAATATACAAAAATAAACATAGCCCAGCACCCGTACAAGACCTCAGCCCAACAAAAATCAAAAATAGAAAATTAGAATAGTTGAGGCCCAAAAACAAACATCTAGCCCAATACAAACACAAGATAAGAAACCTTAAAACTTAGAAGCTACAATTGCCACTTCCCACCTGTCGTGCCGCTGTCGCAGAGAGATTTGATTTCAGAGGAGGGAGGTGGGATTGGAGAAGGGTGAAAGGGAATCAAGTTTTTCATGCCAAAAATACCCCTCACCAAAAAAAAAAAAATCATATGAAAAATTGTAATAGTCTTTGGAAAAAAAAACATATTTTGTTTAAAGGCATTTTCATAATCAAAATGTTTTTCATCCCGATTTCGTGATGGATAGTAAACATTTTAATGGGAATGAACTCTATTTTCATTCCGATTCATGACAGTTAGTTGAAATGCATGACTCTGATTCTTGGTTAACTCGATTCCTACTTAACCCGATTCATGGTTACTTCGATTCCTAGTTATCGTGATTCCTGATTAGTAAATATGCCCATACATTGTAGTATCACTCTAGAGCAAGAATGCTATAGTGATGGCCTTATATATGGCCCTTAAGTGGCCTTATCTCTTAACCGTTGGATCAAATTGGTTAGTCGTTAGATCAAATTAGTTAGCTTAATCCAACGGTTAAGAGATATGATCTCACCTAAAGGCCATATATAAGGCCCTTACTATAGAATGACTCCACTCCATAGTATATTTAAGATAACTCCCATTTTACCCCTCGACAGTGTTCATGTTGTATTGACTGAAAGAAACCCCCACCGGTGATACAGTAAAAACCCTCATGCAGTCACTAAACCAGCCCAGGACAAAAGGACTCGATACGACCAGATAATGAATAAACAACTGGTCCCACAGCTTAGAAGCAAGGTTCTTCTTGTTTGGCTTATCATATTATTAAGGACTTTAAAAAGTTTAAATAGAGAAATGAAAGTTTTACATCAATGCTGCAAAATTGGTACCCTGCTGGGAAAATTTCTTTTGCTTGTTTGTATATCTCACTCGAATGTACAGGTCGTAGTTTATAATGGATTTTAATAAAATTTAAGATTGTATCATCGATTCAAATTAACAATTTAACAACATGCTATATAGTATAAGATAATTCGCTATTCAGATAGAGATTTAAATCTTCATTTGATTATCTTTTTAATAAACTCTAAACATCCTGTTTTGAACAAACAAATTAACATATAATAATAGTAGACACAAAAAGGGGGAAGTGTGTGTTGACAGGAAGCATACACACTTGATGCCAACCACTCTTCTTGACGGCAAAGCTGAGAGAACCAAGTTTAGCTTCACGTAGCTCTCTTTGATTCTACCCAAACAGTTAAAATAATACAAAATTAAGTTCTTCAGCAACTTTGTTTCCCACTTCAAGTTGGCTTAACACTCCATGGTTACCTATCTATCAGTGTCTTGCTTCCAAGCTTTCATATGCAACCTCTACATTCTCTGCCTAATGTTGATAGCCTCCATCTAACAAACTGATTATGCATTTTAAATTTTTGCCACAAACCCTATAAAACCAGTACACCTTTACCTGCTATCATGACTCATCCATCCAAACTTGCCATCGTATACGAACAATCGGGTCAAGAAAAATGGCAAGAAGCAACAATTTCTGCTGGGGTTCTGCACTTTTCTTGTTATTCGAACGAAGAATGTGAGCAGGTTGTGCCATTCGAAGCCCATTGTTACAGTGAATGGGATGTTCCCTGGACCTACAGTTTATGCCAGAGAAGGAGATACACTTCTTGTGAATGTGACCAACCGTGCACAATATAACATGTCAATTCATTGGTAGGATATATTTATATGTGAATTGATATGATTATAGTAGCATGAAATTAATATGAGCATTTGGGTTTAATTATTAATTAACATTAATTAATCTGGTGGAATTTTTCAGGCATGGACTAAAGCAATATCGCAATGGCTGGGCAGATGGGCCTGCCTATATCACACAATGCCCTTTCAAGACTGGGCACAGTTACACCTACAATATTTACTATAACAGGGCAAAGAGGGACACTTTGGTGGCATGCACATATCTTTTGGCTAAGAGCCACTGTGTATGGAGCCATTGTGATCATGCCGAAAAAAGGGACTGGGTTTCCATTCCCCCAGCCTTACAGGGAAGTGAATATTGTCTTGGGTGAGTCGGTGCATGTAACGATAACAAGATTTTCGAACTTATATACTGAAAATTTCAGAGCTTATGCGCAGATTAATCGTATAGTTTCTTGTGAATTCTGTAGGAGAATGGTGGAATAACGACGTCGAAGAGGTTGTTAAAGAAGGAAACAGACTGGGATTGCCACCAAACATGTCAGATGCACACACCATTAACGGAAAGCCAGGGCCTCTCTTTCCATGTTCTGAAAAACGTAAGCTCGCGCCTTATAGAGAAATTCTTGCCTACATGGAACACAGCTCACTGCTTCTTTAAACAACATCACATTTGCGATGCCCCAAATTGGGCTACTTCAGGCCCATTATTTCAACACCAAGGGGGTATTTACCAGAGTGGCTGGGCTCTAACGAGGACTCCTAAATGAGGACACTATGTGAGGATCAATTTCAGCCATCCAATCTAATCTCAACGGGTGTAGAGAAAAAGCAAGCTTACTATGTAAGTGTGTACGCTACAATTTCCCTCCTTTGGCATTCGCGCCTTTTCTTCTTCCTTCATTTCTGCATTTAATTGTTTTGTGAATTATGACTACAAACCCCAAAATCTGAAAACCCAAATACCCAGAAGCTCTGTGCAAAATCTTACAACCCAAAATCTCATTCCGTTTTCCATTCTGGATTTTGAGGCAAGGGTAGTAGAATAGAAAGCAAAAACAGCACGTTGGTCATCCACATCACGCGTTTTAGATACACCAAAACACACACACACATACACACACTCTCTCTCTCTCTCTCTCTCTCTCTCTCTCTCGCAGAAAACCAGGAAAGACGTTTTTTTATTTGGGTGAAAACCCTAACTGGAAAGTCCATCACTCTTGAGGTTGAGACCATCGACAACGTGAAAGGCAAGATCCAGAGGTCCTGTTTCTCTCTCTTCCTCTTTGTCTTCCTCACTCTTTGCTGTAGAAGATACTTTGTATCGAGAAACTTGAAAGATAGCCATTCACGTTCCTGCCCCAATTTGATTAGGATGAAAGTAAGGATGATTCTGATGTTGCTGATGATGATATCTTTAGTATTTAATTGTTTTTGGTTGTATAGAAAACAAAGACGAAAAATTTGATTTTGAATGATTTAGGTGATTATTTCATAGGGGTCAATGCTAAGTGATTATCTTTTTGTCTTGAATATGGGTGATCTGACAAGACATATTGAATTTCTATCGGAGTTAGATTCTGTATCTGAATATGTTAATAATAACGTGTGTAGTATGGATATGGGTGTCTGTTTTGTATCTTGCAAATAAGTGGGTTATTTGGGTATCTTATTCTGGATCTTTTTTTTAAGAAAGAGGTATCCGATTGTGTATCTGAATGTCTTGATAACAGTGTGAATAATACGGATTTGGGTATCATATGAGTATATTTTTTAGAAAGATGCAATAGGAAACTATTATAATGGCTAGGATTATGTCATTTATGTTTAATGGAAAGAATACTCTTAAGTCTAAACTGGCCACATAAACAATCCAGTCTTCCTTTATCACCGATAATAGTGTGGATGTGTATCAGAACCAACACGATAATACCTGAGTAGTTTGGATATCAGTATCATATGAGTATCTTAATGTGTTCATTATAGTGTATGGATACTGGTATCATAGTCTGTATCTGAATGTGTTGATTATATGTCATTCGAATGGATTTAGGTATCCTTTTTGTATTATAATGTGTTTATTGTAATGTGAGCAGTATAAATATGAGTATATATTAAGTTGGGTAAATGGTGTATGTTGCAGGTCAAAAATGGAATCTGAGTTTGAGCTTTGTTTTCCTGAAATCAGATGTGTATTCGGCGAGGGTGAATAATCTATGTGTGCCGAGTACAGGACTCTCTAATTTTGCGTTGAAGTTTAATGATGAACAAATGAGAAGATTTAGAGAGACCTGCTTTGGGCACTTGATGGAGCTGGATAATCTTTCATTTAGTGGTCAAATGGTGCATGGTCTGGCCCTTCGGCGCGTGGCTGGACTTGGTGTGAAGGACATACAGGGGCTTAGTTATGCAATAGGGTCCAATGTGGTGCAATTCAGTGCAAAAGTATTTTGTCTAGTTAGTGGTCTGAAATTTGGAGTAGAGCCTCACATAACGGCTCAGGATGAAGGTGTAAATCGGCTACTTGATGCTCATATTAGCAATAAGAATCACATTACATTACAAGACATAGAAAAAGCATTCTTAAGCGCCAAATTTGGAAGTGAGGACGTGTTCAAATTGGGAATGCTATGCTTTATAGAGTTTGTGATATTGGGGAAAGCCCCCAATGTTAGGATAAACGAGGAGTATTTACACTTGGTACATAATATGGAGGAATTAAACAACTTTCCGTGGGGTTCGATATCATTTGAGCAGCTCCAGGATTTTTTGTTGTTTAGTCCTGGAAAAAGAGAGAGTGATGAGAAAGAGAAACGACAGAGAAAAAGGAAAAGAAGAGGTGAAAAGGAAGAAGAAGTTGGAGGAGAATAAGCGTAAAAGAATTAACAGACCGGCGTGGACTATAAAGGGATTGAGCTTTGCTTTCCAGGTAATGTTTAATTCATAATTTCTGTTTTCTAAAGTTGAGTTCATAATTTCTGTTTTGTAAAGTCATGTTCATAAATAATTATTGACTTTGAAATTAACTTGGAGCAGGTTTGGGCATATGAATTGATTCCTGAATTGGAAATGGCGCCTCTGAGATATTGTAAGAGGAAGGACAAAACTGAATTAGTTCCTCGTATTTGCCGGTGGGAATCTACTGATAAAACCCCTGAGTTCAGAAAGTTGAATGCGTATATTTTTCAAAGCAAACAGGTATTCAGTAAATAATATGTTTATTTCATGACTCAAGTTGTTAAGTGTATTGTATATGACATGTGAACTGTGTTTTTGTGATAGCATGTTTCGTTACGCCTCATACGACCAAGTGCACTGGAGCTGAGGCAAAAGTACTGGACTTGGGGAACTAATTTTCATGAAGAGGATGCACCTAGTATGGGTCCTCAAGTATGTACGGACCTTGCTGAAGTAAGCTCTCTTGTGCAGCGATTGAGGGATGAGATTGAAATTTTGCATCGTGAAAAGAGTGAGCAATGGGCAAATTTTGTAGATTTCAAGAACGCAACCAATCATGGGATGGAAGTTATGAGGTTAGAATTGACTGCATTGAGAAAAATGATAGGTCATGGAGGTGGAACTGTGGTTGTGCCATCTGTTGTAAAGGTGAAACGAGTACAAAGGGAAGAGAGTGTATGTGAGGCAGAGGTTGAAGACAGTGAAATGAAAGATGAAAAGCTAGATGACGAAGAGGAGAGAGAGGATGAAGATGAGAAGGGTGGAGAGAAGGTACATGCAGTAGAAAATGACAAGGGAGACGTGGAATACATAACCCCAGAGATTAACTGGGATGATCCTGCATTGGTTTGTGTGACCCTTGTTAACTTTCTTAAAAACCCTTGTCGAAAATGGAAAGTGGCAATGGAAGAGGGTGATGCCGATGATGATAATAATCTTGATGATGATGTAGTTGTGCGTAAGGTCCAAAAAAGCGGGGTCGAGCACAGAGAGTTCAATTGTTGAGCCTGCCATGAAGCGGCCAAAGTCTGTGGAATGCAAAACTCCTTGGCAAAGGCAGGAGATTCCGAATATTGGGGAGGAGACAGTTGGTCTTACTTTTGACCCCCTGAGGCCAGTTTGTCGTGGTTTGCTTCTAGAGACAGCGAAATTCTTCTGGGAATGGGGACAAAAAGAAAAGTAGGTTCTCCCTGCTTTGGTACTTATTGGAATTCAAATGACTATATTATGAGAACTTATTGAGTTGTTGGTGAATCTGATTTATTTTTCTGGTAAGGAATTTGGTGAAACTGATTTGATTTTAATATTTGGTGACACCTCCAAGTACGCATGTGAGATTATGTGGAAAACACGGTGTGGACACTTCGCATGACTTCTTCATTCGCCTTTTGACCAAAGATGGTTGGTTGAATGACACAGGTAAGTATAGAGCAACTGAAACATAATATTTGTTTGGGTGGTAAAATGACATTAGTCAAAGTATAAGAAGTAAATAATGTTATAGATTAAAATAAATTTCATAAAAGATTGCAGATAAATACATAGAAACTTCATTGTTGTTGTATTAATGTTGTTTTATGGTATTTTGCATTGTGCCCAAATGACTGCTGTTATACGATTTATTGGGGTAATATTGGAAATTTGTTGATGTAGAACATCGACATGGAATTGTATTTGCTAAGGGTACGGCAGACAATGTATGCAAACTTGGTGCGTTCGGACTGGGCAATAGTAGATACTCTGTTCCAGGTATGTATCTTCCATAATATATTATGCATGCTAAATTGGTTCATTTGGTATCTGAAGTGATGCATAACTGGTATGCCATTATGTAGACTTATGCTGCACTAGATTTGCAACATATGCGGCTTTATGGCGGAAAGGAAGATAGGACCCATAGCAATGCTTTGGTGAAAATGGTTAATGGCAAACTGCCTACGTTGGGTAAACCTTGGTCTTCCGTGAAAAAAGTTTTTATGCCGTACAATGTGAGGCAAAAGCACTGGGTGGGACTTGTTTTAGATTTAACAAGTTGTGAAATTTTTGTGTACGATTCAAAAATAGATTTGTTTAGGACCCACATATTGGTAAAGGCAGTGCAGCCACTTGCAAAATTGATCACTCCATTGTTAGATGAAGCTGGGTATGTTGGTGATTTTCCTCTGTGAAAAGGTGAGTGGCCAATTCATCGTGTAATGGATTCTGCCCAACAAGTTGGAGGGTGAGTAACTTTCTACCTAACCATTTACATATGTTATTTGCGAATGTGGAATGATTCACAGTTTATTACCTATTTTCAGCGGTGACTGCGGGATGTTTGTCATCAAATATTGTGACTTTCTGAGCTGGAATGTGGAGTTGGGGAAAATTTCAAATGAGGCCATGCATTTATTCCGTCTAAAGCTTACTGTAGACTTGTTGCAGGGATGCTACAATATATAGTTGTATGATTATGGCTGAATGTTTAACTGCCTTAGTTTTGAACTTGAGAGGTATTTCCAACCGTGTGAACACACATGCAACACTATTTTGTTTTGATTACGGTGATGTGAATATATTAGCAATTCACTCTGAACACAGAGGTGCATGTTGTTTAATTAGAAAGTTTTTTTTTAAAACTTCAGAAGCCGAAGAAAATATGTACATACAATATTGTCACACAATAACCGTGATACAATATGAGAAGGGTGGATAAAAGGATGTTATGCCATATTGTCATACAATAACCGTGAAAGCACTTCCCAATGTACATATGTGAAAACAAAATGTAGTAGTCGTTTGGGTTTTGCCCCTTACTAGTTGATCAGTTTACAAACAGAATATTGAAAGCGATTCCCCACGTATCCCGTGGTGGGTTTGGGGTTGGTTTCGGTTTCTTTATCCTTAATATCGGTTTCTTTGTCCTTTAATCGTGAGGCTCAAGACGACAGGGTTGATTTCTACATATCTTCTTGTTGCTTTGGTTTATTTTTTTGTCCTTGCTGTTTGACTAGTTTTGTCCTCTTTGTGGTTTTTTGTCCTCTTGTTGCTTTGGTTTAACCACATATAATATTAGCATTAACTTGGTTTTTGCCACATATAATATTAGCATTTTGAAGACGGCACATGCATAATATCATTTAGTACCCATCTCAAGTTATTATTTGTTGATAGCATAAAAACATACTCATCCCAAATAATTATTTAGTACCTAAATTCCTCAACAGATGAATGCTATTTAGTACCTTCTCTCGGTCGCCACTCTCTTTATTTTTTTATTTATTCTTCTCTCTCTCTCTCTCTTTTTCTTCTCCTTCTCACATCCGTAGCCTCGTCCTCCTCTGTTTTTTCCCTTGTTTTATCATCTGGGTAGCTCTAGTTTTTAGTTTTTAGTTTTCTTATTCATTCATTACTGGTTTTGGGTTCAAATTTGCTTTTTTTATTTTTCGTGACCCCTCTTTGTTATGATCATGTTCATAACCATGACAGCACTTCCCAAGTCGCTTGGGTTTTATCCCTTACTGGTTGATCATTTTACAAACAGAATATTGAAACCAAAAGATTCCTATTACAATATGGAAACTTTAAAAGATATTCATATTACAAGGAAGTCAAAACAGTGATTACATTTTCATGAAATTCACAGCTAAATTCACAATGGATACAACTAACAGCACTACAAACATATCTTGAATGGCTTTCAGTATTTGGATTATGTCAGCAGATGTTTTCAGTTCCTTGGCATTAGGCATAGCGGTAGGCTGCGCGAAGGTGAGATTCACTTGGCATGTTGGCTGTAGTCACCCATTCATATCCACTACACCTAGTAGCTCCCTACAAAATAACCGAATATAATACATTACAATTTTTAGATTGGGAAGAAAATATTTGTGGAAACTAAACACTTACATATGAGGTGAAGCACTTCCAATATGGCTTGCCCAGATTCCTTTCGGATTTGGAAATGAACATGACCATCTGTTCGGTTCATTTTTACACATGATTTTTCATGTTATTCACCTTTTATTTTGAGTTAGTTCTTGACATTTTATAGCTTTTTACTTCCTTTTTGTGTTTTCTTAGATTTTACCTTGGTTAGATTGAAAATGAGCTAAAAGTGCATTATTTGTTATAAATTCTGTTTTTGCTTATTTTCGTAGGTCAACTTCTTGGCCTGGGATCAACATGCTCTGGTGCTCGGATGAGGTCATGATCTTCATGAGACTTGTTCCAATGGATGTTAACTACAACATATCCAAATTTGAGCTCCATTGGACAAGTATTGCCCATCCAACCAATCCTGCATGTTACCACAGCTCTGAAATCCGAATTTGGCCAGCTTTTACCTCCTTTGTGTTATCTTGATTTTCTTGTTACCATAACTCTTGGTAACAAGAAGTTACCTTAGCTTTGAGATATTTTCTGAAGCAATTGGCATCTTACTGAGGACAAAGCTTCATCATGGCAAGGGGACAAGGGCAAAGGCTTTAACTAAAGCATGAGTTTTATATGATATCTTTGAGCTGGAATTGATGGGCAAGGGATAGGTGAGTGCAATCTGAAGTATGAGAGGCTTAAAAACGTGGGTAGCTGACCCATTCAATCATTCTACAACTGGAGAGCAGATTTTGGAGAGTTTGGAGCTTGGAGAAAGCCAAGGTGTAGCCAAGAAAAGTGGAGAAGAAGACTTCCACCTTTGATGATCTTGAAGCTTTCATCATTTTCTGAAAATCTGTAAACTCTTTCTATTTTCATTTTGAGTTTGTATTTGGAATAAATATGAGCAACTAAAATCCATAGCTAGGGCTTAGGTTGAAGCCCTAAACATGATTACCTTATTGTTTTGATGCTTGAGTGTATGAATTTCTAGATATTGTTGATGAATTCCAATTCACCAAATTAATCTATCCTTGATGTATGTTCTTCTTTGATTGATCACCTTTGAAAGCATGCTTCTTGAGGTTGTTGAGGTTATGTGTATCTTCATGTTATCCTAAGCAATAAATGGATGAAGTAAGAATCATTCATGTGAATTGGTTTCTTGAATACCTAATGTAAACACCATGCTATTAGGATTCTTGTGATGTTCATATTCTCTTTGAACTTAATGGGTTTTTCTTGTAATTGAATCAAAGTACTAAGCACACCTAGATTCGATTATAGGGAAGGCACAAGTATTGTAGCACTCATACTGCACTTTACGTATATTAGAGAGAATCAATGCGTCTTGAGTCACTCGTACCTGGTCTTGATTGCGAACATTTTCATCAACACGTTTAGAGTTCATCACTTGAGTATTCATGAACTTTGGTAGAATTGTTTAGGGTGGATTCCGAAACCCTAGTGTTTGTTACATTTGAATTTCACATCTTGATAATTCATCTCTGCCATTCTCATTTAAATTCAAAGTCCATTTACTTACATGCAATAGAAATAGATCACTTGAACCAAATCAAACCCCCCCCCCCCCCCAAATGTGTGTGTGAGTTGCGTGTTCGACACGTTATGTGTCTTTGTTGCTGAATTTTGGTTGTTTACGTAATTGTTTTGGACTTTTGGTCCGCGCTGTGTTCTTGAATCTTATGTGCTGAATCCAACCGTATAAAGAACGTAAATTTTGGACGTACGGTTGGAAAGTTATAGGTCGAAAACTGAACAGAGGTTCGGAACTGAAAAATAGAGAAAAATGATTCTTGAAGAAAACGACCGGTCGCTAGTATCTCAACGACCGGTCGCTCAACACACAATTCTCACATTTCGATTCTGCTCGAAAACGACCGGTCGCTTTAGGTAACGACCGGTCGCTTTTACTGTTCACGACCGGTCGCAAGTATCAAACGATTGTTGTCTCTCTGTCTCTCCCTTCTCTCGATTGTTGTCTCTCTTATGCTCTTTTTCATAAGTGGTCAGTTTTGGTTTTGGTTAATTTCATGTTATAATAGCTAACAATATAGTCCTTATACTTTTATTTCAATTTCCTAAATAGACGGTATTCAGATCAAGACCCTATTTCCTTTTAGTCTTAAATCTTGCCATACATCTAAACTACAAACTCCTTATAATGATCCAATGAAAAAGAAATAGTTTAATGATCCTAAATCCTAAACCCTAACTCTTAACCCCCAAACCCCCAAACCCCTAAACCCTAAACCCCTACAACCTAACCCCTAAACCCTAACTCTTAACCCCAAACCCCTAAACCCTAAACCCCTACAACCTAACCCCTAAACCCTAACTCTTAACCCCAAACCCCTAAACCCTAAAATCTAAACCCCTACAACCTAAACCCTAAACCCTAACTCTTAACCCCAAACCTCTAAACCCCTACAACCGAAACCCTAAACCCTAATTCTTAACACCAAACCTCTAAACCCTAACCCCTACAACCTAAAACCTAAACCCTAACTCTTAACCCCAAACCTTTAAAACCTAAATAAATTTTGAAGTACAATTTGGGGGACAACCATAAATGTGAATTATGCAAAGCAAATGATAACATAACCACAATTGTGTAAACCCTAAGCTATTGTATGTTTGATCACATAAGGACGGGATCGAAATTTGATGACCATGATGAGATTTGAAGTATGTGATCGAAGGAAATGTCGTACCAATCCCGACAAATAGAGTTTGGGCATTTTTTTAATTATGATCGATTTTTGAATAAGTTCTAAGTAAAATGAAATAATTCATTGCATAGGAAAAATACAATAACACAACAATATATACGTACTTGTCACAAAAATACATACATCGTATTCCAAGTCTAATTGGTAAATAATAATTAGAAACTCTCTTTTTAAAATACTTCCCCCAAGGCATTGTAAAGTTATCAGAAACAGTGATTTAATCCCTTAGGAGTTGAAACAACATCGGGGTTGGCCCTCCAATTAACACCCAGTTGAAGTGGATATACAATATAATTAGTTTTGGTTGGAAACTACATATAATATTGAGCATTCAACATAGAGGGGAACAAAAAAATTAAATAGCAGCAAAATCGAGAAAATGTTATTTGGATTTGTCTGAATGAGTGAGTTTTAAATACATATAAAATTGAGCATAATTCGAATTAGTGAGTTTGAAATATATATAAAATTGAGCATGGTCCAGTCGTACATAAATATCATACTAATATTTATGTTTTGTAGTTGTTGTACTACAAAATCCTTACCCTGCATGCATGTGTTCTTGGTTTTGGAATAGGAACTTCTCCATTGACAACGTTGGGCAAACCTTTGCAATGTTGACGAGTTCATGAAATAATCTGCATACACCCTCTATACTGTAAAGTTGTTATGATTAGTCCTTCATATAGCAGCAAGTTACAAGAATGCAGTGATGGAGGATAACGGTGCAATGGTGTAATTAAACAAAAGTTTCATCGTCAGAACAATCCGTAAATATAACATACGGATATGGCGCCTTTTTTCATGTGTATCCACCTCATTCAAAGGCTACCATACATACGTAGATTAGGCATAGATTGGGATATATACACCTTAAATAAATGTACCATATATCTGATTAAGATGTTGAAGGAGATTGAGTGGATGAAATAGTTTATAATATTTGACAAATCTGAAAGAGATCCATATCCATCAGTAGTAATAGGACGTTCATTTTGGCGGGAAAAAAGTGACGACTGAGGATATTTATACCCCCTCCAACAGCAAGCAATTACTACAAAATTCCCAACACTGATAATGTCTTCTTCACCTACCAAAGTTCCCATAATACTTATAAATACTCCACCACAAAAATGTACGGAAGCATTGTCACGAAGGAAGAATGAAGCTGAAGATGATGTTCAACGTGTAGCCAAGTGCTAGCGTTTTTCTTATGACATTGAGGATGCAACTGATATCGGGCAATCTAGGTATGAGGCGTTGATGCTAGCCATCAAACGCCAACAGCTACGTCTAAATTGGCATCAAGAAACCTTGACATCGGAGAAAAAAAAAAGCAAAATTCTACCTTGGGCACCGTAAAAACACTGAAAGTAAGGGTTAAGCTTGCGAAAGAGAATGGTGTTAAAAAGTTTTGTGCTTCCAATGAGGCAATGCAGATGAGGGAAGCTGAAGCACGTAAAGGTTTTGATCTATTCCGCAAGTATGCAAAAAGGGTTGTGCCGGAGTATAATTGGGATGCCATTACCATGAACTAAATCCAAAATTGTAATATGTTTTGCTTTATTTTAATATCTTTGTTTTGCAATGTACAAATGGTTGGTTTGGAGTCACTATAAAGTCGTACGTGTGTCAGCTGATGTTAGATCTGAATATGGTTTTAGTTGTATAATGTGTATGATAATGTTAACTACCCATGTCTAAATATATCATAAATGTTTCTGAATGGGGTCATTAATAGGAGGGGATGCTTCTAGAAAGGAAAATTATAGTTGCTTTCATCTTACAAAATGAGTGACGTTTGGTAAACTTGTAATTAAGCTCACAAAATTTCAATTAATATAGGGTCAAATGGTAAAACAACACTTACACTAGACCGGGGACAGGAAGTGTAGTTAAAAAAAAATTACTCTAATATGTTTTCATGTTTAAGTTGGGTGTCGTGTCTCCATTCGCTTTGGGTCTCTCAAAATCTTGGGAACATGAGATTACAATCTGGCTATTTATAATTGTAATCAACAAGCTTAAAAACAGAGACTTTGTGTGCAGAAAACTCTTTGTTTCCATTTTGAATATCCATGGCTAGTTCGAGTGGACATGCGACCGAGTGGGACTCTGATGGGTCCTTCGAGTATGTCCCCAAATTTCCAAAGTCTCCTCCACCACCACTTCCATTTCCAACTTCCTCAGCAAGCGAAGGGGACTCCGATGATCCCGCTATGGAAATAAATGATATAAACAACAAATTGGCCCACAATTCCTCAATGGTCCATTATTGGACAGAAAAGTGTGTCAAGCTGAGCGAAAGTTAGCTTATGTGACTAGGCAAGTTAACAAGGCTCATTACAGAAGAGAGAAGCACAGACTTCGAGCTCAAAGAAGAAAGTGGTTAGCTGAGGATTTGCAGATGACAGAGGAGGATCTCATGTTTGAAACCACAACCATCCACAAAGGAGGCAACATGCATCGTCAGGCCATGCACGCGGCTTTCAAAGAAGGTTTCGAAAAATTTAGACGCATCGCTGCTGATGCCCACAAAGATATTGATTGGGACGTCATAACAGTCTCTGCTGCCCAAGAATTCACCTATGGCGGTGTGGACCCAACCCAACACAGCCACCAACCAAGTGGTGAATACACATCTTTAACAGCGAATGAGAATGCATGAGTAGTGATCTCTTTATGAATCCTTGATTAAATGTATTCAGTCGTTTTTCTATTCAGTACTTTTCTACTAATACGAGTGGAGGTATCCTGGGGTCATGCTTTTGTACTGCTGAATTTTTTTTTTTATGTCTTGGAAAAGGTGTTATGTGCATTTCCAAGGGGTTTGGCTCCTAAATTTTGAACATTCACTTTCATAAAACTTCTGTAGAAAAATGATGCATGCAAAATATTTCACCCCAACATGAACATCACCTTTTTGGAGTTTATTGAAATAGAATGGCTTGGCTTCCACGCACATAATGTCACATCTATGGTATCATTAGCGATAATGTTCAACAACAAAGGAAAAAATACTTTGGTATTAGACATTAACCAATTACAAGAGTATCAAAAACGCTTGTCGTGCATTCAAAACCAACATAAATATGTATCACTAGATACTCAAAATCGGGGTCCGTGCATTAAATCAAACTCCATGCTAAATTATTGTCTAAAGTGCCTCACCGACGCTGCAACAAGAGGTGAGAAAACTAGTTGCAGCAACAAAAGAGTTGGTGGAAACAAAAAATGGCTTCTAGTCCAGTTGTCAAGATATCTTCTTGTGCTTGATAATAAATAAAAAATGTTCTTCTAAGATATCTTCTAGTCTAGTTGTAAAGATGAAACTCATTTAACAATTAAAAGCTGGCTGCCAAACAAATAGAGGTGGCAGCCATCACTTATTGGATGAACATAATTCGATCATGTAGGCTTTGGTGCTTCCAGCTATCATTTGGATTGCTGGTCTTGATATTTTCAGATTGTTCCATACATAGTGAGAGTACAGTATCAAAGCACTTGTGTGTGCCATAAATCCGTTGAAACAGCAATTATGGGAGACCAATCGCAATCATTGAGATACCGATCGCAAGCATTGAGATACCGATCAGAGAAGTGTCATAAATACTTGTCGAGCATTCACAGGAAACATAAATACGTATCAGTACATACTCAAACTTAGGGTCCGCAAAAAAAAACCAATCAGACATGAACCGTAAAGTGTCACAAAAGCTTTCCATACAATAAAAACCAACGCCAATAGGTATCAGTAAATACTCAAATGCTGGGTCCGTGCATTAAATCAAACTCCTGCATAAATGCCTGGGTCATACTTGGCTGAGTTCCTTCACTATTCTGCGCACTCTGATTGGGCTGCATATTCTCAACAACTGGAGCAGCAATATCGGCGTAGGACATGAAGAACTGCAATTCAAAATTCATACATAATTACAAATCATTACAAGTAAATATATTGAAGTAATATATACGTTATATTTGCTTACATGCTAGTAAGTCTTGGACATTTCCTTCTATTATGATCACTCTTCCTGCACTCAGTGTACCGACGTTTATATCGTCCTGCTGGCTTCTCATGTTGTCCTTTAAATCTTTTTGGACGACCTTTTGATTTAACTCGATTAGGATCTTTTATTCTCACTTGGGCAGAACTACCTTCCCCATCTTCATTGGGTTCTTCAACATCAGCGATTGATGAAACTAAGCTAGTAAGCTTCCCACGAATGTCGTCAAATGTTTTTTTGCAGGAGGTCAGCACCTTCAGCAGACAACAACGCCGAATCAATCAAATCAGCTGCAACTTTGCATAATGTCGATTTCTTAACCAAAATACAACCATCAACGTTATCCTTAACTTCTTTTCCATCCTTATCAAAAACTACACCTAACTTTGCACTTTTCATCCATCTTTCCAATATATACTTCTCTGGTAAATACGCAACCTGCTTCATTCTTAAAAATGATATGATATGTCGGCACGGAATACCACGAAATTCAAATCCCCGACAGCTACAACAAGCTAGATCGATATCTTTACTATGCACAAGCTCTTTTATCCGTGTAACCCCCGGTTGTACCCTCTCAATTACTTTGTACGTGCAATGAGTCTCATCTTCCTTTACAACTTCAAAGAAGCATAAAAGGCTTTCGAAGTCCTCTCGCTCAAAGATTTCAAGAATCCCTCTTGTGTAAATGCCTCCCATTTGAAGTTGCATTGGTGTGAGAAATGGAGTTGGAGGTTTTTCATTTTGATCAACATGATCAGCCAATAACTCCTTATGCCTTTGTGAAGCAAGAGCTCTTTCAAAACGTACTATAAATTCCATCAACGTGTTGTTCTTGTTAATATATTGTTTGAAAAAAGAATGACTGTTTTCGGCCCCGTTGACTACTTGACATCCCAGCCGAAAACACATGTTTTACATATGATGGAACCCAATTCTCCCGCAAGGCATGAATTGCGCTCAGCCACATATGTTCTTTCAGCCCATTTTTTGTGATAACTTCATCCCATTTGGCATCAAATTCTTCTATGCTGTCTATATCCCATATGCAATTGCACAGTTCTGAAAAACACTCTCTAATGCCCACTTTCTCTGTCAATTTATTCATTATATGCCATATGCAATATCTATGGAATGTTGTCGGGAAGCTTATCGCAATCGCCTTTGCAATAGCTGCATCTTGATCTGTAATGATCATTTTGGGAGCCCCATGTGGCATGGTTTTCTTAAATTCCTCAAACAACCAAACAAATGCTTCTGTGGTTTCACTTGTTAGGAAAGCACAACCAAACAATATTGTCTGATGATGGTTATTAACACCTAACAAAGGTGCAAAGACCATGCCATAACGGTTAGTGTTGAACGTTGTATCAAATACCACCACATCTCCAAAAATCCCATAAGCTCGTCTTGACCTTGCATCTGCCCAAAAAACATTACCCATCCTTCCTTCCAAATCTAACTCCATCTTGAAATAGAAGGATTCATTTTTTTCTTGCTCTCCCAAAAAATGCTCCTTAAGAAGATCTGCATCATGGCCGGTCACCTCTGCTCGCATGTCCCTTTGGTAATTATAGACATCTTTCCTTAATAACCCAATATTTTCCAATCCCCCTGTTAGCACCTCAAGAAGGCTTATCTGTTGATGTACCTGGGATGTTAACTTTGGAAAGATGTGCATTATACACTTTTGTAGAATCTGGAAGTTTACGGTGAGATCTCAACAAATGAATTTTGTCGTATGCTATCATTTCATGGTTGTGTTCCTCCTTGAATTTTACAACAATGTATTTGTTCTTTTCATATGGCTTCAAAACTGCAAGTTTAGCCATGCAACCAGTTCTAACACATCCTCGCCTTCTTTTCTTCCGACCAACCTTGCTCTCTGTATGCCCTTGTTTACAACATACAAATTCTTTCCTTACTACCTCTCCTGTGACTCTGGAAGTTTTGGTCGTATAACACCGAACGCCAAATCCTGCTTTTTTTGCATACAAATTATACATTTTTAACACATCCTCAAGGGAATCAAATTCAAGTCCCACTTGTGGTTTGAACTCCACACTTACTTCTGGAGTCACCTCTGATTCAGACTCCATTTTAGAATTCTTTCAATTTAACCCTGAATATCACATAAACACCATAATAATGTTGGCATATGCTCTCAACTAACGATCAAATATATATTAACTATATAACTATATGCATAATAAATATAAAAACACGGTTATGAGCTTGTCATGTATGGCAAATGAAATCTGAACACAAATTCTTGCTACCATCGTTTATTCTTGATATGTGAAAAATATTTATCAACTTCTAATGTATGGCAAATTAAACCTTGAACACTGATTCTTTTTAGCATTGTTTATTCTTAATTCTGTGCTATGCACTCCTGATGTGTGGCATTCTTATGAAATGCTTGCCCTAATAAACACTACTATAGTTTCTTCGTACTCTGTTTTTTCTAGTTAAACTTAATTTGTTCAAACACCGTGCTGCCCCACATAGGAAGCCTTTCTAAGTCTATGGTGAAACCATAAAACAACCAACACTATTCAACCAAAAGAAATGTTGTGTAACTAACGGCCATATATACTTGGTCAAATACTCAATTTCACAAATACAGGTTATCTCTTACCTTAGAATTCAGACGTTCCAAATTTGTAGAAATATAACAATGGAGCAGCAATATAGCTCGACTTCAACCCCAAGTATCACAACAGAGCAACAACACAGCTTCTACAAATGTGGATTTCAACTCAAAGATTTGAAAACCAACAGTATAGAACCGAGCAACGTGCTGACTTGTGGTCTCCAATCATCAAGCAATGAACTGAAGGCCACTTTGATGTAAGTTGCTTTGTATGGTATCAATGACCAAACAAGAAGAAAAAAGAAAAGAGAATTGCAGGGGTACACCGTGGGGGAGAGAGGGAGGAGAAGATCAAACCAGAAAAAAAAATGGTGTTCTTCAAGAGAGAACAGACCATGCTCAAAAAGAAGAAGAAAAAATGAATTAGAGGGGTAGACCGTAGGGAGGGAGGGAGGATAATATCAAACCAGAAAAAAAAAATAGTGTTCTTCAACAGACATGCGAAAGAAGAATGATAAAAGAGAATTAGAGGGGTAGACCGTAAGGAATGAGGGAGGAGAATATCAAACCAGAAAAAATAAAATTGTGTTCTTGAAGACAGCATCTCTTTGGAGTGAGGGATATTTTTGGAGGGAGGAAAGCATGCGTATGGGAGTGTTCCAGTGCATTCATTCCAGTTACAATTGCTTTTTGGAGAGACGTTGGATTATATCCAACGGTGTTCTCATATTAAGTCCTCACTTAGAGGTTCTTGCTAGAGACTGACCCTTTACCAGAGACTTCCCGGACAGCCCTCCAATACCTTTCAACTACACCGGTGCACCACTCACCGCCAACCTTGCCACCAAACTAGGCACTCGGCTTAACAAGATTGTCTTCAATTCAACAGTGGAACTGGTGCTACAAAACACTAATCTTCTCACTGTGGAGTCCCATCCATTCCACCTCCATGGTTACAACTTCTTTGTTGTTGGGGCTGGAATTGGGAACTTTGACCCCAAAAAGGATTCGGCAAAGTTTAACCTGGTGGATCCTCCTGAAAGAAATACAGTTGGGGTTCCCACCGGTGGTTGGACTGCCATAAGGTTCAGGGCTGATAATCCAGGTAAACACATAACCATAACCAAATAGCGTGCTGCATTAAACGTCAAAGCTCGTAATTAAGCAAGAATAAATTTTGCTTCTTTTGGCCATTCACTAAATGTTTGAACGGTATTTGATCATCATTAGGTGTGTGGTTCATGCACTGTCAATTAGAGCTCCATACTAGCTGGGGTTTGAAGACTGCTTTTGTGGTAGAAAATGGGAAGAACTCGGATCACTCGTCTTGCCTCCACCTACAGACCTCCCACCTTGTTAGTTCCTCTAACCAAAGAAATTAGAGTGGAGAGTCTCGAGAGACACAGTAAATTTGTTTTGTTTATTTTTTTTTTAAAGCCTTTAGGCTGACAAGTACTTGAAACCATTCCTGCAAGAAAAACTCTTGTTAAGAGCAATAAAAAGGTGTAATGTGTATCACATTCTTTTAAATGCCAACTTCAACCCCTGTTTTGTGCAACAAATTTCCGGGATAACATTGGCTCCAAGTATTTAAGTTTAATCTACCAGAGCTTGAAACACATGAATTAGTAAATATATTTGAGGAATTTCTTTCGAAACTTAAAGTCAGAAAATCGTGAGAGATATCAGCTTTTATGGATACAAAAAGAAACAACCAAACAAAGCATCCTGGATTACAGAAGTAATGAATGCAATGATTCCATCAATCAGCCAGTATATTACTCACAGACCATAACTCCACTACGGAACAACAATCACAGCCACATTCAAGATGAACTTTGTTCTACAAAATTTCAAGAAGCTAAGGCAGAAATCAGCATACCAGCAACACAAACAACGCCAAAGCCCCAATCCAATCCAGCAAACCCATCTTCCTCTTCTCTTTTTCATCTGCTTAGTATCAAAAAGTGCATTAGTTCCTCCATTAGTGTAAGCCCCAGCACCAGCCACAACCACATTCAGTTCAATATCATCCATCTGTTCACTTTGCCTTTCAACCAACACAGCAATGCTTAGGAACACATCCCTCTGTAAGTCCTTTAAGGCCTTATGCCTTTCCTGATTCTCCATTAGCAGCTCTGGCTTCAGTTCAAAAAACTTTGACCTGCCCACTTATCAATCATTTCCTTGCTTCCTCCCCTGTGGCACTGAAATACCTACTCTTGAGACCTTTTTTGTACTCTTTAACAATCTGTTCTGTCAACTGCAAATTAATCATTATCCCTCCTGGCTAAATTCTCAAACCATTAGACACTGAAATCCTCATTCAATCAACAGGGATTCCTTCCGTGTAGAGCAAGAATACATTTCAATTAGCCATGTTAGAGTGATCAAGCAATTCCCACCTCGCTTTGTGTTTTTTGCTTTCCTCAGAATACTAACCATGTCATTGTTAATTCTATCTATCAACCGTCTTAGAACTTTAGCATTGTGAAGACTTGGTTTCTTTGTTGAGGTCCTGAAGATCAAGAAGGAGGTTTTTGATCTCTTCCATATCAGCCTTGACGGATGCAGTCACTTCTTCCAAAAGCTGTGTGAGGTTCTGTTCATCAGCAGGATCAAGAATTCCCATTTTAAAAGTATAGTTTCCCAAAAAGAACAAGCATGCTTGCTTTTCCATCATCGAACAGTTCCCCGAATCAAAATAATGGGCGTCGAGATCATCTTGCATTTTCTTACCTTCCCTAGCACATCATTAGATTGTCGAGATCTTGATTGAAAAAGAATGACAATTTTCTTCAAATTCACGGCATGCTTGAGAATGTACCGCATAAACTCAATTTCATTAGATCCATTGGAGAGCTCAATAGTTACCTCCTCAAGATGATAAATGAAAGCAAGGTTTTGCAATTTCCAGTATCCCATATCAAACCCAGATGACTGGAAAGGGAAGAAGGAAACAAATTAAAATCGAATGAAATTTACCAAATCATGTTGAAAAAAAAAAAACAATTATTTGAATATGAGAAAAGACAACTACTTTATATATTAGCGATGATTCATAAGCACCTGATTGAAGAAATTACACCAGGAAATATGAATGAAAGAGGGTGGTTAAGAGGCAACACAAAATCTCACTTACCATGCAAGGCTGCCCTCTGGGTGGTTTAGACTTTATATCCAAGGTATTCAAATTAGGCATTCCTTTAAGAAGACAGGCCGCTGCTGGAACTAGGGCATCATTCAAGCTCCTCAAATGCATACCGAAATGAAAAATATCTAATGATGCTGGCATGGAACCTTCCTTGTGCAGAGCCTGCAATTTTTCAACAAAAAATCTTAAATAGAAAAAGGACAAGAAACCAATCCTAAGAAAGGAAAAGGTAAAATGTTTTATTAAATGCAATATATTTTCGTAAACTAGATTAATAATCATTAGTTGGTCAACAGTTTGAATTCTGATGTTACCCATTTTACTTCATTTTTCCAGTTTTATTACGTTGATTTATAATTAAATTACAAAATTATCAACATAGGACTCAGTTTCAAAGTGATACAAATAAATGACATTCAAGAAAAATTGAAGATGAGTGTGAACATTATATGAGTAATATGCCATCAATTTAGTGTCACCAATATCAAGCAACACCATCAACATTATACAAAACTCTCAAGTCACAATATACAGAAGCTGTAATATCCTTTTAAAAGATTCAATTTGTAAAATAATTTTTTTTTTACAAAGAGGAATGGGTAGTGTCATTTTACCTTAATGGTCTTCTCGTTTAGAATAAGAACTTTAGCCTTGCACAAACTGCTAAGAACTGCATGTAAATTGTCAAAGTCATTTACTTCAGGCTCCAGAAAAATCTGAGCTTTTTCTAAACTCATTAACTTCCCGAGGTTTTGGCTATTCAACAGCTTCCCTTCCCATTTCAACTTTCTAAGATTTGGCGCAAAAATATTTAATGAGCGGCTGTCAGGACGAGCATCAAATTCCCAATCTAATTGTATTTCTTCAAGTTTCTCACCAGAGATGCTAAGATGGAGGAGTTTAATACCACAAACTGAAAAAAACCCAAATGATTCCAAAGACAAGCTTTCAATGGTGATACGTTCTATCCCCGTAATGCGTAAAAGTTGTATTTCCTTAAGGCATTTGCAGGTAAATGAGATCCATTTAAAGAAACTCTCATCTACTATATTAACACAACTCAACCTCAAGGAAAGGAGATTGCATGAAAAAGATAAGGAGGGTGCTTGAAGAATCACCCCGGAACAGCAAACTGATAGAGACTTCAAGGATTGAGAAAGAAAAACGCAAGAAGGCAACGCAAACATGGTGGTACGGAGGGCTAAGAAATAAAGGTTAAGCACTTCAACATTACACCTCACTGCATTATGAATCCACGTGATTATCCGAAAATGCTCATCAGAAAGCTTACTTACACTTTTGCTTTTAAAGAAATTCCAGAAAACGGAAAAACGCTGCAACTTATTATCACCACGATGAAACAAGTACCGATCCAAAGAACTCATCAACTCTACTTGCTTCTGGTTGCTTCTTGCCTGACTTGCATCAAAATTCACTGATGGCGCTGATACATAAAATTTTCTGCATCTTTTGGACACAGTACCCACTCGAGTGAGGTCTTCGAAAGTGAGGAAGGAAAGAATAAGATGAGCAACTTCATCTGGGAGATTACTGAATCTGTCTGTTATACCCTCACTAAAAGCTCCTTCAGCTTGAAAACTTCTAGTTGACCTTAACTTCTTCTGTAACATCATACTCTATTTATTTTTTATATTGGATTGTTGGAAGCAGAGGTAGAGATAAAAGGAATATCGTTCTCCTGCAATGTTAAAAGAATATAACTGAACCTCACCGTATTTATACTACTCTAGGCACACACAAAAAAATAAAGTAAAAAATTAAGAATTATTTCAAATTCATAATCTATCCAATTGAACAGGTAATTTTGTTGAGCTTCCTCCAATGCACCAAATTTTCAACTTACTGCATTTTCAAAACGTTGTGTTCATCTTTTTTATTAAAAAAAAATGTATGCTACCTTATTCTAATAGTTTATTTTTATGATATTTCTAGCAACTTTCTGATAGCTTCTAACTATTTCTCTTTATGACAATTCTAACACCTATTAGGTCCTGCGAAAATTTGGGGATCTCTGACTTTGTTCTTACATTGGTTTCTCTAAGTGATCTTTTGGTGGTGCTAAATTTCTTTTGAGCAATTGTAAAGTACTACCAAAAAATTTCAATGGTGTTCCCATGTTCAATGTTTTATTAGAATATTATGAATTTGCTCCAAAACAAAAATGAAATTTTCAATCAGTGTTTTTGGTTTGATTACCCTTTATAGAGTATTCTGACAAAAAGCATTTCATTGGCTGGCCCTAGTGTTACTTGTATTATTAATATATACAAAGTATGTTTAAGGGCTGGTTCAATGACATAAGTAACACTGGAGTTGGTCCAGATGAGAGAGAGAGAGAGAGAATTTAAAGCAAACAAAAACAGTAACGTCATGGCTACAACAGACAAGATAGAAAGGAAACTCTCTCTCCCTTCCCTGTTTCCAAATCTCAATCTCTGATCTCTCTAATATTTATCTATTCCCAAGTCTCACTCTCCAATTTGGGAATCCATCTAATCTCCAAGCTAATAACAAAGGGTCTGATGAGATGTCACTTAGGTTTGTGAATGAGGTAACACTCTCTTGAAATCTGTTATGCATCAGTGAAATTTTTCGCCAAAAGAACAACCCATCTTGAGTTATGGCCTTTTTTTTCGTTTAGATCTTTGTTGAATCTTTCTTCAAATATTATCCACTAAACCCATTCTCAATCTTCAAGGAAATTTTCATATTTAAACACATTTATTAAAATATCATCATAAATTTCAGATATCATAGCTCAAAAAACCCTAGTTAACAAAATCAAACCCAGATGAAGCAGCCTTACAACTGCAATTACAAATTAAAAAAATCTTAAACTGATGCCAACCAACCACACAGAACAACACAAGCAAAAATGATACGGAAGAAGAAGAACAGGAAATCATACCACGAAATTCAGGAAGCACTATTATGAAGCGAAAGCATATTTTATAAACAGAGGGTGGATGAGATGTGAATGAGAGAGCGAGGGCACTGGCGGGCCTGCAGCAGAGCCTGGGAGCAAAGAGGGAAAATAATGAGAGGAAGTATACTGAGGGACTGAATGGTCAACCACTAAATGGCTCGTTAAAGATGTGATCATTTCAACCGTCAGATCTCTTGAAATCGTCTCCGACCAAAACTAAAAACTTAGCAAAAGGTCAGTTTCGGTCATGTAGTTTGCCATTTTTTCAACTTCAGCTCATGTAGTTTCAATTCTGGCAATTTGATCATTGTAGTTTGATTTTTGTAGAAATGTCATCTAAACTTATACATCAGTTTCAATTTATCACCTTAAAGAAAAAATTAAGCGAAATGTCACCTTAAATTTTTAAAATTCATGATTTGTCACATGACTTTAACATCATCCAATTGTCCATCCACTTTTAAGGATATTTTAATATTTCCAAGAAAGAGGGTTTACATAGCTTTATATTTAAATTATTTCTTCTAATTCCATCTAAAATTTCATCCAAGGTATTCCTATATGTCAGGAACACATGCTTACTCCGTTGTAAAATTGGATGAAACTTTGGACGTGTCCTTGAATTGCGAAGATATCAAACTATAGGGTTCAAATTGCTAGAATTGAAGCTAGAGACATAAGTGGAAAATCTGATAAACTATAGGGACCAAAAATATTATTTTTTTCAACAGTTAAATGCTTAAATATTGTACATATTTTGCCAATTTAGTCTATGTATAATTGATTTAGCCAATTTGATCATGTATGATTTTTGTGTTTTAGCATTGTTAGGCAATCAGATCATTTTCATCAATCCATTAACTTGGTAGTACAGAAATTGTTTTTAAAAAACACTTTTCTAAAATTGTTCACCCCAATAAGTGTTCTAGTGTATTTTAACACTTTTTTTTTGGTCGTATAGTGTATTTTAACACTAGTGTGTTGGTTTTAAGTTATTTGGGCCCTAGAATGGGCTCAAATAAATTATGTGTAATTTAGTTATAGGCGTGCCATTATTGATATTGATAAATCCAATAAAAACTTTTAATTCGAACGTATAATATATATTGCGCCTCCTTAACTTCTTCAAGTCATTATGCTCCAAGTGGGACCGGCATGAATTGGTTCTTTTATATAACTGGTTAATTAAGGACTTCAAATATTTCACATGTGCGATTAGAACAAAACACTAAAATTGTAATCGTACTGAATGAACTTCTAATATTAATTAGGAGATTGAGTCCGATTGGACATTACCATCTAGACGATGTAAGATAAGTTTGATAGGACTGAAATACAAGTAAATGAAATGAAATCGGACTGAAGTAACTTCGATTAAGACTAACTTCAATGGAAATACAACGAAACTTATAAATTATAGTTGGAACCAATCGTCAATTGGAAATCATACAAACCAATGAAGAAGGTAGAGCAAATAAACAAAAGATTTCTCATGAGTTATCGACTAGAAATCAAGAAGTAAAAGCGAGAAGGTTGTTGAGAGACTTCGATCAAGTTGAAATCTGTTTGAGAGAGATTGAATGTGTAGCCTCAATTTTCTGATAATAAGTGTCATTTGTTGGCATAGTGACAACAGGGGAGATAGCTCTTAGACGCTAGGGAACAAGGCCCCATCAATCATTGCTGGAATTAAGCACAAGCTACATTGACCTTAAAAAGATGAAAGTAAGCGCAACACCCAACAATTTGAGTGGGATTTGATACGATTTTAGACATAAGTTATGCATAGAAGCTTGAAGTTTGTAAGCACGTTTGAGAAGAACATCTTTATTCTAGAATTTGTATCTTTTAGATAAATTTGTGTCATTAGGTTTTTTTTTTTTTTCCAAATCATAAACATTTCTGAATGATACAAAACTATCTGCATCTTTTATTTTCATTTTTTTTATATCATTCGTGGTCCTCAAGATTAGCCTGCATACTCACAAGTAGTCCCATGTTGTCAAAAATTGTCCAAAATTCTGTTAAATTTATGACATGACACACATATGGGCATCACATCTCCAATTATACGACATCATGTGAATTAAATAAATAAATATTTAAAAATGGTAAACTATAGAAAACACTTTTAAAAAATCAAAAATTAAAATCAAGAAAAATTCACCACCTCCTCCATCGAATGCCAATCCTCCACCCTCACCATTCCTCCTCCCCTTTCCCCTCCCGCAACCTCTCCCCATCCCCAAAGCCACTATGATAGATCCAAGTAATTCTGGGAAACAACAGTTCCTCCTTCTTGCCCTAATTATTCTACTGCCATAAAACCACTGGCCAGAAATGGAAGCAACAAATGCAATAGCCAAGAGAGTGAGGTGATGGTAGTTGTGGAAGACCATTTGAACCATGTAGGAATATTTTATAAATATTCTATGGAGCCCACATGATGTGGCTTATGTGATAAATAAATTATTTAATTGGTTTAATAAATATTATTTTGAATAATTATATTGGTCAAATTAAGAAAAGTAATTTTCTATTTTATTACCATGATGGGTGGTAACTAATTAGCACTACACTAGGAAATTAATTGGTCTCTCTCTACCTATAATAGTGTACATATCCATCTATTGTGTATAATTTTTGACTAACAACACATATTAGGGTTTCTAACGTGCAAAAAAGTTAGAGAGAGAAACCTATTTCCTCTATACCTGACGGCTCACCTATGGATCCTCAAGACAAAAATGTTCATTTATTTGAAGGCTAATTATCAAGGTATGTATGTATATGTTAAATGAATTTCCGTTTTGATGCTATTGTAAAAATCTTGAACTTCAAAATCTTGGATAATTTATTGAGTCACATGGTTTTATCAAATATTAAGTTTACACAACATCTACAGTTGAAGGTCTCTGTGGACTCAATTTGGCCTTAATTAGAGATAGATGTCCTTTCTCTAACTTTGAAATAATTAGCTAAATCAATGTATTTTCATTTAGTATTGGGTTAATATATTTTCTTGTTATAGATTGCTGAATGATTTTTTTTAAAAGGTTAAATTGTAGCAATGGCACCTGAACTAAGACCAAACTTTACTTTTTGTCCCTCATATTGCTAAATTGTTATGGTGGTACTTTAATTATCTCCACTTTCGAAAATCGTCATTTTCATCATCTCAACCAACTTTTTCGTTAAAAAAGATGACATGGCATGGATAGGGATGGCAACAAGTCAGGTAGGGCCCGGGTACGACAATACCATCCCCGTCCCCGCTCTCCATCCCCGCCCCGTCCTTGAACCCATCCCCGTTTAATAGGTTTCGAGGAATTCCCATCCCTGTCCTCGTTAGGGACTATCCCCCATACCGGCCCTGAATCCCTTATTTTTTTTGCATAAAAAATATTTATCATACATTTTAACATTAAGTTTCATATTAAATTATCATTAAGCACATCCAAATTAATGATAAAGTTCAACTCAATATTCAAAATCACATCAATATGAAATTCCAGAGAAGATTAGGAAGAATTAGGAGAAGGAAATTAACTTAGGGTTAAATATAAATATTATAATTATATATTAGGGGATGGTATTTGGGGATGGGGACGCCAATACCATCCCCTCCCCATACCCGTCAGGGATTTTTTTTTCTTTCCTGTAGTTTCTAGGGTTCTGTAGTTGTTGGAGTTCTGGGTTTTGTGGATGATTTTTTTGTTTCCTCTTTTCTGTACTTGCGGGCTAGGGCTGGGGTGCTAGGTTCTGGGTTCATGGGGGTGGGTGGTGGTCATGGGAAATGAGGGGAGAAGAAATCTGTGGGGAGATAGAGAGAGAGAGAGAGAGTTTTTTTTTTTTTTAATAAACATTTTAATCAATTTAAAATTAATGAAAAGACATATATGCCCTTATTTTTAAAGGACAAGTTGACTAAGATGACGGAAAGAATAATTTCTGAAAGTAGAGGTATAGTTAAAGTACCACCGTAACAATTAAGCAATATAATGGACGAAAAATAAAATTTGGTCTTACTCTAGGGACTATTGCTACAATTTTGCCTAAAAAAAATTATGGAGGAGGTGAACGATGAGTGGAGGGAGTGGAGGGGCAGGCAGCTGGGCTTGGAGGATTGGTGTGCAATGGAGGAGGTGGTGAATATATTTTTCATTTTTATGGTTTATCATTTTAAAATTATTTTTTTATTTAATTTATATGACATCATATTATTGGATATATGAGGCCCATATGTGTGTCATGTAATCAATTTAATAGATTTTTAGAGAAACTACTTGTGAGCATGCCTGTTAATCTTTTTTTTTTTTTTTTTGGGTAACTTAATAATTCCATTAGGCACCTGCCAAAAAGAAAGGGAAGGAACCCAAACAGACAGAGCAGCAAAACAGGCACAAACATAAACAGAGCTAGGAAACGAAGCTCTAAACAAATCCCCCCACAAAATTAAAAAATAAATGTATTCTTATAATTCCGTGAACTTCAGGTTTTGTTATAAAAAAAGCCCATTAAAAATTACTTTTTTTCACAGATTAATGTACTGACATGAAGTTGAAAATGTATATCTATTCTGCTCTGAATCAATATGTCGGATTGTGGTATAATCTACTGTAGAATTTGCTCTCAGGTATGCAACAAAGAGAAAATAACATTTACAAATTTAATGACAGTAATTTGCAATTCCTCTCACTTTCATACATCTTATGAAATTCAGTCGAGTTGATCTTCTAGCTAATAAATTTCAGATCTCTATACAGCTCATATGCAAATTCTAGTTTGTGGCTTTTCAATCATGCCAAGAAGAAGAAAACATAGAAAAAAAAAACTGTAAAATATAGTAAATTTCCATAGCAATTAGAAACTGCTCAGCTCCTGGAACAGTATATAAATGCAGAGGCTAGCAAGATAGTTTTTTTGGGGTTGAACTGGGGGAAAACCCCCAAACAACACAACTACATAAAATCAACAGAAGCAAGACGGGGAGACAAACCAATCAAGTCATCAATAACTAATGAACCTATCCAACTTAGAGGAAAATCAAAATAACATACGGCAAGACCCACGTTATAGCTCCTGAGCAAGATAGTTATTTTAAGACTTCAGGTTTAACCATTTATCTAGCTACCAGCCTTAAAATTTCAATACTAGTTTCCCTAGCCACCACCAAAAATGGTCCTAGCAGGTGATCCTAATATCCTTTCTCACTTCCTTAAACCTTCAAGGACAAAGCTGCTTTGGCTGAGTTCTCTGCTCGTAATGCCAGAATTCTAGTTTAATGATTTTTTTTAACATGTAAACAGCCAAACACATATATCTTCAGTTTCTAACTCTTTTGCAATGATTATTTTAAAAAAAAAAAAAAAAAAAAAAAGAAAGAGCAAGGACAAATACTTAAAAACAAAAGTGTATACTAAAAAATAGCCTCCCAAATCCCCTCAAATAAAGACGTATTGGGCTGGCTAGATGCATATATGTAAGTGCTTCACTTGACTCTTTATCATCTTTGATAAAAAATGAAAGTTCCTGTCAGATTTCTCATAAATGAATTTCAACATAACTTCATCCTTTTATCAAAATAATCCCACGGTGGCTGGATCTTCATAATTCACTTATCCAGATCAGTGATGCCGGTTTCCAAAGTGCTGCGAGGGCAATAATTCATATAAACGATAGACATTGGTGCAAAGATACGTACTTTTATTCACTTGCGCTACAAAGCCATTGCACGACTCTCATGGACTCAATATTGGCTATTTCAAGGAGCATAAGTTAATGCTTCCAGATAAATTACCTGACATTAAAATTTACTCTTTCACATATTAGTTTGCTGGCATAAAATTACACCTAGTTCATCTCTGATTATTGGTGGAGTGGTTTAAGGGAAAACCTCGAATACACACAACGTTCTTGCTGTTAAACCAAAGCAAATTATAGTCATTTGATAGCCCCTGCTTGGATTCACATGCCAGATTGTGGCTATTCTATTGTACACTTTGCTGTCATATGCATGCTGGATGATAGAGAGAAACAAGACATTGAATCTGCAACTCCTCTCAATTTCATACATCTTAAGAAATTCAGTCTAGCTGATCTTCTAGTTAATGAACTTATGTGTGCACAGCTCATACCGGCTTGTGGCTTTTCAATTAGGCCAAGAAGAAGATAACATAGAAAACATAGTAAATTTCAACAGAAAACTTGCAATTGCAAACTTATCAGCTCCTGGAAAAGTATATAAATACCATTCTAGCAAGACAGTGAAATACCAACAGCAATAGAACAAGTTAGTTTCAGGCCTAACCATTTATCTAGCTACCATGGCCTTGAGATTTGTTCAATTGCTGATCATATTTGTACTGGCCCTGGCCACCTCCCAAAGGATCCTTGCAAGTGATCCTGACATCCTTTTTGACTACATAGTCCCGCCAAATAACAAAGTTGATGCTAATTTCTTTACTTACACTGGATTTCGAGACATATTCGATGATGTTCCTGGAACCTTAAACGTAACGAAAGCTGCCTTGGCTGAGTTCCCTGCTCTTAACGGACAGAGTGTGTCATATGCTGTACTTAAATATCCTGCAAACGGGGGAGTAAACCCACCTCACACCCACCCTCGCGCTGCTGAGCTTCTGTTCCTCGTTGGTGGTTCCTTGGAAGTAGGGTTCGTGGACACCAAAAACGTTCTATATACCCAGAAGCTTAAAGTTGGAGACCTATTTGTGTTTCCTAAGGGATTAGTCCATTACCAGTATAACTCAGATGCTAATTTACCAGCCTACGCCGTTTCAGCATTCGGAAGTGCAAATGCTGGAACGGTTTCAGTGCCTGTGTCTGTGTTTGGCACTGGAATTGATAATGTCATCCTAGCAAAATCATTCAAGACCGATGTTGATACTGTTAAGAAGCTCAAGGCTGGCCTCACCACTCATAAATGATGGATTAACGCACCAACACCATAATCTTTGTCGTGGTTGTGTTCACGCACCCTTCAGATTATTAAACAAAGACAATAAAGGGCCATATAGTACTGCACCCTCTCTTTTTTTCAGTGTTAGCTTTTCTGCAAAAGCAAAATTTGATTACTTATGTTTTTGTTGTTAATCTATGCAGTTCTGTACTTTAATTTTTTTTTATTGAATTATATATTTCCGTTCACTAGAGTTTCTCCGGATCGAAACCTACATTTTAGAACAACTAAACTGGATTGTGCAACAATTTCACCATGGAATCCCTGTCGACTTTCGTTCTGTCATAAGTATCTTCAGAATGATTTTCTCCCTAATACACTTATAGGCCAACTCAGTGTTCACTGTGTTTTAAATGGTTGACTTTGACCTCAAAAGAGTCTAAAGAGATTCCCAAAGGCTATGAATGGCATGAAGTCCCATTCCATTAGCACAACATGGAGGACAATTAGCAAGGAAAGGATTTTTTTCGCCTAAGAAAAATGTTTCTTATCACAATGTTGCTAAAACTGAAGAGTGTTCAAAAGCAAGGATTGAAATATTGGCCGATACACCGATATATCGGCCAATATGGTATTTTCAACTGTTGACATTCGATCCTGGGGGGCAAAGCCATATCTTCCTCTGTATCGACAATATATCCCCGATAAGTGCAATATCCCTGATATTTTGCCGATATCCCTTATATTTTGCCGATATCCATAACAGAACCCAAAAAAAACTTCAGAAGTTTTGAAGGCAATTGAACCAAATTGAAACCCAAAAATAGCTAATTCTTGCCAAGAACCCTATAATTTATTAATATGAAGAATCTATGCACAGTCCACTTGTCACATCCTGGGATCGGCTCTGCCGTAGCACGATATTGTCCGCGTTGGGCCCTCCTCTCTGCCCTCACGGTTTTGTTTCTAGGAGCTCACGAGCAACTTCCGAGTGGGTCACCCATCCTGAGATTGCTCTAGCCCCAACTTGCTTAACTTTGGAGTCCCCATGAATCCGAAACTAGTGAGCTCCCAAAAGGTCTCGTGCTAAATGGAGGCGGGTATGTACACATAAGGCACATCACCCCCTCTCCATTGGTCGATGTGGGATCTTACACCACTGCCCACATACCTCCAATCCATCTGAAGAGGACATGGCGATTAGTTTTGGATCTATGAGCATAGGAACTAGACCTAGTACTAACTCAAATGAATCTTATGATGGCTATGGTTATATCATGTCTGATTATAGTGGAACTAGTTATGGAGCTCAAGATGATGAAACAAATTATGGACCTACTAGTTAGGTTAATCCTAACATGGGGAGCTCAAGAGAGACCTATGTGCACCATGTTCAAACATGGCTTACAAATTGCTCGAGTTACATGACTTGGTATGACTATTGTATGAATCTAGATGGTTGTTCCTCATTGTTTGAACCTCATAACAGCTCTTCATTTATGTAGATGGACACTTATCTAAATTGTAATCCAATGTTTAAACAAACTGGATTTATGCATGGTTTATTCATTCTAATCAACATTTTATTTTCAAACTTTTCATTAACGCGCATTACATACCACTTATATTTCATCATATGTATATCTTATTATTAGTAAATTTTGAGTTTTATTTGTTCAATACATTCATTGACATTGTACATAACATCTATGAAAGTTTTACACAAAAATTATGTGTTTTAATGTCTATATGTCATTTTTGTTAATTTTTTCCCGATACTTGATCAGTGCATATTTACATATCATTTTGTACCCTTCTAACTTATGATTTAGTTATGTTTTTGAGTTAAACTTGTGCTTTTAATAAGTTTTATGTTTGTTTCAGTGTAATAAGCTTGAGACTCACTAATTGCATTTTGGAGACAAATTAGCTCAAAACGGTGTCTGCAGATCAGTCAACTTCACAGATCGGACTGTACTTGCTCAAGAAGAACCAGATAATGAGCCATACATCATTGGAAAGCTACAGAAGTCTATTTTCTGTATAATTTTACGGTTCATGATTCCTAGTATTCTAGAGAAAGTTATACATGCTTTGGCAACTTAAGGTCAAATTCGGCAGCATCTGCGTTACTGGGCCAAAAATCACATTTGAAGGCCTTCCGGATTTTTCCTTGAGTTGGGCTGCATATGCTTGGAAAGATAAGACAAAGAGCTTCAAGATCCATATTTTTCCAGAATTTTATGGATGGAGAAACAAGCCCAAAAGGAGCCCACAAGCTGGCTGCAATGCATTGTCATGCATGACATATGCATGATGAAGTGTTGTTGATTGTGGGAAAGTTTGGTGAAGCTTATTCAATACCTATAATTGAGTGGAATTTTGCAGCAGCCAAATGAATTAATAGATGATGAAGTGGGAGTTGCAACACTAAGCCTAAAGACAAGAGGAATTGTTTTCAAATGTAATAGTGTGTTAGGTGAATTAAGTGTTGTAAGTTGGTGAAGTGAGTGTGGTAGGTAAACCTATTGTATAATTCAGATTTTCACTTCCCCTAGGCCTATAAATAGGGAAGTTCTCTAAGCTTGTAATCACACCCCAAGGGGGGGAGCTCTCAAACACTTCTCTAGAGCTCCCTTCCCTTCTCTCCCTCAAATTCTCTTAGTTTCCCTTTTGTAGTTCTCAATTGTTGTAACAAGATCCTAGTACTATAAATCTCAAGCATTTTTCTTTTCTCTTCTTCTAAATTCTCCAAACATTTCTCTATTCTCTTCAAAAGTCTCCATGTTCTTGAAACACTTCTTAAACACATTCTCTTCCAAACATTCTCCAATTCCTCAAACACATGTCTCTTCTCTTCCAAAATCCTCAAAGCTCTCAAACACATTTTCTTCCAAAAGTCTCCAAATCTCTCAAACACTTCTTCCTTCTCTAAAGTTCTCAAACACAATTCCCATTCCTTCACCAAATTCTCTAAGTTCTCAAACACTTCCCAAACACCTTCTCTTCTCCAAGTTCTCAAATACTTTCTTCTCCCTCCTCAAAGTTCCCAAACACTTCTCAAACACTTTCTTCTCCCTCCTCAAAGTTCTCAAACACTTCCTTTCTTCCTCAAAGTTCTATTAGTTTCCTTAATGTTTTCCTAGTTGTAATTTATTTTTCTTGTAATGTACATTCTTTCTTCTTGTTTTGTTTCTTTTGTTTTCATTTTTGTTTTGTGTAGGAAAATTGAATTGGATCATTCAATCACCAATCCCTGTGGAATCGACCTCGCACTTACATACGCTATACTACCGAACGGCTCGTGCACTTGCGAGTATCACAAATTGATGATGCAGCTGAATCCATTTGGTACAGCTGAAATCTACGCAACAATACTTGAAACGATAACGATATATTCCCCAAAATATTCGTAAATTGGAGACCCGATATTAACTGCACGACCGATATTTTAATCCTTGCTCAAAAGTAAGAGCAAAGACATTGAGACCTGTAGAAAAGACACTATTTCGTTTCAGGAATTGCTTACAACGTGGATGTTCACTTTGTAATCCTTTATTGTTGGTTTACTATGATATACAATGATTGAGTTTTTAAACTTGCATCTTTGTTTTTTTGGCAGCGACATGATTTCGCATCCAAAAGTTTTCTTATTACAACTATGATTAACCAAATTTAATAACAAAAAGGTAACATAAAAAAAGAGATACACTCAAATAAGCTATAATTTATGAACCACAGTAGCAAATTTACGTTGTCCGTACTGACGGTAGATGAAACAACGACGGAGACAGAGTTTAGGAGATGATGAGAGGGTTGAAGAATTTGTAAATATATTTGACTACCCCAAGCAGTGCCTTTATCTGCTCAAGCTATGTAACACCTGCAAGCCTGAGCCGTCAGCTCAAACTAGCTCTCTCTTTATGCATACTGAGGAGGGGGTTTGTGATAACATAATTAAAGAAAAATTATAAGGACTGAGACATCAAAGTAGGAATTATAATATGAATTCAATATTGGTTATTTCAAGGAACATAAGTTAATGCTTCCAGATAATTACCTGACATTAAAAATTACTTTTTCACAGATTAGTTTGCTGGCATAATATTCCACCTAGTTCATCTCTGTTAAACCAAAGCAAATTATAGTCATTTGATAGGCCCTGCTTGGATTCACATGCCAGATTGTGGCTATTCTATTGTACACTTTGCTGTCATGCATGCTGGATGATAGAGAGAAACAAGACATTTACAAAGTCAATTGTTGTCATCTGCAACTCCTCTCAATTTCATACATCTTAAGAAATTCAGTCGAGCTGATATTCTAGTTAATGAACTTATGTGTGCACAGCTCATACCGGCTTGTGTCTTTTCAATCAGGCCAAGAAGAAGATAAAATAGAAACAACATAGTAAATTCCAACAGAAAACTAGCAATTGCGTACTTATCAGCTCCTGGAAAAGTGTATAAATACCATGTTAGCAAGCCAGTGAAATGCCAACAGCAATAGAACAAGTTAGTTTCAGGCCTAACCATTTATCTAGCTACCATGGCCTTGAGATTTGTTCAATTGCTGTTCATATTTGTACTAGCCCTGGCCACCAACAAAAGGGTCCTTGCAAGTGATCCCGACATCCTTTCCTACTACATAGTCCCGGAAAATAACACAGTTGATGCTAATTTCTCTACTTACACTGGATTCCGGGACATATTCGATGATGTTCCTGGAACCTTAAACATAACGAAAGATGCCTTGGCTGAGTTCCCTGCTCTTAATGGACAGAATGTGTCATACGCCGTGCTTAAATATCCTGCGAACGAGGACTCCCCTGGTTGTAAAGAATTCGTCCTCGATCTCAACTCTTTGATTGGGGAAAATCCGAATAGAATCTTCAATTGCTTCATATTCATTCTGGATCTTTTAGCACGCAATTGAAACCTTCCTTCCCAAACAAAAAGATATTTAGAATATTTCGTTATTCTTGGCTTCTTCTTCTTACTCCCTCTAGCAATATAAATGTTTCTCTCTAGAAACTTCAACCGATTGACAAAATCAACCAGATTCTTGGCAACCTTCTGAGTGAAAACATGCCCATAAAATCAGTCTCGAGACAAATTTTCTCAATTTGGATTTCTTCACTGTTTTGATCAGTGAATTTGTTATCAAAATTGCTTCGAACGCCCAAACAATCTTCATCCTCACACCCACCCTCGCACCGCTGAACTTCTATTGCTTGTTGGTTCCTTAGAAGTAGAGTTCGTGGACACCAAAAACGTTCTATATACTCGGAAGCTTAAAGTTGGAGACCTATTTGTGTTTCCTAAGGGATTAGTCCATTGCCAGTATAACTCATATGCTAATTTACCAGCCTATGCCATTCCAGCATTTGGAAGTGCAAATGCTGGAGCAGTTTCAGTGCTTATGTATATGTTTGTGGTTGTCACTGGAATTGATAATGCCATCCTAGCGAAATCATTCAAGACCGATGTTGGTACCGTAAGAAGCTCAAGGCTGGCCTCACCACTCATAAATGAGGGATTAATGCACACCAACACCTTAATCTTTGTCGTGGTTGTGTTCACACACCCTTCAGATTATTAGACAAAGACAATAAAGGGCCATATATTGCACTGCACCCCTTTTTTTTTCAGTGTTAGTAGATAAGCAAAATTTGATTACTTATATTTTTGTTGTTGATCTATGCAGTTCTGCACTTTAATTTTTTATGAGATTATATATTTCCATTCACTAGAGTTTCTCTGGATCGAAACCTACATTATAGAACAAGTAAACTGGATTGTGCAACAATTTCACCATGGAATCCCTGTCTCCTTTCATTCTGTCATAAGTATCTTCGGAATGATTTTCTCCCTAATACAGTTATAGACCCACTCAGTGTTCATAAATGGTTGACTTTTGACCTCAAAAGAGTCTAAAGGGATTCCCAAGGCTAGAAATGGCATGAAGTCCCATTCCAATAACACACTACATGGAGGACAGTTAGCAAGGAAAGGATTTTTTTTGCGTAAGCGAAACGTGTCTTATCACAATGTTGCTAAAACTGAAGAGTGCTCAAAAGTAAGAGCACAAGACATTTAGACCTGTAGGGAAGACACTATTTCGTTTTAGGAATTTTTTACAACAAGATGTTCACTTTGTAACTTTTATTGTTGGTTTACTGTGATATACAGTGATTGAGTTTTTAAACTTGCATCTTTGTTGTAACATAAGAAAGGAGATACAATCAAATAAGCTATAATTTATGAACCAAAGTAGCAAATTTACTTTGTCCAAACTGATGGTGGATGAAACAATGACGGCGACAAAGTTAAGGAGATGATGAAGAGGTTTGAAGAATTTATAAATAGATTTGAGACTGGCCCAAACAGTGCTTTTATCTGGTCAAGCTATGTAACACCTACAAGCCTGAGCCGTCAGCTCAAACCAGCTCTCTCTTTATGTATACTGAGGAGGGGTTTGTGATAACATAAAGAACAATTAAAAGGACTGAGACATCAAAGCAGGAATTATAATATGAAGAAAGGTATATGTGCCTAGGAATTCACATTTTTCCCCTCCTTGCATTAAAAACCTTTTTTTTAACTTTTAGTTGACTCCAAGCGGTAAGACGCTTTCCAATTCCAAAGTTATTCAACATTCACACTAAACACAGTACGAACTGAATGTCGACCATCAAACCATGTTATTGACCCAAAATTGTAGCCTCTAGGAGCCTCCTTGCCATAAAATGAGACTTGAAAAGACACCCTCCTCACACCCTCAGCAAAAACTAACTTCTCTGGAAGAACCTTCACTATTAAGCCAGCCGGAGCATGCACTTTGGCAATGTACGTAGAATTCAGGGCAGCAACATTGGTCGCCGTTCTTTGAATTGTCTTTGCAGGTTGATGCCGGTTGAGTTTACTAATGGAGATTGATGGGTAGTTAACATTCGAGATGAGTTCATCAATGGAGATTTTGGGGCAGATGAACTTTGTGTTTGACATAGATCTTATATTTTTCTCTGGGTAGCCATAATAGCAAAGGAACTCGAGATAGTTTTCTGTTGTGGTTTCAAAGACTAGTCCTGGACTAAGAGCTTTCAGTGGGTTTATTTCTCCGACCCCTACCTCATGTGGATTCGCAAAGGTGTTAGAGCTGTTTGTCAAAGGTTTTTTCATGTTGTTGAACACAGTTGCTGAAACAAGAAGAGATATCGACTCAGAGAAATATAATCTGGGAGAACAGTTTATTTTAATTGAAGTACTTAAACTGCTTTAAAAACATGCATGGGGAATCATGTATTGTATGATTTTAATGCACAAAAATATCTCCCTCTATTTAAGATTTTATAACGAAATCACACGAAAGGAGTGAAGCACACAATACCATCAAAGTATATCAATTGCATACAGGACATGTAACTTTCAAACTCTTAAAAAGTATACCTGTTGTCATAAGCGCTGATTTGATCATGGAAGAAGTCCATCGACGATGCACTGACTTGATGAATGCAGCAGCCCCCGTTACGTGTGGACAAGCCATTGAAGTACCTGATTTTATGGAAAATGTGGATGGCTTCTTCCCATTTGGGACTGTCCCTGTTTCATTCTTGGGAGCTATGGCAGCCAAAATGGCCACTCCCGGAGCCATTATATCAGGCTGAACAGTATATAAAAAAATTAACTCTGGTTAATGTTGCAGACAAATATTGGTCCTAGTATGCATCTGCATACTTCAATTCATGTCAGGAACATTACATTAATTAACACCTGGTTAGATGACATAGCAAGTCCATTTTTGTGGCTGCTAAATCCTACATGAAATGAGTAGAAAAACCAAGAGAAACTAGAGAGAGGAGAACAAGATGAATCCTACAATGGAAAGACACAACAACCAAGACAGAGACATCCATGGTGTCCTGTTCTGTCTGTGTATTTAGTTATATCGCAGACACATGGCAGCTCCTAAGTATACAATATAATTATCATGGTGCTTGGGTGACAATGGTGGCTCAATGACCCCCTAAGCAGAGAGATAGAGACAGAGTGAGACAAAATACAGTATCTCCTTAGTCGGATTTGGATGAATTAAGCCTTTATTATCGGATTTAATGTGGTCTCTGTCGGTCCCTTGCTTCAGAGTTAGAAGCTTTACCACCAACTCGACTTAATCATGATTTCCGACTTCATAAATGGTTGCAGAAATTTAAAAATGTGAAAACACATCAAACTAAATACTTCTCGAAGCAAATTTCAACCCAAAAACATAGCTGCAAGTGAAAGAAAAATAACCTTGAGAATGTTTTCTGTAAGCTCTGCAGGACCCCTCGATGAAAAATATGCAACAGCTGGTGCAGGTCTATACCTTGGAACATTAACTGTTGGGAGAATTGTTGCTGTTGGGTTTCTGTTGTCAAGGCATAGCTAACTTATCATACCTAACATAGTTGTAATTTATGACTGATGCATACTAATGAGGTCATATAATCAAATATCTGCAGCTGAAAGAGTGACCTTGAAATTGCACAAAAGGAAAATAGAAGTTCAAATTCACGCATACTACACAATCATCATTTGAATATTCAGATGAAAGGGACCTTAGGTTTTATTGATCCCTTTGAAAACTACTTCAACTGAGGCAAAGTTAAATTCAATTACCATATACTTTAGCAAGATACTATCACATAGGCCTAACCAGAGATTTGGCAATGCTAATAATTTATTTTCCATCCAAACATGAAGTATTATAGCCAAAGAAAGAGAAATTTAATTTGACAATAGATGTCCAGATGCAGGATAGAAATAATGCACATTATATAGGACAATGCAGCACAAGACTAAAACTTGTAATGATCCAGATAAAGAGAGTTGGTAGACATGTTCCCTCAATGGGCAACAATACAAGGAATTAGGATATAACTTATCAATGAATGATGATAAAGTAAACACAGAACATAGATGATAAATGGACTGAATTGTACATTTGAAACACTTACTTGGTAGAATTTATGTACTGGAGAATCTGAAAGCCTGCAATATTGCCAACTTCTGTATATGGGAAAATGCCCGAATCGAAAGGCACACTTTTCTCAGCTTCATCAATCAGAATCAACCCTTTGGCTTTAGCATCTTCTACAACTAATTTCTTGATTTTCCTTGAAACAGCTGGGTCATCATCAACACAAACAACAATTTTTCCAACTACTTTCTTTGGATCCAATGATCCTGGATAACAATTTCTGCAGTTCAGTGTAAACAACATTTACATTTACTGAATGTAAAGCAAAATGATTAATATTTTTGGACTTTAAACCAAAGCTTCTATCAAAATGTGATAAAGCAATTACATGAATATGAATTTCCAAAAAGAAAAAGAGGCCAGAGGATGATGAATTATGATCACCTTGCTTCTGATTCAGGCGTATAATAACCAGCAACGTCTTTTCCAAATACAAGAGGATATGTCCTTGAACGAGTGAGATTGGAAAAATTGATGGCTGAACCCTATTAGAACCTAGATGTGAGAAACTTCTGCATAAACAAGATAATGAACTTTTTTAACAATAGAACTTCGTTAAATATCTTACTGTGAAATTTCTCCCATTTCCAAGAACTATATTAGATTGGAAATCCCTATCAATGTTAGAAGCTGCAACAGTGAAGATCCATGGCGCTGCATTAACAATAGTGTAAGGATCAGGACCATCATTTCCTCCAGAGCAAATTACCATGACCCCCATTTGTTCAGCATGAAATGCACCGATGGCTATGGGGTCGTTTAAGTAATCGGATTGAAAGAGTGAGCTCATCCCAATGGAAATAGATATTATATCTACTCCATCTCTAATTGCATCATCAATAGCCTTCAATATGGTGGCACCAGAGCAACCAACATCTGAGCAAGCCTTGTAGCATGCAATCCTAGCTGAAGGCAAGCCGCCCTTTGCTGTGCCTTTTGCTAAGCCATAGTAACTAGCATTCAGGACTTGCACACCAGCCGCTATGGATGCGGTGTGAGTTCCATGGCCAACAGAATCCCTTGGTGAGCCTTTTGTTCTGGCTAAACTGCTCTGGTTGCCATCTCTTGTCAATGGAACATTGTAGTATCTTGCACCTATCAACTTTCTGTGACAAATAAAGTAGTGAATCAAGATATAGGTGTATATTAACTCTTCTAATCCCTCTCTTTCTCTCTTTAATTTTATATTTAGAAGCCTTGTGAAATAGTTCTGCAATTAACACCATGGAGGGTGAAACAACATAATCACCTATTACAGTTCGATTTCCGGAAGTCTGAGCCCTCCATACAGACTCCTTTCCATCTTGAAGGGACTGCACCAATTCCCTCATCATTGAAACTTGAAGACTCGGGCCATATCCCTTAATCAACACATTTAAATGAAGAGTTATTCTGCACAAGCTGCAAAATGTATATAGCCAAAAAAGAAGGCTGCTAAACTTTAATTTTTTTAATGAAACAATGTACTAAAATTGTATTCTTCAACTATTTTGTTTTAGAGAGATAAACGAAATTAGAATTTTCTTAACAGTTTATTGTTGTTAATGTGAAATCAAATCAAAGCTTATTAAGCTATGGCTGAACTCTCCCTTTCATCTTCTTTGAAATGGTACAACTGATTTTTTTTCTTATCAGCAACTGTTGTCCATGAGATTTGAACACGGGACTTCTTCCAACAAGACAAAGTGGAGACTGAGTACCGCTAGACCAAATGTTTGCGGTGGCTCTAAATTCCACCTGAATTCTGGATTTAACCCTACCTTTCCTATCTCATTCACCTGTTTGGTGGCTTAACTTAATGAAACATACGAATTTTACAGTAAGCTTTTATTTTTGTACAAGCGCTTTATATATTATGAAGCTGTTATTCTCCAACCCTACTCCCTTAACAACAAAATAAATAAATAAAGTTAGTTGCAAAGTAGACCAGGGATGAGTATTGTTACCTGTATCTATCATCCCAATTATAACATCACTTGATAGGCCCCGCCGCAGATATTTATTGCTTGATAGCCTGCCAGATTCCGCCTCTAAGAAATCCCAAGAACGTGTTGTGTGTAGCTCAAGTATTGAGTCGGGGAAGATGGAAACCACATCGTCATGGCCTGCATGTTGCAAATTGATTTACAATTTTCTTCGGATTTTGAAGTGCATAAATAAATCTTTGGTCATCAATGGGCTTCAAAACTTTTTAAACAAAATTACACTATATAAGTGAATTTCATTAATAAAAACAAATAAAAAATTAGTAGAGTAAAATGCATTTTCGATCGTGGTTTGCCTCGATTTCAATATTGATTCTTTTTCTTTTTCTAAATTAATTGGGTTTCTGAGTTTGGTTTTGATCATTATGTATAGAATCCAAATTTTCAATTTGGGAAAAAAAATTCACTTGTTTTTGAGAAATATTGTCCAGGATTAATAAACCGTCTTATGAGCTCTCTAAAACTAATTTCAGTTTTAAAATTCATGCTTATTTCAACTCTAGGATTTCTTTGAATTCTTGTTTTAAAATTCAGGCTAATTCAGTTTTAAAATTCATGCTTTCTTTATTTTAGCCTTTGTGAGTGTGTGACAATTGGTTTTCTTTTTTGTTATTTTTTTTGTTTTTATAGAATTTTAAAAGATAATGAGTAGTTGTATTCCATAAAAATAAGACCCATTATCTGATTTTGTTTTTTATTTTAAATTTTTTTAATATAAAAAGTGTGAATTTACCATATTATCCTCATTTAATTAATAAATTAAATTCTTAATATTTGCATTAACCAAAAACATTTTATGGTATTATGAAAGTCACAATTCTCTGCCTTTTGTTATATATATATTTTTTTTTCTATTTTTTTTTTAAATTCTTCTCTTATTTATTTATTTTTATTTTTATTATTTGCATGTGCACTAGGCAAATTTTGAAAGAAGAAAAATTCAGCCAAGCTATAGCCCAACCAACCAGCCCACAACTTTGTTCTACCTAGAGATTGTCATTGAGCCAGCCCAGCCCAAAAGTTTTGGGTTTGGGCTGAGGTTTTAAAAGGATTGACCTAGGCCTGCCCATTCGAGCCAGGCCTATGATGGCTTTTTGAGTCGGGCTGGGACACCCATGAGCCTAAACGGCCCACTCATTGCCTTATTTTCATTCCAAATATTTAAGTAAATGTCTTGTCTTTTTACTTTAATTTATTTTTTTATTACTCTATTTACTTAAGTTTACAATATAAATAAAGAATTAACCCCCATTTGGATTCAATTAAAAACAATAGAAAATCAAATTCCTAACAAATCAAAATATGAAAATCCAATTTTAGTATAAGATATAGTTTATACCAATATTGATACCTCAATAAGTCAATGTATACTTTATACTATCTCATAAAATCGTGTTTGATTATTTCATATGTAAGGAATATAAACCGCCCAAAATATCATTGAAAACATTAGTATTTCGAAAGTCAATTTTTCATACTTAATCAGTAGTATAAGGATACTACAAAACAACAATCAATCATGGAAGGCCATGGGCGGGCCTACTCAGGCGAGGCCGAAGGTTTCAATTCCTAAGCCCAAGCCCTACCCAACTTTAGAATGGGTTGGACCGAACATGCCTAACCATCAAGTTGGGGTCAGAATTTGGTCCATTGGGCCTCGGGCTACCTGCCCGCCTGCCGAAGGCCAAATAATCATCCCTAATTCTGCCCTTGCATGCAGAGCTAGTTTAGAATTTCCGAAACCCTAAAACGAATCATGAAATTGGATTGTCGACCCTCCATGCATTATACATTATGCACAATTCATTTTCCATAAGTACTCACACAAGTTAATACAAGGGTTCAAATTTGAAGTAAGTGATTTTCATAGAGTGACAAATTCTTAAATAGTCACTAGTAAATTAGCAAGACTTTTACTATTAACAATTAGCCTAAAAAGTATGCAAAAGTAATTCATTTATAAGCTTTTTAAAAGTCACAACTGGATACCACCAAACGTTTAAATACTTTTAACTACTTTTTAAAAATCACAACTGAATACCACTAAATTTTTAAATACTATTTAAAAGTTACAATTGAATACCTCTAGACTTTTTAACTCTATAAAAGTCTTTAAAAGTTAGAATTGAATACACAAGTTCAATAACAAAATCAAGATTTTAATATATAAAAAACTTAATCTTAATCACTTCATCAAAACATCCAACTTCAAGCAATAATTACAAATAGGTTTACCACATTTGGGATTAACCCAATTGGTCATGGGTGATGGTGTAACAAAAAAAAAAAGGACAAAGAGGATAACCCAAGTGGAAAGGGAGAGGGTGGAGTAATTGGTTAAATTTAGGACAAGTAAGAATTCTATTTGCATACAAAACCTATCTCAAAACACCCCACAATGATCCTCTTCTTCTTCTTTTTTTTTTTTTGGTCATAACCCCACAATGGCCCTTGTACTATTTAAACCTCATCATTTTAGTCTCTGTTCTTTCAATTCTATAATGTCAACCTCATCCTCTTATGCTGCACATTAATGTCATTTTCGAAGTCAATTTCATCTAATTTCCTGTTAAAACTAAGGGCAATATCGTCCAATCACTCATACCCATGAACAATTTCATCAAATCACTACCAGCCTCACACCAAACCTCCAAATCTTTTGGCAAACCCATGTCCCACCCAACCCAACTAGTATTCAAGTAAATATATTCAATTAATAAAATGAGGGGTATTTTTAGCATATTTTCAATTGTTTGGGGTTTCAGAGCATTTCAAACAAATTAGGATTTAGAATGGATTTCCAAAGAAATTAGTGTCCGTAGACAAATTGTGGGTGTAAATAAAATCTCTCAAAAAATGAATACAGAGAGGGCCAGAGAGGCCTAGAAAAAAGATAAACTAATCCAGGATGTTCATGTGGCTAGCAACTTCTAAGAAATCATCAGCTACCAACAAGGTCATCTTCAACAGAATTTTGACCTCCAAATACATGATATTAATGGTGTGCATTCAAATATGCAAGTAAATCTGCAGGGAAGAAAATTATTTGTACAATTTTTTTTCTAATTTTTTTTCCTAATTATTAATGGTGAATAACAGTATTTTGTATGTCTCCCCGAAAAAATAAACAAAGTCTTCCATATGCACACACTCACCCAGCATTGTATTCTAGATAGATCTTAGATCTATCTAATGTATTTGTTCTATATAAAATAAACTAGCTGTATTTCTGCAAGATCTTTTAATATTTCTTCTTATTTAGCCATCCTCTCTTGTCTTTCCTTGTTAGATAATGAAAGAGCAAACCAGGCAAAAGAAATTAATTACCTGATAAAATAGAAGCTTCAGTCTCAGTAAGCATGGCAGAGAATCCTCTAAAAGGATGATTATACTTGTGAATTATAGATATTCTTTCAATCTCATGGCTTCCAGAAAAAAAAAAAATTACATATTAAAAGTAGGTAATAGAATTAGATTAAATGATGAGAGAGAGAGAGAGAGAGACAACAATATGGTGATGTTGGTGGTGATTATAATGATAACCTTGGAATAATGGATGACAGCATTTGCAAATAAGCTGACTCTGCTGCATCTTCAGCTCCAAGAACTCTTCCATTTCCATTTGATAATGAGCTTCCCATATAAATTACATGATGCTGCCAACCATATAAGAATTTTATTTAAAAACATTCAATATGACAAGATAGACTTTTTGGAAATTTCATTTCCATATGTGGTTGAAATGCTTGTGGAAAAATTCAAATGTGATACAATATTTCATGCCTGATATTTTCTCAGCAACCAAACAAAGAGCAAATTAATTATAAAAAGTGTGGAAATTAACCCATTTCAAAATTAATTACCTTGGGAATCTGATTTGAAGCAGTGGCACCACAGAGGAGAAAGAATGGTAGAGAGAGAAAAGGGAGTAGCAGTTGAAGGGGAGTCATGGAAGCTGAGTAGTAGTGAGGAGAGTGCTTCAGTGACTTGGTTAGCAATTAGACCAATTATTGTAGGCTTGTTTAATTGGAATGTTTTCTTATATATGAAGCCATGCATTTTGTAGGCTCAGTGTGAAGTGGAAGCTTGTAAATGAACTCAAGAAGCTTGAACCATGAGCAAAGCATCTTTGAATACTTTTCTGGTTCTTAATTTTCATCATAAGCATTTATAATTTTCCGTAACAAACACACCTTCAGATTTTCCTTCTTCATTATTAGTTTATTAGTTATAGAAAATCAGGATATGCCCCTTAACAACTATTCTCTCTACAGGGCATCTCATATCCTTTAAAGTTAAAGGACAGAAAGTTTTGAGAAAACCTCATTTCCGCTCAATTTTCTTCAGTTTTGATCACATTTATTGACATGGTTAATTGGTTTCGGATGTAAACTCATCATTTACATCTTAGATTTTAGATTTTTAGTCTCGGATTCTATACCCTAAAATATTAAACGTTGTCAAATAATGATCAAAGTTGAAGAAAATTGAGTAGAAGCGATATTTTACCAATATGTCATGTCTTTAAAAAAAAATGTGACGTCATGTATAGAGAATCGTTGCGACGCAATCATTTAGCATAGCCAAGAGGATGATGGCTTTAGGAATTTTCAATTACTTCTTCAGATTCCAACCCCCTTTTGTCTTTCCATTTTTTGTTAGCATTTAATAGAAAACAGATTATAAACTTGAAATGCAAGTAAACAATTGTCTCTTTACCTACAAAAAGAGTAGAGGGAGAAGAGTTGCATATATATAAAATGGCCATGTGCAATTTTCTGCTTTGTTTCCTTTATTCTCTTTTCTTTCCATTATTCTCTCCTTTACGCGTTTCTCAGTATAATTTATATATACCCTCTTTATCCTTCAATTTATTATTATTATTATTTTCATGTCCTTGCTTATTTGATGAATTATTTTAGCCAGAAAAAAAATAAATAAATAAAAAAGTCCAGTACAGGCTTGCAAGTCCAAGCAATTGAGCACCATACAATTGCAAGTGAAACCAGTTCATTAAAGGGGTTGCAATAAGAAATGGAGATGTAAAATAAAAGCTAATTGGTAGGGACTGCTCGCTACACCATCACCATAATAATGTTTGCGTGCATAAACTACAATTATTGGTTAGATCTGTACCCTGGAATTTAATTTTCTATTTATTAATAAGCATGTTTATTAAAATACAGGACGTAAAAAAAAAAAAAAAATAAAATACATACGTGTATTATTCAATAATAAATAGATAGAGTAAAATACACAAATTTACCTGTATTGTAAGATACAGAGTCTGTACACTTATAAAAGATTAAACAATGAACGTTTAAAAAACAATATATGTATGTTCATTGTCAAATCTTTTATAAGTGTACAGAAAACAAATTTTTTTCAATACTAAATACATACATACGGTTGTGTATAACATACGTTCTATATGCAAATTTACTAACTACGTAAATAGCAAAACTTTTTTGTTTTGGTTCTAACAAATAGCAAAACTTACTTCGAGTTCGAGGAAGGTGACAACAAATTTAAGTTCATGCGCTCAAGCATTACAAAATGAAATATCTTGAGAGATTAAGTTGCATGAGCAATCACTAAGCTAATATTTGGTGATCTTGTTTCAATTTCTACCCTTTTGGACCATTATTCTCTACACTATTGTTAGAACTCAGAAGTAAGACTATTCTAATATAGTAATATGCATCTGATTAAACAAAACACAAGGCATCCCCTTCGCATGCAAGTTGAGCTTCACAGTTCCAGGTGCAGGAAATGAAAAACGAAATACTCAACATACGGAGGTTCTCATATTAGTTGAATATATTGAATTTATACAAAGTTACAACAATATAGCATTGAAGATGCCAGTAAATAGTTCTTATCGGTATCGTGTGGAGAAAAGTGGGGATGAAATTTATAACAAATGCAGAGAAAGTAACAGGGGATGAGAAAAGATATCAAAAAGTGCTCGTGTGCATTATATAGTGGATGACACTTTTATATACAACAGAGTGGTTATGTCTATGAAGGCATCAATTGCAGAAGAAATACAGAGCAACAGCGCCTGGCACTTCGTTCTCCATGAATGCCACTGCACCAATCAATCTCCCTCAGACTGACTTGCTAACATGACTTATTACTTGCCTAGCAGAAGCTCATTTGGATATTAGAAGCAAAGCTAGTTTATTTAACTAGATCACTCTTTTTGGGGAAGAGCTGACGCCAGATGTTGAATTAGGTTTGCTTCTCCACAATTTGACTCTTAAGGAACTCCAGCACTGAAAGGCGCTGCATTAGAAACAAAATGTGAAGTCAAACTGATCAGAATCCAAACCACTTATTGAATGAAGTCAAGCAAGGAAAATCTTACCCGTTGCTCAAGACCAGTGTCTTCAGATTTTAACGTCAAAGATTCCAACAATTTTATGCCTTCTTCAAATTCATCAATTGCAACATCCTCATCTCCTAGATTCCTGTCAACATCTGCAACTTTTGCAAACGAAACAGCTAGATCCAGAATCTGTAATTTCAAGAAGAGATGCACAAAGCCAAAGTAAGGAAACATGGTTTGCTAGGTATAAAAATATGCCTTCTAAATTACAACATTAAATGACTCTAATAGTAATAGTACATGCACTTCAGTAATTCATCTGGGATATAATTCATAATTACAAAAAGTTCCAACGTTTGCAGCAACCAAAAATACATGCTATAATCTGGAAATTTTTCTTAAAAGAAAGGAGCTAGGTGTTGACATTTGAAAAGCTCTAACAAACACATTTGAAATGAAAGAGCTTCTTGAAGTTCTTCAATTGCCAAATCGGTAATGGGTAGAAAGGCTCATAAAGAATGTCAAGTGTGAGACTAATATGTGGAGATGCAAAGTTTAAGAATGTCTGATGTGGGATTATATTCTGAACACCTTTCTCCTTCCATAAAATTCAATAAATAATGGTATATTTCTCTTATCCCTGCTCTTCCTTAGACTTAACAAATTGTTAATTCCAACAATAATGCCAAAACACAATTTTTCTACTACTAAACTGTTCACCCTCATACTACATATTATATGTATAACTCTTGACCAAAAGAAAAAAAAAACACATATAACATCGAGGTTGGTCTCATTTCTTACTCTCCCAGTTCACATCAAATACAATGTAGGAACGAACAGCGTACAGCATAGGAATATTTACATCCTGTGTGTATTGGTCCTATTTCGAGTCTCAACCCAACTTATTTATATACATGCAAAAGATTTTTCATAAACAGTGTTCGTAATGACAACAATGGTTTTTTTCGGGTTCAGGCTCGTTACAGTAAGATTCTACAAGCAACGATATTTGGTATAACAAATTCCTAATTCAACACAATGCATCATTCACACAAGCTATATGCAGAAGTCTTGAAAATATTATTGTGCTTAAATATGAATACACAACTAACTGAATGGACCGGTTGCAGCCGAGTCAATCCACTATGGTGATCAAGTAACATATACTAAATCAAGTATTTCAGATCAAATTAACCAAACATATCAAACACATCTGATGACTCATAAGTCAAAGCTAATGAGATAAACTAGTATCAATATATTGCCAAACGTATTTAAATGACTATTTATGGAAAAATAAATTGTTAGTAGTAGTATTACTACTGTGAGTCAAATAAAAGAAGCCTAAATGACAAGGGGGCTGAAAAGCTAAAAATAGTTGCTGACCTGAGATGGAACATTTGGATCATCCTTGACAGCATCACGTCGAACATTCAACGACTGGAAGTAGTAAGACCGCGCAGCTTTCAGGTCTCCATCGTAGTATTTAAGATCTCCAATTTTATTAAGTGAAATAGAAAGTGTATGTGTTATCTGTAAAATGATTTAAGGAAGAACAACTATATCAGGTCAAGAACGGCTAGGACAAACTGCTGATATTACAGTAAAAGTTGGATGTAATAACCTCCTGATCGTTTCTGGGCAGTTTTGAAAGAAACTCAACACTCTCTTCAAAGTAACTGACTGCTGAACCAGCATCTCCTGTTGCCCGACTGAAAAAAAAAAACAAAAAACAAAAAACAATTAAAATCCACTAAAGTAAACAAATCAGGGATCATTGTCGAATTCATCATGAAGTTAGTATCAGTCTAAGATACACATATGCAGAAATCCACTAAGCAGTTATTTCTACATTGAAGACATCCTTAAAAATCAGATCTAGTAAATAAAAATTCATCTCAAAACTTTATTAACAATCTAGTTATGCTCAAATAGATAATCTCCAAATTTAATCAACAATGTGATGATTTCTAAACCTGCATGCAGACTTGATAATCCACTATGTCTTCAGTCCAGAGCTTCGCAGCAGTGACAACCACAGGCTATATTATATTCCAACTATAATTTTCTTTGTTGGCGACTTAGTGATTAGATTTAATCCATATATGAAGTACAATTCAAAGATTAATTATTCTCTATATATTCTTATAATAACTCAGGGATTTAATTATTCGGGTTTATTTATCTCATATATCTTAAAAGGGTATAATTTTATTAATTATGGGATGGCCTATGTAAATAGCTCACTGTAATACAGTTGAGATTTGGCTTACTCATTAAGAATTTAAATATTGATGTTAACCCTAATTCATTATTTCCTCTTCTCCGACATTTTCCTATATCTCCCTATTGTCTCGTTCTCTCCTCTTCATCTCTTTCTCTGTCCTAACTCAATGAGTATTAGAATCCTTAACCAATTTTGGTGCCATCACCAAAATCATTAAATCATCACCCATTCCTTAGAACTCAACCACCAACAACCTTGAATCCACTGCACATGTTGCCACTGCAACCATGTCAGTTGTCATGTGACAAATTCCAGACACTAACCTTGCTTTTGAGAACCTCACAAAAACCATCACCAACCACCATCGGTATTCTGCGCACCAACACTAGAATAAGATGATCTACAAGTTCGTGCAAAAATAGTTGGAAACCACCAGAGACTCAACCTCACCGTTGCCACCAATTGCCATACTGCTCCTCTTAGTAACCAAAACCTTTGTAGCAGTCAGAAGTCGCCTATCTTCCCTGTGGTCCAGTCGCTGTCAACAACTGTTATCCCATGTGACTACCTAAGACCCATTTATTGCTGTCTCACAGACCTGGTCCAAGTCTAAACAGACCAGTTCTCACTGATATTGCACGGTTTCGTTTTGAGTTTTAACACATTAATCCCAATACTGTTTGATTTTGACATATCTTTGATATACCAGTCCAGTTCAGCTCAATTCCATCCGAAATTGACCAAAAGAAAACAAGTGTAGTCTGATATAATGGAGAAATTTTTTAAGAGAAAATGAGTTAACAGTCTCAATTAAAGATTTTCTTCCTGTTCTACCCATCCAAACAAGAATGTAAAAAGAAAACATTGCATTTCGCCTCATCATTAAGGACTGAAAGAGTGCTGTTCAGGACCGAGTTTTTTCCTGATGTATTGATAGCATAGGATGTACTACTTCTCCACCTTTAATTACTTTGTACTCTCTTGTCCAATAAACTTTATGTTTCCTATAAAAAGTAATTAATCTAAGCTATATTTATTAAAGCAAGAACTAGACTGGAGGAAAAAGGGTTCAATGGTCTTTCACTATGTATCATCTAAGGATCAAGTTAAAAAAACATCCATGCCACTCAAGTGCTCTACTTGATATCAAATCTAACATTTTTGTGTGACAGATGAAACCACAGAAGTAGGTCTGTCACAAATAAAGCGCTGATGACTTCAGTATTCTTGGGCCTTACCTTGGGAGATGTATATGCAATTAATCCATTCTTTAACTTGGAGGGATAGAAAAGAGAGTAAAGCAATGAGTTGAGAGAGAGAGAGAGAGAAGAAGAAGACAACGACAACGAAGAGATGAAGAAAAAATCAAGAGGGCAGGGAAGGAAATAATTTTTTGCAAGATTATTTCTCAGATAAATCTATAAATTTATCTTGCACTGTTCAACAACAATGTGAATTTTCTGAAGTCCTAAATGAGAAGGACTCTCATTGTATCTCCATCATTATGTGACATATCCAATGTTACATGGTATGGGCAGCGATACAGTACGGGGTTCGCTAGTTTCTATAATACGAATTTGTTAGGGGGTAGGCATAGTCAGTGCAGTGTTTGAAGTCGTAGTTTGCTCAAGAGTTTAATTTGGGTTGTCGTTAATTTTTCAATTTGTTGAAAATCAAATTGTCTCCTGCAGCATAATAAATGTCATAATTTTCAACTTCAATTTATTTTTCTTTATACTTAATTTGGTCTATTTATTTTGCACAGCTCCCAATTACTTGTATTAAATGGAGACCTCTCCTTAGATACATCTTCCCCTTGAAAATTAAAGCTGACACAACATCCCAAGCACCTCCCTCTTTCACATTCTCTAGGTTTTTTTCTTCTAATTGAGTACTGTAAAACACGACAAATCAAATTATACATAATTTAGACATATAAATTTCAATCCCATCCAGTATTGGTGATACTATATGAGGTAGTTAGTATCCCATCCAGTGTTGGGTGGCAAACTTTGATGAAATCAATATTTAGCGTGTCTCTCTATACAAACCACAGTTTTTGTTTTATTACAACCTACGCAGATGTTGGGTGGCAAACTTTGAGGAAAACCTACGTTTGGTGGTGATGAGAAGAGAGAGACCAGAAATTTTGTTCACTTATAAAGAAACAGTTTGAAAGGAAAACCAACAAAGCAATTAAATTCCCATGCATTCTAGAATGCAATTCCAAATTCTAATCCTGTAAGGCTTTCTCCACCAGTTTGGTGTACTTCAGAACCAATAGATTGAATGAAACATGCTTATCTAGTGCTAGTAGCCATTGGACATATCTGTCATTCATTCTTTATTCATCACACATATATAAAGATTGGGAAGACGGAGGACAAACCAGCAGTCACCAAGCATTCCGAGAACCGCTCCAAGCTGAGAACACAACTCTGACGTGTTACCCATAGTTTCTAACTGACCTCTGATGTCTTCTGCACAAAGACTAAGTCTTGATTTGGCACTTTCTATATTCTGGGCTCGGAATGCCTACACAGTGGGCAATAAATAACAGCACCAAAAGTTAACACAGCAAATTAAGAAAAGAAATGCAAAACCATGAATTCAAATCAAAGGCAAAACTACACTGACCCTCATGGCTTGCTGCACCAAGAAAGCCCCTCTCTCCAAAGACACGTCTTCATATATAACTCTCTTGCTATTATTATTATCATCATTGCTGTTGCTTTCAGGGGTTGAATCTTGTTTATCCTCTGCATTATGAGACCTCTTGATTCTTGCATGACCTTCGATAAAGCGATCCACCAAATTCTGAAGATTGGTGTCGGCTTCGATCTTCTCAATGTCAGCTCCACACAAAGGACAGTCCTTGAATCTTGAAATACAAGCTCTAAAACAACAATTAACTAAATTACAAATAAAAATTAAGAAACCCAATACAAAAGATTAATGAAAAATTCAATACAAACAAGTAATTGAAAAACTAAAAGAAACCCAATACAAAAAATTAACGAAAAATTCAAAGGGAAGCATGGTTTACTTGCAGAACGAGTGAGAACAAGGGGCGCATTTGGCAGAGTCGAACAGAAGGGCGTGGCATATCATACAGCTGAGAGGGCCAAGCTTGAATGTCTGAGAATCGTAACCCAAGGGGCATTTAGGGGAAATTGTAGCTGTGTCTGCTGAGGTCTCTTTCTTGCTTGGCTCTGATGGCCGAGCGGCTTTCACAAATGGGCAAACTGGCCTCATCTTCTTCTTCCTCCTCCTCTTTCTATCAATTATTCAATTCTGGTGCTTCAATTTTGATTTTGATGAGCCTTGCAAGTTTTCTTTAGCTCAGGATACGACGACGTTTCAGCTCCTGTTGCAGCCTTGCTCGACTCGATCGTCTTGGAATTAAGAATGCTGACTGGTGGTGAGGTGATTATCCTCTCTGCCCTCTGCCTAGTTTATCCTAAGATTTCTGTGCAACCCCTTTCCCATATTTTTATTTCTACAAAAAAAAACCCTAAAGTTTTCTGTTTCTCCAACTATGGATACGGGTGTACAAAATCCTATCCAATCCGTCCAAACTGACTAATCCAATTCAATTCAATCCAATTTTAATCGGTTTTGAAGATTTTGCGGGTTAGATTGAATCTGTAATTTTCAAAACCGACGTGATTAGATTGGATGATGGATTTGCTTATGAGAATTCAATCTAATCCAATCTAGTTAGTTTTATGCTTATTTTACTTTTGTAGGTATTTATCGTTGAAAAAATTATGAATATTTTAAGTCATTTAATGGAGTTATGTTTAATATATTATATAATAAAAATAATTTTCTCTAATATTTTATTTTGCATTTATGTCTATTAAAATGTTTGATTATATTAAACATACAAAAAAATGTTGAATATTTCATTATTGTCTTTTTCTATTATTTGGATTGGATTTAAACATCTAATATAATTGGATCCGGATTGAAAAAATCACAATCCCCAAAACACCATCTAACTGACTTTGTCTTGAACTTTGGACCCAAAACACCATCTAACTGACTTTGTCTTGAACTACCAGCATTATTTGAACTATCAACATTATTCGAACTACCCAAACCCGATGATGATTTTCTCTTAAAAAACCATTCCATAATAATTCTACATATACAAAATAATCAAAATAAATACTCACAATATAAACAAACCATCAACATAATCAAAATAATTATGAATTGGATTTCAATTGAATTAAATATATTCTACATATACAAAATAATGAAAATAAAAACTCACAATATAAACAAAATATCAATATAATCAGAATTGGATTTCAATTAAATTAAATATATTCTACATATACAAAATAATGAAAATAAAAACTCACAAATTCACAATATAATCAAAATAAATATGAATTGGGTTTTAATTAAATTAAATATATCATACATAATAACATAGGGTTTAGAACTTACTTAAATTGTGAAATTTCACAATGAGCAAAAACAAAGAGAGTGGTGGCACCACCACACGGCGACGACGACGACGACGACGGCAGCAGCAGAGGCACCCTCCTGGCGGCGGTAAGGGAGGAGATGGTTTGAGGGAGGGGGGGATTGAGTTGGGAACTTAGGGTTGGAGGAGAAAACAAAAAAATTTGGGGGTTTTAGAGAAGAATCGGGTCTGAAGCAGTGGCTAGCTAGAGAAGGATATGGTGGCCCTTTTTGAATTGTTTTTTAATTTTAGACCTGGCTCAAAACGACGTAGTTTTGGCTAGGTCATTTAAAAAATTCCCTGGGCCAAAACGACGTTGTTTTGCCTAGGTTGTTTTTAAAAAAATAGTCCCGCACGCACCCTTCTTCTCCAGGTTGAAAGCCCTTCTTTCTTTCAGTCATGTCATCAACCACTTGGTGTGCAGCTCCAAGAGGTCGTGCGACCCCACTGTGGCTTTGACATTCTGCTTGCTCCAAGAATGGATCAGGGAATTTTTGAAAAAAAAAACACAAAGTAGGTATCTCTGAAATTGAAAATACAACAGAAACGATTAGGGATTGAAAAACTAGAAACAAAGTAGGTTTATGAGGAAAAAAGAATGAAAAGAGAAGAAACAACTTTGTCATTTCAGAGAAACTGAACATAAAGTCAACCCTCAACAAACAACCCAAAAAAGCACAAGTATTTGATTTCCCTTAAATTTTCAGCAACTCAGTACAAAAAACCCAAATCAAACCCAAAAATAAAGAAGAAATAAAAGAAATCAAAAATAAGGAAGGAACATTGCCTCAGCAACATTACCTCACCAATACAATTTAGTCAATTCGCATTCGATTCAATATTAATCTTCAAGCGGACCCTGGATTAAGAACTCGAATGATAGATTATGATGCTAATATGAGAGATGAGGTTCGAAGATCATATCTACAAAAAGGACCTTGTCAACCTAGAGGTCATAATTTTCCAATAACTAATATGTCAGGAATAAAATCGACGCTTCATTCCCCAATGGTTTGATGAGTTTGATTGGTTGGAGTATAGTATATCTAAAGATGCGGCATTCTGTCTCTATTTCTATCTATTTAAAACTAATTTTGAACAAGTGGGTAGTGAAGCTTTCACTGGAGATGGATTTAAGAATTGGGAGAAAGGGAGAGAAAGATTTAAGATTCATGTTGGACCAGTTGGGAGTGTTCATAATAAAGCTAGAGAAGCTGCTACAAATTTGATGAATCAAAATACACATATTGAGACAACAGTGAGCAAACACTCCGACCAAGCTCGTAAGGCTTATCGCACATGCTTGATTGCATCAATCAAGTGCACTAAGTTTTTATTACGACAAGTCATGCTTTTCGTGGCTATGATGAAAGTGCCACTTCAAGCAATAGGGGAAATTACTTGAAGCTATTGCAATTCCTTGTAGAAAATGATGATAAAGTTAGAGAAGTTGTGATGGAAAATACTCTGGGAATCTCAAATTACTAGCTCCTTGCATTCAAAAAGATCTTGTGAATGCATGTGCCCTTGAAACACTTGGTTCTACCATGGATGGTCTAAAAGATAGATTCTTTTCAATATTGGTGAATGAAGCACGTGATGTGTCAGTGAAAGAGCAAATGGCTATGGTGTTGCGTTATGTGGATGACAAAGTGTAAGATCCCACATCGACCAACGAAGAGGGGGTGATGTGCCTTATATGTACATGTCCGCATCCATCTAACACGAGGCCTTTTGGGAGCTCACTGGCTTCGGAGTCATAGGAACTCCGAAGTTAAGCGAGTTGGGGGCTAGAGCAATCCCAGGATGGGTGACCCATTGGAAAGTTGGTCGTGAGCTCCCAGAAACAAAACCGTGAGGGCCAGAGAGGGGGGGGGGGGGCCCAAAGCTAACAATATCGTGCTACGGCGGAGCCGGTCCCGGGATGTGACACAAAGGGCATGTAATTGAAAGATTTGTGGGTATCCAATATGTTACCGACATTACTTCAAGTTCACTAAAGGATGCTATTGACACATTCTTTTCTCGCAATGGTTTGAGCCTTTCCAAGCTACGGGGACAAGGTTATGATGGTGCTAGCAATATGAGAGGTGAGTTGAATGATCTTAAAACAAAGATATTGAGAGAACAACCTTGTGCATATTATGTTCATTGCTTTGCTCATCAACTTCAACTAGCTCTTGTTGCTGTGGCAAAGAAAAATATAGACATTGCCTCTTTTTTTGCAACGACTAATAGTGTGGTTATTCATGTTGGAGCATCTTGTAAGCGGCGTGATATACTTAGAGGGCGACTCCAAAAAGAGCTTGTGATAGCTTTTGAAAATGATTGTCTTATAATGGGGCGAGACTTAAATCAAGAAACAAGTCTCAAACGTGCTAGTGACACATGATGAAACTCACACTATGGTACCTTGATTAGCATCATATCTATGTTTTCATCTGTGGTTCATGTGCTTCAAATGGTTATTGATGATAATCTCAATGATAGTGCGGGTGAAGCAAATAAGTTAATGAGAGAAATACGTACTTTTGAGTTTGTGTTTCACCTTTTCTTGATGAAAGTCATATTGAGACTCACAAATGATGTGTCACAAACATTGCAAAGGAAAGATCAAGAAATTGTGAATGCAATGGTTTTAGTGAAATCATGCAAGGAAAAGCTACATTGGGAGGAATAATGGGTTTGATGCATTGGTTAATGAAGTATCTTCTTTTTGTGACAAACATCATATTGATGTTCCTAACATGGAAGAGGCATTTATACTTCTAAGGAGGTCAAGGCGTAATACTCCAATAAAGACAAATCGTCATCATTATCGTGTGGAGCTCTTTATTTATGTCATTAATGAGCAAATTACGGAGTTAGAAGATCGCTTTAATGAGGTAAATACCGAGTTGCTTATTTGTTTGGCATGTTTGAGTCCGAAAGATTCATTTGTAGCTTTTGATAAACCAAAGTTACTTTGTCTTGCTCAATTTCATCCTCAAGACTTTTCGGATGAGGATCGTTTGACACTTGAAGATCAACTTGATATTTATATTCATTATGTGCGTTCCAATAGTGATTTCTCTCAATTGGAAGGGGTTGGTGATCTTGCAAAAAAAATGGTGGAGACAAGGATGCATCAAGTATTAAATTATGTGCATTTGCTCATTACACTGTCTTTAGTTTTACCGGTTGTAACTACTTCAGTGGAGAGGACATTTTCCATCATGAATATTGTTAAGAGTCCACTTCGGAACAAAATGGAAGATCAATGGTTGAGTGATAGTTTGCTTGTTTATATTGAGAGAGATATTTTTGCTTATATTGAAAATGAAGCTATAATGCTACGTTTTCAAAATATGAAACCTCATCATGGACAATTATATCTTGTAATGTTGTTTCCGTTATGAATTATGAATGAAAGTACTATGATTTCATTTTCAATATTTCTTTCCATCCTAAATTTTTATTCGAACTTTTACACTAAGACCCCTTATGGTATGATGCCCGGCTTCGCCACTGGGAGCAAGTACCGATAACAATGGATACAGATGAAGGTAACCTCAATTCTAGATTGTTATTTTTCTTCCTCAGTTTATAAATTATAATTTATAATGGTTATGATATTATGGTAATTCATCTTCAGGCAGCAAAGACTGGCCTATCTTCTATAGTGGTGGGGCCCTTTTTAATGGGTGCTGGTCCTTTGGGGGCGAGACACAATTTCCCAAAATAATTAATTTTATGAGGGATATGTGAGTTTTTAATGATTAGAAGAGTTCATAATTACAGTGGAAACCTCATTTGAATGTTTGTGATTCGAATGGTTTCATAACTTTACTTAGAGACCAAGATCCCGCTTCCAGGATATGTAATGGACGGTCTTGCAGGGATCTGATTGGGCAGATAGCAGAGACTTGTTGCTGAATCATAACTAGTTGAAGTACGAACTAAGGGTAATAACTTTTATGAAGGACATATCTGGGAGGTTCAAAGTTAAATTCAAAATTTGGACAGAAGATGGAATATGTACGCCCATATTCACTTGGAGTCATATAAGCACATTGGCCGTCGAAGCCATCTATTTGAATGAATGGTTGGAGACACTCTATAATGGAGAGGAAGTTGATTCGGGAAATGGCTGGTTTGTGGATGATAATAGGCCATAAAATGATATCATTATGTCAGCTTTTAATTTTTTAATTTTTAAACTTAGATATTTATGATTTTAAATATATTGATACTTTGTATATGTGTTTCCTCAGCTTTGAATTTGATGGAGTCCCAGTTCTTCTAAGAATGACAGAAGAGACTCAACTTGGTTGGGCCTTTAGGGGCTCTTGTACCAGCAGCCTAGAATTGTCTTCACAGATAGTATATTGCATGGAGCGAGCAAGGTTGGCAGGTGATTTTTTGAAGATATATAAAGATTCCGAAGGAGAGAAGTGCTCTGTACCTAAAGGTGATCTATAATTCTTTGAATTTCTAGAGGGATTAACGAAGATATGTCTGCACCCAATGAGGTATGATTGTGTTATTTTCCTTTTTTGAAATGAAAGATATAATTATGTGATATTAGTCTTACTTTGTTTACATGTTGGTGTTGTTGTAAGAGGATTAGATGAAGAATGCAACTAGGGGCAAGCTATAGTGTTATTTTCCTTTTATGAAATGAAAGATACAATTATGTGGTATCAGTCTTACTTTGTTTATATGTTGGTGTTGTTGCAGGAGGATTAGATGAAGAATGCAAGTAGGGGTAGGCTGCATGGTGTTCTTTTCCGTTTTTGAAATGAAAGATATAATTATGTGATACTAGTCTTACTTTGTTTATACGTTGTTGCTGGAGGATTACATAAAGGATGCAATTAAGGGTAGGCTGCATTGTGTTATTTCCCCTTTTTGAAATAAAAGATATAATTATATGATATTAGTTTTACTTTGTTTATACGTTGGTGTTGTTGCAAGATGATTATGTGAAGAATGCAACTAGGGGTAGGCTGCATTGTGTTATTTTCCTTTTTTGAAATGAAAGATATAATTATGTGATATTAGTCTTACTTTGTTTACATGTTGGTGTTGTTGCAAGAAGATTAGAGGAAGAATGCGACTAGGGGTCAGTTGCACTGTGTTACTTTCCTTTTTTGAAACGAAAGATATAATTATATGATATTATGCTTACTTTGTTTATATGTTGGTGCTCATACTTTGTTTATATGTTGTGTTGTTGCAGGAGGATCATATGAAGAATGCAACTAGGGGTAGGCTACATTGTGTTATTTTTCTTTTTGAAATGAAAGATATAATTGATCGGTGCATAATTACATATCATTTTGTACCCTTTTAACTTATGATTTGTTTATGCTTTTGAGCTAAACTTGTGCTTTTAATAAGTTTTGTGTTTGTTTCAGTGTTATAAGCTTGAGACTCACAAATTGCATTTTGGAGACAAATTAGCTCAAAACGGTGTCTACAGATCAGTCAACTTCACGGATTAGACTGTACTTACTCAAGAAGAACCAGATAATGAGCCATATATCATTGGAAAGCTACGGAAGTCTATTTTCTGTAGAATTTTACGGTTCATGATTCCGAGTCTTCTAGAGAAAGTTATACATGTTTTGGAAACTTAAGGTCAAATTCGGCAGCATCTGCGTTACTGGGCCAAAAATTACATTTGAAGGCCTTTCCGATTTTTCCTTGAGTTGGGCTGCATATGCTTGGAAAGATAAGACAAAGAGCTTCAAGATCCATATTTTTCCAGATTTTTCAGACTGGATCCACAAGCCCAAAACGAGCCAACAGGCTGGCTGCAATGCATTGTCATGCATGACATATGCATGATGAAGTGTTGTTGATTGTGGGAAAGTTTGGTGAAGCATATTCAATACCTATATTTGAATGGAATTTTGTAGCAGCCAAATGATCCAAAAGATGTTGAAGTGGATGATGCAACACTAAGCCTAAAGACAAGAGGAATTGTTTTCAAATGCAATTGTGTGTTAGGTTAGGTTGGTGAATTAAGTGTTGTGTGTTAGGTGAAGTTAGTGTGGTTAGTGAATTCAATTGTATATTCAGATTTTCATTTCCCCTAAGCCTATAAATAGGGAAGTTCTCTAAGCTTGTAATCACACCCCAAGGGGGGAGCTCTCAAACACTTCTCTAGAGCTCCCTTCCCTTCTCTCCCTCAAATTCTCTTAGTTTCCCTTTGTAGTTCTCAATTGTTGTAATAAGATCATTCTACTAAATTTTCTTTCTTCTAAATTCTCCAAACACTTTTTTATTCTCTTTCAAATCCTCTAAAGTCTCCATGTCTCAAACACTTCACAAACACATTTCTCTCCCTTCCCTAAGTTCTCGAATTCTCCAAGTTCACAAACATTCTCCAAGTTCTCAAACACCTTTCTCTTCCCTTCCAAATTCCCCAAGCTTCCCAAACACCTTCTCTTCCAAATTCTCAAAGTTCTCAAACACTTCCAAAAACTCTTCTCCCTTCTCTTTCTTAAACACTTCTCTCTATTCTCATCCAAGCTCTCCATGTTCTCAAGTGTTGTACAAATCATTTTTGCTTCTTTTGTTTTCATTTCTGTTTTGTGTAGGAAACTGAATTGGATCATTCAATCACCAATCCCTGTGGAATCGACCTCGCACTTACATATGCTATACTACCGAACGGCTCGTGCACTTGCGAGTATCACAAGTTGAGGATGCAGCTGAATCCATTTTGGTGCAGCTGAAATCTACACAACAAGTTTTTGGCGCCGTTGCCGGGATCGGTAACATTGTTTGATTCTATTTGGTTTTCTTACTTTTTATTATTTTTATTTTTTGTATATAACTAGACAGTTTCATGTTTTAAAGTTAATGACGTTAATTGACAAGTTGTGTTTGTAGTCCAACCGACAAGGACAATTGCCTGACAAGCAAGAGAACTGGGTTTGAGTCCCAGCTTACACAACACAAAAAAAAAAAAAAATTCAAGTAGCATGTCGATTATTTCTTGTTTATGGTTTCATTCACTTGTTCTTAATTAAATATCTTGTTCAAATTTACATAAACACCATATGACTCTTGGACTGATTAGTGAATGAGTGGGTAGATATTGAAGACAAACACCATGTTTAAATTCTACTTGGTTCTTTATTGTTCTTCTTGTTCTTAATGGGTTCGGAATTTGTGTTTAGACTAAACACCATAGCTAAATGCTTTTTCTGAATACTTGATTAAAACCACACACCATACGGATAATCATATTTGAGAAAGAATGAACTCCATAAGCTAGTTTGATTTACTTTGTTGCTTGTTACTTTGAAACATGGAAGTGTTGATTTTTCCTTTTCATTTTTTAGTTTTTTTAAATTTATTTCCTAATCCTTTTAATTCCGTTTCAAGTTTTTGTTTGTGCTTGTTCTAGCAATTTATGACAGCTTAATAAAAATGGAGAGAGATGACAACCTCAATCATAAGAATGGGAAGTGTGGAGCAGTGGGAGAAGTCGCGACCTCCAAGTGCATCCATGCTCGACCTAATCGCTTCAAGGGGGAGCATTTCAATCCTTTCTCTTCTTTAAATTCTGTTTATTTCTTGGTTTGTTTCTTTTAGTACAACAATTTATGTCATTTGTTTGAGTTTGTTTAGAGTACTTAGTTCATTTTCATTTATGGTTTGTTGTCTCATTTTATCTTAATTTTTTTTTCTTATCTTAAAAACTAAATATTCAAAATTCAAAAAATTCAAAAAGATTTTTCATATGAGCTGACTTATGGTAACTCCAGGAAGCACTTCCGTCAATATAGTGTCTAGGAGTTCTTTAGGCGACACCTTCGGTGTCTAAGAAGTTTGGGTTTTAAGAGGGACCATTGTGACCCCTCCAATCTTCCCGGATCCCCTGGCTGTGTTTTTCTGAGGCCCTTAACTAGTCATCCATGAGTTGCTTGTATATTCGTGTGCTTTTAAATTAAGTTTTATTTTTTTTTCTTTTGTTTTCTTTTCTGTTGAGTCTTTATTTTTGTTTTGTTAAGTTAGTTTATGTATTTATTTATGTGGTATGGTTAGTTAGATTATTTCTAGAGTGTTAAAACATTTTTATTTCACTGCAAAGAAAAAGTAAAAAAAAAAATAATAAATTTAAAAAAAAAACAAACAAACAGACAACAACATTCAAGTAAATTAAAAATAAAAACAACATCTTCATCATCTTCATCTTCATCTTCATGGCATGCCTCTATTGTCTCGCACTTGTAGGATTTGCAGCAGCTCTACATGGTCCTCATTTTTTTCTGCAATGCTTCCACATGTTGATTGGCACAGGACAGCCGCTTCTGGAGGTCCGCCACCATAGCCTTCAAGGAAGCTACTTCCTCGCTCAGCGCGGCACACTCCCGTGTTCTCGCCAACAATCGCATGCCCAAATTGGTAGCAGAGACCGCATGGAGCACCGTTAAATTGTGGGACTCCTTCACTGCAGCCTTGTCGGACCTCTGTGCCACATGCAGGTGATCTGCCGATGTGAGTTCACTGCCAATCATGCTGCCTGGCAGCACTGCTCTGTTCGGCACTGCCTCAGAAAAGTTCGGTATTACCTCAGCAAAGTTTGAGGTCGTACCGTGATGATATGTGGAGTTTGGGAAGACAGGGTTTGGAGGAGCCCTTATCTGGGTATTCGGTGGTGCAAGTGAGAGCTCAAGGTTGAGATCATCAAGGTGAGTGCATGAGGATGCCATTTGTTTTGCTTCTGAATTTTTTGATGTTTTTCCTTGAGTTTGCAGGAAGAAATGCTGGGTATCATCCGCTTGGAGAGATGTGGTTTAAATAGAAATATGCTGATGAGAGAGAGCCAACACCATTTCGGATTTCCCGGGCATGCTCGACCTAATCGCTTCAAGGGGGAGCACCTTTACTTTCACTTTACTTTTCTTTTTACTTCCGTGTTTTCTGGTGTTTTATGTTTTTGCCCGTTACTTTCATTTTCTAGAGCTTTGTGTTTTTGCCTTTCCCTTTCGGCTATTATCTTTGTTTTATTTTAGTTAGGGAACTGTGCTTTCTTTTCCGTTTATCATTTTTGTTTTATTTAAGTTTGGGAAGTGTGCTTTCTTTTCCGTTTGTCGTTTTTGTTTGATTTAAGTGAGAAGTGTGTTTTCTTTGTCTTTTTCTTTTTCCTTCTGCAACTTTACTCTTTTATTTTCTGAAACCAAAATAACAAAAACAAAAACAACCAAAAAAAATAAAAACAGTAGAAATCATTTCTTCACAGCGCTAGGTGTCTCGACCATAGGAGCTTTGAGTTTGGCCCTCTGGCTGTCCTCTTCCTGGGGCTTCACGCACAGTCTCTTGGGGCTCACCACTTGAGCTCCCAAAGATCGCAATTTTAGCTTGAGCATAATGTTCGGTTCATTTTTACACATGATTTTTCATGTTATTCACCCACTATTTTGAGTTAGTTCTTGACATTTTATAGCTTTTTACTTCCTTTTTGTGTTTTCTTAGATTTTACCTTGGTTAGATTGAAAATGAGCTAAAAGTGCATTATTAGTTATAAATTCTGTTTTTGTTCATTTTCGTAGGTCAACTTCTTGGCCTGGGATCAACATGCTCTGGTGCTCGGATGAGGTCATGATCTTCATGAGATTTGTTCCAATGAATGTTAACTACAACATATCCAAATTTGAGCTCCATTGGACAAGTATTGCCTATCCAACCAATCCAGCATGTTACCACAGCTCTGGAAATCCGGATTTGGCCAGCTTTTACCTCCTTTGTGTCATCTTAATTTCTTGTTACCATAACTCTTGGTAACAAGGAATTACCTTTGTAAATGGGATATTTTCTGAAGCTTTTGGCATCTTTGTGAAGTCAATGCTTCATCATGGCAAGGGGACAATGGGCAAAAGCTTTAGAGAAAGAATGAGTTTTATATTAAAAGTGTGAGTAGGAAAAGATGGAAAATGGAGCAAAAGCAATTTGCAATCAGATATGGAGGGGGCCTTTGAACGTGGAAAGGGAGGCTATTCCATCATTCTACACAAGAGATCAGATTTTGGAGATTTGGAGCCAAGAGAAAGCCAAGGTGCAGCCAAGGAAAGTGAAGAAGAAGACTTCCACCATTGATGATCTTGAAGCTTTCATCATTTTCTGAAAATCTGTAAACTCTTCCTAATTTCATTTTGATTTTGTATTTGGAATAAGTATGAGCAACTAAACTCCATAGCTAGGGCTTAGGTTGAAGCCCTAAACATGATTACCTTATTGTTTTGATACTTGAGTGTATGAATTTCTGGATATTGTTGATGAATTCCAATTCACCAAATTAATCTATCCTTGATGTGTGTTTTTCTTTGATTGATCACCTTTGAAAGCATGCTTCTTGAGATTGTTGGGGTTATGTGTATCTTCATGTTATCCTAAGCAATAAATGGATGAAGTAAGAATCATCCATGTGAATTGGTTTCTTGAATACCTAATGTAAACACCAAGCTATTAGGATTCTTGTGATGTTCATATTCTCTTTGAACTTAATGGGTTCTCCTTGTAATTGAATTGAAGTACGAACCATACCTAGGTTCGGTTATGGGGAGGGCACAAGTATTGTAGCACGAACCATGCACTTTACATACATTAGAGAGAATCAATGCGTCTTGAGCCACGAACCATGGTCTTGATTGCGAACATCTTCATCAACATGTTTAGAGTTCATCACTTGAGTATTCATGAACATAAGTAGAATTGTTTAGGGTGGATTCCGAAACCCTAGTGTTTGTTACATTTTGATTTCACATCTTGATAATTCATCTCTGCCATTCTCATTTAAATTCGAAGTCCATTTACTTACATGCAATAGAAATAGATCACTTGAACCAAATCAAACCCCCCCCCCCCAAAATGTGTGTGTGAGTTGCGTGTTCGACACGTTATGTGTCTTTGTTACTGAATTTTATTTGTTTCGTAATTGTTTTGGACTTTTGGTCCGCGATGTGTTCTTGCATTTTCTGTGCTGAATCCAACCGTATAAAGAACGTGAATTTTGGACGTACGGTTGGAAAGTTATAGGTCGAAAACTGAACAGAGGTCGGAATTGAAAAACAGAGAAAAAAACGATTCTATGAAAAAACGACCGGTCGCTGAGCGTCTCAAAGACCGGTCGCTCAACACACAATTCTCAATTTTCGATTCTGTGCAAAAACGACCGGTCGCGTTTAGCCAACGACCGGTCGCTAGTCAGTGTTCACGACCGGTCGCAAGTATCAAACGACCGGTCGCTCGTCATAGAATTCTGAATTTCGATTCTCTAAAAAAACGACCGATCGCTTTACATCCAACGACCGGTCGCTGGTACCTGTTCACAGCACATTTTCTTCTTTTGTTTTGTTTGTTTCTTTTACATTTCTTTACTCATTTTTAATTTCCATTTTGCATTTGTGGTGTGTTAAATAAGTGTTCTCTTTGTACTCGAATTAGAACTTATAGGAAACCGACAAGTTCTTCGTGGGATCGAACCCGTACTTGTATAATCTATACTTCAATAGACTCGTGCACTTGCGGGTATTTTTAATTGGTTGTTTGCACATTAATTTGTGTCCTCTTAGGAATGCAACACATAACTACTCTCGCGATCTGCTTGCTTGCGTTTACCCGGTCGGTCTAGGTCCTCCAGTTGCTTTCGCATGTCGCGAGAATACAACTCTACCATCTTTGTTAAGCTTTTATTCTCGTCCCGCAATACTTCTAGCTGGTGTCGATTCACCTCCACTATCCTTGCCCTCTCCCTTTTCAAGCTTTTTATAGCACTCTGACACTCTTCAACCATACTTCGCTCCGCCGCTAACTGACCTTTCAGAATCTCTACCTCATGGGACTTTGCAAGTAGGCGATGACCCAAACTTGCAACACATGCTGTACGCTCAGTGCCAGGGCATCACTCGTGACCCGGTTGTCATCCCTTGTCCCGAACACACGTATATCTTTAGGAGTCACTAAATTTCTGCCAACTCCAATGGCAACATCGTTGTCCAGGAGTATTGAGTCATTGACAGGTCACAGGCCCCTTGGAGAGGCAAAGTAGGGTACCCATACTGGTGCCGCTGCTTGGCCCCATGTCTGAGTCGGTGGAGCTAGGTTGAGATCCAACGAAAATGGGTAGGAAGAGGCCATTTGATTTCTCATTTTTTTCTTTTTCTTGCTTCTTTTCTCTTTTGTTTTTCTGAGTTTGTTTTTCCCCTTCTTTTTCCTTCTTATAGACATAGTCTTTGACAAACCCTAGCCATTGGAGCGTCTAGCATTTTCTAATCTCCAGCATTCCTCCAGTCCCACCACCTTCTCTCTTTCCAACCATACCCAACTCATTTATCACGACTTTGCTTTGTCTTGAACGGACGCGTTCAACAAAGTCTTTGCGCCTTTCCATGAGCCCGTAATTTCCGCTTGTGAAAAATACGGTGCCTCTACTTGTCAACACGTGTCTCACTTTGTCGAAACATCAAGGACCACATTATCTCTTTTCAGAAATCCCGCCTTTGCACTCCCAATTCACGTTTCATCTTTAAAATAAAAATTAAATTAAATTAAAACAATAAAAAACGTGTGGGCTTCGGATTTCATTTTGGGTCGGTTTTTCACCTTGTTTGGGTTTCAAAGTGGGTTAATTTCATTGTGGGCTTTGGGCTTTCAAAAAAATAAATTTGGGTTTTAGTTTGCGTAAGACCGTTCTGCCTTTTTAGGGCTTACTGTATTGAGTGTTTTACTGTTTCGTTGTATTTTTTATTTTTTTGTTTGTTTTGTAATTTTTATTTTTGTAATTATTTTCTTTTATTTTATTTTTGTATTTTTTTATTTTTTTATTTGCTTTAATACCTTCATTTGTTATTATGACATTGCTTGTGGATAATTTATAAACATTGAGGACAATGTTCATTTCAAAGTTTGGGGGTATTGAAGTTTAGCAAATAAATTTGGTTTTTCCTAAATTTTTTTTTTAAAAAAAATTATATATATAAAAAATTTAAAAATTTAATTGCTTGTTTTTCTTTTATTTTGAGTCTTGTTTTGTTTTGTTTTTGAGTCACTTTCCGAACACATATGATGAGATTGTGATAAATGTTGCATGACTTAAATGAAAATTGGATTTCATTTTATTTTATTAAAAAAAAAATTTATAAAAAAAGAGAGTAAAATTTTAAATTGAAAAAAATAAATAAATAAATAAATTTGGCATTGTTCTAGCATGATATGCTTGAAACCATCTTTACACTTGCCATTTGTTTCATAATTTTCCAATTAAAGGATTTGCATGATCTAAAGAATTGTATGAAGCATAAATTAGACTTATATAACCAACCATATAAAGTGAGCTTTTGAGCCTTGTACTTCAATTCATGAGTATTATACACATACTCTTAATTTCTTGTCATCTAAGTTGTTGTTTGATCTCATTATTCATTGATTTGGTTGAACACTTAAAAGTCATTCATTCTTATGCAATTTGACTTCATGACATTTAAGAAATAATATTAAGGCCCTTTTTGGATCGTTTGTGCCTTTCAAGCTAACCTTATGCATGCTTAAGCATGATTTTCCATTGTTAACCATTTTGAGCCTACATGTAAACCTTTTCTTTCATTTACCAATTATATTTCCTCGCCTTAGCCTGAAAAACAAATATTTACCTTTCTAAGGAACTCATGAGCTTTAATTGGGATGTGTTTTTCATACTAGGTTTGGGAAGAGGTGTTACATTTCAAAAAAATATATATTCACACAATTGGTGAAAGAAAAGAGTAAAGTTGTGATTAAGTGGTGGTTGATTGAATTTCCATTTTGGGGCCTTCAAAATAAATTGGTGGTTGTTCAATAAAGGAGTGAATCATTGTAAATGAAGGTATAAGGAGTCTTGATCATGTAAAAAAAAAAAAATTCTCATTGTGATGATTCGAAGTCTTGTAAACAATTGTTTTATGCTCTTATATTTTGAGTTCCTTGGACTTTGTTTTATCCATACCCTTCATTTCTTACTCACCTTACACCCTTGACCCCATTACAACCTATGTTAAAGACCTAAATTGATTTTAAATGTCATGTGGTTGAATTGCATACATTTTTCTACTTTTAAGTGTTTGACATCCTTCTTGAGATCATATTAATGCAAGTTCTTCATATTTCTATTTTGAGTTAAGTCCCTTTTGGTTTAACTCTAATCTCATATTTATAACTGAGTGTTGCATTATAACCCTCTTCCGAGTGATTCATTTGTGAGAGGACAACTTTGGTGAGATTTGAAGTTGAACTTGTGCTTTGTATGATTTTCGAAATTGTGTGAAAACTAAGATTGGGAATTTGTTGAATTTGGCTATCACACTACCACACTTTGAGCATGTTGTGTTTTGAACTTTGCCACCTTGTGAATAATGTCTAAAATGGAGCTTTTATTAATAAAACGTTTAAGTCATGTGCATGAGTCATTTCTCTTCAGAAAATGTTCGGAAAGATTGTTTTGAGTTCTTTTTATTTTTGTAATTGTTTTTTTGTTTTGTTTTTGTTAATGTATTTATGTTTGTTTTTGTTTTTGGTTTTGCTTAAGGACTAACAATCTTTTAAGTTTTCTAATTACTTTGTTTTACCGAGTCAGGAAAACGTTTGTGGGTATTTATAATTGTTAAACCCTCAGGAGACACAACTCCTCCTACTAGGGATGCCTAGAGGTTTAAAGGCTTGTTGCATACGCTAAATGCAATCGAGTTACCTACGAAAGTGGTCTAGTTAACTTCTTATTTGTTTTTTATCTTTGTTTTCCTTTTGTTTTGCTCGAGGACTAGCAAAATCTAGGTTTGGGGGTATTTGATCGGTGCATAATTACATATCATTTTGTACCCTTTTAACTTATGATTTGTTTATGCTTTTGAGCTAAACTTGTGCTTTTAATAAGTTTTGTGTTTGTTTCAGTGTTATAAGCTTGAGACTCACAAATTGCATTTTAGAGACAAATTAGCTCAAAACGGTGTCTGCAGATCAGTCAACTTCACGGATTAGACTGTACTTACTCAAGAAGAACTAGATAATGAGCTATATATCATTGGAAAGCTACGGAAGTCTATTTTCTGTAGAATTTTACGGTTCATGATTCCGAGTCTTCTAGAGAAAGTTATACATGTTTTGGTAACTTAAGGTCAAATTCGGCAACATCTGCGTTACTGGGCCAAAAATTACATTTGAAGGCCTTTCCGATTTTTTCTTGAGTTGGGCTGCATATGCTTGGAAAGATAAGACAAAGAGCTTCAAGATCCATATTTTTCCAGAATTTTATGGATGGAGAAACAAGCCCAAAACGAGCCCAAAAGAAGACTGCAATGCATTGGCATGCATGACATATGCATGAGGTGTTGTTGATTGTGGGAAAGTTTGGTGAAGCATATTCAATACCTATATTTGAGTGGAATTTTGCAGCAGCCAAATGAGCCAAAAGATGATGAAGTGGGAGTTGCAACACTAAGCCTAAAGACAAGAGGAATTGTTTTCAAATGCAATTGTGTGTTAGGTTAGGTTGGTGAATTAAGTGTTGTGTGTTAGGTGAAGTTAGTGTGGTTAGTGAATTCAATTGTATATTCAGATTTTCATTTCCCCTAAGCCTATAAATAGGGAAGTTCTCTAAGCTTGTAATCACACCCCAAGGGGGGAGCTCTCAAACACTTCTCTAGAGCTCCCTTCCCTTCTCTCCCTCAAATTCTCTTAGTTTCCCTTTGTAGTTCTCAATTGTTGTAATAAGATCATTCTACTAAATTTTCTTTCTTCTAAATTCTCCAAACACTTTTTTATTCTCTTTGAAATCCTCTAAAGTCTCCATGTCTCAAACACTTCACAAACACATTTCTCTCCCTTCCCTAAGTTCTCGAATTCTCCAAGTTCACAAACATTCTCCAAGTTCTCAAACACCTTTCTCTTCCCTTCCAAATTCCCCAAGTTTCCCAAACACCTTCTCTTCCAAATTCTCAAAGTTCTCAAACACTTCCAAAAACTCTTCTCCCTTCTCTTTCTTAAACACTTCTCTCTATTCTCATCCAAGCTCTCCATGTTTTCAAGTGTTGTACAAATCATTTTTGCTTCTTTTGTTTTCATTTCTGTTTTGTGTAGGAAACTGAATTGGATCATTCAATCACCAATCCCTGTGGAATCGACCTCGCACTTACATATGCTATACTACCGAACGGCTCGTGCACTTGCGAGTATCACAAGTTGAGGATGCAGCTGAATCCATTTTGGTGCAGCTGAAATCTACACAACAATAATTATGTGATATCAATCTTACTTTGTTTATATGTTGGTATTGTTGTTGAAGGATTTGATGAAGAATTCAATTAGGGGTATGCTGCATTGTGTTATTTTTCCTTTTTTAAAATAAAAGATATACTTATGTGATATTAGTCTTACTTTGTTTATACATTGGTGTTGTTGCAGGAGGATTATGTGAAGAATGCAAGTAGGGGTAGGCTGCATTGTGTTATTTTCCCTTTTTGAAATGAAAGATATAATTATGTGATATTAGTTTTACTTTGTTTACATGTTGGTGTTGTTGCAAGAAGATTAGATGAAGAATGCAATTAGGGGTAGGCTGCACTGTGTTATTTTCCTTTTTTGAAATGAAAGATATTATTATGTGGTATCAGTCTTACTTTGTTTATATGTTGGTGGTCTTACTTTTTTTATATGTTGGTGTTGTTGCAGAAGGATTAGATGAAGAATGCAACTAGTGGTAGGCTGCAATGTGTTATTTTCCTTTTTGAAATGAAAGATATAATTATGTGATATCAATCTTACTTTGATTATATGTTGGTGTTGTTGCTGATGGATTACATGAAGAATGCGATTAAGGGTAGGTTGCATTGTGTTATTTTCCTTTTTGAAATGAAAGATATACTTATGTCATATTAGTTTTACTTTGTTTATATGTTGGGGTTGTTGCGGGAGTATTAGATGAAGAATGCAATTAGGGGTAGGCTGCATTGTGTTAATTTCATTTTTTGAAATGAAAGATATAATTATGTGATATTAGACTTACTTTGTTTATATGTTGGTGTTGTTGCAGGAGGATTAGATGAAGAATGCAATTAGGGGTAGGCTGCATTGTGTTATTTTTCCTTTTTTGAAATGAAGGATATAATTATGTGATATTAGTCTTACTTTGTTTATATGTTGGTGTAGTTGTTGGAGGATTAGATGAAGAATGCAAGTAGGGGTAGGCTGCATTGTTTTATTTTTCTTTTTTGAAATGACAGATATAATTATGTGATATTATTTTTACTTTGTTTATATGTAAGTGTTGTTGTTGGAGGATTAGATGAAGAATGCGAGTATGGTTAGGCTACGTTGTTTACTTTTCCTTTTTTGAAATGAAAAATATAATTATGTGATATTATTTTTACTTTGTTTATATGTTGGTGTTATTAGAGGATCATATGAAGAATCCAACTAAGGGTAGGCTGCATTATGTTATTTTCATTTGTTGAAATGAAAGATATAATTATGCGATATTAGACTTATTTTGTTTTTATGTTGGTGTTATTGTTGGAGAATTAGATGAAGAATGCAATTAGGGGTAGGCTGCATTATATTATTTTCCTTTTTTGAAATGAAAGATATAATTATGTGATATTAGTCTTACTTTGTTTATACGTTGGTGTTGTTGCATGAGGATTATGTGAAGAATGCTACTAGGGGTAGGATGTATTGTGTTATTTTCCTTTTGTGGAAACGAAAGATATAATTATGTGACATTAGTCTTACTTTGTTTACATGTTGGTGTTGTTGCAAGAAGATTAGATGAAGAATGCAACTAGGGGTAGGCTGCACTGTGTTATTTTCTGTTTTTGAAATGAAAAATATAATTATGTGGTATTAGTCTTACTTTGTTTATATATTGGTGGTCTTACGTTGTTTATATGTTGGTGTTGTTGCAGGTGGATTTGATGAAGAATACAACTAGGGGTAGACTGCATTGTGTTATTTTCCTATTTGAAATGAAAGATATAATTATGTGATATCAGTTTTACTTTGTTTATATGTTGATGTTGTTGCTGGAGGATTAGATGAAGAATCCAACTATGGGTAGGCTGGATTGTGTTTTTTTTTTCCTTTTTTGAAATGAAAGATATAATTATGTGATATTAGTCTTACTTTGTTTATATGTTGGTGTTGTTGCATGAGGATTAGATGAAGAATGCAATTGGAGTTAGGCTGCATATTTTTTTTATTTTTTATTTTTTGAAATGAAAGATATACTTATGTGATATTAGTCTTACTTTGTTCATCTGTTGGTGTTGTTGGAGAAGGATTAGATGAAGAATCCAACTAGGGTTAGGCTGCATAGTGTTTTTTTCTTTTTTTGAAATGAAAGATATACTTATGTGATTTTAGTCTTTCTTTGTTTATATGTTGGTGTTGTTGCAAAAGGATTAGATGAAAAATCCAACTAGTGGTAGGCTGCATTGTGTTATTTTCCTTTTTTTTGAAATGAAAGATATAATTATGTGATATTAGTCTTACTTTGTTTATATGTTGGTGTTGTTGCATGAGAATTAGATGAAGAATGCAATTAGGGATAGGCTACATGACTGGTTGAGAATGATGGGTTGCATGTTTTGTTGTCATTTTGAATTTTTACAATAAAGAGATTGTTTATGCAAATAATTTCGCAGGAGAATATTCGCTTCTTGATCCTTCAACCTTCGATCTTCCTTCTCTCTCTTCGTCGATTCCTGTAAAAAAGACTGAAGTAAATAGACCACACCCAGGAGGTGTTGGCAAAATGCCCTCCGATGCCTATTATTTGTAGGAAAACAATAGCTAACAAAAGGGTAAGGAGATGTATGTATGGTGTGAATCGAGGCTAGAGCCGTGTGGAGAAAATGTGAAGATTGGAGAGTGGAGAAGGTGAGAGGTTCGTGTATTTTTCTCAGGTTTTAGGAGTAGGTTTAGATGTACATTGAATGATGAATGAAGCAATCTATTTATAGGAGCCTTGGAGGCTTGAGTTTCGTAGAGAATAAAACTTTTATTAGGAATGAATTTATTCTTTATCCGGTGTGCTTGATAGTAGGGCCTTAGTTTTTTCGTGGAAACCACAAGCAAAAAAACGAGCTTGTACACTTTCAGATTGTGAGTCTCTGCATTCGAGGAGAGCTTTTGAAGTGTAGAATACCGAATGTTGTGGCCCTAGCGCTTTTTGGATTAGAGCTTGAGCTGAGCTGAGTCGTACACCGCCAGGTTGATGTACAAGTCTTTGTATGGTATTGGTTTTTAGAGTATGAGAGGTAAAGTGAGGTAGGTTTTCAAGTTTTGAAAAGCTATTTTGCACTCGTCATCCCACTTGTCCTTGTGTCATTTCTTCAAGGCTTTGAAGAATAGCTTGCACTTGTCGGTAGATCTCGAGAGGAATCGGTTGAGAGTTGATGCTCTACCCGTTAGACTTTGTATCTCCTTTGTTGTGGCATGTGACTTCATATTGAGTATAGCCTTGATTTCATTCGGATGTGCCTTAATTCCTCTTTAGGTGACTAAGTATCCCAGGAATCGGCTGGATGAGACTCCAAATGTGCATTTGCTCGGGTTCAAATTTATGTTGTATTTTCGGAGAAAGCTGAATGACTCAGCAAGGTTTTTGATGTGGTCTGCTCGCTGGAGAGCTTTGACTAACATGTTGTCTACGTAGACCTCTATAGTCTTACCTGATTTGCTCATTGAAAATTTTGTTTACTAGCCTTTAGTAGGTTGCTCTAGCATTCTTCAACCCAAAGGGCATGACTTTGTAGTAGTATGTACCCCTTTCGATGATGAAGGAGGTCTTTGTCTTGTCGTCTTCACGCATTATGATTTGATTGTAGTCAGTGGACGTCCATGAAGCTTAGCAGTTGATTGTCGGAAGTTGAATCGACGAGCTGATCAATTCTTGGCGTGAAAAGTTGTCTTTAGGGCATGCTTTGTTGAGGTCGGTGTAATCGACGCACACTCTCCACAGGCCTTTATCTTCGCTTCAATGATGGCAACCTGCTCGGTGGCGAAGTTGCATCTCTTCTACGCCACATGCTTGATAGCTGGGTTGACATGTAGGCGATAGCAGGGTGATCTGGGATCGATGCCTGGCATGTTGGATGGCGACCATGTAAATACGTCTTTGTTATTCTTGAGGAAGGCTACAAGCTCTCCTTTTTCTCCTGACTTAGGCACGAGCCGATCCGAGCTTTTCTCTCTAGCTTGTTAGGATCAAGGGGTACTAGCTCAACATCCTCTTCGGGCTAACATCCTTCTTCAGGAAAGACCTCCATACGGATTCCCTCGACTTGGTCCTTATTCTTTGATTGCTATTGGGGAGTAGCTATTCCTTTTCCTTTCCAGTCTCTCTCGGCCGTCAGGAATGGGATCTACTTTCTCCTCTGCTTGTTCTACTCCCTTTAGATCTGCTTGAGTCACATGGAGGAACTGTGTTTGCTTGCTTCTCTTCAGCCCTTGAGTTGAGCATTTCCTCACCATTGTCTGATCACTGTTGATCTAGCCGACACCTCTTTTAGGGATAGGTAGCGGACTTTTTGATATGTGGCAGATGTGATGGAATTGATTTTACCGATCCATGGTCTGCCTAGAATGCCATTGTATAGTGAAACTTCAACAATGGCCATGAACATTTGCGAGCTGATTACAGGTGGGGAGTAGACGTCGAGATTTATCATGCCCACGGTAACCATTGTTGCGCCATTGAAGCCGGTTAGTGACCTAGCTGATTTATTGATATTTGTCTCTAAGCCTATTTGTTGGATGACTGTCAATTGTAGGATATTGGCTGCACTCACCTCGTCTGCATGGATTCAATTGACCATGGCCTGAGCGATTTGAATGCTGATGACAAGGGCGTCGTTTTGTGGTAGATCAAGGTCGATTAGATCTTTCTTTTGGAAGCCGATCACAGGATTGTCTTCTGCCAGTGGGAGATTAGTGGAGACCGGGAAGATCATAGTAGCTTGTTTAGTCTTCCTCTTCTTTTCTTTGCTAGTCAGCCCGGACTCCTCCTGAGTCAACTAGGATTGTGTTAATCCTTATGACCTTCTGGGATGGCTTCTTGGCGGTATTGCGGTCCTCAATCTGCTGGATGGCCTGCTTCGCAATGAACTTCGTGCAGTGACCTTCTTTCATGAGTTCTTCGATGTGCGCTTTCCAAGCAAAGCAATTATTCTTATTGTGCTAGTGCGTCACATAAGAGGCACAATATTTTCATGTATCCCTCTTGTTCGGATTTCCTTTAAAGGGTGGCGGTCTTTTTACCCAAGCTTTCTTCTTACTTGGGCTAAGATTTGATGTATAGGGATAGAGAACTTAGTGTAGTTCTTCTTCGTCGTAGCGTCTCCTTGTGTGCGCGACCTGCGTTTGTCTTTGTCCCTGCTACTAAACCTGTCGCATCTTTGGTATGCTCGCTTGGTAGGCTGATCTTTGTTTGGTTCATTTTTACACATGTGACTGTTCGAATTCTACGACATGGCTTGGCATGAGAGGCTTGTGGCGTAGGAGCTAAGAATCCATAAGTTTAGCAAGAGAGAATGATTTGTTTGAGTAATGGATGATTATGGCAGCATATTGTGGAATGATTGAGTGGTGTTTAAGCATGGTAAGGCTTGGTTTTGGGTGTTTATAGAGGAAGAGCTTGCCTCTATTGGACTTGGGTTGTTTTTGGCTTGGAAAGGCTAAAGTTTGGGTTTCTAGGTTTTTTGGGCCAGTTGAGGATGAGCTTACCTCAGCTTGGTTTGGTGTGTCTGAGCTTGGAATAACTAAGGGTAGGTGATTTCCAGCAAAAGTTGAGCCTACCTCTGCCTTCCCGGAGAAAAATGGGGAGATGAATGAGTTAAGCTTGGGTGTTTCCAACAATGGGTGTATGGCTTGTCGGTTGTCCTTTGTTTCCTGGTTAAAGCCTCTTTTTATAAGCATTGGAGGAGTAGTCTTTGGTCTAAGGCTTTTAATGGGGACGGTTGGGAGGTTGGGAGTTGAGTGTTGGAAGATTTGGTTGAATAATATGTGATGGAGGAATACGCATGGGTATGTTTGGCTTTGATGCAGGTTTATCATGTTATTCACCCATTATTTCGAGTTAGTTCTTGACATTTTATAGCTTTTTACTTTATTTTTGTGTTTTCTTATATTTTACCTTGGTCATAATGAAAATGAGCTAAAAGTGCATTATTGGTTATAAATTCCGATTTTGTTCATTTTTGTAGGTCAACTTCTTGGTCTTGGATCAGCATGCTCTGGTGCTCGGATGAGGTGAAGATCTTCATGAAACTTGTTCCAATGGATATTAACTACAACATATCCGGATTTGAGCTCCATTGGACAAGTATAGCCTATCCAACTGATCCTACATGTTACAACAGTTCTGGAATTCTGTTTTGAGCAAGTTTTACTTCCACTTGGTGTGATCTTACTTCTACTTGTTACCATGTCATTTGGTAACAATAATTTACTTTAGTTAAGTGAAATTTTCTGAAACAAAGAGCATATTTGTGAGGACAAAACTTCATCATTTGCAAGGAGACAAAGAGACAAGGGGTGAAGACTTTGGCAATAGAATATTAAAAGTAAGAGTTGGAAAGTAAGGAGGAAATGATGGGCAAAGGAGGAAGAATGTGCATTTGCAATTCATGCTATCAATTCTATCATTCTACAATCTTGCAGAGATTTTGGGAGCAACAGAGCAAGGAGCAACCAAGAAGAGGGGGGAGAATGGCATAACAATTGGAGAGAGCCTTGGGGAGCCTTACGGCAAGGATCCAAGGAGTTGAAGATGCAATTCTCTTTCCCCTCTTTGTTCTTAGTTTCTTTCATTTTAATTATTTCTTGTATTTTCTTAGTTTCAATGTAACTTCTTATATTTATAGGGCTTTGATTGAAGCCCTAAATATGATTACTTCGTTTTTTGATGACTTTGAGTTTATTGAAATTTTAGATGTTGTTGATGGATCCCTTTCACTAATTGAATCTTATGATATGTGTTTGCTTCCTTTGATTGATCACCTTAGGTTGTATGCATGTAGCTAAAGTTGAGAAGTTGTGTAAGATACCCAAGAACATAATTTCTAATTAGCAACAAATGATAGAACTTGTAGGAAAAGTGAATATCATGTGAATTGGTTTCTTGACAACAATTGATGAATTCCTATTCACCAAAATAATCTATCCTTGATGTGTGTTTTTCCTTGGTTGGCCATCTTTGAAAGCATGCTTCTTGAGGTTGTTGAGATTATGTGTATCCTCATGTTTTCCTAAACAAAAAATGGATGAAGTAAGAATCATCCATGTGAATTGGTTTCTTGAATACCTAATGTAAACATCATACTTTAGGGTTCTTGTGATGTTCATATTCTCTTTGAACTTAATGGGTTTTTCTTGTAATTGAATCGAAGTACTAAGCACACCTAGATTTGGTTATAGGGAAGGCACAAGTATTGTAGCACTAGCCCTGCACTTTATGTATATTAGAGAGAATCAATGCGTCTTGACCCACTAGTCCTGGTCTTGATAGCGAACATCTTCATCAATATGTTTAGAGTTCATTACTTGAGTGTCCATGAACATGGGTAAAATTGTGTAGGGTGGATTCCGAAACCCTAGTGTTTGTTACATTTTAATTTCACACTTTGATAATTCATCTCTGCCTTTCACATTTAAATTTAAGGTTCATTCACTTTCATGCATTCGAATTAGGTCACTTGAACCAAACCAAACACCCCCTCCCCCCCCCCCCCAACAAAATTGTGTTTGTGTGTTTGCATTGCTTGAAACGTTATGTGTTTTTGTCATCGTTTTTTGTCTATGTTTGTACTTGGTTTTGGATTTGGATCCATGTTGTGTTCTTCGTTTTTGTGTGATGAATCCAACCATACAAAGAACGTGAAATTTGGACATACGGTTGGAAAGTTATAGGTCAAAAACTGGACAGAGGTCAAAGCTGAAAAACATAGAAAACGAATCTGTCCAAAAACGACCGGTCGTCACTGTTCATATGCACACTGTTCATGGCACTGTTCACATGTGATAAAGTGGTGATAAAAGGGTGATCGAAAGTGTTGTTTGTGTTTTTCATTGGTTTCTTGTTTTGTTTCTTTTCTTTTACATTTATTTACTCATTCTTAGCTTCCAATTTATACTGTGCATGTGTGGTGTGTTAAATTAGTATTCTTTACGTACTCAAATTAGAACTTGTAGGAAGCTGAAGATTCTTCGTGGGATTGACCCCGTACTTACATAATCTATACCTCAATAAATTCGTGCACTTGCAGGCGGGTATTTTTAATTGGCTGTTTGCACATTAATCATGTGTCGATTGGAAAGTACAACAAGTCGTGTTCAGCTGGAAGACCTTTCTTGAATGCAGAGGACGCGATTCGGTCATCGCATCCTACAATGTTGCATTTTCCTACTTTGAATCTTTTGATGTAGTCTCGAAGGGATTCATCTGGCTTCTTGCGCATGTTGTACAGGTGGTCAGGGTTCTTCTTGATCGTCTGGTAAGAAGTGTATTCTTTGGTGAAGACGTAAGCAAGCTCTTTGAAGTTGCCTCGATAGACCCGAATGGCAGGGTGTGGAACTAGTCCGGAGTTTCTCCTTGCAAAGTCATTGCAAACACCTTGCACATTAACACGTCTTTGGCCTTGTTGAGGATCATAACGCTTTTGAAGTGCTTCAGATGGCTTTTAGGATCGGAATCCCCTTTGAAGTATGTGAAAGAGGGCGTTGAGAATCGTTTCAAGGAAGCAGCTTGCTCAATTTCGACCTTGAAAGGTGAGGAGTGTGCTTGGTCTACCTCCATGCGTAGTGCATCTTCGAAATTTCCGCCAATCCTGAAGTCTCGAAGTCGGTTACTTACAAGCTTCTAACATCTTCCGCACACAAGGTTGGTCGATCACGTTAATGACCTTCACGATTTAGGCGACATTGATTGACTTCCTCGTTGGTTCGCAAGGGTCGACCTTCTCTGTTGTCCTGCCTAGGTGGCGTGTTGGTGGACTGCGCTTGCGAGGGATGAGGGCCTAGCTTTTCTTGAACATTTCCATGCGGACCCAAGCGGGGCGTGGATGTCAAGCCGTGGGCCCAGCCTTTCGGTCACATTGGTCCTTGAGCTCAATCTAGATGAGAGACCTCGTCTGCTCTCTAGTGTGGCTTGCAAATGCTTGTGATATGTCGGCAGCTGACCGCGTTGTTATCCCTCTCCTTGTTTGCTACTCCTGCTTGACCTACTTAGTATCCATCGAACTGCCCATCGGCGCGTTCGTCTATCCTTCTCTCTTCGCTTTGTTGTCCAAGGCCAAGGTTTTGAGCCAAGTTTATTTGGTTGAGGAGCTGCCTCATCAAATTTTTTGGTCGTCCATTCTCTGAGTTAGCTGGTCAACTTTCAGATTAAGGTCGACTTGAATTCGTGGACTAGGATGGGAGAAGTGTGTGGAGCCCAATTGCACACGGGTTAGGGTTTCATTGGAGGTGTACACAGGAGCGTGCGTCGAGCGCGAAGGCAATGGAGAGAATGACTGAAGTTGCTCCAAGATTGGGCCAAAGTCTGTGGTGGGAGGTGGTGCGGCACTTCCAAGCGAGGGGCCTTGTTGTGTTGTAGTGCGGCGGCGGGGGTCAAGATGGTGTTCTCAGTTGTAGGACTGAGGGGAGGAGGAGAGGTGCCGTGAGGGCATGCCACAGTCTCGGCTGTGGTGTGGGATTGTATTCGAGCCACGAAATCGTGGTGGTCCGAGCTTGTCGTGGATTAGGCCATCGCAGCAGTCTTGCCCCTTGTTTTCTTGCTTCCAACCATGGTTGTTTGGAAGGCTACGGTGGATTGGAAAATTGGAGGAATGGATTCCTTGAGCACATGTTAAGTATAACTTGTGCTATCAATGAAAGCACCAAGTATTTGTGCAAATTATCTCGGGAGAATATTCACTTCTAGATCCTTCAACCTTCGATCTTCCTTCTTTCCCTTTCTCGATTCCTGTAAAAAAGACTGGAGTAAACAGACCACATCCAGGGGGTGTTGGCCAAAGGCCCTCCGATGCCTAAGTTAGTTCAAGTGTTTGTAGGAAAATAATAGCTAACAAAAGAGTAGAGAGATGTATGTATGGTGTGAACCGAGCGGCCAGAGCCGTGTGGAGAAAATGTAGAGAGTGGAGAGTGGAGAGGGAGAGAGGTTCGAGTATTTTTCTCGGGTTTTAGGAGTAGGTTTAGATGTACCTTGAATGATGAATGAAGCCCTCTATTTATAGGAGCCTCGAAGGCTAGGGTTTTGTAGAGAATAAAACTCTTGTTAGGAAGGAGTTTATTCTTTACCCAAATTCGTAGAGATTGAGTCCATTAGGGATTTGATTGGGATCCAAATCTCCTAATTTGATGAGACTATGAGCCTATTTGGGAGTGCTTCTGGAAGGGCCAAAAGCGCTTTCTGATAACTAAAAACGCTTCTGACAGCATTTGGCATAAAAGTTTAGAAGCGCTTCTAGGTCATAGAAGCGCTTCCTGGAGAAGCACCTCCTATGTGCTTCTTCAGGAAACACTCCCAAATGCTTTTCCACAAAGCACTTTAATTTTTTTTATGAAAATTCATGATTTTTATAATAAAAACACTTTTGTTAGAAGCGCTTATGACCAGAAGTACTTCTTAAAAAAGCAGTGCCAAACGAGCCCTATATCTCCTTATTAGGATAATATCTAAATTAATGGTATTGTCTTATTATATAAAGATAATATCCCATAATTAAGATATTATCCCTAATTAATTAATTGTCCAAATAAATTGGTTCAACTAATTAATTTAAGGGATATTCTTCTTTTCCACGTGGCATGCCCTCATTGGAGACGAAAATATATGCTCCAACAGACATCAAGAAAGATAGATATTTAGTTTATGAAGATGACAACAACTGTGTTTTAATGCTCAAGTTCCTTACATTCATCTTTTAATAGTCCTTGTTGGCAGCAGATACTACATTTAAATACTTGTAGAGCAAGCATTTTAATTTTTACATAGCCTCTTTAAACATAATAAAAATAGAGTATTTGAAGGACCCCTTTTCATGCCACCTTGTTCCCAAATTGAATATGAGAATGCCATTACTTGGAATTTAGGGATTTTTCACGGTGATGGTGCCAAAATTCTTCCTTGCAAAATTTTTTAACAATAGGCATCAACAGATACCAAGTGCAAAGGTCTGTATTAATTAGGTGTCTTCATGGAGCTGGTATTCTTCCCAACACAAAAGTTTCTATTCACAAAATTAAAAATGGGATATCATTCTTCGTATGGCGTTAAGACCTGTAAGCTATTCACTCGAGTAAAGACAGCTGAGATGTATTCATGTTTCCAGGGAAGCTAGCATTGATGTTATCTTCATGAGATAGCGATGGCAAATTTTACCAACCAAAAAAAATCAGAAAAAAGGAGTACAGCCTGCGGCTATACTATTTTTTTTAAAAACATTACGAGTATAGCCGGCTATCCTATATATATTTTTTAATGTTTTTTTAAAAAAAGAGGATCTTTTTACAACTTAAAAGTTAAGTCACTATATAATATTTTAATATATATTACTTTTATTCAATAATATGTGAGAATTATTTGTATAATACGTTAAATGTTTGTGTCTTATTGAAACATTTGTTAAAAATACGTGTATTAAACATGAAAGTGCTAAATTATTTGTACGGGTAATTACTCTGGGTGTCTTAATTAAATTTCCCTAGATCCCAATAGCCCCAAGGCCCTAGTCTTTGATTAATATAATTATTATTAATCAAAGCCGAGCCTATAGCCAAGCCCATTAGCCCAACACTCCAACTCTCCAACGTTAACAACACTTACCAAACCGTCATTGTGCTTTGTTTATAAACACCTTTATAGGAATGTGGATTTTCGATGTGGGATTTTCACCCCCTCAAAAGATAAGCCTACAAAGAAATCCATATTTTTATTGTCGGTGCAATGTGGAAATATATTTAAAGACGCGCAACTATATTGTATAAATAGAAAATTTGAATTACTATTTATTGAATAATATAATTCATGAAGTTAATTAAAATATTCAATACTGATTATTCACTAAAGAAATAATAATTAAAATAAGCCAAAGATAATATTTAATTACTAAAAATAAAATTTTAAAAATTTAATTAAAATTCAATACTAATTATTTACGGGACATAGTAATGCCATTATAGAAGTTCATAAAAGTTGTGGTGCATGACCACTATTTAAAGGGTATTTTAGTCAAGAAGTCTTCTTGGGAAATATGATGGTCGATGCTCTTGTTACTTATGGTCATTAGCTTCCTCATCTTTGTGTTTAGTTTAATCATGTTCCTCATTTGGTAGCTCTTCAGATGTTGTATGATAATATTTTTCAAACTATGATGTTACTTGAACGCCTAAAGCCTCTTGTTTAGGCATGAGTGCCAAAATATGATCGTGGATGAGTTTCTCATGAGTTTACCCTAAACCCTCATCCTCATAGTTTGCTGGAATGCCTTCCAAGTGAAAGACTTATTGGTTAAAACAAGCGCAGTCAAACTCAGATTAAGCCTCTCTCACACTTTATCTAATACTGGTTTAAGAGTTTTTTGTGGATGCAATTTTCCTCTTGGGTAGATTTGGAGAACATCCTCACACCTCTTTAATATGTTCTTCCAAGATCCTTGCAAAATAAGAATGATCAATCGGAGAACACTTTGGCCAAGGACCCTTTGATGCCTAAGTCAGAATATGGTCTCAAGGAGATGTAGGTAGTTTTGAAAGGAAATGAGTGTTTCTCTTGGCAGAGAAGGGGTGGCGTGAGAGCCATAGAGAGAGAGAGAGTGATGTGTAGCCTTTTGCTAGGGTTTAGAAGAGTTACCTCATTGTCGTGTAAACTTATCTTTATATAACCTCCTTACCTTGTGCCTTAAGTTTGGCATGATATTTGGAAAGGAATAATTCCTTTTAAAAAGGAATTATTCCTTTCCATTATAATAAGGTGATGGAGGAGATCAAGGTGATTTATTTCACTTTGAATCCTTGCATTATGAAGATATTTTCCATATTAAGGCAAATTAATAGGCAAATTAAATGGGGATTTAATTGGCATAATCAAGATGAACTATGGAATATTCCATCTTTCACATGGTGTCACCGAAGTTGTTGCCGAACTTCCTTGTTCCCATAAATGCCCCCAGCTGCTGCATGTCACATGTAGGGCATGTAGAAGATGTGAAATACTTGTTTAGCTTTTTAATTCCCAATTGCTACTGGGCTGGTTTTGAAGGTAAGATTTGATTTCTTTTTGAAGTTAGGCTCCTTGTCAAGAAAGGCTTATGGAATTCCTTCTTCGACAAGAATTCCCAAGGGTTATAAAAACCCTAGCTCCTCTCCTTGTTTTGCACTTGTTATTTTATTTTCTTTATCCTTCTGACTTGCGGCAAGGAGAAGAATTTGGAGGAGTTGATCGTTGAGGAGAAAAGCCAAGCGAGAGACTACCGATTCCCAAAGTTAGTTTCTATCTCTGTCTTTTTTGTTTTTTTTTTGTTTTGTTTTTTTTCTGTTCTTCTCAGCGAGGACCAGCTAGCCGGTTCAACTGAAACACAGCCAGTCGGCTGGTTGTTGTTGGAGCAGTGACCAATCGTGGAACTGGCCGAGTGGCTAGGTTGCACTAAGGTCGGGTTGGCCGTTACTGGTTGCTGCGTTGCAGCTTGGCCACTGTGTTGTGGCTACATTGCGGCTTAGCGGCTGTGCTCGGCCTAAGCCAAATAGGCCCTTATGTATATATGCGCACACACACACACACACACACATATATTTGCCGCAAGCTAGGGTTTCTCCTTCTCATGGTTCACTCTTGTGGTTTTGACTTGTGATTCTGACCATTTTTCTCCTTTTTGCAGTTGCTTAGCTGTCATGTCATCAAACGAAGGAAGATGATCATCTGCTTCACAAGCTCTTTTGTATTTGCTGGGTGGTTCTTATGCTCATAGAAACAGGATTGTCCCTAACTTGCACTGTGTGGTGACACAGCGCTTTGGATGAAATGGTATGAGGCGAGGTATTCTCGAGAGTCATGGACCATTTTCTCTGAAATGTTCTTACAGTGACTTGGACCAGGCGAGGCTTTAAACGTTAATGTGGCCCTTTCACGTATTCGATAAGTAGGCTTAATCGCGGAGTATGTGGCCCAATTTATCGAGCTGTGGGCTAGATTGATGAGTTACTCTTGGGTGTATTTGTAGGAGGCCAGAAGGAAGATATTCAACTTGACATCCTCGCACTTCAGCCCAAGAAGCTCGCATAAGCAATGGAATTGGCCCATAACTTTGAAAACAAATGGCTTAGGAGGAGATCTTCTTTCCGATCCAACACGCCAAAACCTTCTTCACTGGCGTTGTTGGTAAGAAATAAGTGACCCTTCATACCCACAGGTACTACTCCAAAAGCTAATACCGAGATGCTCCGAGCGGGACCTGCAGTCAATCGGAGGACACAATCTGAACTCTAAGAGTGTAGGCAAAGAGGTCTATGCTTTTATTGCGATGGCCCTTATGTGTCGAGCCATAGATGCAAACAATTGCATATTCTAATGATTGAAATGGAAGAGGAAGATATGGGTATTGATGATAGGGTTCAAGAAGAGAGCGGTACAACAATGGAAGAACGGCTAGACTTAACGGATGACTTTCCGATGTAGCTCCACCCCATTGTTGACAAGCGACGGAGCAAGGGTCGAGCTATGAAATTAATGGGGTTCCTATATTGGTATTTATTGATTATGGAGCTGATCACAGTTTTATTAATCCCAAAATTGCATAACAATTAAATCATGTCATTGAGAGGCAATCTATTGAAACAATGGTGGTAGCCTCTGGAAAACCTTTGAGTACCAAGGGCGTGATTCGCCTAGTCACAATGCAAATGCAAGGATACAAATTCCAACATGACTATCGACTTCTCACTATAGCAGGATATGATTTGGTTTTAGGAGTGGATTGGTTGGAGACATTGGGATTGGTCGGATGGAATTTCCAGCATAAAACCATGGAATTAACCGTAGACGAGGTTAATCATAGAATTGTGGGAGCTACTGGCTCACTTCAATCAACAACCCAAGTATGTCATATTTTTGTGGAGTCGGTTCAAGACGGGTGGGACTCAAAAAATAACTCTGAGTTCGGCACCCTTGCCAAAACCTTTGCAACAGTTGATCGACGCCTATGTGGAATTGTTTACCGAACCCACGAGTCTTCCTCCAACAAGAAGTGTTGATCATCAAATCACTCTAATGGCTGGCACAACTCTGGTTTTAGTCAGACCTTATTGGTATGCCCATAGTCATATCAGAAATAGAGGCTCAAGGTAGACACATGTTGAAGGCATGATTGATTCGCCCTAGTACTAGTCTTTTTTCATCCCCAGTACTGTTAGTCAAGAAAAAATAAGGCACATGGAGTTTTTTTGTAGACTACAGAGCTCTCAATCAAGTGACTCTTAAGGACAAGTTCCTCATTCTGGTGATTGACGAACTGCTTGATGAGTTACATGGTGCTGCCTACTTCATCAAAATTGACCTTCGATACGGCTACCATCAAATTAGAATGAAGGAGGACGACATACCCAAAACGGCTTTTCATACCCATGATGGACATTATGCGTGTCTAATGATGTCGTTTAGTCTCACAAACACACCTTTTGCCTTTCAAGCACTAATGAATTCTGTTTTTCGGGGTTTACTTACGATAATTTGTTTTGGTGTTCTTTGATGACATCCTTGGTTACAGCTGAACTCTTTCGGACCACGTTGCTCATTTGAAAGTTGTATTTGAGGTGCTGAGGGCTAATCATTTAAAGGTGAAGTTGTCCAAGTGTTCATTAGGCCAAGCTTTGGTTGACTACTTAGGACATACCATTTTTGGAGTAAGGGTTGGCGTTTATAAGAAAAAAATCCAGTGCATCAAATCCTTCCCAAAACAAACAACAGTCAAAGGGCTACGAGGCTTTCTTGATTTGGCAGGATATTATCGCAAGTTTGTGAAGGGATTCAGTCTTATTTCCGAGCCCTTGACTAATATGCTGCAAAATGATGGGTTTGAGTGGACACCACTTGCAGAATAGGCCTTTCTGGATCTCAAGAGTGCTTTGACAAAAATAAAATCCAATTCTTGCACTGCTAGATTTCAGCAAGGACTTTGTAATTGAATGCGACTCTTCTAATGGTGGAATTGGAGCTATTCTTTCATAAGATCGTCATCCCATTGCGTACCTCAGCAAGACTCTATCTGACAAGCACAAAACCTTGTCCGTCTATGACAAAGAGATGATGGATGGTGGCATTGGCGCCCATATCTCTTGGGTAGGAAGTTTAAAATTTTGATGGATCACCAGACCATCAGGTTTTTCTTGGAACAGAGAATCATGACCCCTACTTAGGAAAAATGGCTACTTAAACTATTGGGTTACAACTATGAAGTTGCATATCGCACTGGCGTGAATAATGCTAGACCTTATGCTATCTCAAGAAAACACAAAGGGGATGTCAAGCTACTCGTCGATGCCTGTGATACTTGCTAACACAACAAGTATGAATCGATTTACCCACCCAGTTTATTATAGCCCATGACAATTCCAGAAACCATATGGCAAGATATTGCTATGGATTTCGTGGAAGGATTAGCTTCAAGCCACGAGAAGAATTGTATTTTGGTCGTGGGGTTAATCGGTTGTCGAAATATGGCCATTTCGTAGCTCTCAAACACCCTTACACAGCAACTCATGTGGCTCAACTCTTTATCAAGGAGATTTTTCATCTTCATGGTCTACCTCACACCATAGTGAGTGACTGTGATCCTACTTTCTTGAGCCAATTTTGGACGACCTTTTTCAAGCACAGGGGACCAAGCTTTGCCAATTTTGGACGGCCTTCCCTAGTCCGATGGCTAAACTGAGGTCTTGAACTGTACATTCAAGCACTATTTGCATTGTTTTGCAGGGGATAAACCCACTATCTAGTCTACATGGTTACAATGGGCAGAATGGTGGTACAATTCTACCTACCATTCTGCCATTCAAATGGCACCTCACGAAGCTGTTTATGGGAAACCACCCCCAATTGTTCAGTTTTACATTCCCGGCATTTCCAAAGTTGACGTCGTGGACACTACAAATCAAGGAAAGAGACACAATTCTTTGCCAACTCCGTCTCAATCTGCAAGTAGCCCAAGAACCGATGAAACATTTCATCGATAAGCACCGTACAAAACGAGAGTTTCAGCTTGGCGACTGGGTTTTTCTCTGTTTACAGCTGTACCGCCAAGCTACCATCTGTTTGTGCAAATAATCTCGCGGGAGAATATTCGCTTCTGGATCCTTCAACCTTCGATCTTCCTTCTCTCTCCTTCTCGATTCCTGTAAAAAAAGATTGGATTAAATAGACCACACCCAGGGGTGTTGGCCAAAGGCCATCCAATGCCTAAGTTAGTTCAAGTGTTTGTAAGAAAACAATAGCTAAGCAAAGGGTATGGAGTTGTATGTATGGTGTGAACGGGCGGCCGAGCCGTGTATGGTGGCCGGAGCCGTGTGGAGAAAATATGGAGAGTGGAGAGGGAGAGAGAGCTTCAGGTATTTTTCTTGGGTATCAGGAGTAGGTTTAGATGTAGGGTTTTTGAAGTACCTTGAATGATGAATGAAGTCATCTATTTATAGGAGCCTCGGGGCTAGGGTTTCGTAGAGATTGGAGTTGGACTTGATAATATCTGAATTATCTCGTTAATTATAAGATAATATCTAATAATTAGGATATTATCCATTTGATAAGATAATAACCAAATTATTGATATTATCCCATTAATTATAGGATAATATCCCTTTATTATGATAATATCCCAATTAATGATAATATCTTTATTAATTATGAGATAATACCATATAATTAAGATATTATCCTGATTAATTAATTATCCTAATTAATGGTTTAATTAATTAATTTAAGGGATAATCTTATTTTCCACGTGGCGTGCTCTGATTGGAAACGGAAATGTTTGCTCCCACATCATCCATAATCCCCAACATCCCAAACTGTCTCCAAGGTACTATGGTCCATTCCAAGTGCTTTCTCGTGTGGGCTCTATGGCCTACAAATTGCAGCTGCTTGGCAACTCCAAAATTAATAATGTTTTCCATGTCCCTTTGTTAAAGAAGGTAGGTGCCAATGTCACTTCTTCTCCCACGCTGCCTCCTTTGTCAGATGGTTTAATTGCATGGGTGCCAGCCAAAGTGTTGAATAGGGGAATTTTCAAGCACCAGAATAAATCGATTACTCACTAGCTCATTCAATGAGAGGGCCTTCCTGAAGAAGATGTAACCTGGGAAGATGCTTCGGTTATTCAACAACATTTCTCATCTTTTCAGCCTTGAGGTCATGGTTGTTCTTAAGCGGGTGGGAATGTTACCCAATCCCATTTGGGCCTAATACTCTTTCCAGCCCACTTACTATCACCTTAGTATTGCCTTAGCATCGCCTAGCTATTCTCACACAAAATAACGATGTTGCCCTTTCCACATTTGTAGAAGTTTTGTTGGAACCTTTGCTAGATCGTAGCCAGCTAGCCACGATCAGGAATTGTATAAACTCTATTTTTCATTTGCTTGAGAGGCATGAATGAATACAGTCAAATTTCCATTTCTCTTTTTCTTTGTTTTTTGCAAGTTTCCTTTTTCAGATCCAAGATTCTACCAATCAATGTGTGAATATTTTCAGAATTTTTTATGAAGCCAATTGTTCCAGAATTTCAAGTCAAGACAACTTAAGTTGCGATCACGTCAAAACTGCATTGTTGTGGGAGATTGAAGGTTTGAAGTTCTTGCCAATTTTTCCTAGTGACGAGCGATATATGTCTGGAGCGCTAAGAAATAGAACTACAATTCAAATATTTTTCTAGAATTTTTGGAATTGTGCAACGAGCCCAAAATGTGCGTGAAAAGTGGCTGACGTGTTTCATAGTCAAAGAAAGATTCTATCCTAGTGTTCGAAGGTCTACATCAACTACAATTTGGAGACCAATTACAACTTTGACACCAACTCCAACTAGGATACGGAGTCCTATTTCACATCCAACTCCAACTTGGATACAAAGTCCTATTTCACGTCCAAGTCCAAGTTCAATTACAATTTGGACTCTCACTACAATTTGGCTCCAAGTCTGATTAGGATATACAAAATCCTACTGCAAATCCAATTTGATTACAATTTGTTTGTAATCAAAACATCAACTCTTCATGCAGTTTGAATTCCAGTAGGACTACAAGATTGCCAGTGTTCTGAATAATATCAAAGTGGAAGTTTTCTACATCCTACAAGGCTATCTTGGCTCCATAACTGGGTAGAGTCCCATGATTATTTCATTACTTGGAGTCGACATATTATTCTACAAGGACATTCTACAATTTCATTGAGAAAGCGACTATTCAACATTGAAATTTCTCCAATTCTTCAGCAACCCCCGAGTAGGGGCTCAGGTGGACGAAAGGTCCAACCTTGAGATTTTTCGAGCTTAGATGGACGAAAGGTATAAGCTTCATTTTTATTGAGCCCAGGTGGATGAAAGGTCCCGGCTCAATTTTTTGTCAAGCTCTAATGGATGAAAGGTCCAAGCTCCATTTTTATTGAGTTGTGGAGGATGAAATGTCCCGACTCAATGTTTTATCGAGCTCATATGGAAGAAAGGTCCAAGCTCCATTTTTATCGAGCTCTGGATGACGAAAGGTCCCAACTCAAATTTTTATGAAGCTTATATGGACAAAAGGTCCCAGCTCAATTTTTATCGAGCCTATATGGACGAAAGGTCCCAACTCAATTTTTAGTCTAGCTTAGATGGACGAAAGGTCCAAGCTCAAATTTTGTTGCATTTAGGTCTCCATCATTATTATATACACTTTATTTCTCCAAATTATTGTACAACAAAATTCTACAATGGTCAAGTGGACAAAGGGTCCAACCTAGCAATTGTCAAGCTCATGGGGACGAAAGGTCCAAACTAGTGAGTGATCATGTTTATCGACATAATAAATTCGTTTACATCAAATATTTGTCTGCATCAGAATTCAGCTAAATCTACAACTTTGAAGCAATTAATATTCAACTCAGTGTCATCAACAATTTTTGTGCACCTCCCCAAACAGGACTCTTGTCTGGGGACTTGGGGGACTTCTGTTTATGGGTAAAATTACCCTCAGGCCGAGCTTCATATAAATTGGAATTCTATTAAGATATTGACTTCTACTTTGACCCTCCATTTGGATGAAGAAATTGAAAATGACATAGAATTCTAAAATGACGGAATTTCGATTTGCATCATTTCAATTTCTGGCAATTGAAGATTTCGGTGTTTGGATTTATGTATATCGAATTTTGTAAATGGCACTATGGAAATTGTGAAATGACGCCTATTTTGATGGAAATTAAACTCGGGAATTTGATGCTCCAATTTCCACTTCCATGTGTCATTTAATAAATTCCGCGCTTAACTTACCAAACAAGAGAATTGTCAATTTCTCATTTTTAATTCCCAATTTTTAGCTAAATTCAAAGTTGTTTTCCCTCATCCAAACGGAGGGTGAGGCTAATTAGGAAGCCTACTTCTACAAGGATTTGATTATCTCCAAGCTATTATATAAAGGCGACTCTCAAACCTCAGAGGGGTTCCTCCGAGTTCTTCCCACATCCACATGCAAAAACTCACCCCTATGTTATCAATATTTGATCTTGTTCGTCATGATTATGAGTGTGATGGGTGTAATTGGGATTTGGATTGTGAGGATCAAACACTTTATATCTCTTGTTTTTTCTTCATTCAATAGTGAAAATACCAAACATCCCATGGGCGTAGCCCGATTATTGGTGAACCACGTAATCTCTTGTGTCGCTTGATTGAATGTTCTTACTTAATTTATATTTACAAGTGCAATTCCTAAGCACTAGAACTCGTTTTAGGGGACAACCTGCTTGGTCATGCCAAGTTGGTTTGGAAGGATTGCCGACCTCGAATCTCGAAGATGTCATTTTTTGTTGAACCAATTTTAGGCATCAACAAGTAACATTGGTAATGATGTTATCATGGAGCGTTTTCAAACAATGAAAACGTTTAGGGGACAATTATAAATTGTATTATTTTGTGCTCCACTAAGAATGATCATTTTGTTAATTAATATTTAATATCTCTCTTCAAACTAAATGCTTTGCACTTCACATTTTGTTCCCAAATACAAAAAATTCATAAATCCGCCACTAATGACAGATGAGTGGGAATATGTCTACTTTTTCTTGTTTATATGTTCAATGGGTCTTCGTGTCTTAGTCAATTGCCATATTTAATATGATTATTTATTTAGTTTGGAGCTAATTTTTTGATTCACATGTGACTGTCACCAATTTCTTTTGGTTGTTGTAGGGTTTGTTCTAGATGAATATCGATAATTTCCTAAGAAATAAGAAATGAGTATGACATTAATAAGAGTGAGCATGAGAGAGATGGGTTATCATCGAAACATTTTTTTTCTTCTTTTGCTTAGAGAAAGATGGGTGTTTTCGTGTTCTTAGTTAGAGTTCCAGTCTTTCACCTTGACCAGAAAAAAGAAAAAGAAAAAGAAAAGAGTCCATAAATTATAAGTTATAACTGCTAATAGATGGCATTAAAATTGCAGCTACAATGGTTATCGTTCTCTCCTTGTCTTGGTTATCATTGGCTCCTTGTCTTGATCATCATTGGCTTCTAAACCAAGTGGTACATTAGAAATCCAAGAGTTACCAAATTCGGATAAAAATTCGAGAATAACAAAGACAGAGAGGTACCAAATTTGCTGAAAACACCCCTCCCTTAACTTTCTTGTATATTGTGCTCTTGCTCGTTGCACTTCCCATTCAATTTTAATATGCATAAGTTTTAGAAAGTTCGGTTGACCTTTAAAAATCTAAAATCGCGGTCAAGGTAGTGATTAGAACTTGTTTAATTTTTACATTTCCAGAAAGCTAGCTAATGTTGTTATATGTGATTCATGATTTCCATCACAAACTGTCACTGATATGAGATGTTACTATCAATTTTTGTGGGAGTGCACATGAAAAACCAACCTCAGAGCACAACACCTGTGACCCCAGGAGTTCGCAGGACAAAAGTACCCTCAAATTCCATTGAACAACTTTCATGTCATTGTTTAGCCACATCAGTCAATGATGTGTTGGGCAGATCAAAACAATCGTGCTGCTAAGCAAGAGCTTTTCATATAGTAGAGCAAAACAACCACCTCCATACAACCTAGCCAAAACAACTTTGTGGTGCTATCTGAACACTTCAGTTTGGACTCGTGCTCAGTTTAGTTGGACTCGCGCGAATAATGCTCGAATCAACTTAGATCTGCATCGCCTGTATCCGAATCCAACACTAACTTCTTCTCTCACATCTAGAAATCCTTACTCAAATCACTTTCCATATATGGATAATGGATGAATCTCAATCCCTAAGAATCATGGACCTTTGCAGGTTATATACTAAGATCTTGACTTGCAATCCTAGTGTCATCAAGACTTACCCTTCACCAAGAATTCCCACCCTTTTGGGACACTCTCAAGGGTATATATCTTTTTCACACAATACAAAAGTACATTACCATAATCTTCAAACCCCATCTTCTGCAACTTCAACTCACCTGCTCTCCAAATCAAATCCACCTGAATTTCTTGGCAAACACCACACTGGTGTCTCATTAATCTTTGATAGCTGCGCTGAGTTGAGACTCTTATCTGCAAAAGATTGATCCTACATCACATACATGTGGCGCTTTTTAATATAAAAAAAAATTGAAGCGAGTTTAACTACAGTGATCAAATATTTACAAAGATTATTATTGGAAGAAACATTCTAAACAAAGTAAGCATATCTCGTATAATATACATGCTACAAAAGTCAGAGATAGAGAGAGGGAGATTTCATATCACTAAAATGTACATGCATCATATAAGCACATTTACAAACCATTCTTAGGAGAATCCATGACACGTCTGGCTTTAGGGTTTAGGGTCTGAGCATCATATAAGCACATATCACCTTATTCACCTTCAGGATAAAAAGAAAATCCATCTTTGACTCTGCAGTGGTCTGATCATTTTTAAGTGCCCCTTATCTCTTATAATTTCAGTGAGTCCATTCATGATCCTTAAGCTTGACATTAGGTAACTGGAGATCTTAAAGATTCTACTGGTAACTGCTCCATCATAATCTGTTCTGTGATCAAAGTGCCCAAGTCAAAGCATGTGCTTGGGGCATGAGATAATATCCAGAGCATTGAGCTAGTGCTCAAGCAAAGCATGCCCTTAGTGCTGATGTCATAGGAACACCCCAAGCATCAAGCTAGTGCTTGACTTCAGCTCCTGCTCAGGTTATGAGAAGTGAGAACACCTGACCATCTAGTACTCTGGTCAAGCTGGTAATTGCTTGCAGCTTCCTGGTTGCTCTCTCAGATATTCGTCAACATCAACTTGAATACCATATTTGAGCAGTATCTGTTGCAACTTAAGATTTGCAGTTTCTACAGGATTCATTACCCTCTTTTTTCTAAACCCAAGGACAAGTGCCTGGTGAGTAATGTAATTAGGAAAGATACCCTGTTCAATCATCATACTTATCAAGGTGCATGCATCATCCATGCTCCCAAAACTACAATGCCCACGAATCAGAGTGTTGTACAGTATCAGATCTGGACGTAATCCAATATTAAGCATCTTATGAAACAAAACATTAGCTTCTTCTATTCGACGCTCTCTACAGTATCCATTGAGAAGAGCACTGCATGTCACTACATCAGGTTTCACATCATGCTCGCTCATGTAGAACCACACAAAAAAGGCTTCCTCAAAGTTCCCCTTCTTTGAAAACCCATCTATAAGGTTAGTGAATGTGACCACATCCAGAGAGAAACCCCTTTTGATTAGCTCAAACAAAATTTCTTTTGCCTCAATTACAAATCCTCTTGTGACAAGACTATGAATGAGAGTGTTATATGTCACAATATCAGGTGAAACATTGGAAGAATTCATCATATCTAAAAGCCCAAAAACCTTTTGTAAGTGTCCCTTCCTACCAAAGCCATCCATTAAGGTGTTGAATGTAACAATATCAGGTGCCAAACCCTCTGAAATCATCTTTTGAAACGAATATTCTGCCATTTCCATGTTTCCAGACTTGCAATGAGGGATGTGTATGTGGTAACACATGGTGTGATTCCATTTTTTAACATTTTCCCAAAATACTGGAAAGTTCTATCAATGTCTCTCACTTTGCAGTATCCATCAATTATAGTAGAGTAACAAAAGCAATCGGGGAGCAAGCCCAACATAGACATCTCATGAAACAGGCTAGAAGCTTCAACCATATTACCATCTGTGCATAACTTTGAAATGAAGCTATTGTATATGAAAATATTGAGGGGAGTATTGAAAATCTTCAATATGCTTATTGCTACCTCTGTCTGCCCCAGCTTACAGTGACCATCAATAATTGAACTAAGTAGAACTGGATCAGGAGAAATACCCAATTGAGTCATCTTAAACAATAAAGCGGTGGCTTCAATCAGATAAGACATCTTGCAAAGTGAGTTAATAATAATTGTAAATGAAACTACATCAGGTTGAATCCCATAATTTTTCATTTCCAAGAGCAACTTCCAACCACTTTCCAGATCACCCTCACTACAGTACTTATTAATGAATAAGCTCATCATAGCTGCATTTAATCCCATCCCTCTTGTCCGCATAACTTCCAGAAAATCCCATGCCAATTCCAACTGCTTTGATCCTAATAATGCCTGCAGTAGTGAGTTACACACCCCATTTGAAGGAAAGATGTTTAGGTGCTTCATTTGACATGCTATTTTTAAAGCCATGTTCACCATGCCTTCCTGAATATAACCATTGACAAGCATGCTACATGTGGTTTCTAACACCCTTATTTCGCTATGGGTTTCATAAAGGACTTCTAGCAATGAATTACATGACTCCTCGTCACCATGATTTCTCACAAGATGCAATATCAGATCCACTGCTCTATGATTCAGGTTTCCAGAACCAAAATATGTATCATTCTACATATGGTTTGGATTGTATGCTTTGTTCCAGAACAACATTCTGACCACTTGAAGAAGTATAGAACAAGTTTAGCATCCAAACTCTCCTCAAACAGATCGTTCAAAAGCTCTATAATGTTCAACTGATTCAGATAGATATTATGCCCATTTTGACAACCAAGATTCCACCCACGCTTTGCGAGTATTAACATTAATCTTTTCATTTCATCTTCATCTGGTCTCTCATTAATGGAAAACAAGAAACCAGTGTCAACAGGCTCACAAACGTTGTCCCCACCACAATAAAGTTCGTTTATTCCTTTAAAGTCAGTAGGATAGCTTTTTACACTCAGAAAAAAACCATTATCAGCAGCAACGGTATCTTCAAGTGTTGAGGTTTCATCCTCTGACAGAGTTATGGAAGATAGTGCTGAATTCACAGAAGAATAATATCTCAGTGTACTTCTCCTCCTGAATATCAGCTTCAATTGGGACGCGTACACATTGATGATTGACAACAAACCCGTCATCAACAACCTTAAAAGAGTGAACATAGCTGTACAAAGCAGAAAAAGAGGAAAAACAAAAAGGTTAACATATCTGAATTACCATATATCCTTCGAGCAGATACTCAAAAAGACCTTAAAGCAAACACAAAATGACGAGCATATACAACCCCACTCTCACTTTCAACCCTAGTCACATGACCTGTTGTTGTGACGGGGGTTTGTATTCAACAGTTGTATACCAACCAAAAACAAAAAGATCAATAATAAAATAAAAAAAATTGATCCTTTGAACCAGTACCAACTGTGTCTCACAAAATATGTTATAGAAAATAAATTCATTGGGATGGATAAATCATATTCATACCATAGCGCAAAAGTTTTTTTTTTTTCCATGTTGTCAAATACTAGCCACTTCATAAATTTTTTGTTTTACTGCTGTTGATTTGTTCAACATCTCAATTCGCAAATCAAATACAGTGCTAGCGTTTGAAGCCAAATCTCTTTTGTGGCATTTCATCGAACATATGATGACCAATTGCATATTATCACCAAATTATCAGTCATGAGATACGTGACAAATGACATGGCCTTCAGAATAAAAAATTACGCCAAAATCCAAAATCAAAACTTTGCTACTAAGTTGAATTAAAAGAATTGGAAGAAAGAACAGAAAGCTTACCATTTGGGAGATTACGCTCGCTGTATTTACTGCTGCCTGCTGGGGATGATGCTTCAGAGAGAGAGAGAGTGAGAGAGGGAGAGAATTATGTTTACAGCTTGGTCGACCGAGAATTAGCAGCTGTGTTCACCGGACAGTTGAAGAGTAACTACCTTTTCCTTATTTCGACAAGGTAGTGTTTTTCAACTTGAAGTCCTGATGTTCATATGGCCAAAAGTAGGCGGATTGGATTTTTTTGTCCTTTTGGGTCAATTACAAGTTTACCTCTGTACTTTTGGGATTTTACATTTTGGTCTCCTAACTTTAGTTTTCTTTTTCTTTTCTTCTTTTCTTTTCGGGAAATAGTAACCTCATTATGAATTTTTTTTTTGGGGGCCTCTCATATTGAAAGGGTCAAAATTCACTAAACTCACACACGACCATGCCAGGACTCAAACCAGAACTATTTGTGCAAGATTTTTTTATTTTTTTTTTTCCAAACCACTACACCAATGGGTCACTTGCAATAATAACCCCTTTATAAAAGTAGACAAAAGAGGTGATACATGACCAATTTTTAAAGGGTATTTTGATCAAAAGAAATTGATTACATGTTCTCGTTGAGTTTCGTACGTTCAAGTGGCCGCCGATGTTTTTGCTACTTATGGTTATCAATTTCCTTATCTTTTTGTTTGGTTTAATCATGTTCCTTCTTTGATAGCTCTTCGGATGTTGTAAGATAATATTTTTCAAACCATGTTACTTGAACGCCTAAACTCTCTTGTTTAGGCATGCGTGCTAAAATATGATCATGCACGAGTTTCGCATGAGTTTACCCTAAACCCTCGTCATCATGGTTTGCTTGAACGCCTTCCAAATGAAAGACTGATTGGTTAAAACATACGCAGTCAATCTCAGATCAAGCCTCTCTCACACCTCCTTAACTGTTAGAACTCAAGATTTTTTTTTTATTTTTAAAACCTTATCTAATAATTGTTTAAGAGTTCTTGAACAAAGCTGGTTTTTACGAGCTAGTTCTCCACATGAGGATCTGAACAACTGGTATTATGTATGAGCTCTTGGGCACTCTTCCGTTGAATCACACTCCTTTACTTAGCTTTTATTCACCATAAATTATGTTTCTAGGTAAATAATACACATACAATAAACTGTTGCTTAACTTGTTACATTTATGCATGCTGGATTATATGTCGAAGAACATGAAACAATTGCTAAATCATGGTAAGGTTAGAGGACAAATTATAGAAAACGTTCCAGGTTCTAGAAAATCCCGAATGAATTGAATATCAATCAACCGGAGTTGATTTCAAACGACCATTTAATCGAGGTTCATATGTCAACGTAATTTAAGTTGAACAAGAGAAATTAAAGAGCCTTAGCTACCTTCTAGAGCATTTACCTCTGCACCGATAATCAAAGTTCGGCTTTTGCCCTTTCCGTTTTCAGAATATAAGAACAGAAAGAAAAAGAAAGACATGAGAAATAGAACATTTAAAAGTTTTATATGATATTTGAATCAACTCTTGGTGCAGATAAAATTGTCAAATGTGCTTGATGTCTGGCCTGCAAACCCCCCCTTCTAATTCCAGATAGGAATTCCATGTGAAACCAAAAAGAGCCAAGAAAAGAGAAGCCCAAGAGATTAGAACAAACATTTAAATCTTTTTCCTTTCTTTCCAATTATCAGCAAATACAAAGAATATGTAAAGGTTAATGTACAGGCTTACAACTGATCCATCCCTAAACATAAACTTGAGGAGATGTACACCAATTTTTTTTTTTTTGCTTTTTTCTTTTTCAAAAGAATTGATTTACTAATATTAGAACTGGCCATTTTAAACTACATGTCAAACCCACCACTCTCTTCTACAAACCACCAGTATGGCAAACCTTATAGTGATACCCATACGGCCACCACAAGAAATTTGTAATGCCCCTTCCAGTTCCACCAACCCATGAACTTCAAAAAATATGCTTCCCTTTCTCTCACTACCAGAGATTCTATTTCTAACTAGAGAAAGCCTTCTCCCAATGCCAGAGACTCCACGTTTACAACTAGAAGTATGCAGCAAAATATTCTTCTAACATCTTCAGCATGTACAATTCATGTTCTGGAATACTAGAGTTACTTCACGCGAAACTCATGCCTGAATACTGTCAGGTTTTGGGTAAACTTGTCCCTGTTCTTTGAATCCAAGCTTCTGGTAACATCTGCCATAAGCTTGTCAAAACACTGTGAAAGCCGCTGATGTTGATCCGCTGGCTGCAGGTCAATGTAAAAAGAGTCATGTACAGGTGACAATAATTTGAAGAGATACATAGGGTTCTAGAAAACTATTCTCTTGTCAGATTTATATCGCATGACACATGCTTGTGTTGCTAGACTGTGAAAACACATTCACGAAAAAGTCAAACTGATCAATCGTCCAAATTACAGTCTGCAACATCGCATCTTTCTCTTCCTAACACTAAAATACACGTATAAGACTTGAAAAGATGATTTGGCTGTAATTTAGCACTTTTTTTGTTCGAAAAAATATACATTTCAATTTTAAATTCATTGTTACTCAAACAAAAAGTTCATGTTTGGCCCATCCAATTAACTTGATCTTTATGATTCTATAAATAACTCAAAACACTTTAACATAGTGTAAGGCACGACTGACCTGTGAAGCCAAGATCCGAACTTTCAAATCAGAGAACATCTGCAAGTTAAAGACCACCTTTCAGTAAAATATAAAGTAACATAGGATAAGTGAAAAGGTTGGGACCATCAATGCAAATCCCTTTCGGTGAAGTTTTTGGTTTTCTTTGTATCTATTCTCCCATCACTCTTCCTCACTTCTTTCTCTTTCTTCCTCTCTTTCTCTCTCATGAAAAACAAAACTAAAAAACTTTATCAAATGCAACCCAAGTAGTTTGGGGTTTCAGCTAATTAAGAATTAAGTTGGCCCACCAAAATGAGTTGAACAAAAACATAAAAGGCACTGAATTCAAGCATGCAACTTCTCTATGGAAATGCAAAGGAAGAGAATCCTTTCGTTGGTCAGGAAGGCCATGAGAACAGAGAGGTTAAAGACTATATATAAATACTGTACAAATACCGTTGAGACACAAGGCAAACGTACAACATTTGAATATGTTCTTACATTATGAAATGCACAGTGGAGGAGAGTACCATACATAATAGGAGGATCCTTCAAGATTAGCAGTTAATAGAGAGAGAGAGAGAGAGAGAGAGAGAGATCTGCTCTGTTTCCAAGAAATGTACTAAAAGCTGAATAGAGAAAAGTAAAGCACATACGCACACACAGCACGAAATTGAATAGTGTATCAGATGAAGGTAGAATGAACTGATTAGGGGCATTTAAGAAGCCGATGTTGCACATTACGTGTTGTTTCTGTGGCTAAAGATTTGAACAAGGTAAACTACGAAAGTAAAAGGCCACACATGCACTCGAATAAAAGTATCATACACAGAACAGGAAATTGAATAGTGTATCAGATGAAGATAGGATGAACTGATTAATAAGGGGCATTTAAGAAACAATGTTGCACGCATTCCTGTTGTGTTTGTGGCTATAGATTTGAGCAAGGCAAAATATGAAAGTAAAAAGCCACACATGCGCTCAAATAAAAGTATAACACACACAGAGAAAAGAAAATTGAATAATGTATCAGATGAAGGTAGAATGAACTGACCAATAAGGGGCATTTAAGAAACTGATGTTGCACGCACATGTGTTGTGTGTGGCTAAAAGTTTTAAACATGGTAAAATATGAAAATTAAAAATCACACATGCACTCAAGTAAAAGTATCACCTGCTCACTAATAAGTATCAAGCTGAGCATTGGTCTGCTAAGACTCCACTGGTTGCCACAGTCCTCGAATAAAACAATCTCAAATAGCGTCTTCAGTATCTTTACATATAAAAGAAAAAAACAATCAGATTATTAATATAACCTAAGAAATTGAGTAATCATGGAGGAACAAAATAATAAAAAGTCATCAAAGTTTGGAAACCTAAAGAAAGAGTAAGCGTATTCAATTCACTTCATATACATGGGGTATGCAAGTGATTTCATGCAGAAGTTTGACACGAGACCAAAAATTATAATCATCATTGACAGCACATAATTCACACAAAATGCTATTCCGAATACTAACCTTTTTCAATATTGTAAATTACAGACTTTCAAGTTTCAAGATTCTATTCAGCTCGGTCACAAGGAAAAAAAAAAGTTTTCCATTCTGAATACCAAACTATAACCACCTAATTCCCAAACAAAACCCAACCCGAAGTCCACAAGAGCATATATACATCTGGACCTCGTCCTCTTTAACGGTGAGGCACACAAACACTTGATTCAGAGACATCCAGACATGGGACTAATTGAACTAAAAAAATGCAAAACATATGCATACAAGTCAATTGGATTTATGCATTTCCTCAAGTTATTATGTGAGACAAGAGCAAGCACTTAAAATATTGGAGCTCAATGCCAAAGAAAAGCATATCCACTTAACATAACCCAGAAATTAGAGCAACAACGTACAGATCCCCACTTACTTCTGGAAACAAATTGGGGCAGTCTGAAATGTGACGAGCAAGATTGACCGCAGTAGGTAATGTGGGCGCCTCACCCATGGTGATGTTGTTGAAGTAGAAAGCAGCCAAATTATCAACAGCAGATGCACACTAGCGCAAAAGGTAAATTTTAGGATTGAATAATGAAAATAATGAAAAATATGATCACAGATGAAGAAAAGTAACTGGTCAGTTGGTATAAGCACATTTCTACTTGAGATTCCTTTTTTTTTTTTGGGACAACAATTACTTGCCAGAAACTTTATTCGGTGGAATGAATTTTTTAAGTAATTTTGACATTTGTTTTCCAAATAAAAATTACTATTCTATTTCAGTTCCAATAACCACAATACCCAGATTTCTACTAGTACAGTGTTGGCTGGTTGGGGGTTAACACTTGGGTATTAGCAGTCACTAGCCATTGATCATCTGAGGCGTTGCCACTGACTGGCTGGTAACCTGTTGAAAGTTGCCAAAGACTGCCGAGGGTTAGGCAAGAAATTGGACTTGAGGGAGTAGAACTGGTGGCAACGAAAGGTTTAATCTTATTCCAAAACCAGACTTGTGCCCTTGAGAAGCAAAAGTTATTTTCTACATTTCAGACTAGTTTTCTTTTCACTTGGACACATTTTTCTATGACTGATCTTCTAGTTCTGAACAAAAATTAAGAAAAAATTGCAAAACATGTTCACTCATAAGTTATTTTCTGACAACAATTGGAGTCAAAAATTTGAGACGTGCAGATAATGATAGAAGAGTTCCTCCGCCCACAGAAGTTGGCATAACACGTACCTGTGATGAAATACTTGTATCTAGACCTTTAAGCCCAGATTCAAGGGATCCAACTATATGCATAAAAGTAGTGGTATCCAGATTCAGCATATAAACTATATGGCTGTTGAATAAAACCTCCAAGAATGCAAAGTAGGCCCTTGTCAGCTGCACATAGAAGAAAATCTAAATAAAGATCTTCCTACAAATTTCAGGCAAGAGAAAAAACTCAATGCAAAAGAAAACTAAAGAGCATGATATGTTTAAAGTATAAAAAAAGCATCCACATGATAAAATTTTCAGCAAGGACTAGAAGTTCAGAACCATGCTTTTCAAACAACAGCATTTTCTCATTTCCCATTTTTTCTTTGGACAAATAGAAGGAACTATTTTCTTTGTTTCTTATGTTTTATTAATTCTTAATTTAAAGTTTGTGCCAGAAACTGTGGTTAACCCTACAACCTATATGAAATACATCATAATTCAAGACTATAGCATATTCATATTCTGTGGAAATAATTGATGGGAAATGGCTGTGGATGACTTGTTGGAGGTGTTGCAGAGTTTTGTGACCACCCAGTACAAGATTATTTCCAAGGTATTTGTTTAGGAGATCGAGGGATTGCATGGCACATCTATTTCCACTTCCCAGTCATTGTTATTATAATTTTAATTAGCCTCCAAAATTTCCACTGACATTTGGTGGACTCTGAGGCTTTCTTCCACAATTTCCAGCAAAAAAAAAACTAGGTGTCGACGTAATTTCAACAAAATGGCGGAAGGATATACCCTATACCAGGTTTTGGTGTCAGAATGACTGAAACACCTAATTTGGCTGAAGTTCAAGCACGTTCCAACTTCATTTACAATCATTTAAAGTAGTATTAAATACTAACTATTCATTAAAAAATACTAAGTTGGTCCACTTTGAATGATTCGCAACAAATTCCAATTCCTCAGAATTTCCTTATTAGCTAGAATCTCATATTCTGCACCACACACAAACACACACACACACACACACAAAACAAGTAGTACCCACAAAATCAATCTTAGAAGATGGAGTATGCACACAAACAAACAGACATTCAAAACCATATGATTCTGGTTAAAATAAATCCAACCAGGTATTCACAAACTAATAGATGTCGAAAGAAGACTTGCAACAAAAGTTCATGTACCTTACGGAATGCCAATATATCAGCCAAAGGAATTGATAATGTCATCTTCAATGCAATATCAAGTGCATCAGAAAGAGCTCTATCACCATATAGCTCAAACACCCCAAAGTTAACATAATTTCCAGCAAGAGCTGTTATTTGGCAACAACACACTAGAATCAGTTCATAACATAAAATTTCTACAAGCTATTTATTTATTTGTTTTAATATTCAACCAGAAAAGCAGGGAAACAGCCACTACAGCATTTCTAGAAAAAACTAGTATTTGCAATTCTGTCCTAAAAAAAAAAAATTAAATTGAATGTACAACTCTGAAAGAGAACTTTATTTTGTTGTCTCCTGTTTTCAATTTGAAAAGAATAGCAGCAATAGAAGAAGAAGAAAGAGTTGGGATGCTCTTATTAAAACAGAGGCAAATAACAGAAATGAAAAACAAAATCCAAACATCAGTTTTCTTGTAGTATCTGCAATTTATTCACTTCGACCTTATTTGTTGAACTACACGAATTGATGGGGTTTCTCCAATTATCTTCATAGACTCTTTAGCTTGTCTTTGTTACGGTCACATTATTTTTTTGTGTAATCATATTTCTTTTAAGAATTTATATACATAAAACATTGATGCATGTTCAGTCTTTCCATCTCTAAACTTCCCTTCTTCTTTTTTTGTCTTTTTTTTTTTTTTTGACAACCCAGAACTCCACTTTGTCAGCTTCCAAACTGGGGCCCACCTGCCGAACCCTACAATCTTTGGGGGGCAAGGAAACTCTAGCAATAATTGCGAGATAGGTACCTCAGTGAGTTTTGAACCCCAAACAGGCAGTTCCCCAACAAGTCCCCCAACCACTGGACCACAACTCACGGGTTAAACTTCCCATTGAATAAATGAAATTGTTAAGGTCGCCCATGATTTGATCAATATTTCATGGTGTCACCTTTAACATGCCTTTCTTAAATCCACATTACTGTTACAAGAAACAAGAGGTTCATGGTCTCACCTCTTGTGAGAATAGTTAAAGAAATCCATATTCCCTTGTATTTGAAGGCATATATATCAGCAACATTTGGGAGAGACAAAATCCTTGACCCATAAGCAACAATCAATTTACTGACTTCTCGGAAAAGAAGTATGCCATTAGGAGAAGATGAGTCAAAAGTCAAACGTTGGGCTTTGTTCAGTACAAACTCAGCCATGAATTTCAGTAAAGGGGTGGTCACCTGCAGCATTAAGTATTGAAAATTTGAGAAAAGAATAACCATTAACTTTGGAAGAAATAAATAAGGAACCAAATGTAGATGGACATGCACATAATACGGAGAGAGATTTGTACAGGACTGGAAGAAAACAATGATATCAAGAGATAAGTATTTAATTCTACCTGATCAACAAGCTACAAGATATAATGCAAAGGGATTGTTGAACAAGAAACAGGCTTTTGCATTTGCTTCACAAGATATTTATTTATTTAATTTTAATAAAATCTTTCTGAAAATGTGGAAATCCTTAATTAGTACTAATGGTTCAGTTCCAAAGTATGAAAGTTTAGATAATTCATTGTTGGCTTAACCACTTAAGACATTAGAACTCTGTTGAATTTCTCGATAAAGGAAGAGGTTAACATATCCTTTACCTCTGGTGTATCAGACCAGTGCAAAATGCCTTTCAAAAGAAGTGGCATGTGTGCGGGGTACAACCAATCAAACAGAAGCCCATAAGTTCTGCGACTGAAGATATTCAAAGAGAAGAGCATAAGAAAAATATTATGTTATTCAATTCAAAAAATGAAGAAGCATTTACCTATTTGTGGCCATGGCAATTCCTCTAAGATCTCTCATCAGCCCAATTAACGCATACTTTACAGCATCAGTATGAAACATTGAATCAGGAGTTGATTCCAGATTGATGAAAACCTAAAATACCACATATAGTACATGAGTAACTAAAATTAAACCCTACAAAAATTATTAACGTTGGCAATACACAAATAGCAACAATCTTTCTTCAAAGAACTCAAGCAACAATGACTAATAAACAGAGAGGACCAAGAGGATTTTTTTTAGAAATTAAAACAAATGTGAGGTAGAAGTGGGTTTATTGTGGGATAAGGTCCGGCATTTCCATTTCTGCTAGGGTTCAGGAAATACCATTTTAATTTATCCATATGGATTTGGAATTTTGCAATAACTTAAGAGATTGTTTTCTTCTAGTTGGCTTGTAACAATGAGTAGCTGTTATTCTATATTTTCTTGATAGCTGAACCCCTTGTTCAAGTTCATTGTTCTGGTTTTCACTTTCATTAATAAAATTCATTCTTATTCAGATGACTGTATAGCAGGTTTGTAAATTCTCTCCTATTATGAGAAAGAGAACCACACCAATAACCAATAGCGAACTTAATACTAAAATCAGTACGGTCAAGTATTTTAATGAAGAGTGCAAGAAAACATGTGCAGATTATACAGCATGCACATAAGCAAAATTTGTGTGTGAGAGAGAGAGAGAGAGAGTACTTGCAGAAGTGGATCCATGGAAGATTTAAATTTCACAGGGCTGTCTTCCATGAATATTAGCCAACCAATTGTGTAATAGAAAGTTGTTCTGCTGCGAGAACATCTATACTCTTCTAGAAATGGGAAGTGCTCCCTCTGAAAAGAGACATTCAAGATGAGAACTTTTCAGACAAGAGACTCAAGATTTTCAAATCAAAGCTGTAAACGTAAAAGAAAGAAATCTCAGATCTGGATTTACAGTGTGATTGGCAACTATAAATTTGACAGTATCCAACTTCAAAAGTAGCTTTCCAGTCATGTATCTGCCAAAAGAATTATAGTGGTACATTAAGTAAGCAATATTAAGGGAAATGAGGTTCTCTTAAATCAACAAGCAACTCCAATGCTCTAAACCAAATACTGAAATAACAAAACTAACCCAGATGCCAGCTCCAAAAATAAACTCAGGGTGTGACCAATGACCTCCTCACTCTGAGAATAGGCAAGGATTAAAATGCAAAACAGAATAAAGAAAAGTATCTAACATAAGCAAAGGATGAAAACCATTTCACCTCAGTATAACATTTCAGGTTTGTAGCAATCTTGCCAACAATCGCATTTAACATTAAAAGATGATCATGAAGTCCAAGAAGCTCAGAAAGGCGGGCATATAACTGCTGCAACAAAAGGAGAAGCTTCAAGCGCAATGTTAACATAACTTTAAAGAATGGAAAGGGAAAAATTAATTACCTTTGAAGAATGCATGGCCTGATCACCCACATAAGACTTCCGAAAATGTTGAAAGAAGGTAAGGATTGCACGATCTAGTCTTTGCTTGCTTATTTCACCATATCTCTGCCAAATGACATAGCGATTAAAAGAAAGTAAAGAAAGGTGAACAATGTTACAAGTTGCATCCTTATTAGGAATTTTCTTTTAAGAGAAACAAAGTTTTATTAAAGATCTAAAATCACAATACAAAACTTAGTGAACCAGAAGTCCACCATCAAATTGATACAGCCCTAACAAAAAAAAATCTCTAACATATACTTCATACATTGTAATACAAACTTTAAAAGCTATCCTACAGCAGCACCCCAATCTAGTACAATTGCAGAAATGAAAGATTTAAAAGCTAGAGAAAGAGTAGCCCATAAGGATGCCCAAAACCTGACTCTTTTCCAAGAATTCTCTTCTACATTCCCCACTATAGTTCTCAAAGATTCTCCTATTTCTCTCTAACCTTATTCTTGCCTTATCTCCTATTGCATTACGCATTAAGTACTCAAAAGACAGCTAATTTCTTGCCTTATTTCCACTGCAAAAAGACATACTTTTCAGAAGGAAGGTGACTAAGGAATAACCCAATTAACCCGCCTCAATGCATATGAACAGTGTAAATACAAGCGAGGTTGCTTATTTAATGTGTGTGGTAATTAATGCGTAATGCAATGGAACCAACGGGTACTTTTGTTACTTTTTCTTTTTCCAGAAAATATAAACTATATTATAGTTTCATAATAAATACTATTTTGTTTCTGTATCTGTATCCTAGTATTAGAAGGTAAGATTAATTTTATATCAAACCATGACACGAAAAACCACCAAATTAGGCAGAGAAAGATAAGAATAATGTAGCATTAGAAGGTAAATATTCACTTCAAATCTAAAATTTAAAAAGGTAGTCATTCCTGCTGCTGTACCTGGCTGTGTACCCCACTGTCAGTGACATTTATTAATTGCAAGATACGAGCCGAGAGTTCCGCATCAAGTACTTCTTGTGACTCAGCACTGCACAGGAAAAATATAAAACCATAAAAAAAATAAAAAAATTGTAGTAACAATACCATGGTACACTCTGCATTGAAGGGAAAAGATAAATGAAGAAAGGAAAAAATGTAGTTTTTCTTTAGATTGGAAAAGTAGTTTTGTTTTCTTTACCTGCACCCAGTACATTGTTTTATCTTAAGAATTGCAGCAACAATATGAACAATCCAAGCAAGTTTGGCTTCAATGACAGAGAGGTCACTGTTATCACTGGTCTGCACTCGAGCTCTTTCCTATTTAATTCAAAAGAATTTATCAGAAACATGAAGTCAACAAATTTTTCTTTTTAATTTCCATAAGGCATCCTTCACTATAAATGCTCATACCGTATATATTTGCAGAATAGGCTCCACTATGTTTATTATGTACAAACTACTGCTTTCATACTGCAATCCAAAGAAAGATGGTCACAAGGCCAATTTTAACAAAAACAAATCCGTTCCACACGTCGATGTCAGGATACATATTTAAATGCAATTCTATGTACAAAAATAGTCATTTAACCATTTGCAAAACAATATTTTCTTGAAACTGAAAAAGAGAAGCGCATATTATTTGTAGAGGCTAGACCTGGAATCTACAGAGGTAAGGAAAACAATCCAGCTGATCCTGAAGAAGTTCAACATTGTCTAATGGGTTCTCAGAAAGATCATCTGGCGATCCATCCTGCAAATAGTAACAGAAGAAAACGAGTGTGTTGTCTCAACTTTGAAAGTGAAATTATAATATTGACCCAGAAAAGCTTTTGGTGTATACCTGAACGGAATTAAATCTTGATGTGATGAAACCTTCAGTGATTTTAGGCACAAATTCATCAAGCAAGCTGGGTGCATCACCTTTCAAGTATGGTACAGACGTCACCAATCTAGACCATAGTCCTAAAAGGTAGTATACACTGCTGCTGGCCCACTGGCAAGAAGAAAAAGTTTGTTAGTAATTCAAATTGCAATTTTTTAATCCAGATAATTAGTTCTGGCCACCAGGCGCTATAAACACACTAGGACAAGTAATATTTATCGAATGAAATTTTTGCCTTTATAGCAAAAGCAAGAGCAATGCATCTGTTGGAAACACAGAAGAAGAATTAGTAGCAGGGTATCAAACCACCCGTGTAAACGAGGTGCTCTGCCTAACTGAGCTATAGCCCTTGTGCTGTCTCCTATCTTTATTGATTTTTTACTGTTTTACCTTCAAGGGTATTTTTGTGAGTCGAAGTAAGTAATTAAAATATAAACAAACTTCGGTGGCCTCATATTGAAACCAGCAATTACAGCAATATTATTTTCTTCTGCATCCATGAAGCACAGATGGTAGTGCTAAGATAGATGGTAAAAGTGACTACATCAAAACAGAACAAAAATTTGTGAATTAAAGAAACATTAGGATTGACAATGAAGAACTATACGGTAAGAGTGACTAGACTTATATGGTATGACATACAATATACACTACTAGATGCACTTAACTAAAGGAAGACTAATTTAAATAGAAGGAAAAAGATTGTGAAGACTCACATGGGTTGAAGTAAAATGAAAGGATCTATAAAATTTAAATTTAAAAGATAGTATAATATATAAGAAGGGTAGATCAATTGCTGACCCCATACGTGGGACAAAGGTAAAGGTGACACTAATTTATCGTGGAAGTGTTTTCATTTAACAGCCTAATATGCAACAATCTTTGGGTAATGCTTAAAATAAAGGGACGAAAGCCAGTCAACCTTCCAGGATTGCAAAGACTTTAATGTGAACTCTGCTACTAAACGAATCCAGTCACTATAGCCTTCCACATTCACAAGCTCTGACAACTGCAACAGATTTTAGAAATTCAATGAGCATGAGCAAAAAGTTGATCAACTCAAAGCAAGATTTACATGCCAGAAAAAGAAATTCATAATCAGCATGAGAAATTACAAGCTATCTACACAATCTCACATTAAAATTCACCTTTTCAAGGTACAAAATCATCACAACAATAACCCCCTGAAGATAATCATTGTACATCAAAACAGATAGAGTAAACTGTCGAAATCCCCCCTTAAGTTGTAGCTAATTTTGGATATGCCCCTTAACCTTTTTTCTTAGAATACCCTTAAACAATGAAATTAGCCAATCTACCCGCTACTGTTGAATTTTCTCACATTTTCTGTTAAAGAATATCATGTACCCAGCACCACCCCTGCAGCCTTCTCTCTCTTCCCTTCCTCCCTGCCTCAAATTCCATCTCAGGAACACCATGGCTTCATCACCATCACCACCCCAACCCACGAAACCACCACCCCCACCCATGGGTCCACCATCACCAACGCAGCCACCACCCAAACCCCAACCCATTTCTTCTTATTCTTTGAAACAACCCATTTCTTCTTATTCTTTTGAACCCCACAACCCACCACCGAATTAATATCAGAGAGAGAGGTAGTGGGCTGGTTTGGATGAGCTGAGGGATGGGGAGGTGTGGGTATGGGTGGGAGACGAAGGGGTTGGAGGCTTGAAGCCGAGGAGAATAGGGTGGGTGCTTCTTTTTCTTTTTTCCTTCTTTTTTTTTCCAAAAAAATAATGTTTTTAATGATTGAAGTGTCACATGAGAGTCCTGTGACCCTTTTTAACAGCAAATTGGATGAAATGTGATGCATTTTACGGTAAGGGGAAATTGACTGTTTTTAACAGTTCAAGGGAAATTTATTCTAAGAAAAAAGGGTTGGGGGGTAGATCGAATCTCAACAGTTTATTCTAACAAATATCCAAAATAAAATGTAGACTATATATATACATACACACACACATACACATACGTAGTTATATGATTAACCAGAGATACCAAAAATGACTCTTGGGTATTTCTTACCAAAGAAAAAGCCTGATGTCAAAATTACCAAAAAGAATAAGATTTACCTGATAATTCACTCGGAAACGTCCCAGAAGACGACAATATTCATGATAATTATCATGATCAGCAAGACCTGATTTCAGTCCAAACGAATCATTACAAACCAAAACCCAACAGATGAAACATATAATTCTTAAATTAACCAATCAGATTTCGGGCCAGTCGTTTACAGTATTAACTCAATAGCTGACAAGTGTCTAAAACTCGGATAAAGTAAAATATAGATCAAAGTTTTATCATACTAAGGCATAAAGCGAGGCATTTTATGGAAACCCTCATGAGGCATAAGTCTTGATGCATTTAATGCCTTAAATCCCAATTATCTTTATAATAAAATGTATATATATTTGGGTCATATGCATTGATATAAAACGTATGGCTGAAATAAATAAAAATCGGGTCATGTAAGTATATGGGCTGGGACCATAAGAGAAAACTTATTAAAATACACGCCCACAAGTGAAACACTACATTTCACTAGCCCTATTCTTCTCTGCTTTTCACTAACCCCATCCCCTACCAGCATCTCTCATCTCTCACCGGTGTCGATGTCGTCTGGTTGCTCCCTCATCTCTCTGGTCAGATATGGCTCATATCTGCCCAGATCTAAGCTGTTGGGGGAGAAACAGACACACGGCGAGTGCAGACGCGCAGCACCTCTTTGCACCTCCATCACGCACAAATCGCACCTTGACAGTGCCTCCTTTACCTTGGGCTCTGCGTTCGGCCCTCCGATGCATAGGGAATGCACCTCGCAGTGAAGTGTGCCTGATGCGCGCCTTTTAAATCATTGATATAGATACAAATCCTAGCCCCACTCAATAAATGGCAAAGACTACAACCTAGAATAAGTATGGGTAAAAATCGTCCATAGTTTTTCATGCAAAAGCGTGAAAAAGCAAAATGGGAAAACAAAATAATATCTATAAGTTTATAAAATATATACATATACAGTAAGTTTCTAATAAGTATTATATCTAAGGAGTTAATAATTACCAAAAATGTACACAAACAAATTATTTTCCATTCATCATCATTAGAGTACAATATACATTACAAACAAACGGCAACAGAAAAGGGACAAGCCAACCGCACCTTGCCCAGTTTGTAGGATTTCTTTGGTTCCTGTCATTAAATGGGCCAAAAACTTAGAACGGGCAGCATCATTTGTGAACAACGAACGTCTAACAGAGGCTAGCCGCACCAAGCACTCCAGTGCCTAGAAAGAACCATAGTGAAAACTCAATTTCAAGGCATTAAACAACAATAAATACATATATTTAATTGGTGGGAGAAGAAAATTTATACTCCAACAAACAAAGACCAATGCATATTACATAGGGGGAAAAAAGAGACTTCCACTGCTGTATGCCTGGACTTAAATGAAGTAACTGTATGTGGTTGCAGTTATCGGGAACTACTAAAAATGTTCTTTCAGAGGATGTACTTTACACACAAAAACAAAAAAATAAATAATTAAACCAAGATAAAACATTTATTAGCCATTATGACAAGGATCCATCAACAACATATCCATCATGAGCAATAAATTAGCCCGAAAGAGACAGTTTTTTTTCTTTATTCAGTATTAGTACTTGCTAGTAATATTCTTCATTTATATCCTTATGTAAATTATATAAATTGACACCGAAAGCATTCCCAATCATTCAGAGATAAATTGAACCTCGTTCTGGGCTTTAACTACTCCAGTGTTTCATGACTTGAGATTCTTTCTTCAAAACATGAACAGCAAAGTTTCTCTCTTAAGTTTCTTGATCGTAGCTTAGGTGGCTTTATTCTGTTTACAGCCTGGTTAGGTGCTGTTTTGTGTTACACTCCTGGTGTCTAGTTTTTTGCAGGTTGAGGGTTGTATCTTTTGGGTGGACAGCTGGTGTATTCACCATTTTCTACTAATATAAGATTACTAGGTTTCCTACTTAAAAACTATATGCGTTGACCTAGTTACCTTTTTAAATCGCAAAATTTACCGAACATCTTACAGACACACTTAGATAAATATTCATAAAAACTTTGTGCATCAATACAAGCTCAGCAACAGTTATTGCTACTTGCCCAAAACACACCATAAATTTGGAAAATACCTATAGGCCAAACATTATCTATGACAACTTATAATGCAACCAATGTAAAAGCAAAAGATTGACTAGGTGGGCATACTAACTATGTGAAATTTGCAATCTGCCTGGTTTCAGTAGTTGTGAGAATGTTGCATGCTATGGACCTTCCATAGCTAAGGATTAAAATATACATACCCGCACATATAACAGTACTCAGGACTTACAGAAACATTGATGGAAATATCAATATCGGTAGAAATATCACTATTGGTAGATATATCGATATTGGTGGAGGTATCAGTATCGGTATCAGTGGAAATATCAATGAAAATAAATAAAAAATACCAAAATTTCCTTTATGACAGAGAAATTTAGAATGGAACATTAAGAAATGTTACAATCAACACTGCATAAATTAGGCATTTAAACTCTTTGAAGTAGCGTATCCATGCTAGACAGAAGGCATTTATAATGAAAACAATACTTGTGAGTGATCTATATACTCTTTAATAATTTGTGTATACAATTTGTATCAGATATATATCAATTTTGTTTTCATTTGTATAGAATAGAATTATATAAGTTTTACAACAACTTGGATTAATTATTTATTGATTTGAAAAATGATTTTTTATCGGTTAATAAGGATTATATTGAGAATATTTTAAGTAATATCGGTTATATTTGTCAACACAGAGTATTTGAATAATATTGATCACGTCCTACATTCATTGGCTGTGAATCGTAAACAGCCTCACCCCAAAATCATTAGCCCATTTAGTTTACTCATGTGTTATTGAGATGTTTAGTTTACTGGTTAACACTTCTACTTCGTTGCCAAAATTTATCTTAAATATGTTGGTTTTGAGAGAAATTCCACTGAAACACTGAAATACTACCCAAAGAGCTGATAAAACCAAAGTTTCTCCGATGTTCTGGAAAGATAGGATATCTAGAACCTTGTTCATCATGGGGTGAGGCTTTCCTACTTGTCCGTTGGAGATTGTTCTACTTTTACCTTGCAGGTGTATTGGGTTCACAGTTAAGGACCTTTTTTTCTTATTTCGGGGGGAATGCAGCTTTGGGGTCCAAGGCAGAATATTAACTGCAGAAAATTTGTTACCACAGAGCCATTTCATCACCTGACCAGCTATAGCAGAATGGGAAAGGCAATGAGTCTTCATCACTACATGGTTGCTGGGATTATAAAATTGAATAAAAAGAAAAAGAAAGGGATGTCCCTTATTCAAGAAGGCATTTTCTTCACTGTCACATGGTTGATGGAGCTATAAAGGACAAAAGAAAGAGATTTTGACTAAAAGAACTCAGCAATGTACCTTGTAGAGTGGTTCCAAAGGCTAAAAGTGGAGTACTTAGCTAGAAAATATAGTAAAATCACCAGTTGTTTTGCACTGTTCTCAACTTTCCTCATCTTGTATTTCTCACTTACTCCTAGGTTCTTGCTTATCTAATTTTAACCTTAACTATGTCATTCATTTGTGGATCATATAGCCTTTAATCGCTTAGGGGACCGTGCTGCATATGATCTTGGTACTTGGGCAACTTCATATGATTCTTTGAACTATTAAAACAACAGATGTTTAACTGGTTTCTTTTTTTGCCTTTTTCCTACTCTTTTCATCGGTATGCATAGGAATCAGGATAATTAACATGATGTACAAGTTCCATGACATGCATAACACCCTCATAACTCTTTTTTCTTTTCTTTTCCCTTTGAAAAGAAGGAACTTTAATATATCACAAAAACAACTACACAAGCAATGGACAAGAAATCCATTTCAGCATCCTCATAACTCCAAATATTTCTCAACCAAGTTAGGTTAGTTCACTATTAAAAAAATTTGGAGTTATGAGGATGCTGAAATGGATTTACTCGCTATAAAAAATCCAAATATGCCAAACATTGATGAGCACAGTATCATGCCCAAGTAAATGCCAGTTAAAAACTTGACAAAATTAAAAGAAAGTGTTGGAAAAAAAAAATGTGCCTTCAATCATCTGATACAAAACTTCCAATCACAGAAATCATCAACAATTAGTTCAAACAGAAAATTACATATACTAACCTCCTTTGAAAGGGGGGCCTTTGTAATGGCATAGTAATCAAAGAATACTTGAAGTGTTGATGGATCCTCCAAAACTGACCTCCAAGCAGATGGAATCTGTAAAATTACTAGAAAATTATTATTTATGATCCATTACAGAAGGGACTCCTTGGAAGACCTTCAAATGGTTAAAAATCCAAAACAGAAGAGGAAAATACCTGAACAGTACCAAATTCTTCAGAACTTTCATCAATTGAGGTCCCAACAAAATCAAAAGATAAACATTTAAGCGAAAGAGAAAGAGCCAACTCTTGCAATCGACTTGCAACTGTGCATCACAAGAAGTACAATATTAGAAAGCAGTGGTCAGGGAGAAACCCAAACAATTTCAGAATGAACGTCATCATATTACCATTAGTTTCCAGTTGACGCAATGAAGTTAAGGATATTTGGAATATTTGAAACAGAGACTGATCCCTGAAGGAGCAGGCAACCCTCCGATGATGAGTTGAGGGCAACCCAGGATTAGGCTGACCATTTAGTAGTTTATGAACATAGAGGCAAATGTTAGTCATTATATATTAAAAACTTGGATAGTTTGAAAACGAGAGGCCATTGATGGAAACAAAACAAAAGTAAGTTCAATTCTTATTTGCAAAATTGAGAAGTGACTTCGAATCAATAGTGAAACTAAATCAAATAATAACATGCCTACAGATGTTCGACCAAGGGCAAACTTTGAGTGCTCAAACTAACCTCTATTGATGTTCATGAAGAAGAAAATCAACAAATAAATATATAACCAAAAAAAAAAAAAAAATTCAACGAAACTTTCTGTAACTAAAAGGTAAAATATTGCCTTAATGATGATAGACTGAGGGAAAAAAAGATTGAAGTCTAACCTGATTCATCTCAGACACAAGTTGGCTCAATATCTTCAAACCAATGGCATAGTGATCAGATGTTGCCTGGTAAAACAAATTGTTTGTGAGTTACAGTCATCGGCAAAATCTACAGACTAGAATACATAAAATAGGGAACACAAAAAATAGGGAACACAACCGCTTCAATCTCTAAGTAGTAGCACATGTAATCAATATAAGGAGTAGCACATGTACTCACATGTAGTAGCACAGTTCTAATAGACCAATATTACAAAGCAAATGGAGCACATGAAATTCAATACAGTATAAGGAATTTGCTTACTGAGAAGAGAAGAAATGAGAAGCTACTAAGTATTAGAGCTTGGTTATTTGTCTGGTATCAGGAAATATTAGTAAATATGGGGTATCAGGGTGATTGGGGATATATCGCCGATAAGAGGGAAGAAATAGGCTTACTCATCCACCCCTCCCCCATCCCCCCACCCCCCACCCCCCTGGTATCTGTATCAACAGCTAAAAAAAAGGATATATCAGCCGATATTTTCATCCTTGGATGGAACTATAGTCTGATGGTTGTGTTTTCAGTGGTGTGGACGAAAAATGAAATAGAAGAATACTCAAAAAGTATGCTGCTGAAGTTGTGGGGATTTTGTGAGATAAAATTCGATTTTGGACCTCTCTATAGGATTCAGTTTCTTTTATATTTTGTGATGTACCATTGTACTATATATATGCGAACTGGAAGGATGTTGGCAGTTAAGATTCTGTTTATCTTAGATTCAATGTAATGCGGTTTTGTTGTATGTGTCCTGGTTGATAGTGTTAGTATTTTTATTCAGTGGTTGATAGTGTATGTTTCCTGGCTGATAATGTTTGTTCAAAGTATTTTTATCTTAGATTCAATGCAACAGCATTGCCACAGAATCCTAAAATTTTGAGTATCAAATGACGAACAGAAGTTCATGATGAAAATATACGCACATTAAATATGCACACATACATAAATAAATATGAAGGTTAGTACAATAGACCATACAAAAGAACATAGATTGCTGAGTACTTGAAGATGTTACAACTACAAGTTATAAACAGAAAGTCCCATCACCTGGTTCAAGAAGTTCATTGACTCTTTCACCACTTCCCGAAATCGATCATCATCAAACCACCCAAACTTGGTGAGTCGACATAAGAGTTGGATTAAGGATGCAGTCACAAATGGCTGCAACTCAGGTCCTCTAGTGGCCAAATAGTTAATAAGGTAACTCCCTACACAAATTTTCACATTGTTCAATTTCATACATTGAAGGTAAGATGCAAACAAGAAGAAGAATAACAAACAGATAAAGTCAGGGAGATTACGAATATCAAGACGAAGCTGCAGAGCAAGGCTATGGTCAGTGACTTGCTTCAACAAACTAGAACTTGCAAGCATCAACGCGTACGGAGTCACAGCATTGTCCAGAATGTATTGGCACTGTGAAATGTATTCGATGTTCACAGAAAAGCATTTGAGAGTGTTCTCAGCGTGGGCTCGTTCAACAGAGTCCTGCGAATTGTACAGCCTCTCACACAAAGCCTCCAGTTGCCGTAACCCTTCCATCGCTTCAAAAATCCTGTCATCAACGTCAGGTTCAGATTCTCAGCACAAGAAATTAAAGTAATCAGAACACATACACAAAATAGTAGCAGCATCTACTTTAGCCCAATATCAGTTTCCAAGAGATGAACAGTTCAAATGCCAGAGACAAACAATCATAGGTTTTCTCAGAAACCAAACAGAGCAGCCCAATAAATTTGCAACTAATTTCAAATGAAAAACAAAATGGAAAAGCATCAGTTCTGAATCTGCACAAGTAAATACAGAAAGAGAAAAGCATCACGGCATTGTAGAAGCCATGCAAATGATCCTAGGAGATTGAAATTCACAGTAGAACAATCTCCCAAGACAGTGCCAGAAGGCGGTTGTACCTTTTGCAGTGGATCTGAGATCGAAACCCTAGCGCCCAGTGGTCCTAATGTTGCATTGAAAATGGGAATTTCGACCGCACAAAGATATATTGGGATTCTTTTGGTGTTGGTATTGGATTTTCTTTATGCCCTGGTGCCTTGTGAAGGAGTCTACAATGGCGAGCAAGAGAGAGCACAAATGTGAGTTTTTTTTCTTTTTCTATAGAAACGGGCCCCTTAAATTTAGACACGGCACGCACGAATATATATCAGTGTAGCTTAGAGGATCCAAAATTAAATAAAAAAACATTTTTATTAGCTTAATTAACCAAAAAATATATATACAAATCAAATAGGGAAGATGCAACGGATTTGTAAAGGGTTGTTTGGTACAAAATTTAAATACCATATACGATTTTAGAAACTTATGGAATACGTTTTGAGAATAGAATTCGTGTGTGGCATGGTATTTTTTCAAATATGGTTTTCCTTGTATGTTGTTACTAAATCTACCCATGTTATTATTACCATATTTTCTAATTGGCTTCTTTTTATTCCTATGAATTTTATTTTTATTTTTATTTTTATTTGGTCAGATTATTCCTGTGATTTTGTGCCAACTATTGGATTTCGGGTCGTTTATCATTATTTTAAACACCACACACCGTTGGATTATCTATTTTAACTACATAGAACTGTCTTTCTTTATTATGAAGTTTGTTTTCCATTTACAGTTTTTTTTTTTTGGTCGTATTTCCATTTACAGTATAGTAATGCACTTTTGAAAAAAGGTTTGAGTTTGAAAATTTAGTTCCTAAATCGTATGTTTTTCATTATGTTGTTGCCAAATCTATTAATGTTATCATGTACTTTCTAATCATCTACATTTTGACCTAATTTTTGTCTCATAATTGTGTGCCTCTTGTTGGAGGATTGACATATGGTATTATCTTATTTCAAAAATAAGACTTGAGTTTTCTATTTGAGTGTTGGTATTTGTACCATATTTACTGATCACATTGTTGACCACTTCTTTAGTAGAGGTGAGTCCATATACATATGCAGAATTCACCTCTATTAGAGAGGTGGTCATCAATGTGGTGCAAATAATATTATTGTATTCCAAACCAGCGGACTTCATGTTTGTGTGGTAAATATTGCAAAAATGCTTATTTGTTGAAATGCCCCTTGTGGTTTCCAAATAGTCTCAATTTGCCCCCTCACGTTTTAAATGACTCAATCTCCCCCCTAAACTTCCATTATATGACCAAGGTTGCGCCATTCTGCTAATTTTCATATAAAAATAGTTAAATCAGCTGAAGTGGCATGGGTATTTTGGTAAATTTAAATATTAAAAAATCAAATTAAATATTAAAAAATATTTTAAATTATTTTAAATGTTTAAAAATATATAAAATAAAAATAAATTATGAATAACATTTTAATAATACCTAAGAGCCCCTCCCAACCCCTAAGCTCGACGATACCATCAAACCCTTCATCTTCTCTCTCTTCCCATCGACTCTTTCTCTCATCTCTCCATCTCCTCCCATGCTATCTCTCTCATCTCTCCCCTCTTCCCCTGCAACTTCAATCTAGAGGAGAGAGTGACGCCGAGAAATATCTCCTCCAAACTGTACCATGTTCTTTCACATAACTGAAGCAATTCCAAAGTCCACCATTTCCAAAATTTACAGAACTCCCTAATAAATAACTCAATAAATTTAAAAGTAAAAAGGGAGAGAAATCAATACCTACTGTGTGGGTGATGAATGATGAGTGATTGAAGAGGAAAAGAGGAAGGGGTGTGTAGGTGATGAAGATGGAGGAGGAGTGATTGGAAAGAGAACGAGGAATGGAGGAGAGAGAGCTGGTGAGAAGGAGAGAGACGATCCCGACGACAATTGAGGAGGGGAAGGTGACGTGGATGATAGAAGGATGGTAGTCAATGTTGATGTCAAGGCCGACTATTGTGGCGAGTAGCAGAGATCGGAAAGAGAAAGGGGTTGAGAGGGGCTCCTGGATTTCTAAGTTTTTTTAGAAGGAGATTGAATCATTTAAAACATCAGGGGACAAACTAAGACTATTTGGAAACCAAATGGGCATCTAAACAAATAAACCTTGCAAAAATTATGTGCCAAATGGGACTCGAACCTCTGACCTACTTGTTGGTAACAAGCACTTCTAACACTTGTCTAACCACTTTGTTGAAAATGAGTATAACAAATCCAGAAGAACCAAATAAATAAATATTAGCTTTAAAACCCTAACACATCTTTTTCCCCCATTTTCTCTAGCGACTCTTTCTTTGTGTGCCACATCATCTCCTTATTTTATTCTCGAATTGGATTTTTCTTCTCTCTCTCTCTCTCTCTCTCTCTCTCCCTGTTATCTTCTTCTTTTTCTCCTTTTTCCTCTCTTCCTAGTCACCACACTCTAAGCATGACATTCGTGTCATATTTGCAGTGTTCGTGTCAAGCCATTAAGAAAAGCGAGTTGACATGGCACAACCCGTTAAGAAAACGGGAGAGTAGATCTCTGCTTAGTGATGACAACGTCGAGGAAAGATGAGATGGGGTGGGTTAAGGTGGTTGCAAAGAGAAGAAAAGAAGTATGGCCTCGAATCGAGAGGAGTGCGGTAGATCTGACAATATTATACGCTCCCTATTAACACAACATGAATTCGTAAAAAAAATTTAGTATTCGGGTTGGGGTTATCGAGTTATGTTGATATCGTGTTAAGCCGTTAAGCTAACGGGTTTTGTTTATTCATAAATTCACGAACCCACCAGTTAAGAGGGGGTAATTTTATAATTTGCTATTCTAAAATCCCTACCCCTAGCATTTGTCTCTTCATTCTAATGGGTAGCGCTTCACTTTCTCTCTCTCCAACCTCATCTTCTATTCTTATTGCAATCTCTCTCTTGTTCTATCTTTGTCAATCTTCCATTTCCTTCCCTTCCTAGAACCTCTCTCAACCTCTTCTTCTTCTTCTTGTGATCTCACATATCTCTCATGTGCATGGTGGGTTTGATTTGTCTGTTACTTATTTTGTGGGTTTGGTGCAGATTTGCTTATATCTTGTAACTCCAATTGTGATTTATTGGTTTTCATTTAATTGATTTAGGCTTGGTATTTTGTGAAGTTGAGAGATTGAGTTATTAGGATTGGGAGAGGAGGAGAGAAAGATGAAAGGGGGGCTACAATGTGGCTCTGAAAGTTGAGTCCTAGCTACAAACCTTTTGGCATTGATTCTGATAAACTCTTCATACATGGATTGAGTAATTTTATAGACAATCTCAGGCTTCCAAGAAAGATCCAACTTAGGCATCATAGGGGAGTTGGTGGCCTCACTACCACCTCTAGTGACCTTTCTCTATTTTCTTTCTCAAGAAGTCAACATCCAATATCCACTGCAATACAATCCCCCCAACGATGCATGGAAAACAAGTTTGTATAGAAATATGCTTCTCAAATCCAAGAGGGTCATCCTTGATTCGGTGGGGCGAAAATCAAGAATCAACATGTAGCAAGAGGGTCGTTCACCTCCTTATAGCTTGCACCGAGGCGAGCATACCCTTTAGGTAATTCCTTTTCCTTCCATGGCTGAGGAACAAATGGAACTAGCACTCAGTGCTTAAGAAGTAGAGTAAACACTAGTAATTGTATGAAGGAAAGGAGAATAAACATCCAAAGGGACAAAATGTAGCATGAGATTGAGATCATGCAAATACAAATGTCTAAGCTCATTGCTACAAACCGCAAGCTCCAAACAACCAACGAGAAGTTGTCAACCTAATTATGCTAAAAGCTTGGTGACCTTATGGAACCGGTTGAGGAACCGCAGAGGGTGCACGAGGAGACTTTCAGCTTCCAAACATCTTGGAACTAGTATAAAGACTATCGTGAATTCATTGATATGAAAAGGCAGCAATTCACACTTACAAATGAGAAGTATGACCACAGAAAAGACTCGAGCAACTCCTATTACGTGCGTAACGTTGGGGGCATGAAAAATTCCATGATTCGAGACATCGCAGTTGCTCGAAAATATGAATATGATTCTTCACAACATTAACAACCAACTCTTGCGGATCGAGGAGGGGGCAGCACACGCCATGTTCATAGAATAGATCTTTTGCTCCCCACACAATATGGATTGTGAAGTCACCAAGAACCATGTATTACTAAGGGTCTGCGATCCAGTTCGACCAGATGGAGACCTTTAAGAGTGAAATGGATGCTCTATGAGGTTATGAGGCAGAAAGATGTCGTGTCTTTCAAACGAAACTCAATTCCAGAACAAGTATGCTATGTACATAGACGGGTATTACATCGTGAAGGATTTAAGTAACATCAAGTAGAAGCCTAAGGAATCACTCTGAAGCTATATGACTTACACTCATCCAACAAACAACATGTTCGCAACACAAACTCATCCCTGGGAAGTCCATTCCTTTTGACAGTATTGGTACACAACATCTCACAGGAAATGAGACAACCCCATGAGATAGGTGGAACTCTTTCTCACCTTGAGTAAATATTTAAACTGTGCAACCATAAAGACTAAATTCAAGGTCATGCATTGCCAACAGCCTACAACGCCATATTAAAATAGGCTTCCATGTGTGAAATAGAAGTCGTTGTCCTAGGATGAAGCTTATTGGTAAAGGTACCAACCCCCCAAGACATAATCACCATCAAAGGGGATAAAAAACATACATGAGAGTGCTATACCATGTCATGTCGGTTCACAAATAAGAATTCCATGGAAATCGGTGCCATCTTTGAAACCTGGAATAACGATAAAGGGATCTACGACCCTCACACTGACCACATCCGTGCATAGCGGAGACCAACTGAGGCCCTCTAAAAAAATCCCTATATCAAATGAGCATCCTAACAAAACAATACAAATTGGGGCTAGGTTAGCGTCCAATCTAAATGTGAAGATGCTTGCATTTCGGAAGGCAAACACTGAGGTTTTTACATGGTCGTATGAGGATATGCTTGACATTGACCCAACCATCACCACACATTGGTTCAACCTTGACCTTACCTTTTAGCCCATCCAACAGAAAATAAGAGCATATGATCCTGAATGCTATGACACTATGAAAAACAAAGTTGACAAACTCTTAGACATCAAGTTCATCAGAGAATCCTAATAACTCGATTGGTTGGCCAACGTGGTTATCGTAAATAAAGGAAGCACTTGCAAATGGAATACGTGTGTTGACTACATCAATCTCAATAAGGCTTGTCTTAAAGACAACTTACTAATGCCCCGAATAGGTCAATTTGTTGATTCGACCGTACGACACGAGCTCCTCAGCTTCATGAACGCCTAGGCATTCATGGTATAACTAGATATGCATACATCCATAAAACCATGAGCACATCTCTTTTATGATAGATGGGGGGTTGTCCTGTTAGGCCATCTCCAACCTAAGGGGTGGAAACCCAAATTATGAGTTTTGAGTCCAAAAAATTTCTCCAACCCATGTATTTTGGGGGGTGGAAATTTGAGAAATCTCAAATTTAGGGCGGAATTCCAGTCCCCATTATTGCCTGGACTGATATTTTTTGTGGACCCAAAATCTGCTTTTTTTTTTCTTGGAAGCCCACTTGCTAACCAAAAATTGCTGGGCCCCGCCGACATTTGCCTGTTTAGCCAGCATCTTGCGCCACACAGCTGGCCTACGTGACTTTTGATTCCATTCCAACGGCTACAATTTTAAAAATTGTGCTGTGTTGTTTTTTTTTTTTAAATTCCAACAACTATATTTGTAATCAACGATCAGGATTAAATTTAGGCAATTCTGAACGGTAAAATTTCACATCCAATGGCTCAAATTTAAATCCAACGATCAAAATAATATTTATAATTAATCTAAATCAGTTCCAACCCCAAAACTTATTCCAAACTCTATAAATAGCCATTCATTTGGTAAATAATCCACCAAAAATCATTTTTTTTCCTTTCTCCCTTTGTTATAGTTTTTCATTTTACTTTCATTCTTGTTGAAAATGGCCCAAAAACCCCAAAGAGGTGTGAATTGGAAACCACAAGAAGATGAGGCATTGTGCAAAGGGTGGGTTTCTATCTTTGAAGATGGGGCTATTGACACGAATCAATCAAACGGTTCATTTTGGTTAAGTGTGTACTAAAAGTTTTTCAAAAATGATCCGAGCAGGGGTGGAGCCACAGTGGGGTCACACGACCTCTTGGAAGCCATGGAAATTGACTTAGAGGTCCCTTGGAGCTGAGGGAGAGACCCCTTGGAACTACACACCAGGTGCTCAATGCTTTTCCTGAGGAAGAAATAAGTTGCGTAAGGAAGAAGAAGAGAAGTGTTGTTCTGTATTTTTTTAAAACTTCCTGAGCAAAACAACGTCGTTTTGACCCAGGAAGTTTTAAAAATAACCTGGCCCAGCAACTCCCCCCAAACCCACCCAATACTTAACTCATAAAACCCCCAAATTCTATTATTTTCTACCCTAGGTTCCCAACTCAATCTCCCACCCCCACCCCAAAACCCTCAACATGGCTGAAAAGGTTCAAGGCTGCGTTTGGAGCCTCATTTATTTGGCTTGTGGGCTTGACTTGCTTCACCAGGTTTTCATTCTCTTTCATCTCCATCTCTGATTTTATAAATTTATTGTTCTTAGTGTACTTAAACCTCTGTGCTACATTCTTTTATTAATTTTTGAGGAATTTAATCTTTTAGGTCATTATATAATGGGGTTCTTTGTGTTTCTAGGAGGTGGAGATATTTGTGATTCTAGCTGGTGGTGTGGAAAAGCTCATATTCAAGTAATTTTTAAACTCTAAATCTCTAATTGATGATAATACCTAATATTTTTATTGGATAATGATTTATTGGATTGGATGAATATTGATGATTTTGTGTGTGCATGATTTATTGGATTGGATGACAATAGATGATTATTTGATTTGTTGGAATTTAGGGTTTATGATTAATTTTGTGATGGACTTTTTGTCATCCCTCTGTTTGTTTATTTGTCTTAATAAAATTTGTTTCTTTTAAAAAATTGATTGACTGTTTGGTTTGATTAATTAATGTGTAGAATTATAGAACAATAAGAGAAAAGTAATAGAAAATTATCTTTTAGTGTGTTATTTTCATCTTAAAAAAAATATCCGAACTTTTACACTAAAACCCCTTGTAGTAACAATCCTGGATCCGCCACTTGGATTCCGAGCATAAGCGGAGTCAGGGTACGATCAACGCAAGCTATTGCTTCTCAATTCAAAATCATCAACCAACAATGTTCTCTATGGAAGACATGTATGACAAAGGCCAATGCAAGGTATGTGAGTGGCTCCAATCTTGAAGATGTGGTGAGTACCCATTTTTTTCAATGCTTATATTTATAATTCTAATTCTTTTCAATTATTAACTTGATTTTTATTTTATTTCATGGGTAGGATATGAATGCAAAAACAATTTTCTTGAATGATAATAAACCTCTGAATAGGCCTTTCAAATTGTATCATGCTTGGCAAATCTTAAAAGATTGCCCAAAATGGAACGACCTATGTGAATCTCCCACACAAACATTCAAAGATTCTTCTCATAGTGGCAATACAATCAATTTGGAGGAAGATGAAGATGATGTGGTCATGCCCACTCCAAGGCCGATGGGAAGAGATAAGCAGAATGATGAAAAAAAGAAAGGGAAAAGTGTTGAAGGTTATCTCAACCAAAGTGGAAAGTTCTTTTCTGAATTGGTTCAACAAGGAAATAAGGCAAAGGAGGATAGGAGGCGAAAGTTTGAGCTCCTACAAGAGCAACATGCCTATCAAATCCAACAGGATAAGGAGGCCAATGAACAAAGGATAATGTCCATGGACCTATCCAATTCTTAAACCCTGCTCCAGTAAAGGCTTCACTACCCACTTGTTCATAATTGGATTTAAAGAGATAGCAATAAAGACAAAATGTAGCATCTTTAGATACAATATACTCCAACCAATCAAATTCATCAAACCATTGGGGAATGAAGCGTCGATTAATTCATGATATATTACTTTGTGGGAAAGAATGACCTCTAGGTTGATAATGTCCTTTTTCTATTGAAGTTCTTGAACTACCCACATTATCCAAACTAACCAATGATGACTTTCTCTTACAAAATCTTTCCATAATTCTACATAAATTAATCCAAATAATAACTAAAATCAATTAAAGAGAACACCAAATTTAGGGTTTAGGAGAAAATAATGCGGGTTGTGGAGATGCTGAAGTTGGGTGGAAGGGTTTTGAATCTATTTGATTTTTTTTTTTAAAAGACCTGGACCAAAAAGACGTTGTTTTGGCCAGGTCATTTATAAAAAAAATTCACTGGGCAGGGCCTAAAAGACGCTGTTTTGGCTAGCCTATATTTTTTATATAAAAAAAATAGAAGCGCATTGGGCAGCTTCTTCTTCCTCACACCAGCAACCCTCTCCTTCAGTCATTCATGGGGTCACACAGTTAAGTAAAGGGGACCTTCTAGCTTGTTTTCAGGCAGTCCATAAGGTCATTTGACCCCATTGACCCCACTGTGGGTTTGTCCCTGTTGACGATCACCTCTTCGATCGCCTTATCAGACATCTCGTATTCTAGATATAGTAATTTATCAGATATAGAACAATTAGAAAAACAACATTGGTTGTAAAATGAAATAATTTATAAAGACAAGAAATTAAAAATCTAATAGTTGATAATAATAAAAAGTGTGTTTGTTGTCCGAACATGAAAGTTCTTTTGATTCTATTTATCCACACTTGAGTGTAGCATTTATCTAGCACTTCTGGACTCCAGCGAAACTCCTTAAGAAAGGTATATATCCTCATTATTAAAGTTGCATATGTCAAAGACAAAAGAAGCCTAGAAAGAAGAGAACAAATATCCAAAGGATCTACCTTCACGCTAATAAATCTTAACTAATCTTTGTATGGAAAAAATACCAACTCCGTAAAAAAATTCATCAATTGTACTTTGTGTATTTGGCCTTTACATAATATTATCCTATGCTATATTTAATAGAATACATTCTTCTAGTGTTTTGTAACCATTTCTGGTCCTTAAACACCTGTTTTTTGCAACGTTTACTAGAAATTAACCAGTTAAAGGCTCATTAAGAGACCTTGACACCATATCAATGATATAATATCATTTGCAGTAAGTAGTTTAGCTTCAATAGGATTGTAGAGACCTTTGGCTACTAGAGAAGCTCCTCGTTCAAAATCTGTGATGACACCCAAAATATTCCAATATTGTGAAACCATGAAAATCGACCAAGTTCTTACCACATCCAGACCTATCATTTGGAGAAACCGACCACAGTCAGCCTCTCTCAAGTCTCAACCTTGCCGCCACTCTCACTCAACCTCAGCCTCTCTTAAGTCTCTCTTTGATCTCAACCTCATCCTATTCACCTAGCCTACCGTGGTATTCGTGACTGTTGCCTATTACTATGTAATAAGTAACAGATATTATCTGTGGCCTTTATATGGTTATGACCTCAGATATTTCCTAAACTCCAATGCGTAAAGGTTTTCCGTATGCCAAAAGAACGTTGACTCCTGATGCCTAAATCTAAAACAACATTAGTGGTTTCAAAAGGGAGGAGGCTCAAGAGGTATTACAGCATTAATATCTCTTATCCTGATGCTTGTTATGAATTACGACATCGTAGAAACTAATAGTGTTGTTGTGAATTATGTTATACGCCATCATTTTTTCTATTTTGCAAACGTGAAAACCCTTCAATAGTGCTAGTTGTTATATAAATGTTGATGCTACTATTAGTTTTAGGCATCAATGGTTAATGAAGTCTCGTGGTTGTTTTAATCTTTTAACTTCAGCTGGTTTGATCTTTACATGTTCCACATCACACTTTACTTGGTTACTATCTTAGAATATAAAAAAGGCATCATTTCCAAATCATGTTGTGTTGTCGTTGCACATAAGATATATATATCAATTTAAATATGTCCATACTTGTTGATATATAAGCAAAATACTTGAATGAACCATACTTGTTACATCCAAATCACAATTTTTCAAGCCCCACACCACAAATTATCCATACTTGTCTACATATAAGCAAAATATTAGCTAGAAAGACATGTAAAATGAAGGAGGAATGTTTAGTTCCATCAAAAAGCCACTCTAGGACATGAGTTGCCAACTCTTCTCGCACCTCATCCAATTGCATTTGGGTGTACGTGTCCTTCTGTCTAGCTCTATACTTAAAAAATATAAATAAAAAAACAAGAAAAGAGCATGTGAAATGTAAACACAAATAGTAGAAATATGAACATAAGCTTAAAAAGTGTAAGGTACTAAATTTGCATAAGATATGTTATCACTTCAAATTGCCCAATATACAATTTTACCAAATTAACACAAATAACATTTCTTCTTAATTAACACAGACACAGCTACCAAAAATACACAAGTTTTCATGTATTATAACACAACCATCACAACCATACAGATATAGTTTAAGGCATACTCTAAATCAACCATACCTTTAATTATATCCCAACCATACCTCCAATCTCTCGACAAGACAAGTAATCTTTCAACAAGGCATTGTAATAAAATCCACATTCCCAAATCATATTACATTATAGTCCAAAAAACAGAAGTTGCATAATTTCCATTAGTACCTGATTTCGAGCATGATTTTCGTGTGGAAAGGGGGGACAAGTAGTATGCTCACTAATTAGAGCATTCACATGTTTTCTTCTTGTGCTTCCCAAGTGAACTAAAGTCAGTTTTCAGTGCTTCTCAATAGGTCACCAGTCTCTCTATCTCTGAATCTTCCTATTCTTTCAACTTGATTGAATATTGTACTCAATCTTTCTTTTCTCTCTACTTGATGGTATGAATTTTTTTTGCAAATGTTTTCAGATTTTTCTCTATTTTTATTTAGGTTTTTTGCCAATTTTTTTTGTTCTTGAATATCTCTTTCTTTGGACTCCTTCTTAAGATCTTTTCTTTGTTCTTTTGAATGAGATAATTAATAGTGGCTGTGTTTTTCATATTATAATGGCTAGATTTGCTAGTTTAAGGATTGGTTTATGTGAAGAATTGAAAATTTTCCATTAGGTGAAATTTTTATAATAAATAGGTTAGAGAACATAGTAAGAATGCTTCTTACATAAAAGATTTTTTTTATAAAAAAAAAAAAACAAGAAGAAGAATAAGACTTGGAATAACAAACTTATGCAAGGTTTTTAGATATTTTTTTTTTGGGGGTTTTTAATGTGGAGTAGAAATGGGGTCATTGTTTTGCTTTTGTAGTGAAAGGGAGAGCATTAGGGAAGAGGTATCAGGAATGCATGAAGAAAAGAAATATGTCAAAGTTTTGGTTTGTCTTTTTAGACCCAAATAGCTGATAGCTCATAACCAAAACAGAGCTTTGACATATTTCTTTTTTGCCTCATGCCTCTAGGCTTTACAACCTTTATTGTTAGCAATGGGTGGTTCGTCTTTTTAAAGTTTTTATACTCATTTTTCTGCAATTCTTTCGATTTTTCTATAGGTTCTTTGCTATGGGTTATTGTTTAGTGTAGGGTTTTTATGAAATTTATCTGAGGACATTAATTGGATTGTATGAATGTTTTAGGTTCTGTCTTGGGTTTTATTTTTATGTTTTATATGTGCATTTTATTTTAATATCACAACTAGCTAAACCAAGATTGTTTTGTTTGTATAACAATTATTAGATATGGATCGAAGAAAGATTTAGTTGATCTTATTGTTGGAGTTGTGGCATTTAGAGACAATGTGTGCTTGCACTATTCTTGTGTTGATAATAGTTAAATCGAGAAGGAGACATATTGAAAGGCGCTCTTTGAATAATCGTTCATTGGTAAGACGTGAGACTCTTTTGCGTTATCTTGATAGTATAATAGGAAATAGTGATATAAAATGTGTCAGCGAACTTAAAATGGATAGAAGGACTTTTGGTCTATTATTTAATTTACTTTGCCAAGATGGAATGGTAAAAAATGATGTCTTTGGAGGAGCAAGTATGTGTGTTCTTACATGTACTTGCACATCATGTTAAGAACCGCACTATTAATAGTAGATTTTTTCGGTCATGAGAGACCATTAGTAGGTATTTTAATTCCATCTTGCAAGGAGTTTTGCGATTACAGGACATCCTACTAAAAGTCCTGGATCCTGTGTGTTATAATTGTGAGGATTCTAGGTGGAGAAGGTTTAAGGTATGATCGTAATGTCCAACTAGTGATTCTCTTGCTTTTGTGCAACTTAATGAAAGTAACAAGTTCTATTGTTTAGAATTGCTTAGGAGCATTAGATGGGATTTATATTAAAGTGCATGTAGTCAAAATTGATAAGCCAAGATACCGGACAAGAAAAGGTGAAAGTGCAACAAATGTGTTGGGTGTGTGTTCAAGAGATATGCAATTCATATTTGTGTTATTGCGTTGGAAGGGCTCCGCATCGGACTCTAGGGTGTTTCGTGATGCCATAACTAGACCCAATGGGTTAAAGGTTCCTAATGGTAAGGCATTAGTTAGTTTTAAATTTACAAGGAATTGATTTTGTATGTATACATGTACATACTAATAGGAATTGTCCTTTTGATTATTACGATATTATTAACAAACTCAAGTAGTCCACAACACTCCAACACAAATGACAATGGTTTTTTTTTTTCTTCTAGTGGTGCCTATTTGTTCTCCACTAATTATATATTTGTAAGATCATATCATTCCTTTTTTCAGTCCATTAGTCAGACGGTCCGATGGTGCCAAGCATATCACCTTCTACCATGTTTTCTCCATCTTCAAGTTCATTTATTTCATGCTCTATTGGATCTATGGACATCTCCCTCCTAATGAGATTATTTAGAAGGCAACAAGCGACGATTATTCAACATTGGGTGTTTTATTGAATAGAAAGATGGACTCCTAAGTATGGCCCACATAGCTTTTATCAAGCCAAAACGACGCTTTATAACGTTCCTCGCAGATTCCTTGCATCCTATAGAGGAATAAGGTATCACCTATCCAAATGGAGAGATGGACATACCCTTTCCAACCATGAGAAATATTTTATATTAGTTATGTATTGATCCCTTTTCATATTGAAAAATATATTTTTTTGTTTTGCCTTATTTATAAACATAGCATGGAATTTGGCAGGTATAGGAATGGAAAATGGTACCTGTTCACAATTCTGAATCATCAGTGAAGAAATGAACGAGGCGTAAATGGCTTCCATTTGAAGAAGATGTATTGTTAACTATTCTTGAGGATTTTGTTACTTGAGGTCATCAATGTGATACAGATAGCTTCAAATATGGTACATTGGTACAAATGGAGAAAGTTTTGAATGTTTTATGTACCAATTCAAATATAAAGGCAAATCCACATATTGAGTCAAAGTTGAAGAAATGGAAAAAAAAACATATAGCATAATTTATGACATGTCAAATACTAATGGGTTTGCATATGTCAAAAAGTGTATCGAAGTTGATAGTGATGATGCTTGGAAAACTTATGAGCATGTATGTGTTCAACCAAATTCCAATTTTCTATTTTCTTTGAGTTCATGGATGCATATGCTTTATTTTGTTTATTATTGAAACATGTTGAAAGTAAACTAATACATGTCTTGTTTAATCATAGCGCAGGAAGGAAGCAGAGAGATAGAGAAACAAATATTTTCTAATTTATGACAAACTTGCTAACATATTTGGAAAGGATCGTGTTATTGGAAAAGGATCCAGGTCCAAGTGGAGATGATGAAGGAGCAAAGCCACAATGAGATTAATCCAAGTGACATTGCAGCTGAGAATGAATCTCCCATGTCCCAAACAGGCACATATCTACATAGTGGGCTGTCCTGGGCTACAACCCATACCAATATTTTTTTGTATTTCTAATACCATGTAGTATTCTTAAGAGAAAAAAAAACTTAACAGAGATAGCCCATCCCACAGTTGAAAGTAGAGCCCACTCATCAAGCCTTAGTCAAACTAACGTGGGTTCAATCCGAAGGATGCAAGTCATGCTTCTAATTGTCAATGCCTAACTTCAACATCAGGAGATCAACCACGTCCCGACCCATGCCTGATGATCACCCAAGTGTTCCTCCAAACCTTGGTCCTGGTACTAAGGGCCAAAATTGTGTTTAAAATTGCCTTTGTTGGTTTTATTATTAATATTTATAAAAAAAATTAAAAACCTAAAATATGTATATAAATACCTCAAAATTTCTACAAAAATTTACCCACTCATTTCATTCCACATTTCTTATAAATTCTATCGCATTCTCTACTTATTCCCAACTTTCCACACTTTTTGTTTTTGTCAAAAATTTTCCACACTCATTTCATCCAAACATTTTCTACAAATTTATTTTCTTTACTTATTTTTTTATTCATATTGTTTGAAAAATGTCCCGGACTTTGAAGTGACGAAATTGGTCACAAGTGGAAGATGGCATTGTGGATACTAACCAAAGATAGCATTGTGGGTACTAACCAAAAAAGCATTGGGCTTTGGGAACACATCTTACAAAAATACACAGAGGCATAATCAATCCTCCATTTACGAAGGAAGGAGATGAAGTTGTGAGATATTGAATCGAAAATACTCCATTTATTGACATTTGAAGGTGAGGATAAGAGGTGCCACGTCGACAAAAATCAAATAGGAAATCTGAATAGTTGCTCTCGGACTGACACGTGTCACTCAAAAATTATATCCAAAAAATTATTAAGATTCCTCAGGACAAGACGTGCCACGTGGACACAAAATCTTATCAGAAATCTTGTTAAATGCTTATCAACGTACATGGGTCATATATGGAATATTGTCTCTAAATAGTAGTTCAATTAAATTAAACAATACATAGTTGTGGAATGTATGAGTGTTGTACCATAGTTTTTCTCAAAATAATAAAATATGAAGGGCCCTAAAATATAGCCCTGCATGATTGGTGTTGTGTCGATTCAGCTGCACCAAAATGGATTCAGCTGCATCCTCAACTTGTGATACTCGCAAGTGCACGAGCCGTTCGGTAGTATAGCATATGTAAGTGCGAGGTCGATTCCACAGGGATTGGTGATTGAATGATCCAATTCAGTTTCCTACACAAAACAAAAATGAAAACAAAAGAAACAAAACAAGAAGAAAGAATGTACATTACAATAAAAATAAATTAAAACTAAGAAAACATTAAAGAAACTAAGAGAACTTTGAGGAAGGAGAAGAAGTGTTTGAGAACTTTGAGGAGGGAGAAGAAAGTGTTTGAGAAGTGTTTGGGAGCTTTAGAGAAGGGAGAAGAAAGTATTTGAGAACTTGGAGAAGAGAAAGTTGTTTGGGAAGTGTTTGAGAACTTAGAGAATTTGGTGAAGGAAATGGGAGAAGTGTTTGGGAAGTGTTTGGAGAAGAGAGTGTTTGAAGAATTTAGAAGAAAAGAAAGGAAAAGTGTTTGAGATTTAGTACAAAGAAAACTTAGTAGAATGATCTTATTACAACAATTGAGAACTACAAAGGGAAACTAAGAGAATTTGAGGGAGAGAAGGGAAGGGAGCTCTAGAGAAGTGTTTGAGAGCTCCCCCCCTTGGGGTGTGTTTACAAGCTTAGGAAACCTCACTATTTATAGGCCTAAGGAGGTTGAAAATCTGAATTATACAATTGAATTATGTAAACACACTAACTTCACCTAACACACTACACTTAATTCACCAACCTAACCTAACACACAATTGCATTTGAAAACAATTCCTCTTGTCTTTAGGCTTAGTGTTGCATCATCCACTTCAACATCTTTCAATTCATTTGGTTGCTGCAAAATTCCACTCAAAAATAAGTATTGAATATGCTTCACCAAACTTTCCCACAATCAACAACACTTCATCATGCATATGTCATGCATGACAATGCATTGCAGCCAGCTTGTGGGTTCGTTTTGGGCTTGTGGCTTCAATCTGAAAAATCTGGAAAAATATGGATCTTGAAGCTCTTTGAATTATCTTTCCAAGCATATGCAGCCCAACGCAAGGAAAAATCGGGAAGGCCTTCAAATGTTATTTTTGTCCCGGTAACGCAGATGCTGCCGAATTTGACCTTAAGTTGCCAAAACATGTATAACTTTCTCTAGAAGACTCGGAATCATGAACCGTAAAATTCTACAGAAACTAGACTTCGGTAGCTTTCCAATGATGTATGGCTCATTATCTGGTTCTTCTTGAGCAAGTACAGTCCAATCCGTGAAGTTGGTTGATCTGCAGACACCATTTTGAGCTAAGTTGTCTCCAAAATGCAATTAGTGAGTCTCAAGCTTATTACACTGAAACAAACACAAAACTTATTAAAAGCACAAGTTTAACTCAAAAACATAACCAAATCATAAGTTAGAAGGGTACAAAATGATATGTAAATATGCACCGATCAAATACCCCCAAACCTAGATTTTGCTAGTCCTCGAGCAAAACAAAAGGAAAACAAAGATAAAAACAAACAAGAAGTTAACTAGACCACTTTCGTAGGTAACTCGATTGCATTTAGCGTATGCAACAAGCCTTTAAACCTCTAGGCATCCCTAGTAGGAGAAGTTGTGTCTCCTGAGGGTTTAACATATACGATACCCACAAACGTTTTTCTAACTCTACAAAACAAAATGGTTAGAAAACTTATTAGATTTGTTAGTCCTTAAGCAAAACGAAATAATAATAATAATAATAATAATAAACAAACAAACACAAAAACAAAAAATATAAATATATAAAAAAAAGAAAACAAAAGAAAACAAAAAACTCAAAACAATCTTCCCGAACGTTTCTGAAGAGAAATGACTCATGCACATGACTTAAACGTTTTAACAATAAAAGCTATATTTTAGACATTATTCACAAGGTGGCAAAGTTCAAACACAACATGCTCAAAGTGTGGTAGTGTGATAGCCAAATGCAACAAATTTCTCAATCTTAGTTTTCACACAATTTCAAAAATCATACAAAGCACAAGTTCAACTTCAAATCTCACCAAAGTTGTCCTCTCACAAATGAATCACTCGGAAGAGGGTTATAATGCAACACTCAGTTATAAACATGAGATTAGAGTTAAATCATAAGGACTTAACTCAAAATAGAAAAATGAAGAACTTGCATTAATATGATCTCAAGAAGGATGCCAAACACTTAAAAGTAAAAAAATGTATGCAATTCAACCACATGACATTTAAGATCAATTTAGGTCTTTAACATAGGTTGTAATGGGGTCAAGGGTGTAAGGTGAGTAAGAAATGAAGGGTATGGATAAAACAAAGTCCAAGGAACTCAAAATATAAGAGCATAAAACAATTGTTTACAAGACTTCGAATCATCACGATTAGATTTTTTTCTTTTACATGATCAAAACTCCTTATACCTTCATTTACAATGATTCACTCCTTTATTGAATAACCACCAATTTATTTTGAAGGCCCAAAAATGAATTTTCAATCAACCACCACTTTTCTCTTTTCTTTCACCAATTGTGTGAATTTTTTTTTTTTTTTTTTAAATGTAACACCTCTTCCCAAACTTAGCATGAAAAACACATCCCAATTAAAGCTCATGAGTTCCTTAGAAAGGTAAATATTTGTTTTTCGGGCTAAGGTGAGGAAATAAAATTGGTAAATGAAAGAAAAAGTTTACATGTAGGCTCAAAATGGTTAACAATGGAAAATCATGCATAAGCATGCATAAGGTTAGCTTGAAAGGCACAAACGATCCAAAGAGGGCCTTAATATCATTTCTTAAATGTCATGAAATCAAATTGCATAAGAATGAATGACTTTTAAGTGTTCAACCAAATCAATGAATAATGAGATCAAACAACAACTTAGATGACAAGAAAATAAGAGTATGTGTATAACACTCATGAAATGAAGTACAAGGCTCAAAAGCTCACTTTATATGGTTGGTTATATAAGTCTAATTTATGCTTCATACAATTCTTTAGATCATGCAAATCCTTTAATTGGAAAATTATGAAACAAATGGCAAGTGTAAAGATGGTTTCAAGCATATCATGCCAGAACAATGCCAAATTTATTTATTTATTTAAATTTAAATTTTTACTCTTTTTTTTTCTTTAATAATTTTTTTTTTATAAATAAAATAAAATGAAATCCAATTTTCATTTAAGTCATGCAACATTTATCACAATCTCTTCATATGTGTTCGGAAAGTGACTCAAAAACAAAATAAAAAATAAAAATAGAAGCAAGACTCAAAAATAAAATTAAAATAAAAATAAAAACAAGCAAATAAAAAAATTTAAATTAAGGAAAAACCAAATTTACATACTAAACTCTAATACCCCCAGACCTATAAATGAACATTGTCCTCAATGTTTAAAAATTAGCCACAAGCAATGTCATAACAAGAAATGAAAGGTACTAAAGTAAATATAAATCACAAAACACACAAGAATTAAAATATAAAATAATTACAAAAATAAAAATTACAAAACAAACGAACGAAAAAAAAAAAAAAAAAAAAAAAAGAAAAATAAAATGAAACAGTAAACCCTAATCACACAATTCTGAAACCCAAAAAAAATTTGAAACCCAAAGCCCACAATGAAGTCTGAAGCCCACATGTTCAATTTTTTTTTTTTTTTGAAGCGTGAAGGCGGGATTTCTAAAAGAGATAATGTGGTCCTTGATGTTTCGACAGAGCGAGACACATGTTGACAAGTAGAGGCACCGTATTTTTCACAAGCGGAAATTACGGGCTCATGGAAAGGAGCAAAGACTTTGTTGAACGCGTCCGTTCAGACAAAGCAAAGTCGTGATAAATGAGTTGGATACAATTGGAAAACGCGAAAGTTGTGGGACTCGAGGAACGCTAGAGATTCAGAAAATGGTTAGACGCTGCAATGGCTAGGGTTTGTCAAAGACTATATCTATAAGAAAGAAAAAGAAGGGGATAAACAAACTCAGAAAAACAAAAGAGAAAAGAAGCAAGAAAAAGAAAAAAGTGAGAAATCAAATGGCCTCTTCCTACCCATTTTCGTTGGATCTCAACCTAGCTCCACCGACTCAGACATGGGGCCAAGCAGCGGCACCAGTATGGGTACCCTACTTTGCCTCCGCAAGGGGGCCTGTGACTGTCAATGACTCAATACTCCTGGACAACGATGTTGCCATTGGAGTTGGCAGAAATTTAGTAACTCCTAAAGATATACGTGTGTTCGGGACAAGGGATGACAACCGGGTCACGAGTGATGCCCTGGCACTGAGCGTGCAGAGTACAGCATGTGTTGCAAGTTTGGGTCATCGCCTACTTGCGAAGTCCCATGAGGTAGAGATTCTGAAAGGTCAGTTGGCGGCGAAGCGAAGTATGGTTGAAGAGTGTCAGACTGCTATAAAAAGCTTGAAAAGGGAGAGGGCAAGGATAGTGGAGGTGAATCGACACCAGCTAGAAGTATTGCGGGACGAGAATAAAAGCCTATCAAAGATGGTAGAGTTGTATTCTCGCGACATGAGAAAGCAGCTGGAGGACCTAGACCGACCGGGTAAACGCAAGCAAGTAGATCGCGAGAGTAGTTACACTCAAGCTAAGATTGCGATCTTTGGGAGCTCAAGTGGTGAGCCCCAAGAGGCTGTACGTGAAGCCCCGGAAGAGGAGAGCCAGATGGCCAAACTCAAAGCTCCTATGGTCGAGACACCCTAGCGCTCTGAAGAAATGATTTCTACCTGTTTTTATTTTTTTGGTTGTTTTTGTTTTTGTTATTTTGGTTTCGGAAATAAAAGAGTAAAGTTGCAGAAGGAAAAAGAAAGAGACAAAGAAAACACATTTCCCACTTAAATCTAACAAAAACGACAAATGGAAAAGAAAGCACACTTCCCAAACTTAAATAAAACAAAAATAATAAACGGAAAAGAAAGCACAGTTCCCTAACTAAAATAAAACAAAGATGATAGCCGAAAGGGAAAGGCAAAAACACAAAGCTCTAGAAAATGAAAGTAACGGGCAAAAACATAAAACACCAGAAAAACACGGAAGTAAAAAGAAAAGTAAAGTGAAAGTAAAGGTGCTCCCCCTTGAAGCGATTAGGTCGAGCATGCCCGGGAAATCCGAAATGGTGTTGGCTCTCTCTCATCAGCATATTTCTATTTAAACCATATCTCTGCAAGCGGATGATACCCAGCATTTCTTCCTGCAAACTCAAGGAAAAACATCAAAAAATTCAGAAGCAAACCAAATGGCATCCTCATGCACTCACCTTGATGATCTCAACCTTGAGCTCTCACTTGCACCACCGAATGCCCAGAAGGGCTCGTCCAAACCCTGTCTTCCCAAACTCCACATATCATCACGGTACGGCCTTAAACTTTGCTGAGGTAATACCGAACTTTTCTGAGGCAGTGCCGAACAGAGCAGTGCTGGGCAGCATGATTGGCAGTAAACTCACATCGGCAGATCACCTGCATGTGGCACAGAGGTCCTACAAGGCTGCAGTGGAGGAGTCCCACAATTTAACGGTGCTCCATGCGGTCTCGGCTACCAATTTAGGCATGCGATTGTTGGCGAGAACATGAGAGTGTGCCGCGTTGAGCGAGGAAGTAGCTTCCTTGAAAGCTATGGTGGCGGACCTCCAGAAGCGGCTTTCCTTGCCAATCAGCATGTAGAAGCGCTGGAGAAAAAAATGAGGACCATGTGGAGCTGCTGCAAATTCTGCAAGTAAGAGAGAATAGAGGCATGCCCTGAAGATGAAGATGAAGATGAAGATGAAGAAGTTGTTTTTTATTTTTAATTTACTTGAATGTTGTTTTTTTTTTGCAGTGAAATAAAAATGTGTTTTTAACACTTAGAAATAAACTAACTAACCACACCACGTAAATAAATACATAAACTAACTTAACAAAACAAAAACAAAACAAAATAAAACAAAAACAAAGACTAAACAGAAAAAGAAAATAAAGAAGAAAAAAAAAACTTGATTTAAAAACACACGAATATACAAGCAACTCACGGATGACCAGTTAAGGGCCTCAGAAAACACAGCCAGGGGATTCCGGAAGGTTGGAGGGGTCACAGTGGTCCCGCTTAAAACCCAAACTTGTTAGACACCGAAGGTGTCTCCTAAAGAACTCCTAGACACTGTATTGACGGAAGTGCTTACTGGAGTTACCATAAGTCAGCTCATATGAAAAATCTTTTTGAATTTTTGAATTTTGAATTTTTAGTTTTTAAGATGAGAAAAAAAATAAGATAAAATGAGACAACAAACCATAAATGAAAATGAACTAAGTACTCTAAACAAACTCAAACAAATGACATAAATTGTTATACTAAAAGAAACAAACCAAGAAATAAACAGAATTTAAAGAAGAGAAAGGATTGAAATGCTCCCCCTTGAAGCGATTAGGTCGAGCGTGATGCAATTGGAGGTCGCGACTTCTCCCACTGCTCCACACTTCCTATTCTTATGATTGAGGTTGCCATCTCTCTCCATTTTTATTGAGCTATCATAAATTGCTAAAACAGACACAGAAAACTTGAAACAGAATTAAAAGATTAGGAAATAAAAACTAAAATGAAAAAGAAAATCAACACACGTCCAATTTCATGCTTCAAAGTAATAAGCAGCAAAGTAAATCAAACTAGCTTATGAAGTTCGTTCTTTCTCAAATATGATTATCCATATGGTGTGTGGTTTTAATCAAGTATTCAGAAAAAGCATTTAGCTATGGTGTTTAGTCTAAACCCAAATTCCGAACCCATTAAGAACAAGAAGAACAATAAAGAACCAAGTAGAATTTAAACATGGTGTTTGTCTTCAATATCTACCCATTCATTCACTAATCAGTCCAAGAGTCATATGGTGTTTATGTAAACTTGAACAAGATATTTAATTAAGAGCAAGTGAATGAAACCATAAACTAGAAATAATCAACATGCTACTTGAACCCTTTTCTTTTTGTGTTGTGTAAGCTGGGACTCAAACCCAGTTCTCTTGCTTGTCAGGCAATTGTCCTTGTCCGTTGGACTACAAACACAACTTGTCAATTAACGTCATTAACTTTAAAACATGAAACTGTCTAGTTATATACAAAAAACAAAAAATAAATAAAAAGTAGGAAAACCAAATAGAATCAAACAATGTTACCGATCCCCGCAACGGCGCCAAAAACTTGTTGCGTAGATTTCAGCTGCACCAAAATGGATTCAGCTGCATCCTCAACTTGTGATACTCGCAAGTGCACGAGCCGTTCGGTAGTATATCATATGTAAGTGCGAGGTCGATTCCACAGGGATTGGTGATTGAATGATCCAATTCAGTTTCCTACACAAAACAAAAATGAAAACAAAAGAAACAAAACAAGAAGAAAGAATGTACATTACAATAAAAATAAATTAAAACTAAGAAAACATTAAAGAAACTAAGAGAACTTTGAGGAAGGAGAAGAAGTGTTTGAGAACTTTGAGGAGGGAGAAGAAAGTGTTTGAGAAGTGTTTGGGAGCTTTAGAGAAGGGAGAAGAAAGTATTTGAGAACTTGGAGAAGAGAAAGTTGTTTGGGAAGTGTTTGAGAACTTAGAGAATTTGGTGAAGGAAATGGGAGAAGTGTTTGGGAAGTGTTTGGAGAAGAGAGTGTTTGAAGAATTTAGAAGAAAAGAAAGGAAAAGTGTTTGAGATTTAGTACAAAGAAAACTTAGTAGAATGCTCTTATTACAACAATTGAGAACTACAAAGGGAAACTAAGAGAATTTGAGGGAGAGAAGGGAAGGGAGCTCTAGAGAAGTGTTTGAGAGCTCCCCCCCTTGGGGTGTGTTTACAAGCTTAGAAAACCTCACTATTTATAGGCCTAAGGAGGTTGAAAATCTGAATTATACAATTGAATTATGTAAACACACTAACTTCACCTAACACACTACACTTAATTCACCAACCTAACCTAACACACAATTGCATTTGAAAACAATTCCTCTTGTCTTTAGGCTTAGTGTTGCATCATCCACTTCAACATCTTTCAATTCATTTGGTTGCTGTAAAATTCCACTCAAAAATAAGTATTGAATATGCTTCACCAAACTTTCCCACAATCAACAACACTTCATCATGCATATGTCATGCATGACAATGCATTGCAGCCAGCTTGTGGGCTCGTTTTGGGCTTGTGGCTTCAATCTGAAAAATCTGGAAAAATATGGATCTTGAAGCTCTTTGAATTATCTTTCCAAGCATATACAGCCCAACGCAAGGAAAAATCGGGAAGGCCTTCAAATGTTATTTTTGGCCCGGTAACGCAGATGCTGCCGAATTTGACCTTAAGTTGCCAAAACATGTATAACTTTCTCTAGAAGACTCGGAATCATGAACCGTAAAATTCTACAGAAACTAGACTTCCGTAGCTTTCCAATGATGTATGGCTCATTATCTGGTTCTTCTTGAGCAAGTACAGTCCAATCCGTGAAGTTGGTTGATCTGCAGACACCATTTTGAGCTAACTTGTCTCCAAAATGCAATTAGTGAGTCTCAATCTTATTACACTGAAACAAACACAAAACTTATTAAAAGCACAAGTTTAACTCAAAAACATAACCAAATCATAAGTTAGAAGGGTACAAAATGATATGTAAATATGCACCGATCAATTGGAGATGGAAAAATTTAACCCTACACTATTCTTTAAAAAATTAATATTGAAGGCTAAATTTATAGCCCTGAACTACATTTTGCCTTATGACAGGAGATGGCCTAAAAGATAAGTCACAAATATAATACAAGCAAACATATCCTAGTTATAAACTAAATTCTCTCATATACGTAATACTTAGTTGGTATAATCAAGAAATATGGAAAATGGCACAAGAGACAAAATTAAATTACTTCCCTTATACGTAATGCTGGGTTCTACACTTCTGTTATGCTTCGTTGGGTTTTTTTTTCCACTTTAGCAAAATGGCACAAGATACAAAATTAAATTACTTCCTTTCCGTATTCTTGAACTTTGGAGAACTCCCTGTTGAAAGATACAAAATGAATTACTCAACAATGTAAAAATAGATATTACAGCTTGGGAGGAAAAGCAACCTATTATGAGATATTCCCCATATACAAAAAATGTGGGACACAAAAAGGCAAACAGCTATACATAGCCCCAATACTGAAGGATTTATCCTCTCAAATATCACTCTACTCTCCCTAAAGGAAAAATACATCATAATTTTGAATCTCATACAAGATGATAACCAAACACAAAATGAAAATCTCCCTAGGATTAAAAGGTAATTAAGCTGATCTTGTACTAGTCCAGAGACAAGGAACACATCGGATTCACAAGGAAGCTAGCATCACACTTTATTTTCTCTTAATACCAACTCAACTGACCAAAAATGAATTCCACATTTCAATCAAAATAGCAGATCTCACATCTATTGTGCATTGCATCTAAAATGGAATCCAAACCCTTTAGTGGACAACATTAGAAAATGGCATCTAACATAAACTAAAATTTAAAAATCTTCACATAACATGGCTATCAAATCACATATAACAGATACTCATGTTTTCCACACTATAGCATATGCATAAAAATTCCAAGAAAAAACAAATCCAGTTTTCAATCTTACATTTTACCTCGTCTCTCATTTTCACGCTTCCACCTCAAATCAGCTTTTCGATCCTTAAATTCCTTTCTGCTCATGATGAGGGGTTCAACATTCATGCCATTCTTCAAATCTAGTAAAGACAAAAAATAAAGCCCATATAACAGTTCAACCTATGTAAATAGGAGAACAGAATCCCCGAAAAAAAATCATCTATCAAATAGAAATCAAACACAACAAACCTATAAAAAAAAATAAAGTCAGTCTCACGCCAAAAAATTGCAATCAGTACATAAACCCCAAAAAACAAATTAGCATACAGAGAAGGTGAAATAGATACATTGGATGGGTCTCTAAAACATGGTTCTCCACAAAATCTACCTTATTGGATTCGTCACTCACTGCTCACCAAATCGACCTCTGACAAAATTGTTCAGATCCCAAACCCTTGAGCTTTCGCAAGGAGGGAGAGAAAAGTGCGAGATCAGATACGACTAAGAGCTGGCCGTAAGGAACATTCACGACTGAGGTCGAGAGCATAGAGAGAAGAACTTTGTGTGCTTTGCAATTTTTTATTTTGAGAGAGAGAGAGAGAGAGAGTTAGGTTAGGTTTAAGACTTAGTGAATTTTTTTGAGGGAAAATGGTGAATTTTTTTGGGGGAGTTGATTTGGGTATAAGGCATCTTTCATTACAACTTTTACTAAAAAAAACCTGAAAAATATATGGCATCAGTTCAAATATCGATCGATGCTAATTCTATATAAAGGCATCGGCTAAGACTGCCCAATATTGATTGTAATGTCTTTACACCCCTATGGCCTCGCTTTTTATAAAACTGATGCCTAAGAGACTAATAGCATCAATTTCATGTTTTACCAATGCCTATTAAGTGTTGCCTAAATTGAATTTTGGCATAGGGAATGTGTTTTGATTTATGATTTTTGAGTTAAATATTATGCTGAATTTAATTGGGAATATTTTATTTGTTGTCCCAATTGAATATTATGCCTCTTGTTATAATTTTCAATTGATTTAGTTTATGTTTTTTTAGTTTAATTTGTTGTTTTGGGTTTTAATTTGATTGTGTTTTGGAGGTTTAACTTGAATTTTGTTTTAGAGCTTTAATTTGATTATGTTTACATTGTTTAGGTTGTTTTTGAGTTGAATTAAATATGTTTTTGAGCTAAATATCTAATATATTAATATGCCTCTATGTTGTTCTTGTCATTCTATGTTTAATAGATGGAGTCTAGCCAGTCTAACACACCTAATGCCTCTAATCCCCGAACACAAATCAAAACACTCAAAACACAACCTCCAACTCAAACAAAAGATCCCACACATGAGGCGATTATTGTGGGAGATAGGAGGAAAGTCCCAAAATCGATTGTGTGGTTACATTGCACAAAACAAATAAATAAGGATGGTAATGAGGTAGAGAAGATTATAGGGGTTTGCAATTATTGCAAGATGGAGATCTCGGTGGGTTTAAAAACTCACATAGAGAGGCATCTCCTCTCTATCAACAAGGTGATGCAAATCAACCTACCTTGACTTCGAATACAATGGGTAGTGGATTGGTCCCTCACACATTCAATCAAAAAAAGAGTGGGAGTTATACATGCTTGAAAAGGCAAAGATAATGAGTGTAATTGGTGAGCAAAGAGTTAGAATCACAACCGATACTTGGGCATAGATCCAAAACATAAATTACATGGTTGTGACGGTCCACTTCACAGATAGTGATTGGAACTTGTACAAAAGAATCATTAGCTTCACAAAGATCACTAGTCACAAGGGCATTGACATAGGGAAAACCCTATATGCATGTTTGACAGATTGAGGTATACACAAGGTGTTCACAATTACCGTTGATATTGCTTCCGCCAATAATAGGGCGATTGAGTACATGGCACAAAGCCGAAATGCAATGAATACCTTAATGTTAGATGGGAAGTAATTGCAATTGAGGTGTTCTTGTCATATCCTTAACTTTATTGTTAAGGATGGGTTGAAGGAGCTTAGTGCCTCAATTAAGGGTATAAGAAATTGTGTGAAGTTAATTCACTCTTCTCCGGCGAGGTTGGACAAATTTAGAGAGTTTACCATTGCATGTAGTATGAACAAGATGGCAAATGTGCCAACGGATGTGCCTACAAGTTGGAACGCAACCTACAAAATGCTTGAAGGTGCATTCAAGTATAGGCAAGTCTTTAATAGGATGGCCTATAGTTGTGAAGTGTTTCATGCATGGTCGGCCTTAGGCCTAGCGCGACGGTGACAGCCATGGGCCTCCGATTTTTGGGGCCTCAAAATTTTTATGTATTAAGTAGTAATATAATGTTAAGTAGTAATAAAAAAATAAAGAAAACAAGTCCCATTAGATTTAAAAACAACAAGTGAATCCAAGAGAGAGACCCACTTGTTCATTAAATTAATGAACTTGGCTGAAAATAGCAGCAAAAAGAGAGACCCACTTGATTGAATTAGTGAACTTGGGCACGTTTTGTGGATTTAAAATCGTGGAGTGGGTGAGTGGCTTCTTGGATGGAATGTTTGTCTGCCCATGCCATCCTCATCTATCTCCCACGCATGCCTTCTCATGATTTCCCATAGCTGCTCCTTTCAAAACTCAAGATTTCTCAAAGAATTCTCTTTTAAAAACCTCTCAGCTATCAAACCCATCATACCTGTTCACAAGTCCAAAGCATCAACTTCCTGAGCTCAAGTCGAAATTCTCCCTTAACATGTCCAAAAATGAGCCCCATCGAAGAAATTTAGACACCTGAAATGCAGTTTTAGTGCAAGTAGGTCATCTCTGCTCTGTTGCCTGGTTTTTTTATATTGAATTGCATGTATGATGTATCTAATTATAATTGATATAATTGCAGATGTGCAGCATAGATTAATTGAAGTTAAAGCTCTACAATATTGAAGCTATTTAATACAACTTAAGTATAAACCAGGTTGTATTTCTTTTTTTGTTTGTTTAAATTTAGTGTTTTTTTGTCAAATTAGTTTCGTTCATCTTCATTGGTTGTGTTCGGGTTAGTCACTGTGGTATGTTTATTTTGTTCATTTGTTGTCTGTGACTTTTTGGATTTAAGAGTTGTAGTAAAAAATGATTAGGAAACATGAATCTAGAAGTCAAAAAAGAAATAAAATGAGAAAAATAGAAAAAAATGATTCAAACTTGAAAAGGAGCTCATGATAAGTTTTTGAAAACTAGTTCTTCAATTGACGATCCATCTAATGAATTAGTTAATGAATCACAACAACCAATTAGTCAGGAAGAACAAATAATAGAAAATGAAGAGATTGATGCCCTCATTGAGAATGAAAATAATCAAGAAGAAATGAGAAAGAATGTTACAAATGAACTAAATGAGGTTGGTGATCAATTTGAGAATGAAAATGAAACTGAACAAATAAGTCATTCTTTGAATATCTATTATCCAAGAATTTGGGATAACATTGATAACAAAACCAAGGATATTTGAGTAGAAAAGGGTCCTGTAAGGGAAAGTAATCTCAAGTTTCCTGTGGATGGGCTCTCTAGGCATTTTTCATATTCTTATTATACAAGAAAGTTATCAAATTGGGGGGGGGGGGGGTCAAGATAGAAAATGGCTAGTGTACTCAAAATATGTGAACAAAGTATATTGTTTTTGTTGTAAGTTGTTTAAATTTGTGAAAATTAGAAGTTTGTTGGCATATGAAGGGATTAATGACTGGAAACGTTTAAGTGAGAGGCTTAAACAACATGAAACTAGTATTGAGCATATTGATAACATGAGAACTTGGATTGACTTGCAAATTAGATTGAAAAAGAATGAAACAATTGATAAAAAGCTACAAGTGCAAATTAAAAAAGAGTATGAACATTGGAAATTGGTTTTAGTAAGAATAATTTATTTTGTGAGATGCATTGCTAAAAGAACTTTAGCTTTCGTGGAGAGGATGAGAAAATTTACCAAGATAACAATAGTAACTTTTTGGGGTTGCTTGAATTAATTGCGTAACTAGATTTGATATAGCAAGAGCATTTTAGACGTATTCTAATGAGATTCATTATCACTATCTTAGTCATTAAATTCAAAATGAGTTTATTGGTATGTTAGGCTCCAAGGTTAGAGGTGCTATAACTGAAAAAGGTAGAAGAGTATTTTTTAGAATACCTTATTGTACTCCAGATGTAAGTCACCATGAGCAGACTTTAATAATTCGATGTGTGGATGCATCAAATGCTACCATAAAGGTAGAAGAGTATTTGTTAGAGTTCTTGAAAGTGGATGATACATCTGGATGTGGGTTTTTTAATGAATTACAAGTTGTATTAAAGTGTCTTGAACTTGATATTAATAATGTAAGAGGCCAAAGATGGAAATTGACCCTGTATTTCCTGAAAAATGTCAAAGTCGTCGGAAAATAATTTGATGAAAATGACCATGAAGAGACATTTCAATATGCTAAAGAATCTTTTAGGGTTAATTATTTTCTTGTTGTAGTTGATGCTACAATTTCTTCTTTGAGGAGTAGATTTGAACAATTAGAAATATTTGAAGGCAATTTTGGTTTTTTGTTTGATCCTAAGAATTTATTTCAAATGAATTACAGTATATTGCGTGAATGTAGTAGAAATCTTGAAGCTGCTTTAACACATGATATCGAATATGATATTAATGTTGATGATTTGTTTTCTGATTTGGAAGTGTTACAAATGTATTTACTGAAAGAGACAAAGACAACCATTGAAGTTCTTGAGTTTGTAAAAGTTGTGGATTGTTTTTCAAATGTCTCAATTGCTTATAGAATTATATATTACTCTGCCAATAACTTGTGGCATTTGCAGAAAGAAGTTTTTCAAAACTAAAATTAATAAAATCTTATTTATGATCAACTATGTCACAAGAAAGGTTAAATGGATTGGTAATCTTATGCATTGGAAAGAATATGTTAGAAAATATTGATGTAACATTCCACATCTACCAACGGAGAGGGGTGATGTGCCTTATATGTACATGCCCACCTTCATCTAGCACGAGGCCTTTCGAGAGCTCACTGGCTTCGGATTCATGAGAACTCCGAAGTTAAGCAAGTTGGGGCTAGAGCAATCCCAAGATGGGTGACCCATTGGGAAGTTGCTCGTGAGCTCCTAGAAACAAAACTGTGAGGGCAAAGAGAGGGGCCCAAAGCAGACAATATCGTGCTATGGCGAAGCTGGTCCTGGGATGTGACCTTTTAGTATCAGAGTCACTCTGCCATGTGGTGCGAGTGTGCCGACGAGGACGTCGGGCCTCTAAGGAGAGTGGATTGTAACATCCCACATCGACCAACGCAGATGGGGTGATGTGCCTTATATGTACATGCCTAGACTTGGCAATATCATACGAAACACGATAACACGACACGAATTCGCAAAAAAAATTTAGTATTCGTGTTCGTGTTATCGTGTCGTGTTGCTATCGTGTCAATCCGTTAGCCACACGATAAGCTAACGGGTCGTTTCAGTGTCCATTCACGAAAACACGAACCAACCCATTAAGCAGGGGTAGTTTTGTAATTGTCTATTCTAAAATCCTTACCAACCCTAGCACAATAGCATTCTACGTCTCATTCATTCCGCCGCACACTCACAATCACAGTTCACTCTCTCTCTCTCTCTCCAAAACCTCATCTTCTTCTCTTCCTACGACCTCTCTCAAACTTTCTCTCTGTCAATCATCATTTCTCTTATGAGATTGAAATACTCTCTCAAGTCAAGCAGGTACAACAATCTTCTCTTCAGATATTTCATATTTGTGTGGCATCTTCTTTCTTTTCTGTTTTAGCATCATTAATTGACATTATCATGTTTGGTAAACAATATACGATTCCTCTGTTCTGGTTCATGTCTACTTATGTTGCTGCTATCATAGATTCATAGCTTTTTATGGGTCTGTGGTTTAAGGATTTATAATCCATTTTGCGTGAAATTCTCATAATCTTGGTTTGGATTAATGAGTTCATCTAACTGAAGATATGTTTTTTCAGTTTGCTAAGTATTCTGTCTCTACAAAGCTTTTCTGATGTCTGGTCTGTTGAAGAAACTGAGAAAATCTGCAAATGTGAATGATTTTCGGTGTTTACTTGCTGTAAGTGGTACTAAATACTAATGATGGCTGCAATATTATTAAATTGACAAAAGCTACTTTTTTGTGTGTGAATAAAGTAAAGAATTACCTTTTCAGGTCATGTCCGTTGGCCATCTTTTGAATTGTTATTTCTAATGATATTTTAATATGTCTTTCTTGTTTTCTTTTTGACGGGGGTGTGATGGATGTTACAGGAAATAGTGCTGTCAATGTTTTTGAGATTAATGATGAGGAGTCTGTTGACATTTCAATGGGTATTGATACAACTACTGAAAATACATAAGATAAAGAGTTAAGCCCTACAAAGAAAAAGGTTAGAGTCAATGTGGGTAGGCGTAAACTAAGATATCCTGCTTGGGAATCATTTGATTTATTGCCTATGGGTGAAGATAAAAAAAAGCGTGCTAAATGTAAAAGTTGTGGGATTATATATGCATGTGATAGTAGGTATGGTACAGGAAATTTGTTGAATCATGCTAAAAATTGCCTTAAGAAGTCACATGGTGATGTGAAACAATTACTTATGTCATCTTCAGGATTGCGTTCCCCGCAATTTGATCATGTGAAATTTCGTGATTTGTTAATAGAGGCGATCATCAAGCACAATTTGCCTTTTAGCTTTGTTGAATATGACTCCATTAGGGCTTTATTTGCATATATCTCTCATGATATTAAGCTGCCATGTAGAAACACCGTTAAGGCATGCGTGTTGAGGATGTTTAAAAGTGAAAAACAGAAACTTCATAGTTTGTTAAGCTCAGTTAAGGGAAGAATTTGTTTAACTTCAGATTTATGGACCTCTATATGTACTGATGGGTATCTTGCTCTTACTGCTCACTTTGTTGACCAAGGGCTGGAGATTGAACAAAAGAGTTTTAAATTTTTGTCATATGCCTCCTCCACATTCTGGTATTGCATTATCTGAAAAAATCAATACATTGATAATGAGTGGGGGATTGAGAAGAAGTTGTTTTCTATTACTTTGGATAATGCTTCTGCAAATACTTCTTTTGTTGATATTTGAACGAATCAATTGAACTTTAGAGGTCTTTTGTTGATGAGTGACAAGTTTTTTCATGTGCGTTGTTGTGCTCACATTTTAAACTTGATAGTCCAAGATGGACTTAAGGAAATTGATTCTTCAGCTGATAAAGATTCGTGAGTGCATCAAATATATAAAGGGTTCTGAGGGGAGGAAACAAAAGTTCTATGAATGTGTTTCACAAGTTGGAATCATGGGTAATAAGAGAGGATTGAGACAAGATGTCCCTACTAGATGGAACTCAACTTATACCATGCTTGAGAGTGCACTCTTTTTTCGTCGTGCTTTTATTAATTTAGGGTTGATTGATTCAAATTTCAGTAGTTGTCCTTCTCCCCAGGAGTGGATTAAAATAGAGAAGATTTCCAAGTTTTTGGGGTACTTTTATGATGTTACATGCTTATTTTCTGGGACAAAGTACCCCACATCAAATTTATTCTTCCCTAAGGTGTTTATAATCCAGCACCAAATTAAGGCAGCCATGGAAGATATTGATGGTTTCATGAACAAGATGGGAACTAATATGAATATAAAGTTTGAGAAGTATTGGTCGGAGTACAGCTTGATTCTTGCAATTGCAATTATTTTGGATCCTCGTTATAAGTTACATTTTGTAGAGTGGGCTTATACCAAGCTTCATGGTAAGGATTCTGAAGAATTTAAGTGTGTTAGAGACACATTGGCTTCTCTTTTTTATGTGTACTCAGAAAGTTTATCTCATCTTGTTAATTTGAATTATGGAATGAATGAGACGACTAATCACACGGAAGGTGGAGATACCATTTTTGAGGTAACATAACTACTTTTATATATATACCATGTATTGTTGCATATTGTATGTCTCCTTAATTTTTGTATGTTTCATTTTGTATGATGTAGGATTTTGATATTAGTTACAAAAATGGTCCAAGTTCAAGTAGGAAAAATGAATTGCATAAGTATTTGGATGAGGAAAGACTAGATAGAAAGCAAGACATAGATGTTCTTTCTTGGTGACAAATGTAGCATTTTCATTATCCAATACTTTCACATCTAGCTCGTGATGTGTTAACAATTCCTATTTCTACGGTTGCATCGGAATCGGCTTTTAGTGTTGGAGGGAGAGTATTAGATCAATATCGTAGTTCGTTATTGCCTGAAATTGTTCAAGCTTTGTTGTGTACTCGAGATTGGCTTTTTGGCAAATGAGGTATTAATTATATAACTAAAAACTAGTCTGTTTTTTTTTCTGTTTTTTTTTCATTATGTGAATTAATAATGATTTGTAATTTTTGGATTTTCAATGCTTAGCCATGGAGGAAGAGATAGAAATCCTTACCTGAAGATGTCTTCAAACTTAATTGTGAAGATACTAGATCGGGACAATGCTCCAATAGTATTTCTCTTGATGATTGATGTGAGGTATGGATGAGTAATTGATATTTTATCAATATAATATTTCTCAATAATTGTATACTTTCTCATAGTTGTCTATGTTTTTTTTTCTTCCAGGAACATTGCAAGTGAAATGTTGAAGTCTGGATCACATTCATGGATGCTATACATGTTGTTTTCTTTTTTGTTATCTCAAGTTTGGTGTAAATGTTTAATATATTTTTAGTTTTTTTTTTGGGAATGTGTTGCGTAGATTCAGCTGCACCAAAATGTATTCAGCTGCATTCTCAACTTGTGATACTCGCAAGTGCACGAGCCGTTCGGTAGTATAGCATATGTAAGTGCGAGGTCGATTCCACAGGGATTGATGATTGAATGATCCTGTTCAGTTTTCCTATACAAAATAGAAATGAAAACAAAAGAAGCAAAAAGAGTTTTGTACAGCATTTGAGAACATGGAGAGTTTGGATGAGAATAGAGAGAAGTGTTTGAGAAAGAGAAGGGAGTTTTGGGAAGTGTTTGAGAACTTTGAGAATTTGGAAGAGAGTGTTTGAGAAAGAGAAGGGATGAGTGTTTGGGAAATGTTCGAGAGCATGGAGAACTTTGAAAGAGAATGTGTTTGAGAAACTTGAGGATTTTGGAAGAAAAGTGTTTGAGAGCTTTGAGAAGGGAGAAGAAAGTGTTTGGAAAGTGTTTGGAGAAGAGAAAGGTGTTTGTGAACTTGGAGAAGGAAGAGAAAGGTGTTTGTGAAGTGTTTGAGAACTTTAGAGAATTTTGGAAGAGAGATGTGTTTGAGAACATGGGGAATTTGGAAGAGAAAGGAAGGTGTTTTGAGAGCTTTATGCTGCGTTTGGATGAAGGAATTCTAATTTTCATAGAATTTGTAAATGACGGAATTTGTAATTACATCATTTCAAATTACGTCAATTCCAAATTTCCAATGTTTGGATATCTTGTATATATAATTTAGGAAATGACGGAAATTACAATTTCCCCTGTTTGGATAATCATAAAAGGAATTTTAAAACTGAAACTTGCAGAGAATAAGGAGGCTTAAGAATAAAAAAGCATCTTAGAAATCATGATAAGCTAGCTGTCCTGTAATTGTGACAGAAGGTCACTGTTCAACAAAGACAATTTCGATCAATATCAATTCAAAAGGTTGGATATATGATTCTGGGAGCTAGGTTGGATTTGCTCCTGTTTAAGGTACAGTTTTGATAATTTCGATCAATATCAATTCAAAGTCATCTATATTACTAAAAAAAAAAATGTAACAGTAAATCAAAACAAATGAATCTAATCATTCCAACTATTGTTTAAGGTACTTGTAATTAACAAATGATAATTTAATAAAGATAACATGAGAATGAAAAATGTGTTTTATGCCCTTGGTGAAATAAACATCAACACCATTCCTTTTTTTCTCTCAACTGGAAGTGTCTTCAACATGAGAAATTGTTTCTCATTTTCTATAAACCAAGTGCATGCCTTCAATTGTTCATCTGGACTAAGTTCTGGAATTGCATTAACTTCATTATATACTTCTAATGGATCAAGCTTTTGTGTGGTAGCATTGATAAATTGTTCGAATGATGAAGCCATTTTAGCCACTGAATCAACAAGAACATTAGGAGTACCTCTTTTCTTTGGTGGGTGAATTTCAGAAGATGGTTGATTTCTTTTCTTTGGACAGTTAGAATTGGGTGAGACATGATCAATGTGAGAATTCTCAAAACCTTGAGTATCAGCACCCAAGTCAACAAAATTATTCAGTTCACTCTAAGGGGTCATAACCTTAGAGCTTCAGAACATGTTTCAGCACCCTATCCAGTAGCTCTATCTTTGCCACATAAATCCACTATATCATCCCAATTTGCAATTACTTTATATCGAAAAGTTCTAGCATCTTCATGAGACTATCAAGAAAAAAAAAAGGGGGGGGGTTAAATAACTCTAAATTTACCACAAAAAATATTCTAGTCATGCAAAAAGGTGTAATTCCATTGTAAATTACCTTCACATACTCATTCCAAACATTCTCTTCATCTATAGTGATCATCTTTTTTGTTGCATCCCAACTGAATCCACTATACAATTCTAATGCCATGAAATAAAAAACAAATAAGCAAATACTCTTTAATGTAATTACAAGAACATACTTTTCTTTAGTTATAGAATTACCTCAAACCACTTCCACTTATCTCTTTCTAATCCACCTATAGCACATGGATGAAGTTTCAAGTACTCTTCACTTATTCTCATCATAGCATGCAACACACTAATAAATTGTCGACTAATTGTTTCTTTAGAGCGATAATAGTCAAAACCAATGACCCTAAACTTCAAGTTGTGCGCAAGTATATTTAAGAAAATAGCCACAGACTCTTCAATTGAAACATTTCTTGTTGGAGTCAATCCACCCTTTCCATGCAAAATAGTGCATAAACTCTTAAATGCATTCTTGCTAACTCGTAATTGTTCAATACAGTCAACCTCCCTCCCATTATACAGACGGTTAACATCGTCTTTCTTGATCCCAATCATGTGAAGGCTCTTTGACTAGATAAGTTTCATTATACCATGCTACAACTATAGCAATGACATATGTAATGGTACCAAGAATAATTGACATTTTGTCCCTATTTTCTTCTTCATCTCTAGCACGCTTGCGACTTAAACGTGTAAGAAAATTATCTACATCATCACTAGCCATACCTGTTTATATTTCCAAATAATTTTATTATATAGTCATAATAAATAAACATATATAGAGAGACCCATGAAATCGGATTGGAAAGTGACTTGGGGACAAATGAGACCTCTAAAATTGACCAATATGCTTAGTTAAAGAAAAGCAAGAATATGCACATTTCAAGTTCCAAGGGCTACCAAAAACTGGTACACAATCAGTAAGTTTGAATCACCCAAGCAACACAGCGAAACTCTTTTTAAGAGAAACCAATGAAACCGACTAACAAACTCTCTTAAACCCAAAAATTAGTCAAACAGAGAGAAGAAGAGACCATAAACATAAACTACAAGAAATTATGCAGACTACAAGGTAAGCTATAATCTCCTCAGCCATAACAACTGAGGAACCCATATCATAATACAGAGTAAAAATCTGCAACCGAGAAAGTGCAGAAAACAATAATTTCACAATATATAATCTATCCTTTATTGGAACAACACAGATTGAAAAGCAAGGATAGGTTGAGACTATACCTTTATTGGAGCAAAACAGAGTCTTAGATTGAAAGACGATAGATGGAAAAATCTGAAAATCAAACACTCTCTATCAGATTAAAAAAGATGATTAACTTCTGTTTTTTTGGGTTGAAATCTAGTTTAAAAAAGAAACCAAAAGAGATCAGATAACAAAACAGAAAGTAGAGATAAAGAATACACCATGCAGAGAGTAGAATACAAACAGAGCCCGGTCAAACCCATTAGATAAAGAATCAGATAACAAAAAGAAAGTAGAGATAGATTGATCAAACCCATTAAATTGAATACCCATCAATAATATCAACAAAAAAATTAAAAAAAATTACAACTAGATTGAAGGCTCACCTGCGAAACTTGGATGGCCTGCCTTTTCTCCCACTCTTGATAGAAAACTGATATAAGGTTTTTTTGTTGGCGCAGCAAAAACAATTTCCCCCGCTCTTGAGATTTGCAGAATTCCACCAATTATGAAAGGATTTAAACTCGGGATTTTGGATTGGGAAATCCCTCCATATTTCCCTCAAGTGATTTGCCAAATCCCTAGTAGATTTTGCCAAACGCATGGATTTCCCTTTTCCATCGGTGAAATCCCGATTTTTTTTCAAATCCCGTATTTATTTCCTTTTGCCAAACACACGGTTAGAGAATTTGAAATAGAATAGAGAAGTGTTTGGAGAATTTAGAAGAAAGAAAATTTAGTAAATGATCTTATTACAACAATTGAGAACTACAAAGGGAAACTGAGAGAATTTGAGGGAGAGAAGGGACGGGAGCTCTAGAGAAGTGTTTGAGAGCTCCCCCCCTTGAGGCTGTTTACAAGCTTAGAGAACTTCCCTATTTATAGGCCTAGGGGAAGTGAAAATCTGAATTATACAATAAAGTTCACTAACCACACTCACTTCACCAACTTACAATACTTAATTCACCTAACACACTATGACATTTGAAAACAATTCTTCTTGTCATTAAGCTTAGTGTTGCATCATCCACTTCAACTTCAATTAATTCATTTGGCTGCTGCAAAATTCCACTCAAAAATAGGTATTGAATATGCTTCACCAAACTTTCCCACAATCAACAACACTTCATCATGCATATGTCATGCATGACAATGTATTGCAGTCAGCTTGTGGGCTCGTTTTGGGCTTGTGGCTCCAATCTGAAAAATCTGGAAAAATATGGATCTTGAAGCACTTTGTCTTATCTTTCCAAGCATATGCAGCCCAACTCAAGGAAAAATCGGGAAGGCCTTCAAATGTTATATTTGGGCCAGTAACGCAGATGCTGCCGAATTTGACCTTAAGTTGCCAAAACATGTATAACTTTCTCTAGAAGACTCGGAATCATGAACCGTAAAATTCTAAAGAAAATAGACTTCCGTATCTTTCCAATGATGTATGGCTCATTATCTGGTTCTTCTTGAGCAAGTACAGTCCAATCCGTGAAGTTGACTGATCTGCAGACACCGTTTTGAGCTAATTTGTCTCCAAAATGGAATTAGTGAGTCTCAAGCTTATAACACTGAAACAAACACAAAACTTATTAAAAGCGCAAGTTTAACTCAAAAACATAACCAAATCATAAGTTAAAAGGGTACAAAATGATATGTAATTATGCACCGATCAAATACCCCCAAACCTAGATTTTGCTAGTCGTCGAGCAAAACAAAAAGAAAACAAAGATAAAAAACAAATAAGAAGTTAACTACACCACTTTAGTAGGTAACTCGATTGCATTTAGCATATGCAACAAGCCTTTAAACCTCTAGGCATCCCTAGTAGGAGGAGTTGTGTCTCCTGAGGATTTAACAGATTACGATACCCACAAACGTTTTTCTAACTCTACAAAACAAAATGGTTAGAAAACTTATTAGATTTGTTAGTCCTTAAGCAAAATAACTAAAATAAAAATAAAAGAAAAATCAAAAATAAAAATAAAAACAATCACAAAAATAAAAAGAACTCAAAATAATCTTTCCGAACATTTCTGAAGAGAAATGACTCATGCACATGACTCAAAAGTTTTAACAATAAAAGCTCAATTTAGACATTATTTACAAGGCGGCAAAGTTCAAAACATAATATGCTCAAAGTGTAGTAGTGTGATTGCCAAATGCAACAAATTCCCCAATCTTAGTTTTCACACAATTTCAAAAATCATATAAAGCACAAGTTCAACTTCAAATCTCACCAAAGTTGTCCTCTCACAAATGAATCACTCAGAAGAGAGTTATAATGCAACACTCAGTTATAAACATGAGATTAGAGTTAAACCATAAAGACTTAACTTGAAATAGAAAGATGAAGAACTTGCATTAATATGATCTCAAGAAGGATGCCAAACACTTAAAAGTAGAAAATGTATGCAATTCAACCACATGACATTTAAGATCAATTTAGGTCTTTAACATAGGTTGTAATGGGGCCAAGGGTGTAAGGTGAGTAAGAAATGAAGGGTATGGATAATACAAAGTCCAAGGAACTCAAAATATAAGAGCATAAAACAATTGTTTACAAGACTTTGAATCATCACAATGAGAATTTATTTTTACATGATCAAAACTTCTTATACCTTCATTTACAATGATTCATACTCCTTTATTGAACAATCACCAATTTATTTTGAAGGCCCAAAAATGAATTTTCAATCAACCAACACTTAATCACAACTTTACTCTTTTCTTTCACCAATTGTGTGAATATATATTTTTTTTGAAATGTAACACCTCTTCCCAAACCTAGTATGAAAAACACATCCCAGTTAAAGCTCATGAGTTCCTTAGAAAGGTAAATACTTGTTTTTCAGGCTAAGGCGAGGAAATATAATTGGTAAATGAAAGAAAAGGTTTACATGTAGGCTCAAAATGGTTAACAATGGAAAATCATGCTTAAGCATGCATAAGGTTAGCTTGAAAGGCACAAACGATCCAAATAGGGCCTTAATATCATTTCTTAAATGTCATGAAATCAAATTGCATAAGAATGAATGACTTTTAAGTGTTCAACCAAATCAATAAATATTGAGATCAAACAACAACTTAGATGACAAGAAAATAAGAGTATGTGTATATAACACTCATGAATTGAAGTACAAGGCTCAAAAGCTCACTTTATATGGTTGGTTATATAAGTCTATTTTATGCTTCATACAATTCTCTAGATCATGCAAATCCTTTAATTGGAAAATTATGAAACAAATGGCAAGTGCAAAGAAGGTTTCAAACATATCATGCTAGAACAATGCCAAATTTATTTATTTTATTTTTTTCAATTTAAATTTTTACTTTTTTTTAATATAAATTTTTTTAAAAATAAAATTAAATGAAATCCAATTTTCATTTAAGTCATGCAACATTTATCACAATCTCATCATACGTGTTCGGAAAGTGACTCAAAAACAAAATAAAAATAAAAGCAAGACTCAAAAATAAAATAAAAACAAGCAAATAAAAAAATTTAAATTAAGGAAAAACCAAATTTACATGCTAAACTCTAATACCCCCAAACCTAGAAATGAACATTGTCCTCAATATTTAAAAATTAGTCACAAACAATGTCATAACAAGAAATGAAAGGTAGTAAAGTAAATATAAATCACAAAACACACAAGAATTAAAATACACAAATAAAATACAATAATTACAAAAATAAAAATTACAAAACAAACAAATAAAAATAAAAATGAAACAGTAAAACACTCAAAACAGTAAGCCCTAAACAGATAGTCATATGCAAACTGACGCCCAAAACAAAAACAGCCCAAAGCCCAAAATGAAATTAACCAACAACGGTAAAACCTGACCCAAAATGAAATCTGAAACCCACACGTTTCAATTTATTTATTTATTTTTTACATTTATTTATTTTATTTTTTATTTTATTTTTTCGAAGCGCGAAGGCGGAATTTCTGAAAAGAGATAATGTGGTCCTTGATGTTTCGACAGAGTGAGACACGTGTTGACAAGTAGAGGCACCGTATTTTTCACAAGCGGAAATTATGGGCTCATGGAAAGGCGCAAAGACTTTGTTGAACGCGTCCGTTCAGACAAAGCAAAGTCGTGATAAATAAGTTGGGTACAATTGGAAAACACGAAGGTTGTGGGACTCAAGGACTGCTGGAGATTAGGAAAATGCTTACGGCTGCAATAGCTAGGGTTTGTCAAAGACTATGTCTATAAGAAGGAAAAAGAAGGGAAAACACACAAACTCAAAAACACAAAAGAGAAAAGAAGCAAGAAAAAGAAAAAAGTGAGAAATCAAATGGCCTCTTCCTACCCATTTTCGTTGGATCTCAACCTAGCTCCCACCGACTCAGACATGGGGCCAAGCAGCGGCACCAGGATGGGTTATTTTTGTTATTTTCTGGGCATGTATGTAATTATGTAATTACATATCATTTTGTCGGTGGGGCCAAGCAGCTCCACCGACAAAATGATATGTAATTATGCACCGATCAGAATGTTAATGATCTTTTTGGGCATGTATAATATAATGTGTTGTTTGGAACGACATGAATGCCATGTCTATATTTTGGTGTAAATGGTTAATACATTTTAAGCTTTTTTTGGGATTTTTTTCCTGCATCTATAATGTATTGTCTGCGTAATTGATATTTTATTTGAAGATTTTAAAATATATTTTTAAAAATTGTTTATTTTTCTTATCGTGTAAAGTAATTGTCGTGTTGTGTGATTCGCGAATTGTAACGGGTCGTGTTCTTGTTGAGCATTTCCAACCTGTTTTTTATTTATCGTGTTTGTGTCGTGTCAACCGGTTAAAAAAGCGGGTTGACACGAACACGACCCGAATACTGATAACACGACACGAATGCCAAGTCTATACATGCCCATCTCCATCTAGCACAAGGCCTTTTGGGAGCTCACTGGCTTCGGATTCATGGGAACTCCGAAGTTAAGCAAGTTAGGGCTAGAGCAATACCAGGATGGGTGACCCACTAGGAAGTTGCTCATGAGCTCCCAGAAACAAAATCGTGAGAGCAAAGAGGGGGGCCCAAAGTCGACAATATCGTGCTACGGCGGAACCGGTCCCAGGATGTGACAATTGATTTTGAAGAAGTTATTGATGATTTTGCTTCCCAAAATGCTAGACGATCAAGAATTTTTCAGTGATTGTTTGTATTGTTAATGTTACTGCTTTTGTTTTTTTATTTGTAGATGATGAAGTGGAAGTTAAAGTATCTTTTTGTGTACAATTGAGCCACTTGAGAATTAAGCCTTATTGAAGAGCTACTAAGTCACCTGAGAACTTTTGTTTTGTTTTGTTAGAATTTTAGAAGCTCTATGAACCTAATATGATTTTTGTTGTTTATGGATCATGTACTTTTGGTTTTTTTTGTTAGTTGAATGAAATTATTCTATTTAAGCACGCTTAGTTGTTTTGTGGGGCTTTGCCCCTTATTCATAAAAAGAAAAAAGCTTGAGCAAATTCACAAAAAACAAAAAAATAAATTAAAAAAAACATGTATACTAAGGGCCTCATTTAATTTTTGGCCATGGGCCACCAAAATGTCAGGTTCGGCCATGGTTTCAATGTTACTTTCTAGAGGAAGAGAAGGTTAAAAAAGTAATGGTAAAGAGAGTGGGACCTCCAAAAGATGATAATTGGGAGAAGGCATTAACTTTGGTGCATTTTCTCAAAAAGTTTTATGATGCTAGATTGAAGTTTAGTGCAACCAAAACTTGTACATCTACAATAATTTTCCTAGAATTGGTTGGGTTACAAGTTCAAATAGAAACGAAAATGAAGGATCCTAGAAATCCCACTATGCAACAGGTAGAATCTTCAATGAAGTTGAAATTTAACAAGTATTAGGGGAGATTTGAGATTGTGAATAAGCTTATATTTTTTAGCAATGTGCTATACCCAAGGACGAAGCTTCAACTGCTTCAAATAAGCTTTGGCAATCTTGGGGCGAATGCTAGAAAGTAAGATGAGATTGTTAATGAGGCTGTAAAGTGTTTGAATGATTTGTATAATGAGTATAAAGGGGTTGGGGGTGGTGTTGCGAGCCAAATTGATGAGGACGAGGTTGCACAAATTGGTAAGAATGTTAATGCCACATTTCAACTAATGCAATAACTTATGCAGAGAAGGAAGGATGAGCAATTCGTTGAGATATCCAATAAGGTGGATAAGTACTTGGCAGATCCTTTTGAGAGCCCTTTGAGAAAACAATTCAATATCTTGAATTGGTGGAAAGGGAACCAAACAAGATATCCAATTCTTTCACAAGTTGTCAAGGATTGTGGATTCTTTTAGAAGCTCATTGCATCCTAAAATAGTATAGGCATTAGTGTGTACTTCTGATTGGCTTAGGGCAGATGAATTTATACATTTTACAAAAAACCCACAGATGATGAGATTGAATTCTACAAGGAAATGGAACATGTTACAACTTGTAAGTAATTAGTTTATTATTTTCATGTTCTTTATACTTCTTATAATATTTTTTTTAAACTAAACTTGTGTTGTTTTATTTGTTTAGTTATCTATGTTTTGTAACTTTAATTAAATTTGAATTGCATTTTTCTTTTGGTTTGTAACTTTAATTAAATTTGCATTACATTTTTCTTTTGGTTTATAACTAAATTTTAAGCTTATTTGCTCGGGTTTAAATTTGCTAATTTGGGTTGTGAGTTTATTTGCTTAATAAATTTGTAAAGTTAAAAATGTTTGGACACAAAATGCTTCCAAATAAGTTTCAAAATTAGGCCAACAAAAATATGGAAAAGATCAGATTTTTAAAACCCAAAAATATCCAAAAACCTAAAATGTCCAAATTTAGGCCCAAAATGGCCCAATCGGTGAAAACCGTTTTTGTTTTGCGAAAACCGACCGAGCTGCGGTTTCACCGAGACACAGTTAACCATAAGAACTCATGCAGTTTGAGGTCCCAAAATAGGCCATACCGCAAATAGTCAGGCGGTTTGCGGTTTCCCCTAAAACTTGCGGTTCCCGAACCGCATCCACCCTTAGAATTGATCTCCATTTGCAACTAAAAATAATTGATTCCCCGTTAGTCTTGTAACCATGGAATGATTTCAACCACGTCTCTCACATGAACCACTCCAGTTCTCTGAATGCACTGTAGTTGGGATATTACATTGGGATGAGTCATTGTAGAAGATTTTGATTTCAACCGAGCATCGAACATCTCAATTGTTCGACCAGTCACTACAAGGAAAACTCCTTTTGGCGACTACCACCTTTGGTCGCTAAAAGCTGAAATGTCGTCGCCAAATCCATTTAGCGACGAAATTATTGTCGCTAAATTGGTCGCCTTAACCTCGTGGCTAAAAGTCTCGGGCAACAAAAGGCGACGAAACCACATTTTCGTCGCCAAAACATTTACGCGACCAATCGATTTCGTCGCCTTACAATAAACAGTTGGTCGCCTGTACAGACGAGTTCCCACAAAAATACCAAAGATTTGCCGCGAATTGGGGAAGGATTGGGCGACCAAACAGATTGGTTCGTCGCAAATAGGTTCTAGTGACTCCTGGATTTGGTCGCTAAAGCTTACTTAGTTGGTCGCTAAAATATGTATATTTTAAATGTTTATAGTTATTTTATTTATATTCTATTTTGTGATAATATTAACCTTTTGTTCATCAACATATTGCAATTTCAAAAAAAAAAAAAGAAGGTAAATAGATCAATAGAAAATGACATGAATAAAAGTTTCTCTCATTCAAAAGTACACAAGCGTACTAATTATTCAAGTACACATAACATAGTGACATAAACGTGTGAAGAACTCTCCACTCAAAGATTGGAGGCCAAGCTCCATATATTCTTGCCCTTGGTAAACCCAAGTTCTGCAGTTATTATTCCCCCACTCTAAGACTAAGTTTCAACTGGAAAAATGCATGTGTACTATGCCTTTGTAATTCCAAGTTTTGTGGTCATGATCTTTAACATTGTGGGATAGGGACTATGATCTAATATGGTGGAATTCCCAAGCACTATGCCAATTGTTGCTTGATCTTCTCAAAGTCATCAATCTTCCTTTACAAAAGAAACAAAACAAGGAAATGCCAATGGTCAAGAAGATGCCAAAACCAAGAGAATTTAAATATAAAGAATATATAGAGACCAAAAACAAACAATTTTCGATAACACAATTACAAGAAATCTTGCACAAACCCATTAGAAAACATAAATCATAAAATCCAAAGTATAATCCACACCTTAACCAACATGGGTTGCATAACTTCTCAACACAACACAAAACATGTATTCCATTTTAATACCCTTAAACAAACAACACCACAATGACATTGACAACCACTATAGTTGTTAATCAGAAAACAAGTGGTAATGAGAAGAAGAGGTTCTTACCTCAAATGGTCCTCTGTCCAAAACCCCAAACCAAATCCTTCCACCTCCTCAAATAATCTCATATGCAAAAACAGAATATTGCCTCAGTAAAGTTAGACTCCTAAATGGCATTGTTCTAAACACATTATAAGATAAAGAGAACCACAAACCCAAATAAGGCAATCGCTCATTGGTTTTAATATTTTCAATGCATATAGAAACACTGAATGACAACTTTTTCAGTTTCCACTAGAATACAATGAAGAATTGAAATAAAAAGAGATCTAAATGTAGAAAAACAGGATTGAATTGAAATAAAATAACATGAAAAATGCTTTAAAAGTGAAAACACAAGCTAACAGAGTATGATCCTAGTGAAAAACTAGAATTCTTTATCATATTTTCAAGCCTATGAGACACAGTTTTCTTCAGCACATAGCACAACATTCCTAATTTTCTAGGCACTTCAATTTGGTCTTCAACCATTGCTAAGCAAAAAAACAATTCAACAAATAGAGTATGAAGTAGTTTTCAGTAAATCATAGATGACCAAATAAATATTTTGTTAAACAATTTGGGCAGAAACACTTCAATTTGGGAAATTCACTAAAAATTCAATTTGAGTCAAAATGGTGCGAAACTTTACAAATCAAAACTAGACACATAAAACTTCCTCGAATAAAAATTTCATGGCATTCGAAATTAAGGAAGCATGTCAAAATTAAAATCTAAAACAGACTGGGCTGTAGAGTTTTCTGCTTCCTGCAACATAACAACTACTTTGAAAATTTGCCAAAAATTCAATTTAACTCCAATTTGTATGGAACCAGTTTTCAAATGCTCATTGACATGTCTAATTATTAAAAAACCAGATCAAAATATAAATCCAAACTAGGTCTTCTGGTCCAGAACATAACACAAAATCACATATTTCTGCATAACCTTAGATTTCATAAACCAACCCAAATCTTAAAATTCAACACTTATCAGCTTTAAACATCAAACACTAAATCATTCAAATGTGACTATTTACTATTGAAAGAATATTAATCTAAAATGACCAACTACAATGGAAAAAAAAAAAAACAAAGGCAGAGCTTAAATTGAATAATCACCTGTGAAATTTTTACAACAAAAACCACAATGGCAGGTGCAACAATTACGAAGCTTCTCCTGTACTAAACAACATGGCTAAATAGCAAAAACTCTAAAAGAAATACAAAGTGTCTATAAAAAAAAAAGGAAAATTTGATATATCATTGAAGAAACAAGACTACAGTGCAATATTGAGTTACAAAGCACAACCAATTAAAGAAAGGGAAAACAGAGGAAAATGCAACTACAAAAACGAGAGAGAGAGAGAGAGAGAGAGAGAGAGAGAGAGAAAGAGAGAGGGGTTGTCAAAACCTGATTCCATTCCACATCTATGTACCCAACCAATTCAATAGAAAATTAAGTTCTAAATAGGCAAGTGATGTCAACAAAAAAAAAACAGACTTATAAATTTCATCACCATGAAAAACATAGAAAAGTACACATGAGTTTTCAGTATAAAGAACCATTGTCATATACGAACTCAACCGCACTAGAATTTTTAACAAATAAAACCACATAAAGAATACATACCAAGAACGAGACACAGTTGGGCATGAGCCATGACCTTTGCTATTACAGGTCTGAAAATACTTAAGAAAAATCAGTTTCAATCTCCTTCAACCACCAAAAAAAAAACCCAATAGGCACCATATCTAACATTAAAACCTTCAATGAACCATAAATTGCAACTGTATATGAAAGAAAATTGATGAAATTGAAAAAGAAAAAAAAATCTTACCTTTCTAGTCAATTTCAGTTTTGGAAAGGGATTTAGGTGTGATGAGAGAGAAGCAGACCCAACCCGAAGGCATAGCAAGAGATAGGATAGAGAGGAGAATGAGAAAGAGAGAGAGGGCAAATTTACAATCTTAACTGGAACACCTCAATGCCTAATAAGATTGCTTCTTATTGTAGTTCATCCTGCAAATTTACAAACTTATAAATAGGAGCACCACACTACAATGAAATAAAGAGAAAAAGATCAACCATGTTTATCTTCAACTACACATAGTTTAGCTAACAGTTTCACTAAGCACAAGCATATCTATGACAGACCTTAAAATTGAACATATCTCACATTTCAATCATCATTGTCAAAGTAGCAAATTTGCATAAGTCACAAGCTTAGATTTGCATAAAACCAAGATTACAAAGACTCACAACCTAAGACAACAATACATTAATTTCAAGTGCTAGCAGCACCAACACCATATTTATTGTTATATCCATCTCAAATTGGTTAAAAACAAATTAGCACCTTCTATTAGTGTTGGCTTTTTTATTCACCCTTAAGCAGTCAACACACACTTACCTGCTACTCTTAAATCAAGGATTAGACAGAGTACTTGAACATTGGTCCCTAGTGTTTAACATAAACTGTTGAGTGAATTATCTTAGCTCCAAAATGTCAGATTAGAAAACCATCTTAAAAACAACTTTTGTCTCTTAAACGTACAACCCAAAATTTCTGAGTAATAATAAAGGAAAACACAACCAATTCCAACACTCAACTGAAAATCCACCTAAAAATATAAGCACCCCCACCAATTCAATTGCACAAAAAAAAAACAAAAAAAAACAGAGAAACAAACCTCAACTGAATGAAGTGGATGGAGATGGGGAAATGAGTGCTCGTTAGATCTGATTCATTCGATTTTAAAAGGCTAGCATATGCATATACAGAAGGAATGGTTCTAAGATGCAAGGCAGACAAAGAATCTACAACCACCCAAAAAGAAGATACCCATTTCATACTTTTATGATGTCGGTTTGTACAGCCACTTGCTCTTTAATTAAAATAGCAAAAATTAAATTCAGCACTCTTTGAGAGAGTTACCTTAAGAGCGCAGGCATGAGAGGGTTTTCGAAAAGAAGAGGGAGAGAGGGAGAAATGAAACCCAGATTCCTGAAAAATTAAATTAAGCATTGTTTGAAAATATAAGTGATATAGAGAGAGAGAGAGAGAGAGAGAGAGGGGGGGGGGGGGGGGTTACCTTGAAAGCATTTGGGAATGAAGCACCATCAGTTTTCAGATTGAATATTTAGGCTAAAATCTCGAAAAAATAATAGTGCGAGAGAGATGGGGCCTTAAGAATGTAGGCGTAAGAGGGTTTGGGAATGAAGATGGTTTCTAGATGGGAAAGAACGATAGAGGGTTAGGTTAGAGAGGGCAAGAATATTGGGGGTCAGAGACGGCGAAAGAAAGATTTGGGGTAGAGAGAGCGAGAGAGAGATTTGGTGAAAAAAATAATAGATTGCAGAATGAAAATTTGGTGAAAAAAAGCGCACATGCGAAAAAAAGAACAAAAAGTGGGGGCGGGACACCAAAATACTTCGCGACCAATATTATAGTAATCAGCGACCATGTTTTTTGTCGCATGATTTCCGCGCTCACTCTTATATCTCCCGCCTTGTACTTGGCGACGAAAAATAGAGTCGTCGTAGTTTCTAATATTGCGACCAAAAACTTTGGTCGCCAATACTTATTTATTTCGTGGGTAATTATCCATTGTTGAAATTTGATATTTGGAATTCGTAAGAAACTATTGGCGACCAACTCTGGAAATTTGGTCGGAGAATCACCCATCAGCGACCAACAATAGTTCGTCGCTGATAAGTTTGGTCGCAAAAGGGTAATTTTCTTGTAGTGAGTATTAATCATCACTCCCAATGCATTCAATTCATGAATGAAATGTCAAATTTCATTCCCATAATGCAATACATCTGTGACACAGATTTGAAGGGCATTGATGTCCACAATTGTGCTTAGAAAAGTTACACCCACAATTGTAGATAAACAAAATTGTCAACTGCATAATTTCACCTAAGACCACTCATAAGCATCTTGTATTTTTCATACTAAATAGCACCTATATTTTTCATACATTAAAACATAAAAAACAATCAAAAAAATCCTAACCAAAGGGTCTCTTTCTGGCCCTCTATTCTGGTGGTTGCCTTGGTGGTGATAAACTTTGTAGTGATGCTGGCCGTTGGTTATTGTTGTGTTTTTTTATGGTAGGGTTATTAGGGTTTGCAGTGATCATGGGCGGTTGTTAGTGGGCTTCTTTATGTTTATTTTGTTTGTTTTGTTTTTATTGTTTTGGGCATTTTTTAAATGTCTTTGTCTTTGAACTTGTTGTAATGTTCTGTTTCTAATAATTATTTGTTTCTTGATCAAAAAAAATATAGTCAACAAGGCCATCAATAAGAAAGCTATAATGGGTGTTGTATGGCAAAACACCCACTAGTTTGGTCGTTTGGAGCAATTGCTATTAGAAGTATGCCCTAGAGCCAATCATGAGATGTAAACTCTATGCATATTTCATGTGATTAATTAAGAGTATTATGTTGTTTTGAGTAATAATCTTAATCATTTACTTAACCAATAAGTTCGTGGATTGTAAACGTAGAAAGTGACTTAAACAATTAAAGTTCATGAGACCTTTATGTACCATGTCCACATCCTAAATAGTTCGTGGTCATAGGATAAATGCATTGTATCTGCTAATATAGGAGGAGGATGACTGGTTTTGAGTCATTCCTGAAGAGTCTAAGATAAGTGTATAGGTGTTCAATAGAGAATGAATTCAATGAACGCAATCAAGAGAGAGAACTTGAATAGAAGTTTTACTTACATGTAAATCAGGATCTCTCAAGTTGGAATAGTGCAAATTACTCATTGACCTAAGGCACCACGAGTTATCTCATGGAATCGTCATGGGCCCTTAGCCATATTGAAGCATTGTGTTGCCTCTAGGCATAACCCAAATATGACTAGGGTTCATAATCAATTCACGGAGACATGTGAGTGTACAACAAGGGATCTCTACCTTCAATAAAGGAGGAGAATGCTCAAAAGATGTGACTCAAAAAAAGTCTTTCGCCAAAGCAAAGGGCTAGATCAATAATAGAGATTGAGATCATGCTCTAATGAATCACATGACAGGACCTGCCCCGAATTCCTCGAAATTCATGACGAATCCTATGGTATTTCCAACATCAAGCTAATGTCGGGCTCACTTACTAACGATATAATGTATATTTTTCAAAGCAAGGAAAATAGGGTTCGAGACTTTCTGCCGAAATTTCGGCAAGAGTCTCCCTTGAAAAATGGAAACTTCCCAAAAAATGTCACCTTTAAAAATCACAGTTTAAGAAACCAACTGCCAGCACACACAATGCAATATCACACAGTTTACATAATAGACTTCTATCCTTCAAATAATTCAAAGCAGAATCACTAGCAATGCTCTTAAGTCAAATAATACATTAACAATGAAATTAATGAACCCAGACAATTTTATGAATACGCACTGTAATCAACATAAAATAACTTCCCAATTTTCACTGTGTGATGTTTACTATTCAAACACAATCGCAAGTAGCTTAAAGACTTAGGCCCAAATTATACATCAATCCAAAACGGATGTCATACCTGTCTTAACCACAAACACCTTTCAACAACACTCACTTAGTCAAATGGGAATATGAATAATCATTCAATCACGCCTCGGTTTCAATCAAGCTTCAGGACCACCGACAAAGTCAAAACCAAACTCATCAAAAACCAAAAGAAGTGAGACTTAATCCAAATGACCAAATTAAAGTTCCAAAAATAACTTTAGTTCACGGCTGCACCTGGTTGAGACCCCCGGGCTACCTACGTACCCTTACTGAAGGATCAAGCCACACGTAGTTCTTCAATCCATAATCACGAACCAGATAATATACAATTATTTTCAGTAAGACCCACAAGTTAATTCTTTAAACATTAATCTTTTCCCAATATAGTATAAAAATTATTTTTTTCTCTCCCTGTTACTTTATTACATGCCGGAACGTCCAAAGTGTACGGATCCTGTACCTCACGCCGAAAAATCCAATGTCACGTGTGATAAAGTAACCAGGTATCCCAGTGAGCACACACGCCGAAAAATCCAATGCCACGTATGGCCCAACCGAACCATTTTCTACGTGCGCATACTGCTTTATCACACACCAGATAATCCAACGCCACGTGTAGGTACCATAACCAAGGGAGGGTACGTAGCATGGTGTAATCCCATATTCACATAAAAATCACAAAGTACCCTAACTCATATCAATCTCTTTCCCATTTATTCAATCACAAAGTGAATATCAATTTCTCAACATATATAATCCATATTCCGAATTATTATAACTTCAAATATCAAAACAATACAAATATTCACAATTTAGCGCTATATATATATCCATTCCATAATCATAAAAATTCATAATAGATGCATGGTAATTTAATCAATGGAAATAATGCAATTTTAAAACAATGTCCACTCCCACAACCATAAATTCCATAAAGACCCTAAAATAATTCAAATAGAAATCAACACTGTATCCCACATTTAAAACAATATACTTTCGTAAATAACCCGATATTACCCAATCCATATACTTTATTAATAAGTATAATAATATTAATTAATGATAAGTAATAACCTTTAAAAAATCACATATCCTCATTAACCCATATTGAATCAATTTGCAATCTAAACTCATTATACAAGAAATTTCATATTAAAAGAACGAAGTACACTTAAAACAAACGTCCACTTATTTACTAATAATCATAGCCGGGACCCCAAGACTCACTTTCACAACCCGTCAATCAAGTATCCCATACTCATCCATTCCATTTCTTCAATTATCAAACTAATATCCAATAATTCTATACGATACTATAAAACAATCTCATAATCCCACATAATCAACATAACTAAAATAACGGTCAAGATTCGTTAATAAGGTCGTTCTAGTACTCATCGAATGGTGAAACTACCTCGGAAGACTCACGGTCACCGAGGGTCAGACTACTCAAACTTGGTCAACTAGGCCCGTGGGGCCCACGACCTCCAATTTCCAATCCGAAAGTTCCTACGGGTTCAACAGGGTTTATTATACATGTCTTGCAAATTTGGTCCAAATTGAAAAGTCGGATCGCTTGCGATCGGCACGATTGGGGACGGTTATCGTTTAACTCAAACTGTTGTAATGCAAACTGTAAGTCATTGAATCGGAGTATCTCAGACTTCGATTCACGATCCGTGAATTCCTACATGATCCTATGGATGCCTAGATCAACAAATTTGAAAATTAAGTCGATCCAACGATTCCGAACATATCGAACACGAATAATGCCTAATATGCGTAATCCGATCAACAGTCATATGATAACCAATTTCAAATCCAAGCATACTGTCATGCTTGGGACGACAGGGGGATCATTTTAGGACCCAAAGACCTGCAACAAAGTGGCCCACGTGCCGCCACACTCGCCGGCAGTGCATGGTTGCCCGAAGGAATTTCTGCAATCGTAAAATCTCTAAACCTCCGATCAAGACCTATACCTACATAATCAGAACATTGAGTGGAGCAACTTTTGTTCTTGGACCATGGCCAAAAAGTGACCAAAAATAGCTGGAATTACGAGCTGAAACCGGCCAAACTTTAAGCGATAATTTGAGTTTCAAAATGCAGAAATTATTCCTAAACAACCCAACCATAAGGTTGAACACATTGAGATGATGAAAAAGCATACCTAGATCGAAGAAATTGATAGCCGAATCGCCCAGAACGAACTTCGGGAAATTATGGGTAAAGCCGGCTGGATTTTGTGATATTCCAGCGGCTGTGGTGGATACCGGCGTTGGGGATGGGGCGGGATGGAAAGAGGATGAGGTGGTGGTTATTTTGGGATCAGTGCCACCCAAAATGGTGGCCAGATGCGACGGTGGTGGCCCAAAAAGCCACCAGATGAATAGTAATAGCCAAAGAAGGGGGGTTGCTATGCGAACCAGTAGTAGGAAGAGAGAGAGAGAGAAAATCTGGTTTTAAAAAACCATTTTCGAAATAGTTACGGTTATGCCACTAAGCTTCTTTTAATCCTAACTTCTTCGTTACAACTCCGATTTGAGCCCACTACGTGTCTACGGACTCATCTCAACATTATCTATGCAATAGTACCAATCATTTCCCCAAAATCTTCCCCTATCCCCGGGGGCAAAATTATAATTTCATAATTTAATAAATTAATTAAATTAACAAATAATTTAAATTTGGGTCGAGATGTTACATCACGTGAGACTGTAGATCACACTAAGGGCTTGACATGAATTCCATGCCCCAATAGCATGATCAAGAGCATTGATTAAGAGAAGGATCGTATTGCACAATAATTTCAATTGAATAGGTCACAAGCCGATTCTATATTGGCTTGGGCAACCGTGACATGTTGCTAGACGTCACTCAAGGTTTGTGGAAGCCCTGAGGACAAAATATAATCTAGTTCTAATCAAGAGAGAATTAAAAAGGAGTTCTAATTCACAATCAATCAATAAAGAGTTTTGTATCGCCCACTACCTTGCCGATTAGAACCTAATAGATCACACACCAAAAAGGTTGGATGGAAAGGAAATAAATATGATGTGCATAGACTTACTAATTTAATAGAGATTGAATTAATTAAAAGAATGCGGGAAAATGGTAGTTTGGGCCTAAACTATGAAATTGGGTTTAAGAACTTTTGGGCTTGGACCCAATGGGCTAATAAAGTTATGTGGGCATAGTAGGATGACCACTTGAGCCCAACAAGCCCAATATTTACCCCATGGCCGGTTTTACCTAGAGAGAGACTTAGGTCTCCTTCTTGTGGGTCTATATTTATGAACTTTACCTGTTTAGAAAAGTTAGGGTTTTTGAGATAGTTTCAAGAGAGGAGTTAGAACACCATCAAGCTCTTCCCACCTAGCCAAAATTGGCCACCCTAGGAAATGACCACTAGCATAATTTCCTTCCTAGGTTGCATCATATTCTTCATCTTCCCCGGTCAGAAAAGTTAGAGATCACCTCTATTGGTGATTTAGTGAATCTAGAAGGCCTTCCATAAGGTGATCAACTCAAAGGATGTCAACCTTGAGTAGTACTTCAAGGGTAAAGTTTATAGGGTTAGTTATGTTAAAGCTCAAAAATAGTTGGGGTTAGTCATGTTAAAGCTCAAAGATTAAATTTTAAAGCTTATGTTGCCTAAAGTTACTTGTAACCTTATCTTTGTGGTTAAATATAACTAGGATTTTAATGTTTCCTTTAATGGTTCCCCTAGAAAAGGTTAAGGGTTCAAAGCCTTAGCCCAGGATTAGTGTCTGTATGTGAGTTAACATACTACCGCCCCTCTCAATAGAAAAAGTCTTAAATAATAATAATAATAATGGGAGCTATATGAAAGTGGACCACCAAAAAATCCATGAAAATCCACATAATTCTATTCAAATTCCTTAAAAACTATGATAAAATTTTAATAAATTCCATTAAAATCCATATAGAATTAAAGTCAAAGTCTATTGGTTGTCTACAAAAATCAATTAAAATCCACTAAAAACTATGATATAAGTCTCCCTCAAAATCCATATACAATTCAAGTCAAAGTTCATGTGTAGTGTATAAAACTAATTAAAATCAATTGAAATCTCAATTGAATACACTCCATACCGAGTTAAGAAATAAGTTGAACATTTTCTCTTAAAAATCACCCCTATTCAAAGCCCAATCACAAAATCAGACAACTTGTTTAGCCCTCGCAAGGGGAATTTTGCTGCAGATCTCTTAACATCTCTTGGTCACGAAATGTAAGAAGACGATATTTGGGTTGATTGTGTACCACCTAGAATTCTTCCAGCCACTCAACTAGATTAGTGTGTTTCAGAGTGTTCGTGGAAGTTTTTCCCCTCTAGTTTTTTATTTTTTAAAATTTATTTATTAAAAAATTATTTTTTAAAAAGTTTTGTTTATTTTGATAAAAAAAACATATAAAGTTTAAAAAAAAAAATCAGGCCCAAATTGTGTCGGTGGGAATTATGTGGCTGTACTGGTAGTCTGTAGCCCGCTTGCCCTACAGCATCCAAAGATTGACGCGCCAGTATTTCAAACAGATTCTCTACTCGCTATCTCTAGTTCATCTTTGTCAAGAACAAAACCCTACGCATGTACATTTAATAATGCTGGCCAATTGGCCATGCAATTTCCAAAGAGAGAAAGTGAAGGCATTGGAGACAGCCTGAAAACGTTTCTCTCATGTGCAGTTTTGCACCACCCGTATAATTGGCCCCATATCTTATCTTTTCTTTCTACAACTAATAATTATTTCAACTTCTGTGTCTTTAAAACCAAACCCACAAGGAACCACAATCTCTCAAGTCAAAGCAACCTCTGAGAGAGGCAATGAGGTATGTATTCTTTTTTACTTCAAATGGTGGGTCCTAAATTTGGTAGCGTTTCGTGGGACTTCTTTGAGGTTTCGAATTCATTCTGCAGAAAATGCTGAATTGGAAAATGGTTGGTTTGTTTGCTTGTCTTTCAGAATCTAACTAAAGTTACCTTCTGCACTCAACAAGAAAACCTCAACTTTTCTTCTTCTGCTGCTGCAAGATCTGCATATTTCCAGTCTATTGGTACTCTTTCTCTCTCTCTCTCTCTCTCTCTCAAACTGTGTATTCTGTGGGTTTAATGGCTAGGATTTGATTTCTGCGCATGCATTTTCCTGGTTTGAATATCTTCAGTCCTTGGTATATATATGTTTTTTTGTGTGGCTATGTTTGGTTTTACATGAACTGATGTAGGAAATTAACTGCTCAAATCGTGTGCCCTTGCTAATTGGGACTCTCAAAAACTAAGTATCCTTTTAGTTTTCATTTATCCGATGACAACTATCATCTTTCTTTTAAAGAATGGAAAAGAAAGCATAAATTGACCAATTGCAACATCCCCAAGTTTTCTTCATTTTCTTGTTGGGGCAGCAGTGTCACAGTAAAAACAGAACCGACCGATAACCAATAGATATTTTTTTTGGTCGGGTACCGGATTTTATAATCGAAAATCAAAGAATCTTAAACCGAAAAAAAAGGGTTATTTTTGGTAAAAATTGAAAAGAAAAAAAATATGTACCGATTATTAATGAATCGAATATTACCAACATTACCGAAGAATATACCGAAATATATTCAAGTATTTACTGAATTATTAATAAATAGAATAATAAATTATCAATTGGAAGAAATTCCAAATTTAAATTCCTCACTCCCATTGATAATAAAACATCTGTGTTATTTGAGTATCATTAAATGCTCGTTTTACTTCTTTTTCAGCAATTAGGGGTTTTTCATTTTTATTCAAATTGTTTAGTCTATTCAGATATATTTTAAAGGGAGATTCACTATTATACCTAATATAGGAGCCCAAATTATTAAGAAAAACCCTATATGAAATGGACTCTAAAACACACCCAAAACTCATTTACAACATAACAAAAATGTTTTTAACTTCTTTTAAATTACAAAACTGTCATTGATTTCTTAAAACAAACCCAACCCCAAAACCTCATTAAAAAAAAGCCCAAAACACTCAATAGGGCATCAAAGTAATTTAATAATGAAAATTAAATTCAAAATGGCCAGCTATCATTTTTTGGGTCTTTTTGGGTTTTTTTTATAAAAATTAAATGGTGTAGCATTTATTTATAGTTTTAGTACTAAGAATGGATATATGACTAAATATCTGTATTTTAAATTAGGTGACATGCTTAGAATAAAAAAACCAAGTAATAATATCGCTCTTTATCAAGAAAAAAGAATAATAAAAGCCAAGCAAATCCTAGTAAAGAAAAACTAAGTTGAGGATTTTGATCCATCCAAAAAAACTGTAGTCCCATTTTTTGTTTATCCCTTATCCTAAAAATCGTAGTCCGATTTTAATTGCTTAAATGTCATTTTCATTGTTTGTTATAAGTTATAACCTCATACTGATGGGGTACCTTATGACATTGTGTGTGTGAGAAAACTTCATCGCTCGTATAAAATAAAATAAAAAAGTTAACCTCATTATTCAATTGAAATTTTCAACAGAGTGTTGTACAATCAATGTCAACTAAGATGACTTTGGGCGACTGCACGGTTAATCCATTGGGTTGTAATGGAGGCATGAACAAGGACAAGCCCTTTAAGATCTTTGTGGGTTATGATCAACGTGAAGACATTGCATATGAGGTTTGTCGACACTCAATATTGAAGAGATCTTCAATCCCAGTTGAGATCATACCACTTAAACAATCTGATCTGAGAAAGGAAGGCCTATATTGGCGTGCAAGAGGCCAACTGGAGAGCACAGAGTTTTCTTTTACCCGGTTCTTGACTCCATATCTGGCCAACTATGAAGGTTGGGCAGTGTTTGTGGATTGTGATTTTCTTTACCTAGCTGACATTAAGGAGCTAAGAGATTTGGTTGATGAGAAATATGCCATCATGTGTGTTCAACATGATTACACCCCAAAGGAGACAACAAAAATGGATGGAGCATTGCAAACTGTGTACCCTAGGAAGAATTGGTCTTCCATGGTATTGTACAATTGTGAACATCCCAAAAACCGGGTCTTGACGCCGGAGGTTGTGAACACACAAACCGGCGCTTTTCTTCATAGGTTTCAGTGGCTTGAGGATGAAGAAATTGGGTCCATCCCATTTGTTTGGAATTTTCTTGAGGGACATAACCAAGTTGTTGAAGGTAATCCCCGGACTTTCCCTAAGGCAATACACTATACTCGGGGAGGACCGTGGTTTGAGGCTTGGAAGAATTGCGAGTTTGCAGACCTGTGGTTGAATGAAATGGAGACGTACCTGCAGGAAACGAAGAAGAAAGTCGAAAATTAGGAAGAATTAGCAGGTAGTGTACTACTGCATTTGAAGTTTGAGATTCATTGTTGGAGTTCATTTTTCGCTCTTTATTTTATGTTGAATAAATGTGTAAAGGAGTCTGCGTGTGCTGTCCCCAAAACCCTATCCCCTTTTATTCCATATTTAGGGAGAGGGACAAGGGTTTTGTATGAAACTTTTTAGAGAAGTGTAATGTATAGTGGTTATTAATAGTAGCTAGGTATTGCATTGTAGGCATATCGCATGCCTTTCTTATTCTTAGCATATGCAACGATATATTGTGTAACATTTAGCTTGTTATGCAGTATTTGTATTATATTAATTAAAGTAATCTGTATTTCTTTCTTGTACAGTTTGATCCTTTATGAGTATGGTTTGAAGTAGTAGCAGAGCTAGAATTTTCGGACTAATACCAAAATTTAAAACTCAATTGTAAATGGTTTTATCATTTTTATTGGAGGGCCAACACTAACTATGGTCCGGCCTTGGTTTGAAGGCTTGTGATTTCTATATATAAACGTGTTTTATTTGGATTTTCTTTTATTTAGAGCTCTACCTATTTATGCCTTAAAGATACCAAACCTCTCCATTTAGAGATGATGCATTTACCTGCATTTGAAGCTAGAGTTAGCCTAGACAAATTGGTTTAGTTTCAGGACCTAGATCATATTGCTTCACCAAGTCAACAATTTGGAAGCATATGAATTGCGGGGAGGCTATAATGCGGAGTTTAAAGTGAGGAGACTATTTGAGGAGGTCAATCTTGTTATAAAAAATATATAGTTTCTTTTTCCGTAAAGCCAAATACAAAAATATTATATTATAAATAACATATAAATAAATTAGAAAGATTTTAAGGTATAATGAAATTGAAGAAAACAAAATAACAGGTAAGTAAAAGAAAAATAAATAAAAAATAAGAAGGTGAGTTTGGTACGGTGAAGCACGTCAAAGATGCTGTCCTAAAGCCTTTTTAGCCTCCCTACGTGCAGGTCCTGACGGTCTACAAGACTCCAAGATACGACCCCTTGTACACAAACTCAAGATCCGCTATGAGCACGTTCATAGACGGATATGGGTATCCAAGTCACATAACCATTGCCAAAATAATAATATAAAGTAGAGAATATATATGAAAGTAGAAAAGGAGAGAACTAGTTTATGGTGGTGATTGTGGTATGTGATATTCTGATGGTGTACTGTGTGTCTTTCAAATGTGAAGGAGTAGTGGCCTTTTATAGGCATCCAAAAAACAAGTAACCTTCACCAACCATAAAAGTTCACCAACCAAAGAATTAAGGCATTCACCAACCAAAAATAAAACCTGAATATAAATATTTATAACCCCCACAATAAATCAAATAACACAGCCAATAAATAAAACGGTTAAATTTTTAAAACCTTTTAAAATTCCAACAATCCCCCACAAGGTTTTTAAAATTTTACCGTGACAAAAAAAAACAGTGAAAAATATATAATATATATATGGCAATATAATACTATGTAATAGGTGTAGGTGTCTTCCGGGCTTGAACCTTCACTTAGTGATGATAGTCTCCATTTGAGGAACCTGAGTGTACACAGTATTGAACTCGGCACCTTTGACCAAACTTCAACATATCCCACACATAGTATTAGTTGAGACTTGGATGCGGGGTAGCGCTATTTATGGCCATGCGCTCATCTTGATTCTCATGAGAGTTACTAGAGAATAGCCCAATTCTCACAGTCGCGGCCTCACGACGTCTCTCACTTAGGTGAGTTCTCCAAGAGTACATGTGACCTGCACTCTGCGGGAGTTTGCCCGCCTCGAAACTCATTCAGGGATAAATCCCTTCGTGACGTCACATAAACTAGCACTTTTGACTTAGGGATGTGCATAAGAATATCTCAATGATATCTCCATAGTTTTATGAGTGCTATATGAGTCACGCAGTATGGATTGTTTCTACCACATTGAACTTCCTTCATGGGATCTCCAATCACAGAAGTTGGGTTACCTCCCTAGATGACTCCCTTATGGGCTTAAGCACATCCCCCTCGACATTTTGCATTAATAGCCTCCTCCACGAGGCATGCATATCAAGACTAGCCTTCACAAGGCATGTATAATTTAGGTCATATCTTTGTTCTCCATTTTAGCAAGCTTTAAACCTGCATATTATTAAAATATTTCCTACACACTCTTGCACACAAATAATTAGTAGATTTCACCTCAGTATAATTGGAAATTAAGTACGCATTGGTATACAGTTAAGTATAACAGAAAATATCATACATTAAATCTTATGATTAAGAGTACCTCTCAAGTTCATGAAACATTGAGTACACCTGCTACCACTTATGAACAACAATATAACAATGAATTCATTAAATAAATTTAACTATAAACACTGAGTATTTCAGGATACTCTTACTCCCTTTTGTGCACTCAAAGTGGCTGAAATCATGATCGCATATCCATGTTAAAATTGTATCTTCTTGATTTTCAATAGGAACCTATAAGACAATAAAAAGTCTCTACCAAAATTTTATACCAAGGTAATCATTAGTTGCAGACAAGTTAGTCTCATAATAAAATTTTTAATATAAACAAATTTCACACAGACACAACATGTTTGCTAAGGAAATATAAAAATTATTATGTCACTAAATGAATGTAATGAATCTTTCCCACGATAGCATAAAGAAATTGAAAACACACTCAAAATTGTGGGAAAGAGAAGTGAGAAGAAAAGCCTATGACAGTAAAGCAATGCAATTAGACTACATAATTGGGTTTAACATTTTTCAACATAAAACAAAAACTACTCAACGTTAGCCACACATAAAATTATAGCATTAAAGTTCCCTTTAAAAAAAATCAACTCCCACAAAAGAGGTCCACATGGTTTTAAAATAAATAATAATCATTATTATTATCAAAGGCAAATAACGTAAACATTTAAAGGCTAATTAAAACAAAATAAGATAAATCCCAATAAAGGAGATATTAAAACTTTTATAATAAATATACAAAATAAATTCAGTTTTAAAGAGGTAATCAAAACTACTCAAAATCTGGAAAATTAAATTCAACATAAACAAGTATTGAAATTAATTTTGTACTTTGAAATACCCACAAAATTTCAATAGTTACGAACATAGTTAAGGAAAACTCAACCCCCACAAAATAAGGGTATTCTCAAAATATATGAAGACGTACCGAAATTTTATTTATTTTTAAATTCTTGAGACATGCTAACTCACAGTCATATTGATAGTTATTGTAAATATAATAGTGAAACCACCGAGAGCCTCACAAAATAAATGTAAAAAAAAATTTGGGGTTTGAAAGCCTTATACCAAAACTCAAAATTAAATGCCACTTACAATGATATAATTTATTATTTCATTTCAATTTTCTCAAGAAGGTTTCACATTGAACACTTCCTGGCAATTAACTCAATATGGCAACTGTCAAGACTTCACACTCAAAAGAACACTAGTTCACTCAATATTTTAGCAAGATTAAATCAAGTAACTAATATGAAGGATTGCACAATTGAAATATATAGGCATTGGCAAAATGAATCCAAGACATTTAAACAAAATGTAATTAATTACATAAATTTTCAGAACATTAAAGCAATGATCACCTAACAGTATAATAATCACCTAACAATATCAACAACTTTATTGCCAAAACTAAGGGCTCCAAATGGCATGAAATTGACATTAAAGTTTTGAAACTAAAGCTGCATAAATTAAAAAATAAATAAAAATGTTGTAATTAAAAATGTGCAATGCAAAAGCTTCCAAAAGAAGTTAATAGCAATTAACTAATTTTGGAACCAAAAGGAGCTAATGTCCAAAACCACTAAATTCAAATTATATTTTCCATTACAAACAAAACGAATCAATCAAAATAAAATAATAGCTACATGCTTACAATTTCAAATTTGGTACTCAAATGCCAATTCAATGTCATCTCAATAATCATAGTAAATATAGTAATAAGACCACTAAATACATAAATAATAGATATTATATATGGACATATGCACAAAATAGAATAGTCAAAATTAATTTCTCCATAAATGTAAAAATTCTAATTCTCAATAAATTGAAGTTGGTTTCAAAACAAGTAATCATAGAAAGCTCAGCAAATTAAAGTTTGACAAGATTAAATGGGCATTCACACCAATATAAAGAAATTCCATATTGAAAAGAAAAGGTATAAGTGTATGCAATCAAGAAAAAGCATATATTCTCATAAATTTACATTTCTAGATTAAGGAAAACAATAAACAGACACAATACAAACTCTGATTTGTAAAGAACAAAAGGACCATGTAGATAAGATCATGAAATAGATTTTCATTTTCCATTTCCATTTTAGATTATTTATTTATTTAAAATTTGACAAAACTAAACAAGTGGAAAATGATAAGTTTCTGTATTGTTTCATTTCACAAAATTCAAACTAAGTTAATTTCTTGGAATCACATACATTTATAGCAATGCTCACAGTTGCATAAGATAAAGTATTAGTTGGTAGCACTTAACTCGCCGTATATGATATTCGACCTCTGATATATCGATTCCATAATAACTCCCACTTGAAAATTACACAAATCTCTATTCCCATAAATAAGATAAACCTTGAACACAATCATTAGTGCAATATATATGTATATTTATATCAAATACTCTAAAGACATCCCACATAACGTAATTTGATCCATTTTCCAAAACCAAAGATAATTGATATCCAAAATCAGCAATAATATGATTAGAACATTAATATATTAACACTATTGAAATAAAGTCAGCAATTAAAATATCTCAAACAACAAAACAACAAAACGAATTGTACAATATATATGGTTTCAAATGTACACAACGAACTTTGCAAAATATATATACCATGACAAAGATGCAACCAAAAAAAAAAACAATTTTTCCTCAAAATTATGCAAACCAATAATTATGTTTAACCAACAAACTAATAATAATAAAAATATTTGGAAAGAACTCTGAAACTCATGGATAAACGGTTCTTTGACAAAAGGCTGGGAACTTGTTTGGTTGTTTAAATAGAAAATTCAAATAATCACGCTAACAATTTCAAACCGACACGCCTCTTACCAAATGCCTTTAATAAATAAAATTAAATAGATTTTAACAGGAACAAACATATTGCTGTCAAGAGCTTACATAAATATAGATATGCAATTGTAACAATTGTAAACTACAAAGAATTACAGCAGTACGGAAAGAAAATAATTTTAACGTACAAAGGCTTTAGATTGTTATAAAAAATATATAGTTTCTTTTTCCGTAAAGCCAAATACAAAAATATTATATTATAAATAACATATAAATAAATTAGAAAGATTTTAAGGTATAATGAAATTGAAGAAAACAAAATAACAGGTAAGTAAAAGGAAAATAAATAATAAATAAGAAGGTGAGTTTGATACGGGGAAGCACGTCAAAGACGCTGTCCTAAAGCCTTTGTAGCCTCCCTACGTGCAGGTACTGACGGTCTACAAGACTCCAAGATACGACCCCTTGTACACAAACTTAAGATCCGCTATGAGCACGTTCATAGACGGATATGGGTATCCAAGTCACAGAACCATTGCCAAAATAATAATATAAAGTAGAGAATATATATGAAAGTAGAAAAGGAGAGAACTAGTTTATGGTGGTGATTGTGGTACGTGATATTCTGATGGTGTACCTGTGTGTCTTTCAAATGTGAACGAGTAATGGCCTTTTATAGGCATCCAAAAAACAAGTAACCTTCACCAACCATAAAAGTTCACCAACCAAAGAATTAAGGCATTCACTAACCAAAAATAAAACCTGAATATAAATATTTATAACCCCCACAATAAATCAAATAACACAGCCAAAAATAATTAATTAAATAAAACGGTTAAATTTTTAAAACCTTTTAAAATTCCAACAAATCTCACCATTAACAAATGTAAAGAAATCATGAGCCTTAAACATTTTAAATGTTTTGATGGTGGGATATGCCTCCTTAAATAGCCTTCTCACTCTAAACTCCTCATTGTAGCCTCTTCCCATGAACTGGTAATGTCAAATTTACATTCTCCACACATAAATTGCTAGCCAACTATTGTGACCCAACCTTAGTCAGATTAGGCCAGCCCATAAAATCCAATTGGCCCAACCTAGGCTGACCGTCGACCAACGTTCCCCATGGGCCCACTATAGAAAGTGGTAAACTACTGAATACCCCCATGAACTATCACGTTAGTTGAAATCTACACCATGAATTAATTTATCAGCAAATTTAGCCCTCATACTAAATTTTATCACCAATTTACCCCCCACCGTTTGTTTTTGACAATTTCCATCCAAATCTCTATTAAAAACATCACGTGTCAAGCACATGATTCACTGTTGAATTAAAAATTATTTTTTTTAACCTCTCTCTTATTCTCTATCTCTCTGCCAGGGGCGGAACTAAGTAGAGGGCTACCATGGGCTTTAGCCTAGGTAGCCTTTTTATAAACTTAAAATATATTACATGTATTTTAATGTTATTCATCTCATAAAAACTTAGTAGCCCACTCAAATGTAGCCTTGTAACTCATTGTCCACTCAATTTTGTAGGCCTATAATCATCTTATATTTAATTTGTTTGCTCAATTAGGAAACATAATCTCTTAATAAACACTCATGATTTTAACTCTCAACCTTTTACTATTTTATCCCAATATATACTTTTATTTCTAGAAAAACTAGAGAAAACAGTAAGTACCCAAACAAAACTTGGTCCTTAGATTTTAAGCTAATAACTTTAGCTAGCCCACCCATTGAAAAATTCCTGGTTCCGCCCTTGCTCTCTGCTAGTGTTGAACCCAGATGGCTTTTTGGCTTTGAACACAATTCCAACAAGCTATTGGGTTTGTTGGCTTTTGGTTTGTTGTTTTTCTCTCTTGGGGTGGTGCTACTGTGTGCTCTCAAAGCCTCACAGGTCTCTCTCTTTCCTCTTCTTTCTCGCCATTTTTTGTTTTTGCTAATTTGTTTGGCCTCTTTTGATTTTGTGAGCCTATGCTTGTGTGTTAGATTTTGGTTTCTGAAGAATGGGATCTACCTCTGAGTTTCTCTCATTTTAGAAAACAAATTCTTCTGGGTTTTCACAGGTCTCTCTCTTTCTTTCTCGCCATTTTTTTTTTTTGCTGGGTTTGGCTTCTGATCAGTATATATGCTTACCATAAGTGAAAAAAGCTATTCTTAGAGCTCTGATGCTTTGTTTCATCACTGTAAAGAAAATATGCGAGACCACTTTCTCTTTCTCTTGATTCGGCGAAGTTGTGCTTCTCGTTGTGGGGTCGCGATTGGCTACTTGGCGTTTAATCATGGGGACGATGACAGTGACAGAATACAAGGACTGTATGAGAGAGATTTTTGGGTGGTTATCTCGGTTTGGTATTGTTGGGGTAGGAGGAAGAAACGGGGAGAGGGAAGAAGAGATGAGGAGATAGAGAGACGGTTCGTAGAGGGAAGTTGGGTAATCTAGGTTGCAGGGTTAGCATGTGCCATTCACGTGATATTTTTAACAAAAATTTGGATGGAAATTGCCAAAAACTAACGGTCGGATTTCATACAAGAGAGAGAGAGGGAGAGAGAGAGGATGCCACAAATATTATTAAACACATCAACTGTCATTTTTTACCTCCTCTAAGTTCTAACTCTCTTACCCCGAACTCACTTGAAATCTACCCACATTATAATAATTATGAAAAGGGGTGCAAGATTTTCAACTTTTTAAAAAACTTTTAGATAAGGTTTTGAAGACAGATATTGAATGCAAATAGAATCCATCTTACAAAATACCAAAGAGAATTTGAAAAAGAAAAAAAAAAAAAAAAAAAAGAGAGGATATAACACATACTTGGGTTAGGCAAGTTGGTGAATTTTTTAAAAAACAAATTTATCTCCTAGTAAAACGACTAAAAGGTCAATAAACTTAAATGTAAATAAAATAGAAGAAAAAATTTGCCCATCTCAATGTGGAGCCTACTTAATTCAATAATATAATATGAATTCAGATTTTCATATTCAATAATATAATTAGAGTATACACAATAGATTTCCTAAATCATCTTATTAGACAAATTTTAGGGAGAAATTGGAAAAATACAACTCCAACCATGCTCTCTATCCACCTCCTAAAATAGGGAGAACTCTAGGAGCTCCTAAATCTGAGGATAGAGAGAGGACTCCTAGTAGCTCCCTATAATTTAATGCTGCTTTGTTTTATGTATATTTTAAACTTTTAATTAATACTAACTATTTTGCATTTTTTTTTATATAGAGATGAACCAATTATATTGAATCAAAAAAATAATTATAGTATTTATGACTCCCTAAACTAGGGAGTATGAATGGAGTTCAAATTTTATAGAGAGCTCCTAAAATAACTTTTGTATATTTTTAGCTATATTTTAACTTGAAAATAGAGAACATGATTGTAGATGCTCTTATGATTCAAATCCAATAGATCTTAAAATGAGATGAATAATGTTACTAATAAGATTCTGACAAAAAAAGTAATACGATTTAATATTTTTAGGTCTTAAAATAAATCCAACAATAATCCAATCTAAAACTGAATTCAATACTTATTAGATATGAATTGGCAAGCAATATCTAAAATATCGATGATATCGGAAATATCGGTAGTCCAAAAATATGGAAATTTCAATGGAAATATTGGAATATTATCGATATTGATAAAAATTGAATAAAAACCTCATAAATTATAAGAAAACTTGGAAATTTTTATTGAAACTTTGGAGGATGTTTATTCAGTCAATTATGTATTAGTTTATCACAAAAAATTGGAAGGAAATGCATTGCATGATGGGTTAACTGATTTAAGTTGATTATATAGCGAGCTGACAAACATTGTGAGTGTAGAAAATATATAGTAATTAATGAAAAAAGATTAAACACACCATAATTATTTATATATAATGATTTACTACAATATTTTACACTTTATACATTGCATGATAAGATACATGAGTGACTTAGTACCACACAGAGTTCTTATGAGGTTGAAAATTTTCACTATCTTCATCATTTCTATGTGTAGGGTAAGTGTATTGTGAAGAGTAGTCATCAAATAATAAATCCCCAAAATAGTTTCGCTTGTAATTGTTCAAAACAAAACAATATAAATGTACATATTTTAGCATATTATCACAAAAACATAAGCAATATGGTGGTTAAGGTGTTGGAGGAGTGAAATGGCAAGGGTTTGAATCCCCTTTGTGTGTGCTTTGAGTTTTTTTTTTTTTTTTTTTCATTACATCGATATTTTCGATATTATAGCGATATTTTGACACAATATTGCTGAAACGACATCGATATTTTTGTCGATATTATTGATATTTATACAATATGTATAAAATATGTAAAAAAAAGTGAGACGTGTGGGATTTTATTTTCAATCGAAATGAAATAATGCAACACGCTGCTTGCTTCTTATGCTTTGTCATGAAATCAACGCTATCCAATCCCAACTCTCACTTTCTCTGCCTTCAAATTTATGACCCTCTCCCTCATCCTTCTCTTTTTGAGTTATCAAACAGTTGGCAAAGTCCAAGGACTGGCGGCTCTTATTCATGCATGTTGCTACGTTATGTTTCTTTCTTCTTCTTTTTTATTTATATTTATCCCATAATGTGTACAGAATTGCTGACATAAATGGATGAAATTAGAGTTATATAATTATTCCAAATATGGGCTTTGCCACGTTGGTCAGTGCGGATAAACTTCTGACTCTTCATTTGAGTTTGAATCCCCTTTTTGTATTTTAAATTAAATTAAAATAGAATATTGCTTGTATATAAAGAAAAAGAGTTATATAATTATTTTTACAACGTAATATTTATGATTTTCATCCAAAGATTTATGATTTTATACACAAAAAATTCTCCAAATGACAAGTTCGGTCTTTGAGATTAGATTGTATATATTTCATTGAGGATAATTTTGTCATTTGCATAAGTTTTTTTTCAATGAAATCATCAATTTTTGGACAAACAATTAACGAAAATGGATTTTTGTGAAAACAAACTGAAACCTCAGGGGTGTTCGTGTAATTTTTGAGACCTGGGGAATTTTGTGAAAACATAAGAAACCTCAAAGATAGTGTAAATAACTCTATAATATCATCAAGCACACTAGTTGGTGAAGAGGTGAACCAGTCAATGTTGACTTTTGTATATAATTAGGTTTCCTAGTTATAGGCGTAAAGGTTGTATTTAGTTATTCCTCCTTTAATAGGGATTGGTTTCCTTGTAGGGATTGTACTCTTTGTATAAATATCCTCTAAAGAGAAGAATAATAATGGTTTTTTAGTTCTCTCTGTTTCAACTTGGTATCAGAGCTACGTTAAACCAGGAAGAAAAAAACCCTAAGCCGCATAGCCTCCTTGTGCTATCGGCCTCGACCGAACTCGATCACGAACCAGGGAACGCCGCTTGCCTTGATATCCTCACCCGCTCTCGACTACTGCCGTACAACGCTGTTGTGCAGCATCTCTTGATATCCCTCACGGTTTTTTTTTATCTATTTCCACCATGGGCGACCAAACGAAGGAAGATAAACCTACCCCAGTCATTGTTCAATCCGAAAACTCTAATTTTAATATTGGAGTGTTGTTGGATGAGACAAACTATGATTTATGGGCACCTCTATCGAGATGCATATTGCAGGCCGTCGAAAGATGGGATATCTTCGGGGTTCGACTAAGGCTCCTTCTGAAGATGATCTCAAATATGAAGATTGGGAAGCTGATGACCAGAGGGTCAAGAGCTGGCTTCTGTCCTCTATGAAGCTAGACCTGATGAGACGATATATCCGCTTGACAACTGCAGCAGCAATCTAGAAGGCTCTAAAAACGGCTTTCCTTGATGAGCAGAATGAAGTTCGTGTGTATACTTTAGGCCAAAAGGCGTCTCGCCTTCGTCAAAATGGGAGGCCAGTATCCACCTACTTTGGTGAACTCTCTGAAATTTTTTCAGGAGTTGGATCACTACAGTAAGGTGGCTATGCATTGTGATAAAGATATCAAAGTCTATCAGGAGTCGCTTGAACGACAACGCGTTTATCTTTTCTTAGGAGGCCTTGATGATGAGTTCGAGCAAGTTCGAGGAGAAGTTTTGCGCAAGGAACCACCTCTCGGGCTCCAGGGATCATATGCTTATGTTCGTAGGGAATCTGATCGGAATGAGGCTATGAAGCATGAAGGCGAGAAGACAGAGGCCATGGTGGTCCGCAACAGGTCCTCCCATAACCGGTCTAGTCCATCAGGTTCAACTAGCCGGCCTTCCACTGTGAACTCCTCCTCGCACCGGCCTAATGCCGGATCCACTCATCTCGACCTGAGATTGATCGCTCCAAATTGGTGTGTACTCACTGTGGAGTTGGGGGTCATTCGAAGGCTAGGTGTTTTGAATTGATTGGGTATCCTGAATGACGGGATAAGACTCATGATCCCCGCTACAACAAGCAGCGAGCTACCGTAGCTGACACGAAAGATGAACCCGACCTTGTTGCTAATCAGGCCTTTGCATTAGTTACTACTACCGGTAATGAGGGTAAGGTTTTGCACATTTCTGATTCTGTTAAGAATACTACTTGGATAATTGACAGCACATATGACATTTGATTCTAAATTGGTCCACACTTTAACCCCTCCACTCAGTCCTGTGTCACCACTGCGGACGGCAGTGCCGCTCCTATTATTGGGGAGGGCCCTATCGCTCTCAATGATACTTTGAACCTTGATACTGTACTTTGAACCTTGATTACAACCTACTTTCTGTCGCTCAACTAACCATTGCTTTGAATTGTGTTGTTGTATTTTGGCCTCACTATTGTGTGTTTAAGGACATCCAGACTCGGCGGACGATTGGTTATGGCATTAGGAAGGGGAAGTTATACTACATGGATTTGACATTGGGCAGTACTTCTTGCATGAGTCAAGCTTTGTCGGTGGACACCTCACATGGGGAGCCAAAGGCTAGAGCTGAGATTTGGTTGTGGCATCGTCGCTTAGGACATGCTTCATTTAGTTATTTACAGAAACTTTTTCCGAGTTTGTTTGTTAAGTGTGATGTTTCGAGTTTCAAATGTGATGTTTTTGAACTGGTTCATAGCCATCGTGTCTCTTTTCCACCTAGTTTACATAAAAGTTCAGTGCCCTTTATGATTGTTCATTCTGATGTTTGGGGTCCATCTAAAATTGCAACTTTGGGTGGTGCCCGGTGGTTTGTTACTTTTATTGATGACTGTACTCGAATGACATGGCTAGTTTTGTTGAAAAAAAAAAGTGATGTATGTTCTGCCTTTCAAACGTTTCATAGAATGGTTCTCACAGTATAACAAATAGATACAGGTACTTCGAAGTGATAATGGCAAAGAATATGTGAAAGTTGATTTGCACACTTTTTTAACTGCCCATGGTATTATTCATCAGACAACGTGTCCGTATACTCCACAACAGAATGGTGTTGCCGAAAGGAAGAACCGGCATCTCCTGAATGTGGTTCGTGCTTTGTTACTTGAAGCACATACCCCTCTCTCTTATTGGGGTGAAGCTCTTGTGTCCGCTGCTTATCTGATTAATAGAGTGCCTTCTCGTCCTGTGGAGTTCCAGACCCCGCATCACCTCCTGACCTCATTGATTTCTGCCCCACCTTCTCCGAATCTCCTACCCCATGTTTTCGGCTGTGTGGCTTATGTACATCTTCATAAGCACCAACGGAGTAAGTTGGAACCTCGAGCTATGCAGTGTGTCTTTGTTGGATATGCATCACAACAGAAAGGCTATCGGTGTTATCATCCCCCGACACAGAAGATGATTGTCACTACGGATGTGACGTTTCATGAGTTGACCATGTATTATTCCTCACCTGATTCTTCACTTCAGGGGAGAGCAGACGAGAAGTGCAGACTCTGGATTATATGGTCATACTGGATCGTGTTGTTGTGGATAATTTGGATGAAAGTGGTGACAATTCATTGGATGAAAGTGGTGAAAATCCACCAATGACTGAACCTGACACAGCATCAGTGCCGGTGTTGCAGCATGCACCAATCGACAGATGACACCTGAACTAGATGTACAACACCAGTCCGATCCGATAACTACCTGATCGGTGCATATTTACATATCATTTTGTACCCTTCTAACTTATGATTTGGTTATGTTTTTGAGTTAAACTTGTGCTTTTAATAAGTTTTGTGTTTGTTTCAGTGTAATAAGCTTGAGACTCACTAATTGCATTTTGGAGACAAATTAGCTCAAAACGGTGTCTGTAGATCAGTCAACTTCACGGATTAGACTGTACTTACTCAAGAAGAACCAGATAATGAGCCATACATCATTGGAAAGATGCGGAAGTTTATTTTATGTAGAATTTTATGGTTCATGATTCCGAGTCTTCTAGAGAATGTTATACATGTTTTGGCAACTTAAGGTCAAATTCGGCAGCATCTGCGTTACTGGGCCAAAAATCACATTTGAAGGCCTTCCCGATTTTTCCTTGAGTTGGGCTGCATATGCTTGGAAAGATAAGACAAAGAGCTTCAAGATCCATATTTTTCCAGATTTTTCAGAATGGAGACACAAACCCAAAATGAGCCCACAAGCTGGCTGCAATGCATTGTCATGCATGACATATGCATGATGAAGTGTTGTTGATTGTGGGAAAGTTTGGTGAAGCATATTCAATACCTATTTTTGAGTGGAATTTTGCAGCAGCCAAATGAATTAATTGAAGTTGAAGTGGATGATGCAACACTAAGCTTAATGACAAGAAGAATTGTTTTCAAATGCAATTGTGTGTTAGGTGAATTAAGTGTTGTAAGTTGGTGAAGTGAGTGTGGTTAGTGAACTCTATTGTATAATTCAGATTTTCACTTCCCCTAGGCCTATAAATAGGGAAGTTCTCTAAGCTTGTAATCACACCCCCAAGGGGGGGAGCTCTCAAACACTTCTCTAGAGCTCCCTTCCCTTCTCTCCCTCAAATTCTCTTAGTTTCCCTTTGTACTTCTCAATTGTTGTAATAAGATCATTCTACTAAATTTTCTTTCTTCTAAATTCTCCAAACACTTCTTTATTCTCTTTCAAATTCTCTAAAGTCTCCATGTCTCAAACACTTCCCAAACATTTCTCTATTCTCTTCAAAGTCTCCATGTTCTTGAAACACTTCTTAAAACATTCTCTTCCAAACATTCTCCAATTCCTCAAACACATGTATCTTCTCTTTCAAACATCCTCAAAGCTTCCCAAACACCTTCTCTTCTCCAAGTTCTCAAATACTTTCTTCTCCCTTCTCTAAACCTCCCAAACACTTCTCAAACACTTTCTTCTCCCTCCTCAAAGTTCTCAAACACTTCCTTTCTTCCTCAAAGTTCTCTTAGTTTCCTTAATGTTTTCTTAGTTGTAATTTATTTTTCTTGTAATGTACATTCTTTCTTCTTGTTTTGTTTCTTTTGTTTTCATTTTTGTTTTGTGTAGGAAAATTGAATTGGATCATTCAATCACCAATCCCTATGGAATCAACCTCGCACTTACATATGGTATACTACTCTGAACGGCTCGTGTACTTGCGAGTATCACAAGTTGAGGATGCAGCTGAATCCATTTTGGTGCAGCTGAATCTATACAACAAGTTTTGGCGCCGTTGCCGGGGATCGGTAACATTGTTTGATTCTATTTGGTTTTCCTACTTTTTATTATTTTTATTTTTTGTATATAACTAGACAGTTTCATGTTTTAAAGTTAATGACGTTAATTGACAAGTTGTGTTTGTAGTCCAACGAACAAGGACAATTGCCTGACAAGCAAGAGAACTGGGTTTGAGTCCCAGCTTACACAACACAAAAAAGAAAAAGGTTCAAGTAGCATGTTGGTTATTTCTTGTTTATGGTTTCATTCACTTGTTCTTAATTAAATATCTTGTTCAAGTTTACTGTTGTCACCAAAAGCGGTGTCTTTTAAAATTTATAAACTCGCAAGCGCACGAAATCGAATATAGTATAAGCATGTAAGAGCGAGATCGTACCCAAGGGATTGCGTGTAAAGATAGAAAACCAATTATACCCAAGTTAATTTCATTGCCAACCTAGTTGATTCAAATGGTGATTTGTTTGTTGATAAAGAAAATTAAATAAAGCATGCAACAAATATGGAAATGACAATAAATTGAAATTAAGATTTAAATTTATGAGAAAAAATAACTAAGGTATTAGAATCCACACCATTATTCCATAAGATCCTAATTATTTATCTTTCAATTCCCATGGAGTAGCAATCTAGAAATCAATCTACTGCTTTCTCAAGATTTATCAATTAAGCTTGTAATTTAGATCATAAGTAAATTTTCCTTCCCTTCATAAGTACAAATTCTAAGCATAAAATGTAAACAAAATTATTTAACTACAAAGGATCAAAGTTTCCTAAGCATCCTATGTGAAAAAGTTTATTTGAATAACAAAATATCAAAGAAATTTATAAATTAGAAATATAAACCAAGGATGAATTAATAGATTAATCCAAACTCTTAACTACCACAAATACATGTTATATGTCACAATACATGATAGAAGTGGTGAAAAGAAGATTAATCTATTAATCATGTGAAGTGAAAATTATAATCATTGAACACCACAATATTTGAGAATTGAAAATAAAAACTAGAACTCTATTTATAATGGTGTTTCATCCAACCTTAGTTAAGTATTTTAGCTAGACATAATTAAGAATTTAAAACAAAACAAAGAAATTAAAATACATAATTTACATGAGAACTAGGAAAGGAATAACAAGTTTAAAAGAGTTATTAGCTCTTGGTTCTTTTCTTTCCATCATTGTTCTCTTTCTTCCTCACTCTTTCTCTCTCTCTCTCTCTTGTCGTGTGTTTCTCCTGTCTTTCCACCCCTCTCCTTGAGAACAATCTGAAAATATATATAGCCTACAAGTGCCAACAAGTGCTGGCTGCCACCTCCATTTGTTTCCAAAGTAGTAACTCAATTCCAACTTGAATTGATTTCCACCTTCCAACTCCATCACATGAGTCCAACCAAATTTGACAGCCAACTTTTAATTCTTTAATGAGTTCTATCTTTATGAAAGATTGGGGTGGCAAAGTATCTACAAATATCTCACAACCTGTAGATATCTTGACAGCTGCTCCAGCAACTCCTTTGCTGCAATTAGTTTTCTCACTTCACATTACATCATTGGTGAGCTGTTGTAACATGCAGATCAGTTGGATAGGCTTACACTTGTTCAATGGAGCTCAAATTTGGATATGTTCTAGTCAACATCCATTGGAACAAGTTTCATTAAGGATATTTATTCATTTGAGTATGGGAGAATTCGTTTTTCAGGCCTGCAAATGGACTGTACAGCGTGAGCTGTAAAAGGCAAAGTCATCAAATCCAACTTGAGTTCTTCCTCTCTTTTTGCAACACATTGCTTATTCCTCCTCCTCCTCATGCCATTGGTGGAAGACACTTAATATCTACAAACAAACCACTCATTAAATACAAAAACAAAGATTGGAAATAGCCAATACAAATACTCTAATAAATTTACATAATACAAAAGAAAATACTAACAAATATAAATTTAAGGATAAAACTTGTATTTATTTTGTGCTCATCATTTACATAAACACCATATGACTCTTGGACTGATTAGTGAATGAATGGGTAGATATTGAAGACAAACACCATGTTTAAATTCTACTTGGTTCTTTATTGTTCTTCTTGTTCTTAATGGGTTTGGAATTTGTGTTTAGACTAAACACCATAGCTAAATGCTTTTTCTGAATACTTGATTAAAACCACACACCACATGGATAATCATATTTGAGAAAGAACGAACTCCATAAGCTAGTTTGATTTACTTTGTTGCTTGTTACTTTGAAACATGGAAGTATTGATTTTTCCTTTTCGTTTTTTAGTTCTTTTTTTAAATTTATTTCCTAATCATTTTAATTTCGTTTCAAGTTTTTGTGTGTGCTTGTTCTAGCAATTTAAATAGCTCAATAAAAATGAAGAGAGATGGCAACCTCAATCATAAGAATGGGAAGTGTGGAGCAGTGGGAGAAGTCGCGAACCTCCAAGTGCATCCATGCTCGACCTAATCGCTTCAAGGGGGAGCATTTCAATCCTTTCTCTTCTTTAAATTCTGTTTATTTCTTGGTTTGTTTCTTTTAGTACAACAATTTATGTCATTTTTTTGAGTTTGTTTAGAGTACTTAGTTCATTTTCATTTATGGTTTGTTGTCTCATTTTATCTTAATTTGTTTTTGTTTCTTATCTTAAAAATTCAAAATTCAAAATTCAAAAAATTCAAAAAGATTTTTCATATGAGCTGACTTATGGTAACTCCAGTAATCACTTCCGTTAATACAGTGTTTAGGAGTTCTTTAGGCGACACCTTCGGTGTCTAAGAAGTTTGGGTTTTAAGCGGGACCCCTCCAACCTTCCCGGATCCCTTGGACTGTGTTTTTCTGAGGCCCTTAACTGTTCATCCGTGAGTTGCTTGTATATTCATGTGTTTTTAAAATAAGTTTTTTTTTATTTCCTTTGTTTTATTTTCTGTTTAGTCTTTGTTTTTGTGTTGTTTTTGTTTTTGTTTTGTTAAGTTAGTTTTTGTATTTATTTTGTTTAGTCGTTGTTTTTTTTTGTTTTTTTTTTGTTTTTGTGGTATGGTTAGTTAGTTTATTTCTAAGTGTTAAAAACACATTTTTATTTTATTTGAAACACTGCAAAAAAACAAAAACAAAAACAAAAACAATAATAAAAATAACAAACTTCTTCTTCTTCTTCTTCTTCTTTTTCTTCATCATCATCATCATCATCATGGCTTGCCTATATTGTCTCGCACTTGCAGAATCTGCAGCAGCTCTACATGGCCCTCATTCTTTTTCTGCAATGCTTCCACATGCTGATTGGCAAGGAGAGCCGCTTCTGCAAGTCCACCACCATAGCCTTCAAGGAAGCTACTTCCTCGCTCAGCGCGGCACACTCCCGTGTCCTCGCCAGTAATCGCATTCCCAAATTGGTAGCTGAGACCGCATGGAGAACAGTTAAATTATGGGACTCCTCCACCGCAGCCTTGTCGGACCTCTGTGCCACATGAAGATGATCTGCCGATGTGAGTTTACTGCCAATCATGCTGCCCAGCAGCACTGCTCTGTTCGGCATTACCTCAGCAAAGTTTGAGGCCGTGCCGTGATGATATGTGAAGTTTGGGAAGACAGGGTTTGGAGGAGCCCTTATCTGGGCATTCGGTGGTGTAAGTGAGAGCTCAAGGTTGAGATCATCAAGGTGAGTGCATGAGGATGCCATTTGTTTTGCTTCTGAATTTTTTGATGTTTTTCCTTGAGTTTGCAGGAAGAAATGTAGGGTATCATCCGCTTGTAGAGGCGTGCTTTAAATAGACATATGCTGATGAGGGTGCGCCAACACCATTTCGGATTTCCCGGGCATGCTCGACCTAATCGCTTCAAGGGGAAGCACCTTTACTTTCACTTTACTTTTCTTTTTTACTTTTACTTCCGTGTTTTTCTGGTGTTTAATGTTTTTGCCCATTACTTTCATTTTCTAGTGCTTTGTGTTTTTACTTTTCCCTTTCGGCTATCATCTTTGTTTTATTTTAGGGAACTGTGCTTTCTTTTCCGTTTGTCGTTTTTTTGTTTTATTTAAGTTTGGGAAGTTTTTTTTTTTTGTCTCTTTCTTTTTCTTTCTGCAACTTTACTCTTTTATTTCTAAACCAAAAATAACAAAAACAAAAACAACAAAAACAAATAAAAACAATAGAAATAATTTCTTCAGCGCTAGCAGGTGTCTCTCGGGTAGGAGTTTTGAGTTTGGCCCTCTGGTTGTCCTCTTCCAGGGCTTCACGTACAGCCTCTTGGGGCTCACCACTTGAGCCCCCAAAGATCGCAATCTTAGCTCGAGCGTAATTACTCTCGCGATCTGCTTGCTTGCGTTTACCCGGTCCGTCTAGGTCCTCCAGCTGCTTCTCATGTCACGAGAATACAACTCTACCATCTTTGTTAGGTTTTTATTCTCGTCCCACAATACTTCTAGCTGGTGTCGATTCACCTCCACTATCCTTGCCCTCTCCCTTTTCAAGCTTTTTATAGCACTCTGACACTCTTCAACCATACTTCGCTCCGCCGCTCACTGACCTTTCAGAATCTCTACCTCATGGGACTTCGCAAGTAGGCGATGACCCAAACTTGCAACATATGCTGTACTTTGCACGCTCAGTGCCAGGGCATCACTCGTGACCCGGTTGTCATCCCTTTTAGGAGTCACTAAATTTCTGCCAACTCCAATGGCAACATCGTTGTCCAGGAGTATTGAGTCATTGACAGTCACAGGCCCCCTTGCGGAGGCAAAGTAGGGTACTCATACTGGTGCCGCTGCTTGGCCTCATATCTGAGACGGTGGAGCCAGGTTGAGATCCAACGAAAATGGGTAGGAAGATGCCATTTGATTTCTCACTTTTTTCTTTTTCTTGCTTCTTTTCTCTTTTGTGTTTCTGAGTTTGTATGTTTTCCCTTCTTTTTCCTTCTTATAGACATAGTCTTAGACAAACCCTAACCATTGCAGCGTCTAAGCATTTTCCTAATCTCCAGTCCTCCTTGAGTCCCACAACCTTCTCGTTTTCCAACCATACCCAACTCATTTATCACGATATGTCTTTTCTTAACGGACGCGTTCAGCAAAGTCGTCTCTACTTTCCATGGGGCTCGTAATTTTACGCTGGATTTGCAGCGCCTCTATGTGTCGACGCGTGTCTCGCTCAGTCTACCATAACTAACCAAGAGACAACATTAGGGACCACGTGCTCTCTTTTTGAAATCCCGCCTTTGCGCTCCCAATTCACGTTTCATCTTAAAAATAAAAAAAAAGAAAAAAAAATTTCAACCAAAAAAAAATTTTCAAAAATTCAAAAATTAAAACGTGTGGGCTTTCGAATTTCATTTTGGGTCAGGTTTTACCGTTGTTGGCTTAATTTCATTTTGGGCTTTGGGCTGTTTTTGTTTTGGGTTTCAGTTTGTATATGACTATCTGTTTAGGGCTTACTGTTTTGAGTGTTTTACCTGTTTCGTTTTATTTTTTTTTATTTTTTTTTTATTTGATTGTTTGTTTTGTAATTTTTATTTTGTAATTATTTTATTTTATTTTATTTTTGTATTTTGTTATTTTTATTTGCTTTAATACCTTCATTTGTTTTTATGACATTGCTTGTACCTAAATTTTAAACATTGAGGACAATGTTCATTTCTAGGTTCGGGGGTATTGGAGTTTAGCAAGTAAATTTGGTTTGTCTTTAAAAAAAAAAAATAAATAAATAAATAAATTTTATTGCTTGTTCTTCTTTTCTTTTGAGTATTGTTTTGTTTTGTTTTTGAGTCACTTTCCGAACACATATGATGAGATTGTGATAAATGTTGCATGACTTAAATGAAAATTGAATTTTATTTATTTATTATTTATTATTTTTCTTTTTGTAATTTTTCATTTTCCACAAAAAAAAAACCTTAAAAAATAAATAATTAAATAAATAAATTTGGCATTGTTCTAGCATGATATGCTTGAAATCTTTTTTACACTTGCCATTTGTTTCATAATTTTCCAATTAAAGGATTTGCATGATCTAAAGAATTGTATGAAGCATAAATTAGACTTATATAACCAACCATATAAAGTGAGCTTTTGAGCCTTGTACTTCAATTCATGAGTGTTATATATACATACTCTTAATTTCTTGTCATCTAAGTTGTTGTTTGATCTCATTATTCATTGATTTGGTTGAACACTTAAAAGTCATTCATTCCTATGCAATTTGATTTCATGACATTTAAGAAATGATATTAAGGCCCTCTTTGGATCGTTTGTGCCTTTCAAGCTAACCTTATGCATGCTTAAGCATGATTTTCCATTGTTAACCATTTTGAGCCTACATGTAAACTTTTTCTTTCATTTACCAATTATATTTCCTCACCTTAGCCTGAAAAACAAATATTTACCTTTCTAAGTAACTCATGAGCTTTAATTGGGATGTGTTTTTCATACTAGGTTTGGGAAGAGGTGTTACATTTCAAAAAAAATATATATTCACACAATTGGTGAAAGAAAAGAGTAAAGTTGTGATTAAGTGGTGGTTGATTGAAAATTCATTTTTGGGCCTTCAAAATAAATTGGTGATTGTTCAATAAAGGAGTATGAATGGTAAATGAAGGTATAAGAAGTTTTGATCATGTAAAAATAAATTCTCATTGTGATGATTCGAAGTCTTGTAAACAATTGTTTTATGCTCTTATATTTTGAGTTCCTTGGACTTTGTTTTATCCATACCCTTCATTTCTTACTCACCTTACACTCTCGGCCCCATTACAACCTATGTTAAAGACTTAAATTGATCTTAAATGTCATGTGGTTGAATTGCATCCATTTTTTTACTTTTAAGTGTTTGACATCCTTCTTGAGATCATATTAATGCAAGTTCTTCATCTTTCTATTGCTAGTTAAGTCCCTTATGGTTTAACTCTATTCTCATGTTTATAACCGAGTGTTGCATTATAATCCTCTTCTGAGTGATTCATTTGTGAGAGGACAACTTTGGTGAGATTTGAAGTTGAACTTGTGCTTTGTATGATTTTTAAAATTGTGTGAAAACTAAGATTGGGGAATTTGTTGCATTTGGCAATCACACTCAAAAACTTGTTGTGTAGATTCAGCTGCACCAAAATGGATTCAGCTGCATCCTCAACTTGTGATACTCGCAAGTGCACGAGCCGTTCAGTAGTATACCATATGTAAGTGCGAGGTCGATTCCACAGGGATTGGTGATTGAATGATCCAATTCAATTTTCTTACACAAAACAAAAATGAAAACAAAAGAAACAAAACAAGAAGAAAGAATGTACATTACAAGAAAAATAAATTACAACTAAGAAAACATTAAGGAAACTAAGAGAACTTTGAGGAAGAAAGGAAGTGTTTGAGAACTTTGAGGAGGGAGAAGAAAGTGTTTGAGAAGTGTTTGGGAGGTTTAGAGAAGGGAGAAGAAAGTATTTGAGAACTTGGAGAAGAGAAGGTGTTTGGGAAGCTTTGAGGATGTTTGAAAGAGAAGAGACATGTGTTTGAGGAATTGGAGAATGTTTGGAAGAGAATGTTTTAAGAAGTGTTTCAAGAATATGGAGACTTTTGAAGAGAATAGAGAAATGTTTGGGAAGTGTTTGAGACATGGAGACTTTAGAGAATTTGAAAGAGAATAAAGAAGTGTTTGGAGAATTTAGAAGAAAGAAAATTTAGTATAATGATCTTATTACAACAATTGAGAAGTACAAAGGGAAACTAAGAGAATTTGAGGGAGAGAAGGGAAGGGAGCTCTAGAGAAGTGTTTGAGAGCTCCCTCCTTTGGGGGTGTGATTACAAGCTTAGAGAACTTCCCTATTTATAGGCCTAGGGGAAGTGAAAATCTGAATTATACAATAGAGTTCACTAACCACACTCACTTCACCAACTTACAACACTTAATTCACCTAACACACAATTGCATTTGAAAACAATTCTTCTTGTCATTAAGCTTAGTGTTGCATCATCCACTTCAACTTCAATTAATTCATTTGGCTGCTGCAAAATTCCACTCAAAAATAGGTATTGAATATGCTTCACCAAACTTTCCCACAATCAACAACACTTCATCATGCATATGTCATGCATGACAATGCATTGCAGCCAGCTTGTGGGCTCATTTTGGGCTTGTGGCTCCATTCTGAAAAATCTGGAAAAATATGGATCTTTAAGGTCTCTGTCTTATCTTTCCAAGCATATGCAGCCCAGCTCAAGGAAAAATCGGGAAGCCCTTCAAATGTGATTTTTGGCCCAGTAACGCAGATGCTGCCGAATTTGACCTTAAGTTGCCAAACCATGTATAACTTTCTCTAGAAGACTCGGAATCATGAACCGTAAAATTCTACAGAAAATAGACTTCCGTATATTTCCAATGATGTATGGTTCATTATCTGGTTCTTCTTGAGTAAGTACAGTCTAATCCGTGAAGTTGACTAATCTGCAGACACCGTTTTGAGCTAATTTGTCTCCAAAATGCAATTAGTGAGTCTTAAGCTTATTACACTGAAACAAACACAAAACTTATTAAAAGCACAAGTTTAACTCAAAAACATAAACAAATCATAAGTTACAAGGGTACAAAATGATATGTAAATATGCACCGATCACTACCCGAGCCTAATGCCGCCACTGATAACCAATCTCCACCAATGATGGATGTCCATCCACCACGTCTTCCACCAAGAAGTAATCGAGCTATTCCAAAACCCACATATGAACCTGATCCTACAAGTAAAGTAAAATCTCCCATGAGTAATTATGTGACCACTAATCATCTATCAGAATCAAATAAGTCATTTGTGTGTCAATTATCTTCGGTACGTATTCCTAACAGTATGCAGGAAGCCTTATCATATCAGAATTGGCAAGCCGCAATGGAGGAGGAGTTGAGGTCATTAAAGAAGAACGACACATGGAAAATAGTTGATTTACCGGCTGGGAAGAAACCTGTGGGGTGCAGATGGATTTTTACAGTCAAGTATCTGGTAGACGGAACAATTGATCACTACAAGGCTAGATTAGTTGCAAAAGGGTACTCGCAAAAATATGGGATTGATTATACAGAGACATTCGCATCCAATAGCAAAGATAAATTGTTCGATGCATATTTACATATCATTTTGTACCCTTTTAACTTATGATTTGGTTATGTTTTTGAGTTAAACTTGTGCTTTTAACTTCTTTTGTGTATGTTTCAGTGTTATAAGCTTGAGACTCACTAATTGCATTTTCGAGTCAAGTCTGCTCAAATTGTGTCTGCAAATCAGTCAAGTTCACGGGCTGAACTGTACGTGCTCAGGAAGAACCAGTTAATGAGCTATATATCATTGGAAAGATATGGAAGTCTAGTTTCTATAGCATTTTACGGTCCATGATTCCGAGTCTCCTAGAGGAAGTTATGCAGGTTTTGACAGCTTAAGGTCAAATTCGGCAGCATCTGTGTTACTGCGCCAAAAATGGCATTTGAAGGGCTTTCCGATTTTTCCTAGAGCTGGGCTGAATATGCTTGGAAAGATAATTCAAAGAGCTTCAAGATTCATATTTTTCCAGAATTTTATGGATGGATAAATAAGCCCAAAACGAGCCCAAAAGAAGACTGCAATGCATTGTCATGCATGACATATGCATGAGGTGTTATTGATTGTGGGGAAGTTAGGTGATGCAGATTCAATACTTATATTTGAGTGGAATTTTGCAGCAGCCAAATGAAGGAAAAGAAGATGAAGTGGAGGCTGCAATACTAAACTTAAAAACAAGAATAATTGTTTTCAAATGCAATTGTGTGTTAGGTTAAGTTGGTGAAGTGAGTGTGGTTAGTGAACTCAATTGTATAATTTAGATTTTCACTTCCCCTAGGCCTATAAATAGAGAAGTTCTCTAAGCTTGTAAACACACCCCAAGGGGGGGAGCTCTCAAACACTTCTCTAAAGCTCCCTTCCCTTCTCTCCCTCAAATTCTCTTAGTTTCCCTTTGTAGTTCTCAATTGTTGTAATAAGATCATTCTACTAAATTTTCTGTTTATTAAATTTCTCAAACACATTTCCTTTCTCTTCTCCAAACTTCACAAACACCTTTCTCTCCCTTCCCTAAGTTCTCACATCCTCCAAGTTCTCAAACACTCTCTTAAATTCTCAAAGTTCTCAAACACTTCCCAAAACTTTTCTCCCTTCGCTTTCTCAAGCACTTCTCTCTATTCTCATCCAAACTCTCCATGTTCTCAAGTGTTGTACAAAACTTTTTGCTTCTTTTGTTTTCATTTCTGTTTTGTGTAGGAAAACTGAATTGGAACTGAATTGGATCATTCAATCACCAATCCCTGTGGAATCGACCTCGCACTTACATATGCTAAACTACCAACGGCTCGTGCACTTGCGAGTATCACAAGTTGAGGATGCAGCTGAATCCATTTTGGTGTAGCTGAATCTACGCAACAAATTTTGGCGCCGTTGCCTGGGATCGGTAACATTGTTTGATTCTATTTGGTTTTCCTACTTTTTATTTATTTTTTGTATATAACTAGACAGTTTCATGTTTTAAAGTTAATGTCGTTAATTGACAAGTTGTGTTTGTAGTCCAACGGATAAGGACAATTGCCTGACAAGCAAGAGAACTGGGTTTGAGTCCCAACTTACACAACACAAAAAAAAGGTTCAAGTAGCATGTTGATTATTTCTTGTTTGTGGTTTCATTCACTTGTTCTTAATTAAATATCTTGTTCAAGTTTACATAAACATCATATGACTCTTGGACTGATTAGTGAATGAATGGGTAGATATTGAAGACAAACACCATGTTTAAATTCTACTTGGTTCTTTATTGTTCTTCTTGTTCTTAATGGGTTCGGAATTTGTGTTTAGACTAAACACCATAGCTAAATGATTTTTCTGAATACTTGATTAAAACCACACACCATATGGATAATCATATTTGAGAAAGAACGAACTCCATAAGTTATTTTGATTTACTTTATTGCTTGTTACTTTGAAACATGGAAGTGTTGATTTTTCCTTTTCGTTTTTTAGTTCTTTTTTATTTATTTCCTAAACCTTTTAATTCCGTTTCAAGTTTTTGTGTGTGCTTGTTCTAGCAATTTAAATAGCTCAATAAAAATGGAGAGACATGGCAACCTCAATCATAAGAATGGGAAGTGTGCAGCATTGGGAGAAGTCGCGACCTCCAAGTGCATCCATGCTCGACCTAATCGCTTCAAGGGGGAGCATTTCAATCTTTTCTCTTCACTTGTTATTATTTTAAATTTCTATTTCTTTTTTATAAAAAAAAATTTAAAAAAGTTTAAAAAAAATTGAAAAAGATTTTTCATATGAGCTAACTTATGGTAACTCCAGGAAGCACTTCCGTCAATATAGTGTCTAGGAGTTCTTTAGGCGACACCTTCGGTTTTTAAGAAGTTTGGGTTTTAAGAGGGACCATTGTGACCCCTCCAACCTTCCCGGATCCCCTGGCTGTGCTTTTCTGAGGCCCTTAACTGGTCATCCGTGAGTTGCTTGTATATTCGTGTGTTTTTAAATCAAGTTTTTTTTCATTTTTTATTTTCTTTGTTTTCTTTTATGTATAGTCTTTGTTTTTGTTTTATTTTGTTTGTTTTGTTAAGTTAGTTTATTTATTTATTTACGTGGTGTGGCTAGTTAGTTTATTTCTGAGTGTTAAAAAACACATTTTTATTTCACTTCAAACACTGCAAACAAAGAAAAAAAAAACAACAACAACATTCAAGTAAATTTAAAAAAAAAACAAATTCTTCATCTTCATCTTCATGGCATGCCTCTATTTTCTCGCACTTTTAGAATCTGCAGCAGCTCTACATGGTCCTCATTCTTTTTTCTGCAATGCTTCCACATGCTGATTGGCACGGTGAGCCGCTTCTGGAGTCCGCCACTATAGCCTTCAAGGAAGCTACTTCCTCGCTCAGCGCGGCGCACTCCCGTGTCCTCGCCAGTAATCGCATGCCCAAATTGGTAGCTGAGACCGCATGGAGAACAGTTAAATTATGGGACTCCTCCACCGCAGCCTTGTTGGACCTCTGTGCCACATGCAGGTGATCTGCCGATGTGAGTTCACTGCCAATCATGCTACCCAGCAGCACTGCTCTCTTCGGGCACCGCCTCAACAAAGTTTGGTATTGCCTCAGCAAAGTTTGAGGTCGTGCCGTGATGATATGTGGAGTTTGGGAAGACAGGGTTTGGAGGAGCCCTTATCTGCGCATTCGGTGGCGCAAGTGATAGCTCAAGGTTGAGATCATCAAGGTGAGTGCATGAGGATGCCATTTTTTTTGTTTCTGGATTTTTTTAATGTTTTTCCTTGAATTTTCAGGAAGAAATGCAGGGTATCATCCGCTTGTAAATGCGTGGTTTAAATAGACATATGCTGATGAGGGAGCCAACACTATAGCGGATTTCCCAGGCATGCTCGACCTAATCGCTTCCAGGGGGAGCACCGTTACTTTCACTTTACTTTTCTTTTTACTTTTACTTCCGTGTTTCTGGTGTTTAATGTTTTTGCCCGTTACTTTCAATTTTCTGGGGCCTTGTGTTTTTGCTTTTCCCTTTCGGCTATCATCTTTGTTTAATTTTAGGGAACTGTGCTTTGTTTTCCGTTTGTCGTTTTTTATTTTTTTGAAGTTTGGGAAGTGTGCTTTTTTTTTTGTCTCTTTATTTTTCTTTCTGCAACTTTACTATTTTATTTCTGAAAAAAAAAAAAAAAAAACAAAAACAACCAAAAAATAAAAACAGTAGAAATCATTTCTTCAGAGCGCTAGGTGCCTCGATCATAGGAGCTTTGAGTCTAGCCCTCTGGCTGTCCTCTTCCGGGGCTTCACGCACAGCCTCTTGGGGCTCACCACTTGAGCTCCCAAAGATCGCAATCTTACCTTGAGCGTAACTACTTTCGGGATCTGCTTGCTTGCGTTTACCCGGTCGGTCTAGGTCCTCCAGCTGCTTTCGCATGTCGCGAGAATACAACTCTACCATCTTTGATAGGCTTTTATTCTCGTCACACAGGACTTCTAGCTGGTGTCGATTCACCTCCACTATCCTTGCCCTCTCCCTTTTCAAGCTCTTTATAGCACTCTGACACTCTTCAACCATACTTCGCTCCGCCGCTCACTGACCTTTCAGCACCTATACCCCATGGTACTTCGCAAGTATGCGATGACCCAAACTTGCAACACATGCTGTACTCTCTACGCTCAGTGCCAGGGCATCACTCGTGACCCGATTGTCATCCCTTGTCCCGAACACACGTATATCTTTAGGAGTTACTAAATTTCTGCCAACTCCAATGGCAACATCGTTGTCCAGGAGTATTGAGTCATTGACAGTCACAAACCCCCGTGCAGAGGCAAAGTAGGGTACCCATACCTGGTGCCACTGCTTGGCCTCATGTCTGAGTCGGTGGAGCTAGGTTGAAATCCAACGAAAATGGGTAGGAAGAGGCCATTTGATTTCTCACTTTTTTTTCTTTTTCTTGCTTCTTTTCTCTTTTGTTTTTATGAGTTTGTGTTTTCCCTTCTTTTTCCTTCTTATAGACATAGTCTTTGACAAACCCTAGCCATTGAGCGTACTGAGCTATTTCTGAATCTCCAGCATTCCTTGAGTCCCACAACCTTCTCGCTTTCCAACCATACCCAACTCATTTATCACGACGTGTCTTTTTCTGAATGGACGCGTTCAGCAAAGTCTTCGCGCCTTTCCATTAGCCCGTAATTTCCGCTTGTGAAATATGCGGTGGTTCTATCTGCGACGCGTGTCTCGCTCAGCCTGCCCATGACTAGCCAAGAGACGACATTATGGACCACATGCTCTCTTTTTAGAAATCCCGCCTTTGCACTCCCAATTCACGTTTCATCTTAAAAATAAAAATAAAATAAAACAAAAGAAAAAAAATTCAAAAGAAAAAAAAAAGTTTCTTTTTATTAAATTTAATAAAATATATAAATAAAAAACATGTGGACTTCGAATTTCATTGTGGGTCGGGTTTTTCACCGTTGCTTAGGTTTCAAAGTGGGTTAACTTTCTTTTGGGTTGGGCTTTGAATCGTTTTAGTTTTAGTTTGCGTAAGACTGTCTGTTTAGGGCTTACCTGTTTTGAGTGTTTTACTGTTTCGTTTTGTTTATTTATTTGTTTGTTTGTTTGTTTTGTAATTTTTATTTTGTATTTATTTTTGTATTTTAATTCTTGTATGTTTTGTGATTTTTATTTGCTTTAATACCTTCATTTGTTATTAGGACATTGCTTGTGTCTAAGTTTTAACCATTGAAGATAATGTTCATTTCTAGGTTTGGGGGTATTGGAGTTTAGCATGTAAATTTGGTTTTTCCTTAATTAATTAAAAAAAAAAATTTTGCTTCTTTTTCTTTTATTTTGAGTCTTGTTTTGTTTTGTTTTTAAGTCACTTTCCGAACACATATGATGAGATTGTGATAAATGTTGCATGACTTAAATGAAAATTGAATTTTATTTATTTATTATTTAATATTTTTCTTTTTTGTAACTTTTTATTGTTAAAAAAAAAACGTAAGAAAATAAAATAAAATTTGGCATTGTTCTAGCATGATATGTTCGAAACCTTTGCACTTGCCATTTGTTTCATAATTTTCCAATTAAAGGATTTGCATGATCTAAAGAATTGTATGAAGCATAAATTAGACTTATATAACCAACCATATAAAGTGAGTTTTTGAGCCTTGTACTTCAATTCATGAGTGTTATATATACATACCCCTAATTTCTTGTCATCTAAGTTGTTGTTTGATCTCATTATTCATTGATTTGGTTGAACACTTAAAAGTCATTCATTCTTATGCAATTTGATTTCATGACATTTAAGAAATGATATTAAGGCCCTCTTTGGATCGTTTGTGCCTTTCAAGCTAACGTTATGCATGCTTAAGCATAATTTTCCATTGTTAACCATTTTGAGCCTACAAGTAAACCTTTTCTTTCATTTACCAATTATATTTTCTCGCCTTAGCCTGAAAAATAAATATTTACCTTTCTAAGGAACTCATGAGCTTTAATTGGGATGTGTTTTTCATACTAGGTTTGGGAAGAGGTGTTACATTTCAAAAAATATATATATTCACACAATTGGTGAAAGAAAAGAGAAAAGTTGGTGGTTGATTGAAAATTCATTTTTGGGCCTGCAAAATAAATTGGTGGTTGTTCAGGAAAGGAGTATGAATCATTGTAAATGAAGGTATAAGGAGTATTGATCATGTAAAATTAAATTGTCATTGTGATGATTCAAAGTCTTGTAAACAATTATTTTATGCTCTTATATTTTGAGTTCCTTGGACTTTGTATTATCCATACCCTTCATTTCTTACTCACCTTACACCCTTGGCCCCATTACAACCTATGTTAAAGACCTAAATTGATCTTAAATGTCATGTGGTCGAATTGTAAACATTTTTCTACTTTTAAGTGTTTGGCATCCTTCTTTAGATCATATTAATGCAAGTTCTTCATCTTTCTATTTCGAGTTAAGTCCCTTATGATTTAACTCTAATCTCATGTTTATAACTGAGTGTTGCATTATAGCCCTTTTCCGAGTGATTCATTTGTGAGAGGACAACTTTGGTGATATTTGAGGTTGAACTTGTGCTTTGTATGATTTTTGAAATTGTGTGAAAACTTAGATTGGGGAATTTGTTACATTTGGCTATCACACTACCACACTTTGAGCATGTTTTGTTTTGAACTTTGCCGCTTTGTGAATAATGTCCAAAAATTGAGTTTTTATTGTTAAAACTTTTGACTCATGTGCATGAGTCATTTCTCTTCAGAAATGTTCGGGAAGATTGTTTTGAGTTTTATTTTTGTTTTGTTTTTATTTTTATTTTTGTTTTTGTTGTTATGCTTAAAGGACTAACAAATTCTAATAGGTTTTCTAAATACTTTGTTTTGTAGAAATTAGTCAAACGTTTGTGGGTATTCGTAATCTGTTAAACCCTCAGGAGACACAACTCCTCCTACTAGGGATGCCTAGAGGTTTAAAGGCTTGGTGCATATGCTAAATGCAATCGAGTTACCTACGTAACTAGTCTAATTAACTTCTTATTTGTTTTTATCTTTGTTTTCCTTTTGTTTTGCTTGAGGACTAGCAAAATATAGGTTTGGGGGTATTTGATCGGTGCATATTTACATATCATTTTGTACCCTTTTAACTTATGATTTGGTTATGTTTTTTAGTTAAACTTGTGCTTTTAACTTCTTTTGTGTATGTTTCAGTGTTATAAGCTTGAGATTCACTAATTTCATTTTGGAGTCAAGTCTGCTCAAATTGTGTCTGCAAATCAGTCAATTTCACGGGCTGAACTGTACGTGCTCAGGAAGAACCAGTTAATGGGCTATATATCATTGGAAAGATATGGAAGTCTAGTTTCTTTAGCATTTTATGGTTCAAGATTCCGAGTCTCCTAGAGGAAGTTATGCAGGTTTTGGCAGCTTAAGGTCAAATTCGGCAGCATCTGTGTTACTGCACCAAAAATGGCATTTGAAGGGCTTTCCGATTTTTCCTGGAGCTGGGCTGCATATGCTTGGAAAGATAATTCAAAGAGCTTCAAGATTCATATTTTTCTAGAATTTTATGGATTGAGAAACAAGCCCAAAACTAGCCCAAAAGAAGACTGCAATGCATTGTCATGCATGACATATGCATGAGGTGTTATTGATTGTCGGGAAGTTAGGTGATGCAGATTCAATACTTATATTTGAGTGGAATTTTGCAGCAGCCAAATGAAGGAAAAAAAGATGAAGTGGAGGCTGCAACACTAAACTTAAAAACAAGAATAATTGTTTTCAAATGCAATTGTGTGTTAGGTTAAGTTGGTGAAGTGAGTGTGGTTAGTGAACTCAATTGTATAATTTAGATTTTCACTTCCCCTAGGCCTATAAATAGAGAAGTTCTCTAAGCTTGTAAACACACCCCAAGGGGGGAGCTCTCAAACACTTCTCTAGAGCTCCCTTCCCTTCTCTCCCTCAAATTCTCTTAGTTTCCCTTTGTAGTTCTTAATTGTTGTAATAAGATCATTCTACTAAATTTTCTGTTTATTAAATTTCTCAAACACATTTCCTTTCTCTTCTCCAAACTTCACAAACACCTTTCTCTCCCTTCCCTAAGTTCTCGTATCCTCCAAGTTCTCAAACACTCTCTTAAATTCTCAAAGTTCTCAAACACTTCCCAAAACTTTTCTCCCTTCGCTTTCTCAAGCACTTCTCTCTATTCTCATCCAAACTCTCCATGTTCTCAAGTGTTGTACAAAACTTTTTGCTTCTTTTGTTTTCATTTCTGTTTTGTGTAGGAAAACTGAATTGGAACTGAATTGGATCATTCAATCACCAATCCCTGTGGAATCGACCTCGCACTTACATATGCTAAACTACCAATGGCTCGTGCACTTGCAAGTGTCACAAGTTGAGGATGCAGCTGAATCCATTTTGGTGTAGCTGAATCTACGCAACATAAATACAGTTCGTGTCTTATTATCCCTAGCGGCGAACTTAGATTGGCCTTTGCATCAATTCGACGTAAAGAATGCATTTCTGCATGGAGAACTTACAGAAGAAGTTTATATGGACCTTCCACCTGGATATAGTGTTCCGGGTTCTAGTGGGAAGCAGGTGTGCCGATTGCAGAAGTCCTTATATGGTCTCAAACAGTCACCTAGAGCTTGGTTTGGGAGATTTACACAGGCTATGAGACGATTTGGTTATAAGCAGAGTAATTAGATCATACTCTGTTTATAAAAAAAAAGATGGTAAAATTACAGCACTTATAGTTTATGTTGATGATATGGTGGTTACAGGAGATGATGAGAAGGAGCACTTAGCTCTTCAGAAATATTTGTCAGCAGAATTTGAGACGAAAGATCTAGGTGATTTGAAGTATTTTTTGGGAATTGAAGTATCTCGCTGCAAATCAGGGATTTTCTTGTCTCAAAGGAAGTATACCCTGGATTTGTTGCAGGAAACAGGCATGTCGGCCTGCCAACCTGTTGAGACGCCATTAGAAGAAGGCTTGAAGCTTGGGATTGATTTGAATCAAGTTCCAGCGGATAAGGGACGATATCAGAGATTAGTTGGCCAACTGATGTACTTGGCACACACCCGGCCTGACTTAGCCCACGTCTTGGGCGTAGTTAGTCAGTTTATGCATAGTCCTGGAGAGCAGCACATGAATGCTGTAATAAGAATATTGCGGTGTTTGAAAGGAAATCCAAGTAAAGGCATAATGTTCAAGAAGAACAATCATCTTAGAGTTGAAGGGTATACAGATGCAGATTGGGTAGGATCGATTAATGATAGACGTTCTACATTAGGTTCACATTTGTGGGAGGCAACTTGGTTACCTGGAGAAGCAAGAAGCAGAATGTAGTTGCACGGTCTAGTGCAGAAGCAAAATATCACGGCATGGCATTGGGAATATGTGAGATACTTTGGATTCGAAATCTATTGAAGGACTTAGGCCACCTAAGTCCTTCACCTATGAAGTTGTTTTGTGATAACCAAGCCGCACGTGATATTGCACATAATCCAATACAACACGACAGAACCAAACATGTTGAGGTGGATCGATTCTTTATTAAAGAAAAAATAGAAGGGAAGATTATTGAGGTACCACCAATCCTGACAGAAGATCAGCTAGTAGATATACTGACAAAGGCCTTGCAAGTCACGTGTTTTCTAGGTTCCTGTCGAAGTTGGGCATGTGTGACATCTATGCACCCAACTTGAGGGGGAGTGTTGACTTTCGTATATAATTAGGTTTCCTAGTTATAGGCGTAAAGGTTGTATTTAGTTATTCCTCCTTTAATCGGGATTGGTTTCCTTGTAGGGATTGTACTCTTTGTATAAATATCCTCTAAAGAGAAGAATAATAATGGTTTTTTAGTTATCTCTATTTCAACTGTCAAAAATTGACTCACACGTATGGGTAAAAAGAATAGAAAATTAGTAAAATGCCCATTTCTAGACATAAAACTATAAATATATCATATACTATTTAATGTATATAAACACACCCAAAATAAACCCAAAAATTTACAACTGTTGATTTTTTAAATTTAATAGCAATGTTGGATTATTGTTTTGCCCTTTTGCCCAAAATAAATCCAACTCTGAGGCTCAATTAAGATAATCAATGATTGCTCCTCCAAAATCTCATAGCTGGTCTGTGAGATCTCTCACTCGCTTTCTCACAGATCTTGCAGCTATTTCCAGATCTCATAGCTCAATGTCTCGCATCTAGTCACAGGCAAGGTCGTTTTACAACTTAGGAGGTGGACTTGGGTCTTGATCCATGAGGCCGACTCTTTGATCAGTGCATAATTACATATCATTTTGTACCCTTTTAACTTATGATTTGGTTATACTTTTGAGTTAAACTTGTGCTTTTAATAAGTTTTGTGTTTGTTTCAGTGTAATAAGCTTAAGGACTCACTAATTGCATTTTGAAGACAAGTTAGCTCAAAACGGTGTCTGCAGATCAACCAACTTCACGGATTGGACTGTACTTGCTCAAGAAGAACCAGATAATGAACCATATGTCATTGGAAAGCTACGGAAGTCTATTTTCTTTAGAATTTTACGGTTCATGATTCTGAGTCTTCTAGAGAAAGTTATACATGTTTTGGCAACTTAAGGTCAAATTCGGCAGCATCTGCGTTACTGGGCCAAAAATCACATTTGAAGGCCTTTCCGATTTTTCCTTGAGTTGGGCTGCATATTCTTGGAAAGATAAGACAAAGAGCTTCAAGATTCATATTTTTCCAGATTTTTCATAATGAAGCCACAAGCCCAAAACGAGCCCACAAGCTGGCTGCAATGCATTGTCATGCATGACATATGCATGATGAAGTGTTGTTGATTGTGGGAAAGTTTGGTGAAGCATATTCAATACCTATTTTTGAGTGGAATTTTGCAGCAGCCAAATGAATTAATTGAAGTTGAAGTGGATGATGCAACACTAAGCTTAATGACAAGAAGAATTGTTTTCAAATGCAATTGTGTGTTAGCTTCAGTTGGTGAATTAAGTGTTGTGTGTTAGGTGAAGTTAGTGTGTTTAGAAAATTCAATTGTATAATTCAGATTTTCACTTCCCCTAGGCCTATAAATAGGGAAGTTCTCTAAGCTTGTAATAACACCCCAAGGGGGGGAGCTCTCAAACACTTCTCTAGAGCTCCCTTCCCTTCTCTCCCTCAAATTCTCTTAGTTTTCCTTTGTAGTTCTCAATTGTTGTAATAAGATCATTCTATTAAATTTTCTTTCTTCTACATTCTCCAAATTCACAAACATTCCCTAAATTCCCAAACACTTCTCTATTCTCATCCAAACTCTCCAAGTTCTCAAACATCCTCCAATTTCTCAAGCACTCTCTTCCAAATTCCCCAAGTTCTCACACATTCTCTTCCAAAATTCTCAATGTTCTCAAACACTTCTCCAAGTTCTCAAACACTCTCTTCCAAATTCCCCATTTCTCAAACACATCTCTCCTTTCTTCCAAAATTCTCAAGTTCTCAAATGCTGTATAGAACCTTTTTGCTTCTTTTGTTTTCACTTCTGTTTTGTGTAGGAAAACTGAATTGGATCATTCAATCACCAATCCCTGTGGAATCGACCTCGCACTTACATATGCTATACTACCGAACGGCTCGTGCACTTGCGAGTATCACAAGTTGAGGATGCAACTGAATCCATTTTGGTGCAGCTGAATCTACACAACAAGTTTTTGACGCCGTTGCCGGGATCGGTAACACTGTTTGATTCTATTTGGTTTTCCTACTTTTTATTATTTATTTATTTTTGTATATAACTAGACAGTTTCATGTTTTAAAGTTAATGACGTTAATTGACAAGTTGTGTTTGTAGTCCAACTCACAATGACAATTGCCTGACAAGCAAGAGAACTGGGTTTGAGTCCCAGCTTACACAACACAAAAAAAAGGTTCAAGTAGCATGTTGATTATTGTTAGGTTCTGGTTTCATTCACTTGCTCTTAATTAAATATCTTGTTCAAGTTTACATAAACACCATATGACTCTTGGACTGATTAGTGAATGAATGGGTAGATATTGAAGACAAACACCATGTTTAAATTCTACTTGGTTCTTTATTGTTCTTCTTGTTCTTAATGGGTTCGGAATTTGTGTTTAGACTAAACACCATAGCTAAATGTTTTTTTCTGAATACTTGATTAAAACCACACACCATATGGATAATCATATTTGAGAAAGAACGAACTTCATAAGCTAGTTTAATTTACTTTGTTGCTTGTTACTTTGAAACATGGAAGTGTTGATTTTTCCTTTTCGTTTTTTAGTTCTTTTTTATTTATTTCCTAATCCTTTTAATTCTGTTTCAAGTTTTTGTTTGTGCTTATTCTAGCAATTTATGACAACTTCATAAAAATGGAGAGAGATGGCAACCTCAATCATAAGAATGAGAAGTGTGGAGCAGTGGGAGAAGTCGTGACCTCCAAGCGCATCCATACTCGACCTAATCGCTTCAAGGGGGAGCATTTCAATCCTTTCTCTTCTTAGTTCATTTTCATACTCGACCTAATCTTGGTTTGTTTCTTTTAGTACAACAATTTATGTCATTTGTTTGAGTTTGTTTAGAGTACTTAGTTCATTTTCATTTATGGTTTGTTGTCTCATTTTATCTTAATTTATTTTTGTTTCTAATCTTAAAAATTCAAAATTCAAAATTCAAAAAATTCAAAAAAGATTTTTCATATGAGCTGACTTATGGTAACTCCAGGATAAGCACTTCCGTCAAATACAGTGTCTAGGAGTTCTTTAGGCGACACCTTTGGTGTCTAAGAAGTTTGGGTTTTAAGCGGGACCATTGTGACCCCTCCAACCTTCCCGGATCCCCTGGCTGTGTTTTCTGAGGCCCTTAACTGGTCATCCGTGAGTTGCTTGTATATTCATGTGTTTTTAAATTAAGTTTTTATTATTTTCTGTTTAGTATTTTATTTTTGTTTTTGTGGTATGGTTAGTTAGTTTATTTGAGTGTTAAAAACACATTTTTATTTTATTTTAAACACTGGTTCATTATTGAATATGGTCCATTATAAGCAAATATACGTAAATAGGTACATTATTTATAAGAAAAAATAAGTATACAAAATATTTGTAGGTAAAAATAGGTATACAAAATATTTGTAGGTTCATTTTTGAAACCATAAAAATAGGTACATTATTTATAAGAAAAAAAAAGGTTTACAAAATATTTGTAGGTAAATTAATGTTCCTAAAACAAATTAATTTCAAATCCATAACAATTATTAAATTTGAAATTTTGATATAAATAAAAGGAAATAACTAACCAATTAATATGAAATTGAAACAAAATATGATCAGGTTATCGGATTTGGAAAAACAGGCCAAGTTTTAATTATATATTTCGTTTACAAAATATAACCAATCATAGTTTTTTTTTTTAAACATAATAGGTATATTAGAACCAATCAATTTCAAAAACATACGACACTAATTACACACCAAGTTTTATAAAATAAATAAATAAAACTGACCCACAAAACTTATGCAAACTTGAAACACCATTATGACATTGAATAGCAAACAATTTGTTGGAAAAAATAAAATAAATGCAATTAGGGTATTTTAGGAATTGAAAAAATATAACATTTAATATGTTAAGCTTGATTAGGTAACTTGCTTAGGTGGATCCTAGTCAGAGGGTTTTACTTATAAAAATTAGGTTTAATTTGTAGAAAAATAAAAAGATAGGGCTGTAGATCGAAGAAATTGATCTCCACATTGAGAGAATGAAAAAGCGCACCTAGATCGAAGAAATTAGTTCGAAAAGTTATGGGTAAAACCGGCTGGATTTTGTGATATTCCAGCGGTTGTGGTGGCTACCGGTATTCGGGGATGGGGCGGGATGGAAACAGGAGGTGGTGGTGGTTCTTTTGGGATCGAGTGCCACCCAAAATGGTGGCCAAATGCGACGGTGGTGGCCCAAAAGGCCACCGGATGAATAGTAATAGCCAAAGAAGGGGGGTTGCTGTGCGAACCAGCAGAAGGAAGAGAGAGAGAGAGAAAATCTGGTTTTAAAAAAACCATTTTCGAAATAGTTACGGTTATGCCACTAAGCTTCTTTTAATCGTAACTTCTTCATTACTACTCCAATTTGAGCCCAGTACATGTCTACGGACTCATCTCGACACAATCTATGCAATTGTACCAATCGTTTCCCCAAAATCCTTATGTATTAAAAGTGACCAAAATACCCCTATCCCCGGAGGCAAAATTATAATTTCACAATTTAATAAATTAATTAAATTAACAAATAATTTAAATTTGGGTCGAGATGTTACATCACATGAGACTGTAGATCACACTAAGGTCTTGACATGAATTCCATGCCCCAATAGCATGATCAAGAGCATTGATTAAGAGAAGGATCGTGTTGCACAATAATTTCAATTGAATAGGTCACAACCCGATTCTATATTGGCTTGGGCAACCGTGACATGTTTCTAGACGTCACTCGAGGTTTGTGGAATCCCTGAGGACAAAATATAATCTAGTTCTCATCAAGGGAGAATTAAAAAGGAGTTCTAATTCACAATCAATCAATAAAGAGTTTTGGATCGCCCACTACCTTGCCAATTAGAACCTAATAGATCACACACCGAAAAGGTTGGATGGAAAGGAAATAAATATGATGTGCATAGACTTATTAATTTAATAGAGATTGAATTAATTAAAAGAATGCGGGAAAATGGTAGTTTGGGCCTAAATTATGAAATTGGGTTTAAGGACTTTTGGGCTTGGACCCAATGGGCTAATAAAGTTATGTGGGCATAGTAGGATGACCACTTGAGCCCAACAAGCCCAATATTTACCCATGGCCGGTTTTACCTAGAGAGAGAAGTTAAGAAATAAGTTGGACATTTTCTCTTAAAAATCACCCCTACTCAAAGCCCAATCACAAAATCAGACAACTTGTTCGGCCCTTGCAAGGGAAATTTGGCTGCAGATCTCTTAACATCTCTTGGTCACGAAATGTAAGAAGACGATATTTGGGTTGATTGTGTACCACCTAGAATTCTTCCAGCCACTCAACTAGATTAGTGTGTTTCAGAGTGTTCGTGGAAGTTTTTACCCTCTTGTTTTTTATTTTTTAAAAAATTTAAAAAAAAAATCAGGCCCAAATTGTGTTGGTGGGAATTATGTGGCTGTACTGGTAGTCTGTAGCCCGCTTGCCCTACAGCATCCAAAGATTGACGCGCCAGTGTTTCAAACAGATTCTCTACTCGCTATCTCTAGTTCATCGTTGTCAAGAACAAAACCCTACGCATGTACATTTAATAATGCTGGCCAAGTGGCCATGCAATTTCCAAAGAGAGAAAGTGAAGGCATTGGAGACAGCCTGAAAACGTTCTTCTCATGTGCAGTTTTGCACCACCGATATAATTGGCCCCATATCTTATCTTTTCTTTCCACAATCTCTCAAGCCAAAGCAACCTCTGAGAGAGGCAATGAGGTATGTTTTCTTCTTTACTTCAAATGGTGGTCCTAAATTTGGTAGCGTTTCGTGGGACTTCTTTGAGGTTTCGAATTCATTCTGCAGAAAATGCTGAATTGGAAAATGGTTGGTTTGTTTGCTTGTCTTTCAGAATCTAACTAAAGTTACCTTCTGCACTCAACAAGAAAACCTCAACTTTTCTTCTTCTGCTGCTGCAAGATCTGCATATTTCTAGTCTATTGGTACTCTTTCTGTCTCTCTCTCTCTCTCTGTCTCTCTCAAACTGTGTATTCTGTGGGTTTAATGGCTAGGATATGATTTCTGCGCATGCATTTTCCTGGTTTGAATATCTTCAGTCCTTGGTATATATATGTTTTTTTGTGTGGCTGTGTTTGGTTTTACATGAACTGATGTAGGAAATTAGCTGCTCAAATCGTGTACCCTTGCCAATTGGGACTCTCAAATCGTGGTTTGGTCTTCATGTGATGAAGGTGAGGAAAGAACATTTTTTTATACCCGGTGGTCGTTAGTGGTGGTTTGGTTGCCATGGTTTATAACCAGTGCCCGACTGCTTGGGTGGAGGTCAAGAAATTTTTTTAAAACATTTCACGTGAAAAGTCTGATGGGTTAGGATGGGATTTGAGATGAGGCTTGGTATTTATACCTCCTCATAAAAAATCTCACACAATCTCACATTTTAAAAAATGCTTTGAAATTAGCACGATTTTGAATACCATAAGGCTTTTTGTTACTTATTTAAAATCTTGATTGAATACCGCTAGATTTCGACACCCTCATTTTAAAATCCTAATAATCTTAATGGAATACCACAAGACTTGTTTAGATTATTTAAAAGTCTTAATTGAATACCACATGACTTATTCATCTCAAAATAATCTTTTAAAATCTCAATTGAATACACCTAAGTATCCTTTTAGTTTTCATTTATCCCATGACAACTATTCATCTTTCTTTTAAAGAATGCAAAAGAAAGCACAAATTGACCAATTGCAACATCCCTAAGTTTTCTTCATTTTCTTGTTGGGGCAGCAGTGTCACAGTAAAAACAGAACCGACCGATTACCAATAGATTTTTTTTTTGGTCGGGTACCTGATTTTATAATCGAAAATCAAAGAATCTAAAACCGAAAAAAAAGAGGTTATTTTTGGTAAAAATTGAAAAGAAAAATATATATACCGATTATTAATGAATCGAATATTACTAACATTACCGAAGAATATACCGAAATATATTCAAGTATTTACTGAATTATTAATAAATAGAATAATAAATTATCAATTGGAAGAAATTCCAAATTTAAATTCCTCACTCCCATTGATAATAAAACATCTGTGTTATTTGAGTAACATTAAATGCTCGTTTTACTTCTTTTTTCAGCAATTAGGGGTTTTTCATTTTTATTCACATTGTTTAGTCTATTCAGATATATTTTAAAGGGAGATTCACTATTATACCTAATATAGGAGCCCAAATTATTAAGAAAAACCCTATATGAAATGGATTCTAGAAATACACCCAAAACTCATTTACAACATAACAAAAAGGTTTTTAACTTCTTTTAAATTACAAAACTGTCATTAATTTCTTAAAACAAACTCAACCCCAAAACCTCATTAAAAAAAAGCCCAAAACACTCAATAGGGCATCAAAGTAATTTAATAATCAAAATTAAATTCAAAATGGCCAGCTATCATTTTTTGGATCTTTTTGGTTTTTTTTTTATTGAAATTAAATTATGTATCGTTTATTTATAGTTTTAGAACTAAGAATGGGTGTATGACTAAATATCTGTATTTTAAATTATGTGACATGCTTAGAATAAAAAAACCAAGTAATAATATCGCTCTTTATCAAGAAAAAAGAATAATAAAAGCCAAGCAAATCCAAGTAAAGAAAAACTAAGTTGAAGATTTTGATCCATCCTAAAAAAACTGTAGTCCCATTTTTCGTTTATCCCTTATCCTAAAAATTGTAGTCCGATTTGAATTGCTTAAATGTCATTTTCATTGTTTGTTATAAGTTATAACCTCATTCTAATGGGGTACCTTATGACATTGTGTGTGTGAGAAAACTCCATCGCTCGTATAAAATAAAATAAAAAAGTTAACCTCATTATTCAATTGAAATTTTCAACAGAGTGTTGTACAATCAGTGTCAACTAAGATGACTTTGGGCGACCGCAAGGTTAATCCATTGGGTTGTAATGGAGGCATGAACAAGGACATACTGTGGGTTATGATCAACGTGAAGACATTGCATATGAGGTTTGTCGACACTCAATATTGAAGAGATCTTCAATCCCAGTTGAGATCATACCACTTAAACAATCTTATCTGAGAAAGGAAGGCCTATATTGGCGTGAAAGAGGCCAACAGGAGAGCACAGAGTTTTCTTTTACCCGGTTCTTGACTCTATATCTGGCCAACTATGAAGGTTGAGCAGTGTTTGTGGATTGTGATTTTCTTTACCTAGCTGACATTAAGGAGCTAAGAGATTTGGTTGATGAGAAATATGCCATCATCTGTGTTCAACATGATTACACCCCAAAGGAGACAACAAAAATGGATGGAGCATTGCAAACTGTGTACCCTAGGAAGAATTAGTCTTCCATGGTGTTGTACAATTGTGAACATCCCAAAAACCGGGTTTGACGTCGGAGGTTGTGAACACACAAACCGGCGCTTTCTTCATAGGTTTCAGTGGCTTGAGGATGAAGAAATTGGGTCCATCCCATTTGTTTGGAATTTTCTTGAGGGACATAACCAAGTTGTTGAAGGTAATCCCCGGACTTTCCCTAAGGCAATACACTATACTCGGGGAGGACCGTGGTTTGAGGCGTGGAAGAATTGCGAGTTTGCAGACCTATGGTTGAATGAAATGGAGACGTATACCTGCAGGAAACGGAGAAGAAAGTCGAAAATTAGGAAGAATTAGCAGGTAGTGTACTACTGCATTTGAAGTTTGAGATTCATTGGAAGCTTGGTCATGGTGACCTAGGTATGAGCTATTGTTTCTGGTTGGAAGCTTGGTCATGGTGACATGAAGATGAGCTGGGGCTGCTGGTGGGATTTATTGGTGAAGTGCATCAACCAATTCTGATTTTCTAATACAAGTGCATCAACCAATTCAGATTTTATAATACAAGTGTTGTATGCATTAGTCATATTGAATTCAGATTTTCACTTCCCCTAGGCCTATAAATAGAGAAGTTCTCTAAGCTTGTAAACACACCCCAAGGGGGGGAGCCCTCAAGCACTTCTCTAGAGCTCCCTTCCCTTCTCTCCCTCATATTCTCTTAGTTTTATTTTCTAATTTTCAATTGTTGTAATGAAATATTTGTGCTGAAATTCTCCTTAAGTTTTTCTTAGTTCCACTTTACTTTTCATTATGTAAATTCTTTTCTTTAGTTTCAAGTTTGATTAGTTTCCAAGTTTCAATTATAGTTTTTGTTCTTATTCATTATGCTTATAAGTTAATATGCTAGTTTGAATGATTGATCACCATTTAGGCTTGCATGCTAGCTATCTTGGTTTGAATTAAGAGTAGACACCATGCTTTAATTCGAATTGAACTATGAATAGGAGGAGTATGTATGGACATTCGACAACAGGGATTAGATACATGCTTGGTTGTTTAAGTTGTTCTTCTATGCTTAATGGGTTCCTAATGCTTAATTTTAGGTTAGACAACAAATGATCAAATTAGGGAATTAGGAACATAAGGTTATGACCAAACACCATGGCTTAATCATACATTAGCTAGAATCAATCCATTAATCTAAATTAAACTTAGGAACTTATTTGCTTGAGTTACTTTCTTATTTTCTTTCTTCCTTCTTTCATGTCCTTTGTTTTTATTTATGTTTTGTGTAGGGAAACTAAATTGGATCATTCAATCACCAATCCCTGTGGAATCGACCTCGCACTTACATATGCTATACTACCGAACGGCTCGTGCACTTGCGAGTATCACAAGTTGAGGATGCAGCTGAATCCATTTTGGTGCAGCTGATCCGACGACAACACTGGTCCCTCGGTGTCTTCCACAACATCTTCGACCACCACATGGTCGAGATCAACGGCCGCATTTCGGCCAAGGCCATTTTGGCCTTGCTGATTGTTCGGAACATCTTGTGGCTGAGAATTTGTAGGAAGTGAACCAGCCATGCTCGACTATGATTCCGAATGAAGTCTAGACTCTTCAAACTCTTGATCTCTTCTAGGATTCCTCCTAGTGTTTACAACCATACAATTCTTTTCTAGTCCCACCGGGCGTGCCAAATTATATTTCCCTCTTTTTAGCGTCTAGGCCGATTGAAGGAGTTTTTGGTCATTCTTCTCTTGAGATGTGTAGGCGTGCCACCACCAAGCTACCTGATGGCTTGGATGGAAAGATCGTGTGAGTGTGTTTGCGCTCCTGACTTTTAATCAAGCGATTGATAAACCAAGCAAGGAACCTCCTCTTGGCCTAGGTTCTTTAGCTTCCTTGAGATCAAGGATGATTGAGCTTTGTATGACTATTTTTAGGATTTTTGTGATAAGTGTAGTGAATGTAAATGCAATAAACGAAATGATAGAAATGTAAATGTGATTAAGTAGATTAAAGCGATAAAGACTTGAATTAAACTTGAATGTAAAGACAATTGAAATTAAATTGCAAGAATGTAAAGCTAACACTAGGAGAACGAAGAACTTGGATAATCTGAAAAGCTTGAAAGATAAAATCCTAGACTATGAATTAAAAAGTCCAGGATAAAAAGATAGGTTTTGTGTGTTCAATTGGCGGTCCTTCTATCTTCTTCTGACGACCTATTTATAGAGCTTCTTCCAAATTACAGGGTTTTGCCATTAAATGTTCACAACCAATTCTGTCTTGAAAATCCTTCCAATGTTAATGCCCTTCCGGAGCTCTAGGCATGAACTGCCCCCAATGTCTTTGATAATCCTCCCAATGTTAATGCCTTCCGAGCTCTAGGCGTGAACTTCCTGACAATTTGTTTCTCTCACACCCTTGCTCCAACACCTTGGAGAACTCAATCTACCCTTGGTATTTCATGCACTCACTAGTTTCCAGCTACTTCACCTCTCTCTTACAGCCGCACTCTTGCCTCTATCTTAGCTTAGCTATATCTTCGACCAAAAATGAGAACATCTTGAAACAAGTCCTCAAATTAGGCTTCCATGTTTCCTGCAGATTGTCCTCTCCTTGGCCAATCAAAAGCAACTTAAAACAAAAGCCCTGCATGGAAAAACACCCAAGGAACCCAAAGAGAGAGGTTAAAAACATGTAGAAAAAATAGCACAGCAGAAACTAGATGGCCGGTTGCTTTTCTTCAATTCCTTGTATCTTTTAGTTGAGCCAACTTCCTCCAACAGATCTTTCCATCCAACCGAGGATTTTTCCATCCAATCGCGGATCTTGTAGTTAGACTGTGGATCTTTTAGTTTGACCGAGGATTTTTGGCTCGACGGAGGATTTTTATGCAATTCGAAGATCTTTGGCTCGACAGAGGATTTTTTATGCAGTTCAGAGGATCTTTGGCTCGATGGAGGATTTTTTATGCAATCTGAGGATCTTTGGCTCAACGGAGGATTTTTTATGCAGTCCGAGGATTTTTTGTTGGCCAAATAATTCAAATGCTGGGTGGGTGGGTCTAATAATACCAATCATGACATATATATATATATTTCTATATATAAAAAGTGACTCTAATCATGCAAATACTAAAGCAAAGCTTTAGCCTTCCCGTCACTTTCACCCATCATCACATAGTTTTATATTACAAAAGTTGCACTCTTCACCTTGTTTAGCATCTTTTCTCTTTCCTTTGTAGAGAAATCTCACGCCCCTTTCAAAAACTGCATCTGCTCAACCTCAACTTCTCCATAGCCATTTCTGTGCATGCGTTCCTTCATATTGACTATTTGGATGGTGGATTTTTAACCACCCTCAATCACCCGTACTCAAAGCCCAATCACAAAATCAGACAACTTGTTTGGCCCTCGCAAGGGGAATTTTGCTGCAGATCTCTTAACATCTCTTGGTCACGAAATGTAAGAAGACGATATTTGGGTTGATTGTGTACCACCTAGAATTCTTCCAGCCACTCAACTAGATTAGTGTGTTTCACAGTGTTCGTGGAAGTTTTTCCCCTCTTGTTTTTTATTTTTTTAAATTTATTTATATAAAAAATTATTTTTTAAAAAGTTTTGTTTATTTTGATAAAAAAAACATATAAATTTTTTAAAAAAAAATCAGGCCCAAATGGTGTCGGTGGGAATTATGTGGCTGTACTGGTAGTCTGTAGCCCGCTTGCCCTACAGCATCCAAAGATTGACGCGCCAGTATTTCAAACAGATTCTCTACTCGCTATCTCTAGTTCATCTTTGTCAAGAACAAAACCCTACGCATGTACATTTAATAATGCTGGCCAAGTGGCCATGCAATTTCCAAAGAGAGAAAGTGAAGGCATTGGAGACAGCCTGAAAACGTTTCTCTCATGTGCAGTTTTGCACCACCCGTATAATTGGCCCCATATCTTATCTTTTCTTTCTACAACTAATAATTATTTCAACTTCTGTGTCTTTAAAACCAAACCCACAAGAAACCACAATCTCTCAAGTCAAAGCAACCTCTGAGAGAGGCAATGAGGTATGTTTTCTTTTTTACTTCAAATGGTGGGTCCTAAATTTGGCAGCGTTTCGTGGGACTTCTTTGAGGTTTCGAATTCATTCTGCAGAAAATGCTGAATTGGAAAATGGTTGGTTTGTTTGCTTGTCTTTTGTTAAATCTAAGTGTTTATCGAATAAGATCTTTACAAACCGAAAGATTTTCATTAACTAAATCAAAGAACAACCAGGCTATATATAAGCCTTACAAAATATAACTGAAGATAAATATGCAACCCACGTTAAACACTAACCTAAACGTGGTATATGACTAAGTCTGAAAGAAACTAACTTCTACTGATCCCTAAATTATAGGGCTTATTTGAAACCACTACGTCCAACAAACCTAATAATCTAACATCCTCCCTTAAACTGATTGCTGAGTAATCAGTTTACACCTGGTTCCAGACACACTCCCATAAGCTCACGCATCTTCAGAAAAGCATCAGTCTTCAAAGGCTTGGTAAATATGTCTGCTATTTGCTCCTGAGTGTTGCAATGAACCAGCTGCATAATTTTATCCTTAGTCAACTCACGAAGAAAATGGAAACGTACATCTATATGTTTGCTTCGACCATGCATTACAGGATTCTTGGAGAGCTTTATTGCTGAGCTATTGTCACAGAAAATCGTCGTGGGATCTTGCTGAGCTTGACCTAATTCCTTCATTATCCTTCTCAACCAGGTTGCCTGACAAGCACATGAAGCTGCTGCTATGAATTCGGCTTCAGTTGTTGATAACGTAACCACAGGTTGCTTCTTGGAAGACCAACACACAGCTCCTGAACTTAGCATGAACAAATACCCCGATGTGCTCTTTCTATCATCTAAATCACTTGCATAATCACTATCTGAATACCCTCTGAGCTCAGCATGTCCTCCCTTTTTGTAAAAAATTCCAAGGCTGATCGTGCCTTTTAAATACCTCAAAACCCTTTTTGCCGCTGCCAAATGTACTTCTGTTGGACTCTCCATAAACCTGCTAATTAAGCTTACCACAAACATAGTGTCAGGTCGAGTGGCTGTGAGATACATGAGACTCCCCACTATTTGTTTGTAGAAAGTGCTGTTGACCTTCTCACCAGTCACATCCTTCGTTAGCTTGGTACCTGGAACAATAGGATTGTGCACTGGATTGCAATTCTCCATTTTAAATCTTTCCAATACTTCCTGAGCATACCTCTTTTGACAGATAAATATTCCATCTACCTGCTGCAATACTTCAATTCCAAGGAAGTATCTCATCTTACCAAGATCGGTCATTTCGAACTCATTCATCATCGAACTGCTTAAACTTAGTGAACATGCATTCATCATTGCCAGTATAAATGAGATCATCAACATAAAGACAAACAATGAGAATTTTACCTCCATCGCCAGTTTTAATGAACAGAGTGTGTTCATAGGGGCATTTCACAAACCCTTCCTTCAAGAAATAAGCTTCTATACGACTATACCAAGCACGAGGGGCTTGTTTAAGTCCATATAGAGCTTTCCTTAATTTGTAAACTTTATGCTTCTTACCTTCCTGCACATACCCAGGTGGCTGCTCTACAAATACTTCTTCATTAATTTCTCCATGTAAAAAGGCACTTTTCACGTCCAATTGATGAATTGTCCATTCCCTTTGTGCAGCAAGTGCAATTACAACCCGAATGGTATCTAACCTAGCCACAGGAGCAAATACTTCAGCATAATCGACCCCATATTCTTGAGCATACCCCTTAGCCACCAGCCGAGCTTTGTACTTGTCCACCTCTCCATTCTCATTCAGTTTAGTCTTGTAAACCCATTTGACTCCGATCATCTTCCCACCTTGAGGTAAATCTGTCAATTCCCAAGTGTTGTTCCTCTCAATAGCTGCTATACATCCATAGCTTTCCTCCACGTAGCACTTTCCACAGCCTCATTGTAATGAATTGGATCACTGCTGCTAAGAGGGCCAAGTGCACCATGTCTTCTTCTTCAGATAATCCCTCTCCCGTTACGTAATCTTTCATCCACACCGGCGGAGCTTTGGGTCTGGGTCTTCTTTCTTCTGGACTGGATAAGTTTGCTTCTGAGACTTCATCTGATTCACTATTGTTGCTTGTGTCACTTCCATTTCCACCGGGTCCATCTTCATCTTCTCCCTGACCTGTCAACTTCATCAGCTTCAATTGCTTTATCTTCATCATCATCCCATTCCAAATCTGCCATGACAGCTTCATGGTGATGCTCATCCCACTCCCAGCCACTATTCTCATCAAATTTAACATCACGACTGATTATGATCCTCTGTAAGACGGGATCAAATAGTCGATAGGCCTTCGATCCTTCGCTAACCCCAAGTAGCACACATTTCATGCTTTTATCATCCAGCTTGGTCCTCTTGTTGTCTGGAATATGTACGTATGAAATGCACCCAAAAACCCTGAAATAACTTACCTGACGGTATCGTACCACTCCATGCCTCCTCGGGTGTTTTGTTTTTGACTGCAAATGTGGGACTCCTGTTGAGCACATGAACTGTCCAGTTTGCTGCTTCAGGCCAAAAAGTCTTTGGCATCTTCTTCTCGGTTAATAGGCTTCGAACCATGTTCATGATGGTCCGATTCTTACGCTCAGCTACTCCGTTTTGCTGCGGGGTGTAAGCTGCTGTCAATTGTCGTTGAATCCCATTCTCAACACAAAACTCAACAAACTCGTGAGATGTAAACTCCCCTCCACGATCCGTGCGCAAACTTTTAATACTTGCATCAGTTTCTTCTCCACAAGACTTTTGAAAACTTTAAAGGTTCGAAAAGCTTCTGACTTCTCAATTAGAAAATAGACCCAAGTCTTACGACTAAAATCATCGATAAAGGTGAGTAGATACCTCTTTTTACTATTGGATGTAGGCTTTATCGGTCCACATATGTCTGCATGGATGAGTTGTAGAATTTTACAAGCCCTCCAAGTACTCCTTTTTGGAAAAGGATCCCTCGGTTGCTTGCCTACCATGCAATTCTCGCACACTCTTGAGGAGTCCTTTATCTGAGGTAGTCCACTCACCATCTGCTTCTGTTGTAGAGTCTTTAAGCCACCAAGACTCAAGTGCCCGTATCGGCAGTGCCACAACTGAACTGGATCATCTGTGAGAACATTGAAACATGCCTGGACATTGGGCTGATACCGAGCAACAAGAATGAACATGCGGTTTGCAGCCATAATAGTCTCCATGATCAGGCCTCTTTCAGGGTGATAGATCTTGCACCTCCCGTGTTGAATGAGAATAGCAAGGCCTTTCTCCTGAAGCTGACCAATACTTAGAAGATTGTTCTTCAAAGCAGGCACATAGAAGACTCCCGTGATCACCTGAATTATTCCATTCACTTGTAGTCGAATGTTTCCTTTCCCCAAAACATCCAAACTAGTATTGTTCCCTAGTTTCACAGTTTCTCTAAAACTTCCAATAAAATCAGAAAATAACTCCCTCTTACCACACATATGATTGCTGCAACCCGAGTCGAGGAACCAAATGTCTTCTTTAATCCCCTGAGTATCTACGTACGCCATTAGCAACATCTCTTCACTAGCTTCTGCATAGTTGGCCTTTGCTTCCTTGTCTTTCTTAGGACACTCATACCTGAAAGTGCCCTAATTCATGACAATTGTAGCACTCAATCGTTGACTTGTCGAAGTTCTGTCGACCTCTTCCTCTACCTCTGCCACGAATGCTTCCTCGACCACGTCCTCTTCCTCCAGAATTCTCTTCATAGGACACCTTTAGTGCTTGCTCCTCTACAATATGTCCAATCATCCGCTGCTCATGCACTAACAAACTGCTTTGTAGTTCATCAATTGAGAGAGTGTCTAAATCTTTGGATTCCTCAATTGAACAAACCACATAGTCATATTTAGGTGTCATCGATCTCAAGATCTTCTCAATGACTTCTACATCCGTCAATTTGTCACCATTGATCCTTCTTTTATTGGCTATGGTCAGAGTTCGACCGAAAAACTCATTCACAGTTTCTCCTGTCTTCATGTGAAGCATCTCAAACTCCTTTCGAAGTGCCTGCAACTGTGCTCGCTTGACTCGAGCAGTTCCTTGATACTTCTGCTTCAACGAATCCCAAATCTCCTTAGCTGTATCCTTGTTCAAGATTGTTTCCAAAACAGCTCGATCAATTGCTTGAAACAAATAGTTCTTAGCCTTTAGATCTTTCAACTTTTGATCCTCACGCACTTTCCGTTGTTCCTCCGTGAGTGAAACTCCTTCTGCTGCTGCAGGGATTCCATGTTCCACAAGACTCCAATATTCCTTTGAACGTAGAAAGTTTTCCATAAGCATTGCCCAGTGGTCATAATGTCCATCCAACTTTGGAATGGATGCTTGCACAAAGCCACTTCCTTCTCCTGCCATATTCTTGTACCTCTTCGCTCAAAAGATTGCTATCTCTCAAGCTTCAATCAGGAGCCCCAGGTTGGAGCTCTGATACCAAATGTTAAATCTAAGTGTTTATCGAATAAGATCTTTACAAACTGAAAGATTTTCATTAACTAAATCAAAGAACAACCAGGCTATATATAAGCCTTACAAAATATAACTGAAGATAAATATGCAACCCACGTTAAACACTAACCTAAACGTGGTATATGACTAAGTCTGAAAGAAACTAACTTCTACTGATCCCTAAATTATAGGGCTTATTTGAAACCACTACGTCCAACAAACCTAATAATCTAACATCTTTCAGAATCTAACTAAAGTTACCTTCTGCACTCAACAAGAAAACCTCAACTTTTCTTCTTCTGCTGCTGCAAGATCTGCATATTTCCAGTCTATTGGTACTCTTTCTCTCTCTCTCTCTGTGTCTCTCAAACTGTGTATTCTGTGGGTTTAATGGCTAGGATTTGATTTCTGCGCATGCATTTTCCTGGTTTGAATATCTTCAGTCCTTGGTATATATATGTTTTTTTGTGTGGCTGTGTTTGGTTTTACATGAACTGATGTAGGAAATTAACTGCTCAGATCGTGTGCCCTTGCTAATTGGGACTCTCAAAAACTAAGTATCCTTTTAGTTTTCATTTATCCGATGACAACTATTCATCTTTCTTTTAAAGAATGGAAAAGAAAGCATAAATTGACCAATTGCAACATCCCTAAGTTTTTATCATTTTCTTGTTGGGGCAGCAGTGTCACAGTAAAAACAGAACCGACCGATAACCAATAGATATTTTTTTTGGTCGGGTACCGGATTTTATAATCGAAAATCAAAGAATCTAAAACCGAAAAAAAAAAAGGGTTATTTTTGGTAAAAATTGAAAAGAAAAAAAATATGTACCGATTATTAATGAATCGAATATTACCAACATTACCGAAGAATATACCGAAATATATTCAAGTATTTACTGAATTATTAATAAATAGAATAATAAATTATCAATTGGAAGAAATTCCAAATTTAAATTCCTCACTCCCATTGATAATAAAACATCTGTGTTATTTGAGTATCATTAAATGCTCGTTTTACTTCTTTTTTCAGCAATTAGGGGTTTTTCATTTTTATTCAAATTGTTTAGTCTATTCAGATATATTTTAAAGGGAGATTCACTATTATACCTAATATAGGAGCCCAAATTATTAAGAAAAACCCTATATGAAATGGACTCTAAAAACACACCCAAAACTCATTTACAACATAACAAAAAGGTTTTTAACTTCTTTTAAATTACAAAACTGTCATTGATTTCTTAAAACAAACCCAACCCCAAAACCTCATTAAAAAAAAGCCCAAAACACTCAATAGGGCATCAAAGTAATTTAATAATCAAAATTAAATTCAAAATGGCCAGCTATCATTTTTTGGGTCTTTTTGGGTTTTTTTTATAAAATTAAATGGTGTAGCATTTATTTATAGTTTTAGTACTAAGAATGGATATATGACTAAATATCTGTATTTTAAATTAGGTGACATGCTTAGAATAAAAAAAACCAGGTAATAATATCGCTCTTTATCAAGAAAAAAGAATAATAAAAGCCAAGCAAATCCTAGTAAAGAAAACCTAAGTTGAGGATTTGGATCCATCCTAAAAAAACTGTAGTCCCATTTTTTGTTTATCCCTTATCCTAAAAATCGTAGTCCGATTTGAATTGCTTAAATGTCATTTTCATTGTTTGTTATAAGTTATAACCTCATACTGATGGGGTACCTTATGACATTGTGTGTGTGAGAAAACTTCATCGCTCGTATAAAATAAAATAAAAAAGTTAACCTCATTATTCAATTGAAATTTTCAAACAGAGTGTTGTACAATCAATGTCAACTAAGATGACTTTGGGCGACTGCACGGTTAATCCATTGGGTTGTAATGGAGGCATGAACAAGGACAAGCCCTTTAAGATCTTTGTGGGTTATGATCAACGTGAAGACATTGCATATGAGGTTTGTCGACACTCAATATTGAAGAGATCTTCAATCCCAGTTGAGATCATACCACTTAAACAATCTGATCTGAGAAAGGAAGGCCTATATTGGCGTGAAAGAGGCCAACTGGAGAGCACAGAGTTTTCTTTTACTCGGTTCTTGACTCCATATTTGGCCAACTATGAAGGTTGGGCAGTGTTTGTGGATTGTGATTTTCTTTACCTAGCTGACATTAAGGAGCTAAGAGATTTGGTTGATGAGAAATATGCCATCATGTGTGTTCAACATGATTACACCCCAAAGGAGACAACAAAAATGGATGGAGCATTGCAAACTGTGTACCCTAGGAAGAATTGGTCTTCCATGGTATTGTACAATTGTGAACATCCCAAAAACCGGGTCTTGACGCCGGAGGTTGTGAACACACAAACCGGCGCTTTTCTTCATAGGTTTCAGTGGCTTGAGGATGAAGAAATTGGGTCCATCCCATTTGTTTGGAATTTTCTTGAGGGACATAACCAAGTTGTTGAAGGTAATCCCCGGACTTTCCCTAAGGCAATACACTATACTCGGGGAGGACCGTGGTTTGAGGCTTGGAAGAATTGCGAGTTTGCAGACCTGTGGTTGAATGAAATGGAGACGTACCTGCAGGAAACGAAGAAGAAAGTCGAAAATTAGGAAGAATTAGCAGGTAGTGTAGTACTGCATTTGAAGTTTGAGATTCATTGTTGGAGTTCATTTTTCGCTCTTTATTTTATGTTGAATAAATGTGTAAAGGAGTCTGCGTGTGCTGTCCCCAAAACCCTATCCCCTTTTATTCCATATTTAGGGAGAGGGACAAGGGTTTTGTATGAAACTTTTTAGAGAAGTGTAATGTATAGTGGTTATTAATAGTAGCTAGGTATTGCATTGTAGGCATATCTCATGCCTTTCTTATTCTTAGCATATGCAACGATATATTGTGTAACATTTAGCTTGTTATGCAGTATTTGTATTATATTAATTAAAGTAATCTGTATTTCTTTCTTGTACATTTTGATCCTTTATGAGTATGGTTTGAAGTAGTAGCAGAGCTAGAATTTTCGGACTAATACCAAAATTTAAAACTCAATTATAAATGGCTTTATCATTTTTATTGGAGGGCCAACACTAACTATGGTCCGGCCTTGGTTTGAAGGCTTGTGATTTCTATATATAAACATGTTTTATTTGGATTTTCTTTTATTTAGAGCTCTACCTATTTATGTCTTAAAGATACCAAACCTCTGCATTTAGAGATGATGCATTTACATGCATTTGAAGCTAGAGTTAGCCTAGACAAATTGGTTTAGTTTCAGGACCTAGATCATATTGCTTCACCAAGTCAACAATTGGAAGCACATGAATTGCGGGGAGGCTATAATGCGGAGTTTAAAGTGAGGAGACTATTTGAAGAGGTCAATCTCACCATCAACAAATGTAAAGAAATCATAGGCCTTAAACATTTTAAATGTTTTGATGGTGGGATATGCCTCCTTAAATAGCCTCCTCACTCTAAACTCCTCATTGTAGCCTCTTCCCATGAACTGGTAATGTCAAATTTACATTCTCCACACATAAATTGCTAGCCAACTATTGTGACCCAACCTCATCGGATTAGGCCAGCCCATAAAATCCAATTGGCCCAACTTAGGCCGGCGATCGACCAACATTCCCTGTGGGCCCACTATAGAAAATGGCTATAATAGTAGAAGTTGTCATGTTTGGTATCCTACTCAAAATACTAAACTAAAAAACTATGATTCTTTTTTTTATTTTTAAACATGAGTTTTCAAATAGTGATTTTAAGATCTAAAAACTTGTTTGTCATTTAACTCCAAACTATTTTTAAGATCTGGAATAAAAATACAAATAAAATCAAAAAATTAGAAATCCTAATCCCCAAATTGAAAAAAAAAAAAAAAGGAAAAAATTGTGAGACATAAACCCTATCAATTTGGTGGTGCGCGACAACTCCAATTCCCCGTCGCAACTTGATCTTGCTTCGGTAGTTTTGGTGGTTATTGGTACACAAAGACAAGTCTGATCGGGTATCATGAGAGAGAGCAATTTAGTGGTGCGCAACAACTCCAATTCCCCGTCGCCGCTTGAACTTGCTTCGGTAGTTTTCGTGGTTATTGGTACGCAGAGACAAGTCCGATTGGGTATCATGAGAGAGAGAGAGAGAGAGAGAGAGAGAGAGAGAGAGAGAGAGAGAAATACTGTAAAACTTCACTTTTTTTGTTGTTAATAATTGAGGTGTTATTGATTTTTTATTATTATTTTTCGTTTGGGTTTTAAAAAATTGGGGTTTACAAGAGCGATTGAGAAAATTAGAGGATGGGGGGAGCTTTGTTTACACCCAATACATGTTTCTCGACACCCATCAAAAAACTTTAAAATAAAATCGCAACAATACCCATTTGTAAACTTATCATAAAAGGGTTTACTAACTTCGTAAACAAAAAAACAATTTCTTGAGCACCCAAACTGGATGCCACAAATTTTATTAAACCCCAACACATCAACTATCATTTTACCTCCTCTAACTTCTAACTCTCTAAGAGCATCCACAATGGGCTCTCTAAACCACATCCTTAGACAAATTTTAGGGAGGAATTGGAAAAATACAACTCCAACTATGTGCTCTATCCACCTCCTAAAATAGGGAGACCTCTAGGAGCTCCTAAATCTGAGGAGAGAGAAATGACTTCTAGTAGCTCCTTATAATTTAATGTTACTCTATTTAATGAATATTTCAAACCTTTAATTAATGTTAACTATTTTTTATATTATTTTTTAATAGAGATGGACCAATTAAAAAAGAGTTATAGCATTTATGACTCTCTAAACTAGAGAGCATGATTGGAGTTTAAATTTTATAGAGAGCTCCCAAAATAACTTTTATATGTTTTTAGCTAAAATTTAACAAAAAAATAGAGAGCATGATTGTGGATGGTCTAACCCCGAACTCGCTTGAAATCTACCCACATTGTAATGATTATGAAGAGGTGCAAGATTTTCAACTTTTTAAAAAACTTTTAGATAGGGTTTTAAAGACATATTGAATGTAAATAGAATCCATCTTACAAAATACCAAAGAGCATTTGATAAAAAGAAAAAGAAAAAGAGAGGATATATCATATATATGGGTTAGGTCAGTTGACGAGTTTTTGATAAACAATAAGTTTGTCCCCTAGTAAAACGACTAAAAGGTCAATAAACTTGAATGTAAATAAAATGGAAGAAGAAAGTTGACTATCACAATGTGGAGCCTGCTCAGACATGTCGATAGAATGAATTTTAAGCTGATGTAATATAATATGAATTTAGATTTTCACTTTGATAATAATATAATTAGAGTATCCGCAATATACTTCCTAAATCATTTTATTAAACAAATTTTAAGGAGAAATTGGAAAAATACAACTCCAATCATGCTTCTTATCCACCTCTTAAAATATGGAGAAGCTCCTAAATTTGAGAGAGAGAGAGAGAGAGAGAGAGAGAGAGAGAGAGAGAGAGAGAGAGAGAGAGAGAGAGAGAGAGAGAGAGAGAGTGAGTGGGTCTCTATAATTTAATGCTACTTTGTTTGATGCATATTTTAAACTTTTAATTAATACTAACTATTTTTATATTATTTTTTTATAGAGATGAACCAATTATATTGAATCAAAAAATAATTATAGTATTTATGACTCCCTAAACTAGAAAGTATGATTGGAGTTCAAATTTTATAGAGAGCTCCTAAAATAACTTGTATATGTTTTTAGCTATATTTTAACTTACAAATAGAGAACATGATTGTAGATGCTCTTATGATTCAAATCCGATAGGTCTTGTCGAGAGTAGGTACCATAGTGATGGCCTCCCCCATTCCCCCTACTTGACACCCAAGTTTGAAACCCCAAGGGGTTTCTTTCCTCCCAATGTAACCAACAAAAAAAAACCCCCTCGATAGGTCTTAATAAAATGATATGAATAATGTTACTAATATGATTTAATACCTTGTTAGGTCTTTATTAAATCCAACAACAATCCAATCTAAAACCGAATTCAATACTTATTAGATATGAATTGGCAAGTTAAATCTGATAATTAGATTAGAAACTAATAATTCAAATTCACATTAGACCAATCTGATACGTTTGTAGTTCTTACCGCCCCTTCCCATGGGCAAGCCACCTTCCTCCCTTCAGTGTGAAAAAAACCTTCCTCCTCTCTCATCTCATATTTATGAAGAAAAAAAAAAACCAAGAAATCTCATCATGACCCTAAAACCAAGCCTAGTATTTCCATTTTACATTGGTTCTCTTGGTAATTTAGACAATACCCTCGCATCTATTTCTCTTTCCTTTTTGCATTTTATGGATTTTCTTTTATAGATATATTTAGTTATATACCCATTCTTAGCACAGTGATATAGATAAACCCTACACCATTTAATTTCTATATACAAACCCAAAAAATACCCAAAAAATGACAACTAGCCCTATTGAATATAATTTTGATTTTTAAATTACTTTGATGCCCTATTTAGTGTTTTGAATTTTTTTATGATGTTTTGGGGTTGGGCTTGTTTTAAGAAATTGATGACAATTTTGTAATTTATAGGAAGTTCGAAGCCTCTTTGTTATATTGTAAATAAATAGGGTTTTATTTATTTATTTATTTATAATTTGGATCCTTATATTAGGTATAATAGTGAATCTTCCTTCTCTATATTGGTCGGAGACTTTTATGGACCTTCTTCGAAGATACATAAATTATTTTTGTAGATAACCTTTATCTTTGTTATGACACGACATACTGAAAAAACAAGAGAGATTGGGTGGAAAGGCAAATAATTAATTTCATGCATACGCCATAGAGCAAACTATTATTATTTATTTCAATCAAATAATGGTTTTGTCATCTTAGCCTAGAAACCTTGTATCATAAGGAAAGGTAGGGAATGAGATGAGAAGATATGCATTTCTGACAAATATGGGCATCATTTGCTTGCCAAGTTGGGGTTAGGGTAGAGACAAAAAACACAGTCCACTTTTTTAAAGAAAAAAAAAAGTGAGACGTGTGGGATTTTATTTTCAATCGAAATGAAATAATGCAACACGCTGCTTGCTTCTTGTGCTTTGTCATGAAATCAACGCTATCCAATCCCAACTCTCACTTTCTCTGCCTTCAAATTTATGACCATCTCTCTCATCCGTCTCTTTTTGAGTTATCAAACAGTTGGCAAAGTCCAAGGACTGGCGGCTCTTATTCATGCATGTTGCTACGTTATGTTTCTTTCTTTCTTTTTTTTCTTTTTATTTAATCCCATAATATGCACAGAATTGCTGACATAAATGGATGAAATTAGAGTTATATAATTATTGCAAATATCGGCTTTGCCACGTTGGCCAGTGTAGATAAACTTCTCACTCTTTATTCGAGTTCGAATCCCTTTTTTGTATTTTAAATTAGATTAAAATAAAATATTGCTTGTATTATAAAAAAAAAGTCATATAATTATATTTACAATGTAATATTTATGATCTTTCATCAAAAGATTTATTATTTTATACACAAAAAATTCTCCAAATGACAAGGTTGGCCTTTGAGATTAGATTGTATATATTTCATTGAGGTTAATTTTGTCATTTGCATAAGTTTTTTTTCAATAAAATCATCAATATTTGGACAAACAATTAACGAAAAGGGATTTTGTGAAAACAAACTGAAACCTTAGGAAGTGTTCGTGTAATTTTTGAGACCTAATAAAATTTTGTGAAAACATAAGAAACCTCAGGGGGTGTTAATGTAAATAACTCTATAATATTATCAAGCATACTAGTTGGTGAAGAGGTGAACCAGTCAAAAATTGATTCACACGTATGGGTAAAAAGAAACGCCAATCAAAAGTTGATTTGATCAAAGGTAGTACCCAAACAATTGATCCGATTTTGCGGTGTGTTCATGGCACGTCATATTGGAAAAGGAAGGAGTCAAAAGAGAATTTGATAAAAAGATGCAACACAATTGGAAGGACGGAGATGATGAACAAAATGCAAACCAATTAATGGTGAATGCGTGCTTCAAATTTGTGAAACTTCCACAATTTACACACTATCAAAACCATGAACATTGAAACACTTTAGTTGGAAATGACTTTTATCCCACGGAGGAAAAGAAAACGATGTGTTCACATAATCTTTGTAAATTTTTTGTGTGTCTCATAACTTGCAGATAAGTGGTTTCGGATTCGAACTTCATGGCACCGTGGCAGTGTGTTTGTGTGAAAATCCCCCTCTCGCTTCCTAATTTTATGGCCCAAAAAAAATTATAAGTTATCGTATGATTACTTATTTATTAATGGAAAAGCAAGAAAGGAATAATGGAATCAAAGGAGGAGAGAGGTTAATACACATTCATGATAATAAATACTTATTCCTCATAATTAAACATGTCACTAGAGAGTTCTTTTACTATATTTGATTTGCATTTCTTTTTATTTTGAGGACTGTTCTCATAGGGAAAAGATCTTTATATATCACCTCCCTGGTGGAGACATATATTATCTCTCAAGGCCGTGTATATGAGAAATTATAATCCGATTCTTGCTTTAGGTTTTATTGCATTCCTACTGCATAAACTCCATATTTGTTGTTGACTTCTTTTTTTCCTTTTTGTTGATATAGACACTTATTTTCTTAAACAAAGAAAAGTTGAAGGAGTTCGTTGACTTTTAAATTAATTTTAAAAATTTTAAAAAATATTTGGAATACAAGTTCATTTTTCATTATCTTGAGTTTAAAATGACCTCATCGTGTGATTTAACCAGAAGAATTGGCTATGGTGGCTACATCAAAAGAAAGGTTGTTGTGGGAAATATACGCAAATATTGAATATGGTCCATTATAAGCAAATATACGTAAATTGGTACTTTATTTATAAGAAAAAAATAGGTATACAAAATATTTGTAGGTTCATTATTGAAACCATAACAATAGGTACATTATTTATAAGAAAAAAAAAATAGGTTTACAAAATATTTGTAGGTAAATTAATGTTCCTAAAACAAATTAATTTCAAATCCATAAAAATTATTAAATTTGAAATTTTGATATAAATAAAAGAAATAACTAACCAATTAATATGAAATTGAAACAAAATAGGATCAAGTTGTCGGATTTGGAAAAACATACCAAGTTTTAATTATATATTTCGTTTACAAAATATAACCAATCATAGTAAAAATATATATATATAATAGGTATATTAGAACCAATCAATTTCAAAAACATACGACACTAATTACACACCAAGTTTTAATTATATATATAATAAAGAAATAAAATTGACCCACAAAACTTATGCAAAATTGAAACACCATTATGACATTGAATAGCAAACAATTTGTAGGAAAAAAAACTTTAAAATGCAATTAGGGTATTTTAGGAATTGAAAAAAAATATAACATTTAATATGTTAAGCTTGATTAGGTAACTTGCTTAGGTGGATCCTAATCACAGGGTTTTACTTATAAAAATTGAGTTTAATTTATAGAAAAATAAAAGGATAGGCTGTAGGTAAAAAAAAAATGAATTTAAAGTTGAAAACCCAAATTTACTATTTTTTTTATTCATACCAGGTTGATAGGTTGGGATCCTAATCTCTGTACTTTTGCCCATGTTTGGGCCAAAATTTATCATAGTCAAATTGTCGGTTATATCGAGATTATTGAATATATGGGGCTTCACATATTCATTGGTCATGAATGAGTGACTATACTTTGATACATGTGAAATGTGAAAGAAACAATATTGAGAATTTAATCATGTTATGATATTTGGTTGGAGTTCTTGAGTTGAAAAATAACAGGAAACGAGGGTAATGAACAATAGTTTTTGTGTAGTTGAATCTAACTCTAGCTATGTATCAGGTCTAAGGGCAGCTCAAAGTGCATATGGATTTTATTGATTAATTCAGGACTAGTGATAAGAACTTAGGTAAGATGACTAACAAAAGGGGAATTATGGGATTATTGAGAAGGGTGTTAATTCATATAAATGAGCATTCGAGACAAAGTGGTATACGCATGGTATGAGACGTGTGAGATCTGTTTGTTAAGTTATATGAATTTATGGGAATAGACGAAGAGTTGGCATTGCACTCATGTAATATTATTAAAATTAAAAGACATACAATAATATTGTATGACTGCATGTCACTTAAGTTAATTTTGTTGTCAACATGATCTAGCCCAGTGGAAAAATGTATTGACTTGTAAACCAATGGTCTTAGGTTCAAACCCCCATGATAACACCTTGACAATGTGTGTGTGATAAAACCCCCTCCCCCAATATTTCTTGTATAAAGAAAAAAAAATTATTTTTTTTCAATTTATTGTATTAAGGTTTGTGCCCATACAGAGCTTGTTAATGCTCACCTCTTAACAGATTTTATAGGTGTTAAACCTAAAAATCTAGGATTTGAGATGAAGTTTGGTTATATTGTTTAATAGAGCATGTGATGTTCATAACTTATAGTTGAATACATAGCTACTCTTTTGTCACTTTTGAGTGAATTGAACTTGTAAAATATTTATTTATTTACTTTCCTTTACATTTTTGTAATGCATACTTTGTTAGTTGTACAATTAAAGTGTGAATCGCGTCCTAATTCAAGGGTTACACTAATTCATGGGTTGGGGTGTGATATTTTTACCTAAATTTCATATATTACTAGACAATCCCTAGAGATTTCAACATCGTTGAAGATTGCTTTACCACCGGTTGGTATGATTTCCAACTGACATACCATCCCAGTTGTGATTATGCAAGGGCAATAACAACATCGCATTGGTGTTGGCTTGGATTTTACACTCTAGATCCTATGTCGTTTCTTAACTTTTGGTCACAATGTGTATGAACATTACACAAACAAGCTCAAGATGGAAGATTATGAAGTGGAGCAAACCCTGTATAACATTTGCGATGGGGAGAAAAGGTGGACTTAGTGAAGTACAACAATTTTGGAATATGATCTTCAATCTATTTGGTAAAAAGGAAGTGCCTTAAGATGCTTGAGTATGAACGTCTAATTTGTTCCGTTTCCAAGGGTTTTTCATTACCATAGAAATATTCTTACAACAACCATTTTTATTCATGGAGCCAAAGCACCCAAGCAAAGATGGGATTTGCTGTGATGGCGAGAAAAAGGCCTTTGCAATGTAGAAAGGTTTTGGAAGAGATGGTAAAAGAGAAGTGCATTTCGATTCTTCTCAAGACATAATTGTTGATTTTTTTCATTTCATCAACTATTTCGGTATTATCATGACAATATCACATTGGCGAAATCTAACGAGTCCCATGAAAGTCTTATTGGTTCTAGCAGCTTATATAGAATTACAAGGGCAGAACAACATTGTATTTGTATTGGCTTGAATTATCGGAATTACACTTGGGATTCTATGTCGTTTCTTAAATTTTAGCCACAACGTGCATAAAATTACACACAAAAGCTCACCATCAACTATGTGTTCTTTACTACAAAGTTCTGTTTTTTTTTTTTTTTTTTCCAGAGACATCTAAGATAGTATTTTAGTATATCAAAAGGGACTTCGGTACCATAGAAACATTCTTCCAACAACCATATTTATTCACAGAGCCAAAGCTAAGTTGGGATTTGTTGCGATGGAGAGAAGAGGTGGACTTAGCGATATAAAATAATAGGGCTCGTTTGGTACGTCGGACTGTACTGACTAATTTCTGTCAGATAGTATTAATCTGTTCGTACTGACTGTTTATCTATAATATTATACAGCGTTTGGTGTTGTTCCGAATAAATAGTCGGATTAAGTTATATTGTGTTTGGTGCTGTTTCGGATAACATCTGGATCAGACTATTTTTTTAATATTTAAATCTTGATAATTTAAGTGAAAATTGAAATTGAAATTACACGAATTTTTTTTTTTGGGGTAAGATTCATATGACAAGATTTGTTTTACCAAGATTTTTTTTTCTTTTCATATAACCCATTATCATAATGGTAGTATCTCATAAAAATTCCAACACACTCGCATAAGTTGATAAAAACAGTGCCAAATAATATATAATTCAAAGTGATCACATACTAAGGTGATAAGAGCAAAAGGGAAAGTTATTCATAAACTAAACTACATCAAAGATTTAATCACAGCTCCTTCGCCCAAATTATTCCGAGCAAAACCACTTCTGTTAATTATGTCAACACCTCAATATGCATTTCAAAGAATCATTCCAAGACTACAAAATATCATCTTGCTTGCACAAATTATATATATTGTTTGTGGACACATGTAAAATTGAGGTACATCGTCAAATTCTTGATACAGTTGTATTTTTTTCTTTGATATTAGATCATTGTTTGTTGGGAGGAAGTGGATTTGTAACCAAAATCTAATAACAAATTTACAAGTCAGCTGTCATGAGAGAGAATAAATTGTAGTGGTATAGATAGACCACCATACTTTATTTAGTTAATTAATTTCGCACCAAAATTAATGGATGCACTACACTGCAGTTGTTTTTGCCATATAACTAAAGTAATTGTTTTTGCCGTATAATATATTAATCTTTTTAATTATTATCTTTGTTTTTGATTCTCAACGTAGTAAAAAAGTGGAAAACAGCAAACAAAAAGCAAAACATGTACAAAGAAATAATTCCACGAATCACTTTATTTGCTAAAGATTCCCACAACGTCGAATCACTATATCACATACAAAGAAAACATTCGATTATCAAAAATGTCAAAAAGGAAAAATTTGTAACCTAATTTCCACAAAAATGTAATTAAAGATGAAATATATAAAGAAGAGAGAAGAAGCAAGAAGAAGCATATTGGAGAGAGTATGAAAAAAGAGAGAGAGTGAGAGATGGATACCTGGATAAGAGTGAAGAGAATAACTTGCTAAGAAGATAGTAGAGAAGAACCCTAGGGAGAAGAAGATGAAAAGAGCATCTGATTTTTCTCATAGAATGCATGTTCTTTTTCCATAGCTGTATAATTAAGTGCGTATTATCTAAACCAGGGTGTGTGGGTTTTATTAGTTAGTCAGGAAGCAGAGTATTAAAAGCCCAACCTGTTTAAAATAGTCAGGTAATTAAATAATACAAGTTGACACCAAACAACTGACATGAACTATTTATTCATATCCAGAGTCTAATACGATGTACCAAACGAGCCCTTACAGAATATGATCTTCAATCTATTTGGTAAAAAAGAAATGCCTTTATACCATCTCCAACCATGGGGTGGAAATTGAAATTTTGACATTTGAGTCCAAATTCCATCTCCACCTATGTATTTGGGCACCTCCCAAAAGAATCTTCACCAAAGATGGAGGAGAATAAGAGAATAAGGAAGCTTGGAGATGGGTGCTGGCCTCTTCTTCTCCAAGTTGGCCGGCCAAGGGAGACTAGGGAGGGAGGCTTGATGTTTCCTCTCTTCCTAAATGTCTAACTTGAAAACCCTAAGGAGGTGTGGAGCTATGGCATTCTATTTATAGAGCCTCATTTTGTCACACTATGTGACACACATGGGCATAAACCCACATGAGCCGCACCCCCCAGTGACGGATCTAGGATAGAGTCAGTGACAGATCTAGGATAGAGTCATGATGTAAATGTTCTAAAGAAAATTTAAGAGTGTTTTTTTTAAAAAAAAATCTATTTTTTCTCTTCCAAATTTTATTCCTTGGACAAATATACTTGAATGATTTTAATTTGTCATTGTTTCGATTTATACTTTTGAGTGATTACAATTTGTAAAATTTCAAACCAAACCTATGCCAATTAACCAAAAAACAAAAAACCACAACCACCTAATCAACCAATCAACAAAAACTTCATCCAATAAATAAAAAAATACATGTAAACCATAAATTTCATCCAAGCAATATAAATTTGATTTCAATTAAATTAAAAACATCATACATCATCCTTATTTTCATATTAGGATTTATAACTGACTGGAATTGAGAAATATCACAATAATAGTGGTGCCATAACAGGTGGTGGACGGCGGCATAACTCTAACGGTAGTGGCAACACATCGACGACACTACAGCATGTGGGGACTGGGGAGGGGTTTAGGAGATAATAATAGAAATTGAGGGTTTTGGGTGTTGATTATTAGAAGGGCATTGAGGGATAGGGGAAAAGATGAAGGAAAACCTTCTTCTTTTTGTTTAAATGACTTGGATCAAAACGACGTCATTTTGGCCAGGTCATTTAAAAAAAATTTGACTGAGCCAAAACGACGTCATTTTGCTCAGGGAATTTTTTTTATAAAAAAAGAGGCGTCTTCTTGCTCAGTTAAAACGTCAAGTAGTTCGTGGGCAGTCCCTGGGGTCGCACCACCAACTCAGGTATACCTCCAAGCCTATTTCCATGGCTTCCATAGGGCCACTTGACCCCAGTGACCCCACTGTGGCTCGTCTTTGGCACCCCCTATGTAATGGCCTCTTTTTGGGCTACTTTGATCTACATATCTCATAATGTGTCACATTTTGCCTAAGTCTATATGGTCCATTTCTATAAAGTTATAAGTCATGTGGAACCCTAACAAAAGTTCCATAACTTTAATTGGATAATTAAACTAATCTAATTGATTTAATTAGTTCAATGACTTAACAAATTAAGTCACTTACTTGTCTAATAAGTGTTGGTCTCGATCAACCTTAGTTGATCATGTCTAGTGTCAGGTCAACGGTTTGACCTTTGACTTTGACTTTGACTTTGACCAAGCCACAAAATCATTTATTCTCTTTTAATTTTCAATCCATAAATTTTCGGTGTTCGATCTTATAGGTTCTAATTAGTGAGGTCGTGGGTAAGAATGATTTCTTCTCAACTAAATGTTAATTGTATCCGTCCATACAATTCTCTCTATTGGCGAAGACTAATTGTAATTAGTCTTTACAAGGCTTCCACAAACCATGAGTGACACCTAGCAGTACGTCATGAGTACCCAAGCTAAATAGAATTCATTTAGAGAACCTAATCAGTTTGTGATTACAATGCAATTCGGTCCTTCTCTAAAACAATACTCTATGTCGTGTTGTTGGGATATGGTTAACTCGTGTCAAATCCATAACATGACATCTCTATGTTATATGATTCACTTGGATGCAATTGCAAAAGTTCTTGTTTCAATTCTCATCCAATACTTTGGCCAAAGATTCAATGAATCATATCTTAGAGTGTTCTCTCTTCTTACTGAGAGTAGAAATTCATTGGTGTACATTCACATGCCTCTATGCACATGCCAAGTATCTTGAGGAACACCTTTAAGTCACATACTTTTGATACGACTATATATTGTTCTCAAAGACAAACAACTCATACACAAGACAACCATGATGTCTCAGATTTGAGGACTAATTTGCATTATCATAACTTAGAATTCTTTGTTTGACACTTGTGAGTAGAATTTCCATACAAGAATTCTTGAGTTGGTCCAAGGGATGTACATGTGGTTTTATTTTGTAAATTTACATCTTCAAATATTAATTTGTTTTCATGTTAATTTTTGTTTTATGTTAATTTCTTATATATTAATTAGCTTTATTTTTTTTCAAAACAAAATCAACTTAAAAATTTTTAAACTATGATAAAATAGGATTCATAAAGTAAATACAAGCTGATGGATCATAAAGTAGAACTAATTTGAAATGTTGACTTCTTATGGTGAATTTGCACCAAATCTGAAATTCTGACAAGATAAGATTTCATCTTATACCAATCATTGGATCAAATGAAGTAGACTTAATATCATCCGTCATACTATTATCTCTTATTTGCACAAAATTCAAGATTCGACATGTTAAGATTCATCAGATCTTAAACCGTTTGATCATATTCTCTCATCCTTATCTCAACCCTCGAATTCTTATCTCTAATATCACCCATTTATCTATAAATGTCAAAGCCTTCTTTACAATCACTTTATTTTATCCATATCTGATATGAATACTTACTTTGGTTAGCCATGACATGTAGTTGTGTGCCACTCACGGCTTGTGGAATAATTAATCTAAAATACATTATATTATTTTATAATATTAAAATCCAAGCACATCATAAAATAATGCATATGTTGAGACGATCAATCGCGAAATTTTAAGCTCACTGCAATAGCCGAAACCATGTGCATTTTGGTAAATGTGCATATGTTTTTACATCCCAGCGAGAGAGCTCAATACAGTGTAGCGAAGGAGAATGATTACATGACGGTTTATCTCAAGATTGTTTACATGACGCTCATCCTCGAACAACAATTGAGTCAATGTTCCTATAGGGTAAAAAAGAGATGCAATATAATAATTATGATGGCTTTTGCAAGAACAAACGTTAAGAGAGAGAGAGAGAGAGAGAGTTACTTTTGCAAATTGGGTTACTTTTGAAAATAAGTATAATAATTATGATGGCTTGTTGCTCCTTTGGCTTCTTCCTGTAGAAAAAATGTTCTGAGAAAAGCTGTATTGAGAAATGCGTTAGAGCATCTCCAGGAGACTCTCCAAATTTTATCCAAATTCTAGCTAAAGTAGCTAAAAAGCTAAAATAGCTAACCACTTAAAAGGTGGTTCCTCCAGCAGACTCTCTATTTTAGCTAACCTCGAATATTTTATTATTTCTTAAAATTTAAACATTTAGCATACCTACTTTTCCAACGGCTAGTTTTTAACGGCTAGTTTTGTAACTGCTAGTTTTTAACGGCTACTTTTTTTTTTTCTTTCCAAAATGACATATTGTCTATCTATAAATAAGAACATATCTTCACTCATTTTCCTTCATCTACCAAAAACAAAAAACAAATTCCTTCTTCATTGACTGGACATGGACATGGAAGGAGAAGAAGATGCAGGACTTGCATTTGGACTAGTCTTGGATTTTTTCTTGCTATTTTCAGTAGTCCATTTAGGTTGATCCTTCAATAGATGCCAACAATGCTCATACACAAATGTTGATCCCATGAGTTGTTGATACATTTCTTTTGCCTGTAAGATCTGCACAGTGGACATTGGCTTTCATATGTAAATGGCATATTCGGTATTAAACTAACAAACATCAAGTATCAAGCGTGCAAATATTCTCACATGCATCTACATATTTATTGGCCAATGTAAGACTTTTTAGCAAGAGAAAATATTTAACAATTAAAACAAGCAAGGATTAGAACTTCTAAGTAAATGGCATAGGCGAGAAGATTACCATGTCTTTTTCATTGACACCACTTTGAGACCTCCCTTCAATCTTGGCCATGTATCCACAGAATTTATTCACTGAGAGTTGAATTCCTGACCAACGGTGTAGAAGAGAATTGGAACTGCGTTCAGAAGTAAACTTTTTCTCTGCCATCCAGGACTCCCGAATTCTATTCCAATAAGTAGAACTCCTTTGTTCGTTGCCATGCACTGGATCTAAGCTAACATTGAGCCATGCAGACACAAGAAGCATATCTTCTTCAACAACAAAATTCTTAGCTCTTTGTGGTTTCTTGGTGGTTGGTATAACTGGAACAATCACTTGAGGTATGTCATTGTCACCTTCATTTTGGTTTGTAGGCGTGCAACCAAATGTTGAAAATGGATCATTAAGGTCTACCTGGACGTTGAGGATGTTGACATAATATATATTATCTACAGAATCCATCTAACAATTTGCAGAGAAGCACATTAATTTTTTTTTTCACAGAAGCACAATTTGCAGATCTAGAGAAAGATAGGCCCTAGCAAATTAATCACCTCATATTTAAACATGGAAGCGGCTGTTGAAGAGGTTAAGGCCATTGTTTTGCTGCTCCCAGTTATGAACCTCCTCTCCTGCGGCCTTCTCCTTCTCCTTGATCTATTCACAAATTGGGCATAGGAAAACAGAAACCATAAAAATAAAATTACAAAGAAGCAAAATAATTAAAGACATATGATGGCACAATTTGCAGAAATTGCAGCAAAATTTAACCAACAATTCAAGTACTTTTAAATACTTTCCCCTAAACCCAAATTGTAGAAATTGCAGACGAATTTGTTAATTTGAAGCACAAACCCAAACCCTTCCAAGCAAAAACATAGAAATCCATATCAAATTTCAAACCTAGAAACCCATATACAAATTTCAACCCCAGAAACCCATATACAAATTTCAAGTAATTAAAAGGGAATTTTCAAATCTCACCTGGAAACACCACTTCAGAGTTCAAAGAGGGTGGAGAAACAGAGAAAATAGAGATTGAGATGGAGACTTTGACAGAGAGAATAGAGATGGCAATGAGACTTTGACAGAGAGAATAGAGAGAAATGATGAAGTTTTGGGTTTGGCGAGCCTTGAATTTCTCTCTCCTCCTCTCTACATGTAGCGAGCCAAAATAGCGATAGCCAAAATGGCGAGAGAAGTAGCGAAGTTGCTGAAGGGTTGTTTTTCCTTCTTTTTCTCTAAAATAGCTAGTTTTAAGGTAATAGCGATGCTCCTGGAGATGCTCTTATAAGCATCGCATTGTATGCATTGTAAGCTATACGCAATAGTCTCATAATTATAAGAGTCGTATATAAAAACAAAAATCATGAATTTGTGACAACCCAAATGATAAAACACACAAATTTATGAAGTAAAAGTTGCAAACACAGAGTAGAAGCATAAATTCATATGAAAAGTCAAAGATTTATAGACACTGTATAAAAAAAAAGTGTATTATGGTGTACCAAATGTATTTTTGGTAGTTAAATAGAGTGTACTTAGTTTTTTTTATAGAGAGAATAAGGTGTACTTAGTTAATTTGCAGCACTCTTTTTTCTAGGTTAGCTATGAAGAGAGGGGCTTGGGTTTTCCTATTTTTAAATTTTTATTTCTAGATATGGGCTCCGCAATTTCACATTCATTTGGGAAATTGGCCAGTTATGACAAAATAACCAATATACCCTGTCACGTCATCAATTTTAATAAAGTTTGGGATGGAGTATACGGCAAGGGGGAAAGTGACACACCAAACATTGGTCAAGACTTCCAGAATGCAATGTAAGATTTGACAAATATTTCAGAGAGCATTCTAGCAATTAAACCTTTAACTTCATAAGTGAACTTTCATGCTCTTTCTTGCGACCCATCACACACATCACTTATTACTCATCTCTTTCTTTTCAAATGCCCTTAACATAACTCAAAACAATTTATTTCAAATGCTTCTACAACGGTGAAACCATTTAATGCTGAATTGAGACTCTAATAATTGTTTGAGAGGCTTTGAATGAAATACAAACATGACGTTTTCAATTTTGTGTGTAAATTCGGACTGTCGAAAACATGCAATGTGTTCCGCGAATCAGTGCGAAACACCATTACAATACTTTTCTTTTAGTCAAGTACCATTAAAATAAACTCTTTGTTACAATTGGGCTGAAAGAACAATCTGGCCAATGCAAAGATTTGGAAAATAAAAATTAGCACAGTTGCAAGTTGCAACTTAGAAGTACAACCACTGAAAATAAGTTGCCTTGTGGAGCGAGCGTGGTCTGCACCCCAAATAGAGCTTTTGGAATAGATGAAGGCAAAGTATAATTCTTCTTCTTTTCTAGGTAAATTAATCTCATAAAATATTACTCCCAAGTCAACTTTAGCAAGGCTAGGTTACTAGCCTCTCTTTGCACCCGCTTCAGCGCTTATGAGAGGTTTTTTATTTTATTATTTTATTATTTTTAAATTTTAAATTTAGTTTAGAATTTAAAAAGATAATGGGTAGTTGTGTTCCATAAAAATATAATCTTTTATCTAATTTTTCTTTTAATTTTAATTATTTTAATATGAAAAAGTATGAATTTATCATATTATCTTCATTTAATTTATAATTTCAATTCGTAATGTTTGCATTAACCAAGGGCATTTTTTGGTATTTTGAATATTTTACCATTTTCTGCCTTTTTGCTTTATATATATGGATTATAATTTTTTTTATTTTATAACAAAAAAGAAGGAATTTTTGAGCTTTCATTTCCAATACATCCTTATTTTCTGAAAATAAAAAAAATTACATTTCCCATCCAAAAAGAGATAAATACCTGACCTTATTTTTAAAACTTTAATAACTACCTAATTTATAAGGCCCTTAGTTTCCAAAACATTTTTGAATGAAAATACTTTTAATGACTAATAATACACTAAATAAATAGGTGAAAAGATTTTTTTTTTAAAAAATACAAATAATTTTAGGAAGAGAGAGAGAACGTATAACCGTTCATGCATTAGTAAATACTCTTAACCATTGCAAGTCTTTTGTTTAAAACAAAATGCATATTTTTATATAAGGAACAAATGTTCTAATGGGTTACCTTTTTTTGTCTGATTACCAATTTACCCCTAATTTGTATCAAATTGGGAAGAGCAGAGTGAGCCTTCACAGAATGAAGGAATGTGAGTCAAAGTTCATCTGAGAAGAAAGGAAATAAAAATAGGACTTTTGTTTTGGGGATCAAAGAAGTAATGGGAAATCCGACCCAAAAAAAAAAGAAGTGATGGGAAATAAACAAACACAGGTATAATAAAAAGAACAATATTAATAAATAAATAAATAAATAAAATTGAGAAAGATAAAATATAATAAAAATAGGGAGAGAAAGAAAAATAGAAAAAGAAAAGGAAAGGAAAAAGGGAAAGAGAGAGTTTGAGAAAGAGAGAGAGAGGAGGTGGTAGGGAGAGTCCACAGTCACCTCCTTTATCTCGGCCTAACATCGCTCTGCTGTTGCCATTTCGCTTCTCAATCCCCAATTCTTCTGTATTCACATTCACTCCTCTTTTCATTTCTCTCTCTTCATCTTTTTTCTTTTTCTTCTTCTTCTTCTTCTTCCTTTTCAAATTTTCAGCTCTTTATCTTTCTCTCTCTGTGTATCTATGCGTGTGGTTGGATCTCCATTTCAGCTCTCAGATGTGTTGCTCTCTCTACGCTCGAATCGTCTCCCTCCTCTTTAACAAATTGCGGTTAGGATCGATTCCACTTGTGTTTTCTTCAGTTTCGCCAATTTTCAATCTCTGCTTGCGTTTTCTTGAGCTAGGGTTTCCATTTTCCCGATCCATGAATTAGAAACCAGCCATTGAATTGGGTTTAATTCGCATTTGCATGCTCGATCGAGCTCTGAGAATTGCGATTCAGGAATAATTAGGCTTTTCATTTCGTGAAATTCACTTTCCGAGCTGATTTTTTTTCCCTTTTTTGCAATTAAGAACGGGCGATTTTCAATTTCGTAGTTCTCATCTGAATTTTTGGATTTTTGTCGCTTTCAGGTGTTCTATTATCATAATTTTCTCAGGTCTTAGCTCATTTCGTCACTACGCTTGAGCTATCTCATTTTGATTTCATTTTCAATCCCCGTTTCCCATTCTAGAAAATTTTCAATTGCGCGCAAAAGGACGTGTCTTTGGGTTTTGGTCGATTTCGCAGCTTCAATCTTGGGATTTTTGTATCTGCTCCATCTTCCTCTGATTCAGGTATGCAAAATTTAAGTTTTCGGTGTATAAATTGCAATCACTTCAGCTGAGAGTTTCAATCTTTATTAAGCATGCCGTAATTAATGTGGGCGTGACTACCTTGCCATACGTAGACTTCGTTCCAATCTACGAAGTGAATTATGTATGGTTACGAGTTCAATCATGATTTAGGGTTCGGATATTGGTTTGTTTTTGTATCAAATAATAGGCTGACCCCTTTCCTTGGTTTATTTGCTTCTGAATGGGGTAAAAAGGATTTAATTCGACCTTGGAATATTACTCACAGATTATCCTTTTGTGGGTTTTGAAGATCTGCAGTTCACTAGTCTTAATTACTCATAATTAGTGTTAAATAATGACTATGTGCACAAGTTAGTAATTTAATGTCATCTTTACCCCTTTATCCATATTCCCTCTAGTAACTGCTTTTATGATTTTCCTTATTGTTTCTTTCTTTTTATGGATTTTTTTTGTGTACTGTTGGACTCTTGCGTCGTTTGTATTTATGATATGGGACAATATTTGGTCTAAACCATTGGAAGTTTGTTTTCTGTTTGTTCTGTTCAATAAATTAATTATTAGTGCATGTATAACAAGTGGATCAAATTTGGCGCTATGGTTCTGCTTATATGTGTTTATTTGTCGTTTTCTTCTCCCTTTTTATTCCAGGTTGTCAACCTACGCTTTGCATGGTCTTGGCTCTTCTTAGCGGTTTTGATCACATATTAAGAGATGAGTCGGACAACAAATGAGAGTGAAGATGGAGTGCTGTCCAAGGATCAGATTGAGTCTCCGTTGATGGACGAGAGTAACGGAGGAACTGGAAATGGTGGAATTGTTCTAAAGAAAGGGCCATGGACCTCGGCTGAAGATGCAATATTGGTGGAGTATGTTAAAAAGCATGGGGAGGGAAACTGGAATGCTGTTCAGAAGCACTCAGGCCTATTCCGTTGTGGTAAAAGCTGCCGGCTGCGATGGGCAAATCACCTAAGGCCAAACCTGAAGAAAGGGGCATTTACTCCTGAAGAAGAACATTTGATTGTTGAACTACATGCCAAGATGGGGAACAAATGGGCACGCATGGCAGCACATGTAAGTACGCAGTTTATTTTCTTTATCTAAATATGGTTCATACCAAATTCTTTGTATTCTGCCTCAAACTTCATTTTAAATTCACACATATAACATAGGAAGAGCTTATTACATTAATATGGGAACTCTTAGCTATAAGAGGAAAATATCCTGTGTTTAATACAGAATTTCAATAAAAAAAAATTCTATGCTTGTATCTATTCGAATAAAGTATTTGTGTTTCTCATCAACAAAAAAATAAAAAGGAAGAAAAAGAATAGAGTTCATTGGTATAATTTGGGATTTGCTTTCAAAGTTTTAGCTGTGACATTTGATTTTGTGTAATATCATGTATCTTTTGCATGCAACAAATATGGGCAGTTTCTCCAATTATCCTGTATTCTTTCCCCAAAACTTCCCAATTACTTGTCAATGTTGTCATTGTATATGTTGAGCTTCTAGAATAGAAAAACAAAAAAACAAAAATTATAACTTGCTGACTGCTGCACTTCCACCATCTCAGGAAAAGAACTTGTGCCTTTTATGATTTATCTAATTAAGATCAGATCAAAATCATAAATGATAACAGAGTACTGTTTTCCAAACATTCCCCTTACTTCAAAAGCCAGTAAAACTCTCCCAAAATTAAAATACCCTGGCTTCATAGAGATTCTAAGTGACATAGCTTCTCAATTGGGTAAACCAATCTTGTAGCTTTTATGCGTCTACAACTTCTTAGATGGAAGGGAATGAGAACTTGGCTGTGGTATCTTTCATATTTTATTCTGTGTTTGAGCATTTGATAATCAGACAAGATTTTTCATTTTCAGGGTTGCACATATGTCAAACATCCTTCCTAGCTTTAGGTTAGTCTATGTGGTATTCGTGTATATGTTATTACAAGAGTGCCTTAAGGTGCTACTGTTCGCTCTTGTTTCCAATCTTGAAAATGTTTTATGAAGTTCATGGAAACTGTTCCTTCTTGATTGAATATAGTAACAGAAAGGAAAGGTAATGATAATTTGACATGATACTTTGGCTAGATGAAGCTAACATGTGTTAATGTTAAGATATTTTGTGTCCCTGAAAGATTAAAGTATATTTACTTACCATGGGTTAAAAGATTGAACAATAATATATGGCAATGTTTAAAGTGTCTATTTGAAGAAATTATTATGACAAGATAAAAGTTCGCTGTTGTGGACAATGCATTTTGTAGTAGACGCACCATATTGACATATCTCAATTAATTCTTCTTCAAAGCTAGTAGTAATTTTTCTAATTTTATATTTTGGGTCCATCCATTATTAGTCTTAATTTTCGTAGTATTTTTCTTAATGTGTTTTCCCATTGTTTTTCGGAAATGATTAACATCCTCTTCTGCTCTTCTTAGTTACCTGGCCGTACGGATAATGAGATAAAGAACTACTGGAATACCAGAATTAAGCGGCGTCAGAGGGCTGGCTTACCACTTTATCCTCCGGAGGTGTGTTTGCAAGCATTGCAGGAGAGTCAACAAGGCCAGTCCTGTGGTGGAATTAATGGTGCGGATAGAGCACATCATGATTCTCTGCAAACTAACAGTTATGAGATACCTGATGTTGTATTTGAGAGTTTAAAAGGAAACAATTGTGTCTTACCTTATGTTCCTGAAATTCCTGATCTCTCTGCTAGTGGCATGCTAATGAAAGGCCTTAGTTCTTCTCCATATTGTGGTTTCATGCCACCAACAATGCATCGTCAAAAGCGACTTCGAGATTCAACATCTTTATTCTCTACTTCTGATGGTAGTTTCAAAAATGGTTTCCTCCAGTTTGACCATTTTCAAGATGATACTTGTGATGAAGTTGGTCAGTCGTTTGGATTGTCATTTCCTCATGATCCTGATCCTACCACAAAGAGTCCACTGTCGTTTGGTGTAATTCAGGGTAGTCATTCCCTTTCAAATGGCAATTCTTCTGCTTCTAAGCCCACCTCAGGGGCTGTGAAGCTGGAGCTCCCTTCACTCCAATATCCAGAAACTGATTTAGGCAGCTGGAGCACTTCTCCTCCGCCGCCCTTACTGGAATCAATTGATGCTTTTATCCAATCTCCCCCACCTGTTGGTGCATTTGAGTCAGATTGCGCTTCACCGCGTAATAGTGGCCTGCTAGATGCTTTACTCCATGAGGCAAAGACTCTCAGTAGTGCAAAGAATCTTTCTTCTGACAAGAGTTCAAATTCATCTAGTGTTACTCCTGGTGATATTGCTGACAGTTCCACTTTGAACATTTGCGAAACAGAATGGGAAGACTATTGTGACCCGATTTCTCCATTGGGTCATTCTGCTACTTCGCTGTTCAGTGAGTGTACTCCTATTAGTGCGAGTGGAAGTTCATTGGATGAACCGCCGCCTGCTGAGACCTTTACTGGTGAGTATCTTAATCTGTGAGACCTGGAGACGAATGGGTTTGATAATAACATTGTAAAGTGATTCATGAATTATTCTCGATATTTTTAATGCAGATACATTTTTTTTATTAGCAGTTGGAAGCGGTATTGTCCTATTGTTCGTAATTTATAGTCCTTTTAAAGTAGTTTTCATGGGTTTATTTTTTATTAAATTTTTTTTTGAAACATTTCAAATTACAAACACTTCCATTTCTCCTTTGGTAATATGATAGCATTTCTGATCGATTTGTTTTCTGTCAATATATAGAAGATTGTACCTCATATTTCTAATTTGCAGGATAAGTGCTGTGCTGCCTCTTGTTATGACGTATATTGCTTTTGATTGTTCTGCCAGGGTGCAATGTGAAACCAGAACCGGTTGACCAAGCTTGGACCCCGGATAAAGAAAAAGAAACTACACCTCAGTTGGATTACACTCGTCCCGATGCTTTACTTGCCTCAGATTGGCTTGAGCACAGTACTGGGTTTAAAGACCAAGGCATGACAGATAGTATTGCATCAATTCTTGGTGATGATTTGGCGACTGACTACAGGCACATGGCTTCAGGAACTTCTATATCAAATCAAGTATGGGGTCTTGGTTCTTGTCTGTGGAACAACATGCCTGCTGTGTGTCAAATGTCTTCTGATCTTCCTTAAGAAACCGGTCTGTCAATTGTATGAACCTGAAACTTTTGTCACCTAATTCGTGCTGATCATTTGTTAACTATGTGGGGAAGCGAGTCCTGGTCTAAGGAAGGTCAGTTGCAAGCAATTGGGACTTGTGGTCTGTTTTTGCATGAGTCATGGTTGTTTTTTGTTTGTGGTTTTCACATGGTTTCTTTTCAAACAATGCAATGCATGTATGCCTAAACAGAACCATATTGAGGTATACAATTGCATGCAGGCTTTTGCTATGATTGTAGAATAACTATGCATTTGGAACGTTCTGATACAATGGAATCTGGTTAGTTTGTTTTATGTTTTGTTTTGTTTACATGAAAATTGGTCTATATTGTCTCTTCCTTTCCTCTCTACATAGCAGTTTTCTTTATTCAATTTTACTGTATGTTGGTTTGTTTTGTTATTTTAACCCAAAGAAAGAAGTGTATATAGTTTTCCCACTCTGTCTAGTACTCAACATGGTGCTTTTCTCTAGATGTATATATATTACACGCAATCTTAAGAAAAATCCGCATTGATATCAGACAGTACTATTTCTTCCTGTTAGCGAATTGACTGTAGAATTCTTGGTGCGAATAGACGGAAGTTGGACCTAGTAAGGCCTAGTTTGGTATTGCTGCTTTTTTAAAAACTGCTTCTGTTGTGCTGCGAAATAAATAGCTGTGAAGTGAAGCAGCTAGGTGTTTGGTAATTCGTATTTGTAAAAGTGTTATGAGTAAAAAAAGCAGTGTCATAGCGTTTGGTAAATTTTTTTTTAGAAGTACTGTGAGAGTGTATAATGACAAAAAAGGGCATAATACAAAAGTGTTATTTATTTATTTGTAAAACACAAGGAAGTTCAATACACTTACAAATTTTTTTTAAAGAATCTTAATTATAATTTACACTTTTCCCACACAAAAAGAAAAAAAAAACTCAATGAAACAAATAATGATGAAAAAGGATAATAAAAGTTTAAAATAAAAAGGGTAATAAAAGTTTAAAATATAAAAATATAAAAAATGTATGATTTAAGTTAACTAATAAATAAATTAAAAAATTAAAAACTCAAAAGCAATCGGCACCTTTCTTTTTGCCTTTTTCTCATTTTTATTTGTTTCTTCCTCTTCACTTTCTTTCTTTATTCTTCTTCCCTTCCCAGTGTTTTCTTTTCTTCCTCTTTTCCTCTTCCTTCCCAGGCCCCCCACCTCTCGCCCTTTTTTCCTTTCCTCTTCTCCTTTCTCTTTTCTTCTTCCTTCCAAGACTTCTTCCCTTCCCATTTTTTTTTAATTCTTCCTCTTTTCTTCTACCTTCCCAGGCCCCTCCCCCCCCCCTTTTTTCTTCATCTTCTCCTCCTTTCTCTTTTCTTCATCCTTCCCAGACCTTGTTTTTTTTTTTTTTTAAAGTTGGTATTTGGGTTTGGCGATGACACTTGGGACGTCGATGCTACATGCCTACCTCTCTCTCTTTGCTTTATGGATGTGAATAGTGGGATTATAATATTGGGTTTGTGTTTTGGTGGGGAAGGCAAGGAAGTTGGGGGTTTGGTTTTCTTTTGCTGAAGGAGATAATTGGTGGGTAATCTGGGTGTTGAATTTTATGTGGCTGTAGAGATGATAAACTGTGGAGCTAAGGTTGGGGTTTTTTTTAGTTGGAGGGAAAGAAGATATTCTGGGTCCGTAAAATAGGGAGGTGGGTTGGTGAGGTTTTGGGTTGAGATGGTAGCTTTGATGGATTGAGGAAGGGGAGCAAGTTGCAGAGAGAGGATGAGGTGAGCAATCCAGAAAATCAAAAAGGAACGACACTTGGGAGGTTCAAACTCGGGATGATGAGGATATAGCATGTAATTGTGTGAAACAAATAAGGGCAATATGGGCAATTTGAAATTTTCATTTAAACCTCCGCATGCTTCTCAAGTGAAATTTTCATTTAAACCTCCGCAACAGTTTTCAGAAGCAGCTCCCCACTTGCTTCTGTTTTTCAGCTTTGAATGACAGCAACTTATTAAATAAGCAACTTATTTTTGTTTTACCAAACACCCAAATCTCCAAAACTTTTTTTTAAAGCTGCTTATTTTTTAAGTTAAGCAACCCCAAACCAGCCCTAAGCTTCAAGAGAGATTTTGCCACACCCCGTGTTTATTATGTAACAAGAACGCCAACTTCTGTTTCTTGATGCAACGGATTGCCCTTCATTGAAATCTTAAGAAAAATACACGACTTTGATTGCCAAAATTAAAATTACAAGTTCTCAAGTGATAAATTCATGAAAGTACAAGAAAGCCAATAGAGAATTGTAGAGAAAATGAAGAAGTAGAGAAAGACAATATAAATTGTTCTCAAAATTTGTCTCTTTTATCTTTGATAAGCACCTAATTATACGCTTACAACCGTAGAAATTTAACCCACAAATTGTAGGTTACAAACTACTAATTACAATAGTAAGGGCATAGGAACAAAACATTAACAAGTGGAGGTTTATGGTGGTCATCCACCTTCTATATACTTCTGGGCCGGTCCATTGATTTTAAAGGCCCTGGGCAAAAATGAAAAATGAGGCCTTTTTTGTTTAACACTTACCTCATTTTGAACAAAATTATAATAAAAAGTTTAAAACTTAAGTGGTAAGTAGGTTAGTTTAAGTAAAAAAGGCTCGTTATATGAAAGATAAAGAAAAAGGCCAAAAAAAAGGTCCAAAACAAAACCCAAAAAGCATTAGTTTAACACAAAATGTTTATTTGCTGGTATACTTATTGGCCTAGGAGGCCCCCTTTTTTGGGAGCCTTGTGCCGTCGCCTAGCCCACACACCATGTGAGCTTGGGCCTAATACTTAAAACACTCCCCGTTGGATATTCACCGTATAATTATGTGGTTGCCCATCAAACACCTTACTTGGAAAGCTCAATGAAATAAAACTTAAGCATAGGGAAAAAGAGTACAACATTTTTTTTGGACCATTAATATAGTGTAGAAAGCACTCAATGTTGCCCCTCGTTAAAACCTTGCAACGAAAAACATTTGAGAAAAAAAACGAGTCACTATAAAAGAGTACAGTGCACATATGTCCTATATTTGTCCTATATTTGGAAAATTGTTGGATGCTCCCTTACTAAATCACTCCTCCTAATGACATCAAACTCGAATTATTTAATGACACAAATGATATTTGTATCACATCTATCTTTTGTAGAGTGGGCTTCGTAATACTCTAATAAAAAAATTGCTTCAACATTGTCATTGGAAGATATATGTAACAAGTTCATCATAATTCATTTGTATCCTGCTAAGGCTAGAATAATAATACAAAAAAGAGTGTTGCTAAACGAATCCTAAAATTAACTGAGTACACCCTACTAACAAATTATTTATTAAATTACTAATTAACTAAGTACACCTTACTCACCATATTCAACCCTAATCAAACGTAAGTGAAAAATCCTACTTCCAAAAACCTAAACATAATAGCCGCCTATTTTGAGTTTAAATATTTGCTATCCCATATATAACTTATCATTTTGAACAATATAAAATTATTTCCAAGAAGTTGATGAATACGACATCTTTTACGAAGGAAATATGGAGAACAATAGCTATTATAGTACTTATATTCAGAGAAGTGGGCAAAAGCGTGATGAATGTGGAATTTTTTTTTATAAGCACGACATGTATGTTAATCGATTCCTTTTTCCAGTCCAAAATGTATGAATTAAATACTTTTTAACTAGATATGCCATCAAGAAAAAATAGGAAAATAATAAAGAAGAAAAATATGAAACAATCTGTTTGTAATCGGGGCTAGATATCAACAAGGCCTAGTCTTCAATTGCAGGGATGAATACTCAAGAAAGTAAAGTGATTGATTTAGCCAATTCGTTGGGTATTGGACTGAAGAGTTGGTGTTTGAAATACTTGGGCAAGGTGGGTGTGGTGGTCTGATAGTGTTTCGGCAACCAGCTCTCGAATGAATTTGGTGTTGTGTGTGATAGAGTGTATTAGGGTATACTATGAGTATTTTTGGTAGTTAATTAGGGTATACTTAGTTAATTTTACATTTTGATTTAAATATTAGATGTGTACTTAGATCATAGGATGTACTCAGTTAATTTTAAGGTTCGTTTAGCAACACTCTTTTTGGTATTATTAGGCTATTTTCATAAAGCCTTTTGCTATATAACTTGATTATAAAAATGGAGCTTTAGTAGTATACCCAAAATATGAGCCGAAATTATAAAATAAAATAAAAACCCATATGGAATGCACTTTAAAAACATACCCCAAAACCATTTACTATGTAAGAAATGAATGTTGAAGTTCCTATAAATTACACATCTACCATTGATTAACTTAAAACAAGCCCAACACAAAAAACCCAAAAGAAAACCAAAACAAGCCTAGCAAGCCCAGCCCAAATATTTTTTAAAAACCCAAACTTAAAAAAACAATCACGAAAACCAAGGAGTTGTCCCTACGACCCTTCCTTCTCCACCGAACCTCCACAAACTATTTCACAGAAGTACATTGTTAATACCATTTCATACAAAAAATTCAAAAAAGCCCAGAAAGACATCCGATATCCCTTATAGAAACCACCTCCAATTGTCCATAGTTTCACCAGATACAATCGCAAAGGCAAAAAAAAATACCTCTACAAGAAAGAAAAAAAATACACTGTTAATACTATGTCATAGAAGTACACTATTAATACTATGTCATAGAACTATCTTCCTAGTAAAATCACATTCTGCATATCATAAACTTCAAGTGCACAGCTATATATAAAACAAAATATAGAGCATGCTTTATTACTAAAAATTTGTTAATACTATGTCATAGAAGTACATTGTTAATACTATGTCATAGAAATCAACTCAATTGCATGGTATGAACAATATAATAGCTGTTCATACCATGTACCTGGAAGTTAACAACTACATCATTTCATTTGCATAATAGGTACGATAAAGAATCCAAACAGTAGCAAACATCAAAACCAAGTCAACACTAAATAGTGTTTTACGCATTAAAATCACAAAGAACCTAGATTATTGAGAATCTAAATCCAAGAATAGTAATTATCAATTTTTTTTTCTTTTGTTCAATTTTCTCAGTAACCAAACATTAGATATCATACACAAATAGAGCCAAACAAGTCAACAACAATAAGAAAAACAAGCATAATGAATTCTAAACCACTAATTCCAATTATTATATCATTCTAAAATAGAAAAAGCAAAGCATCAATAACTCATATTGACTAAATTAAGTATTTTACTCCAAGAACTCATCCCAAAATTCTAACTACCACCAACTCTAGCACTGTCGGTGCACCAAAGAATGAAGAATCAAATTGAATCACCATACCATCATCGCCAAAACCTCAATTCAATCATACATTAAGCAAACACAAAAATTAACAACAAAAAATACGAGAAATTAAAATTTTCACAATAGCCTCTAAGAGCTTTTGCGTATGAGAGACTATAAGTAGTTCTTCAGAGAATCTCTCTCCTGCGGCGTATTTGTTCTAAGATCGACGAATGTTATCCAACGATCATTCTAAGTACGATCCTTGCCTTCTATGTCGGGCTCATTCCTCCAGAGGAGTTCTTAGCTCCTTCTCCCTCTGCGTTAAGGTTGCTGTGGTTGACATCGCTCAGATTCGAAGGAGCTGGAGAAGGAACTGGAGGCGTGTCGCCAGCTGAGAGAGATTGAGACGAAGATGATTGCGATGGCGTCAGAGGTGAAGAAGGATGGTGCGTTCACTAGAGCGTCCAACGAAGATGGAGGAAAGGAAATCGGCGATGGAGTTTTGGGCAAAGGTGAAACGGTTGTGGGTTGCGACGATGGAGTCAGCAAGGGTTATGGTGGAGACGACGAAGATACAATGGAGAATTGGACTAGGAGAAAAGACAGAAGCAGAGCTCAATGAACCTCACCATTGTTGAATAAGAAGAAGAAAGTTTGAGATGCTTGTTGATGAAGATTGAGTTGATTAATAGACAAAGCAAAAGGGCAAAATAGTAATCCAACATAGCTATTGAATTTAAGAAATCGACAATTGTGAATTTTTGGGTTTATTTTGAGTGTCTTTGTATACATTGAATAGTATAGGGTTTCTTTATAGAATTATATCTAGGAAGGGATATTTAACTAATTTTTTATTATAAAATTTCTTAATATAACTTTACGTGGTCTCTTTGATGCCAAAATAATAATATAAGTAAAGCTTATACTCTTTTTCTTTTCCTTTTTGCTAGTGTCAGGGAAAAAAAAATTGCACAACCAACCATTAATACGAATTGTTGTATGTAGCAGCAAAATTTAATATTTTTAGAAAAACCTAAGAAAATAATATGATATAAATTAAAAAGATCAAATGTCAAACATGACATATGTATAAATAAAACATATGACCAATTGAAATGGAGAGGTACAGGCTCCCAAGTACAACCCGGAAAGGTCGATTAACTTTAATGATGGTGAGTGGTGATCATTTTTGTTAAATGCCCATATCATCCCTAGAGCCCTCCACCACTCTTTGTTAACACACAAAGGAAAAAGAAAAGCACACTCACCATTATTCTGGATATTCTTTCTTCTCTTCAGTACTTGCAGAACTAGCCAATGACGATTGCTCAGAAACTGTGGAAAAGCTTGACGTCTCTGAAGAAGTAGACTGATGATGCATGTACTCTAATGTGGGAGTAACTTCTATATTGATACAATCACCATGATCACCATGCGATTCAGAAGAGCCAGGCATACTTCCAGCTGATTCAGATTGTGCTGGTGAGAGGTCTCCAATGCTACAAACTGGGTTTGCATCATTCAAGTAATTCAAAGCATTAACTACCTGCATTTGTATCAGAAGAGGAAAACAAAACAAACCCATCAGATTTCATTTGCCCCAGGTAGGTTCCTATCAAACTTTATGGTATAATGTGTTGATTTAGTTTAATTTAATTGTTCCTTGTGAATGATGAGCAAAGAGAAATGCCCAGATTCTGAATACCAATTGATGGGAAAGTGCTTTATTATTATTATTTATGTGCACCATATTTATTGTTAGCAAAATAGGAGATGCTAATTATAAGTGTCATAGGCATATAGCAGTTGGTATTCTAATATTTAATGTTCATCTTTATGCTTGTTCCACTGTTTATCTATATGCATTGAACTTGTGTCCTAGTTTTTATTGTGTTAAAGGACTTGATGATGCAGACATACATATAGACATTAACCAGAGTCTACTTAGTCAGGTGGACATACAGTATCCATAGTTAATCTCTTATGGGGATCCCTGCTGAGGCATTTTTCGGCTACCCGAACCATCCAATAGAGTTGGTGAACATCGTGGCAATCCACATTCTTGGGGTTGATTAAATCTGGGTAGTTCCTTTCTTTTAATAGTGGTCTTGCCTGACAAGAAAGTTACTGAACTGTTAATTCAAAATAATAAGGAAATGTGAAGTCAAATAATAGAAGGCTGCTCCTTTCTTCTTTTTTTCTTTTATTATTAGTATTTAGTGTTTCCTTATGTGACATGTCATGAGCAGTGGTGGGTAGGCTATCAGGAATTGAAGTAACACAGATCTCATTTGCAAAATTTTGAATTTCCTTCTTTATTTTTTATCCAGTTTTCCTCCCAAAGCTATCAAACATAACCTGCTTTTAAGAATTTTTTTATTATAAAGAAAGTACTAGAAAGATTACAAGATGGAGTGTGAAAACTGAAGAGAAGATTTTCATTTGGTGGTTGAAGTCAAGAGCAGAGTGTTCTCCTGGTGAAGAAGAGGGATTCTCTAATTAATAGAAGTTAATGCAAATTGTAACAGCCAGAGTATATCTGTAGCTTGTTTTTGGTGTCGCAATGTTCGCTAGACCCCTTTTTTATTTTTCAGTAGCAGTTGCTGTATAGTTGGGCTTCTGTGGTACTACAGGCAGGTGCTTGTTTGTTGTCTAAATGTGTCTTTTTGTGGTCAGTGATTTTTCTAGTTCATTAAAGGATACAAGAATAGGAAAGAGAAGATGAACCTCAACAACCACAATAATATGAACTCCCCATCTTCTCATCAGCTCATGCATGTTTCAGTGTGTGAGAAAGGTGGGTAACAGTGTAAATTAATATCTTGGTGTTTCTTCTTTGTTAGATTGAGTACCATTATATGTTTATGTAAGAGTATATATACTTCAAAACAATTTATGGTATAGAAGATCTTACCCATCCCACTAGACTTTTTCCTCCAAGCTTCTTGTCAGTAGGCCTCATTCCTGTGATAAGCTGTAATAGAATGACCCCAAAAGCATAAACATCTGTCTTTCTTGACACTTTACCATTTTCTGCATATTCTGGTGCCAAATATCCCAGAGTTCCGACAACTCTTGTTGTATCTGATGTTCGATCTGAGTCTTCATGTTGACTTCTTGCAAGACCAAAATCTCCTAACTAATGCATAGAAAATGTTAGATGGACTATGGATGTGGTTATTTTGTTTACACCATGGGGATTAATTTAAGGGCATCGAATAAATCGTATGTGCACTCTGGCTCAAATGCTTTTGCTAAAAATCCAATGCACTTAGAGGAGGGATTACCAAATTACCAAATAAACATATTCTGGAAATATTACGGTAAGAATTGAATTTGAGTCACAGAGCACAGAAGCTGTTATAGATCTATTTTCCTGGATTGACCCATGTAACTACTTCATGATATCAATAGACATATTGGATTGTAAAGCTGATATTGAATATTCGGTTCAGTTACCAGTGATTCATAATCATGTGTCACGAGGATGTTGTTTGGCCTCACGTCTCTGTGGATGATGTTGTTTGCATGCAGGTATTGTAAGCCTCTTGCAGCTCCAGTAGCAATTTTTATCTTCTTATCCCAACTAAGAGGTCTTCTGCTGTCTTCTGCATAAATTTAGAGAAAGTTGCTCCAGGGTTAGACTTCTCTATTCTACAATATTAAGGAAAACACTTGATGTTTTTAAAATTTTGAAGAATTCAAAATGTTTTTGTTTCTTCTAAGCTTGTTTCCTTCTTACTTAATAGATGTTTATCCAATGAACCATAGCAAACGTATTCGTAAACAAGGAGCCTCTGGTTTCCTTCCGAACATGACCCTAACAGCGTCACCAAATTCTCATGTCTTGCCTTGCTGAGTACGTGTACTTCAGACTCAAATTCCTTCTCTCCTTGGCAGCTTGCATTTTTATGTTGCTTAACAGCAATCTTCAGTCCATTCAGATCTCCTTTGAAGACGGAACCAAATCCACCTTCAGACAAGAAGTTCCTTATGGAAAACCCGTCTGTAGCAGCTAGGAGCTCTGCATGAGTAAAATCTCTCTTCCATCCAATTGTTGGCCGTTTGTTCTTGCAAACTGTACAAATTGAGTTTTTAAATTCTTCATCTGTTTGAAATTCTCCTATCCAATCATCCTTGTAGCTATGCTGTTTATATTCATCTGGGCTCCCAGCATTATCTGTTTCCTTTTGAACCCTTGCTTGACTCTCAGCAATTGGAAATGGGGAATGCTCTCCTGCTTTTCCCCTTTCAGTATTTGTCGTGCTTTCTTCCTCTTGATAATGACAGGGAAGACAAGAAGTTAAGGTTTCAGTATTCCCCACACTTGACATTCTAGTTGTCGACAAGGGCTCGCTTGATGAGGTAGATTTTCTATGGTTAGGCCATGGGTGTCCACTACCATCACCATCTTGTTCTTTTCCAGAACTGGTCATTCGAAGACTTGGAGATCCTAAAACAATGTGCGCTCTTAATCAAGTTCTTGCATTTGGTATTGAGCATAAGCAATGTGGAATTATGTAGATAATATAGTGAAAAATAACATTCCATTATTTCTTCTGGGCTGCATACTACACCGAGCTTGGATATAAGCTTCTACAGTGGACTTTAATATATATTTTTTTTTATCAGGCCAAAAGAATTAGATGTCCTATGCCCTTCTTTTTTTATGCCTCTCTTTCTATTTTTTTTCGTTTTTTCTGTTATGCTTTTGCAATCAGACTTGTTGCAAGTCAGATTTTTTGCAATTACATCTGTTAGACATGGTGATAATTTACAGAAATTAAAAGTAGATTTTGTATGTGTTATTTATAAGCTATAGATCAATAAATTTACTATATAAAATTGTCTAATCTATCCAATTTGAAACTCTGAGTCCTAGTCCCTGAGATAAATTGTGACAGAACTTCTTACTTTCAGGAGAAAGTTCCTCGTCTGGGCTTCCTGGTATCATTTCATCATATTTTACATGGCGGTCTTTGCTGCGTTTTTTGGTGACTGATTTGCTCCGTCTTTCGGTGACTTGTTTGCTTCTCCCAAATGGCTTTGGCCCTCTCAATTTCTCAACATAATTGTTACGTTTCATCCTTGATATACCACATGACAACTTCTCCATGAAAAATTGCTTGTCTTTCTTCATCTGCCTGCATGAACAAATTAGAAAGGAGCTTTCACATTGTGGTGTCTCATTGCTTTCAGATGGCAGTTTGTTTGATAAGAAACATTATTTTAATTTACAAGGGTTGGAAGTTTGTAAGGAAGTATAAAGCTTCATCAGTAGTGGCTTCAGAAATTAGAAAATTGGTGAAGTTAAATGATTTCACACAGAGCCATATGTTTTTCACCTCCCAACTTGTATTTAGCTATGGAGTTGCAACATAAATCTGTCATACGACAATCATTTGAACACTTTGACTGCCTAAACAACCTTAACACTGTTAGAATTAGAGCATTCATCCCAAAACCGATTGGCAGTGGGTGGAGAGATTAAGCGCATTATATATTATTTGGAAAGCCTTCATGTTCTCAATGTTCAAAAACTACACTTTATTTTTTTTACAATACTATATTATTTTGACCTTCAAGTCAATGTGTTTAGCACCTCCAACTAATTCAAGCTCAAAGGTGGATGAAAATATCATCTTCCAAAGGACTTGAGACTGAACTACTGGCAACCACCGTGTATTTTTAGAAATTATTCTCAGTGATCTATGTTTGGTGTAGATTTCTAATGAATTGGTATATGGGATATGATTTCATGAACTTGAAACCATAACTATGATCTCTTGAATTTGAAATCATAACTACCATTGGAGTTTCAATAAATCACCAATGATTGACTGCTTGATAACACAAATTCATTAGCATGGATAAGTTATTTTTATTTTTATATTTCTCTTAGATTTTGGCTTATGAACAATTTTACTTATCTGTATTAATTTATTGTGCAATGTGAAGAGTACACTTCAAACAAGGTTGGATGAGTATCGTTGAACACAATTCAAGCAGAACAATTTCCAATTCTTCAAATATTTTAATGACTGACCTGTCAAGAATCACCCACGATGCCCCTAATCTTATGGCAGCCTCCACAGCAACCATCTTGGGAGAGGGACCAGCAATCACCTCCATGTTGAACTCAACCTGAGAAATTTCATCAGAAAATTGATCCTGTCATCGTTCGATTGACAGATTAGTTTAATACAAAAGTACTCTGTCAGCATATGATTGACAGATGATTCCTCTACTCTGTTGCACTGCAGGCTGTGAGCACTCTATCAAATTCTGAAAAAAATAAAGTGTATGTTTTCCAACACAAGATGCACTGGTATGATAGTATAGCAGTACTTAGATGAATTAAATGGATCAATTTATCTGAAACAAATAGCAGGTAATCTCCACTTTGTAACAAATAGTGGCTGCAATTCATATCTGACCTTTGCCCTTTCACATTGCTGAGAAATCATTGTTATCTCCACTTTGTTACGATACTCCTCCGCTTTCCTCTCGAGCTCTTCTTCCATGACTTTCTGGTTCGTTCCGAAAATAGACCTCGAGTTCATCTTGGTCCTGTATCCCACTGAGAAGGACAGAAAAGGTGGAAAATTGGGTGTTGGGGGAAATGAAAAGTTAGCAAAGTCTGTTCTGTGTGATAGAATCATACAACTAAGATTTTATGTCTGTCATATTAATTGGTGCTTATGTTTACCATACTTTCCAAATTCTTTCTTCCTTTATTAGAAAAACAAAAATTAAATTCTTACACAGTCTGCCAGCTGCCATGAAAGATAACGTACTAGGGTTATTAACCTGGTGAAGAACTGCAAGAAGTGTAAGTTCATCCCCAGGCTTAAGCAATAAGCCTTGCAGGACCCATTCGATTGCGCTCGAACTAACAATGTCTTTGGATGCATCCTGAATCACCACTACTTTCTGAACTTCTGCTGCCATGATTTTTCTGACTGGAAGTAGTTCTTCTCCCTATGAATTTTCAATATGATGATACAATGCAGAAAAGAGAATCGACAAATGAAGCACCATATGGTATGTATGTTGCAGTCGTTTCCAAATTAATGCTTAGTTTTATGTTGTAAGTAAATTTCTCCATTATCTCATGTACATTATACATCTATATGGATCTTATAGCATTGGAAATCTATATGTCCAATCTAGTGAGGAAGAAACTAACACAAATATCTGTCTGATGGTTATGAGTTGAGAAACAAACACTTTAGGAAGGCCTATAGTGGAAGACTTAATATAACAATTTCTAGGAAAATGAGAGAAAACAATTTACTCAGAAAAAGAAAAAGGAAAAAAGAAGAAGAAAGAGGATAGACAAACTATGACTCTCAAAATCAGTTCACTTTCAGTGACATTCTCCCGAGTGACTTGAAACTAGAACGAAAAAGTTGAAATGAATCCTAGAAGAAATTATAGTGGTGAATCCAGTCAGGCACCTCGGATTGTTTGTTCGAGCGCATATTCGTATATCCAAGAATGGGACCTTGGGGGTTTCTTCATGCTGTGGAGACTAGGGAGAGTATTTAAGTAGTCTTTGTTTATTGTTTGTTAAAACCTATGCATGAACTGTAATATAATTGCTGGCCTCAAGCAGGAACAGTTGGGATCATTGATAACACCTAAGCCCTCTATGAAATCTGTTCTTGTGATTAAGCCAATTGTTTATTCATTCTGAGAGGCCTTTGTGCAGAAGGTTTATCAAACTCTGCCTGGTTGTTGTTTGCACATGGTAATAAAATACTGAAGCAGCTGCTTAACTTTAGCTGTTTTTGCAGGATAATCTAGTGATTTATGAGAAACATTAAAAAGGTGACTGTTGCAGATTACTAATCTGACAAGCTTGGTAAGATAGCCAAAACATTCATTTGGATTTTCTTCTGTTTGATTTGAACAGTAGATGATGACCTGGCATCATCTTATAATCAGCATTTGTCAGGAGTTAGGGAAGTTGACTTTTCATAGTTCATTATCAATTTTTTCATGGCAAGTAGACAGATAATTGAGGGAGCTAAATTAAATTGTTTTTTATTTGTGTGTCAGAATATGAATTGCAAACTCCACAAAGCCAAAAGACCCAAGATTGAGTGAGGATGCGGAAATAAGGCAAAGTAAACAAAGACTTAGATGGAGAATATGAATTTCTTTTCCTGTATCTTCTCCTTCTTCTACTTTTTTTGTTTGTTTTAGATTTGATTTCTTTCAATTTTCTGTTATACTATTTTGCCATGTGGTTCATTAATCTAATATAGCATCTGCGAGACGCGCGTTCTGTGTGGCTTAAAGGTTTCTCATGTTTACACGGCATAGAGGTTGAATATGGTGAGTAGAGTGTACTTATTTAAATTACATTTGTTTTACAATTCAATATATCCTTTTTGGTGATTTTATATTAGGGTAAATTAGCAATTCAATAAATAATTTGACAGTAGGGTGTACTCAGTTAATTTTAGGGTTCTTTAAAAAGCACCCTAAAAATATGAAAGCAGCAAAAACAAAAAACAAAATCTATTGGAAAAAATGTTATCCGGATTCAAAATAATAAAATAAAGATGCAAATTGAGAGCGAAGAGTAACTGCCTATTTATTAAATTTCAAATTGTTGTCCCCTTTTATTAAGAGATCATGCAAATAGTTTTATTTGAAGGACACCTTTTGGTGCCCGTCACAAAATTTATTTCAACGATTCAAACCTTCTATTTTTAAGTATTTATTCATAGATCATCCTTACTATAAATTAGACAAATTGAAATACATTAAGACATCTAATTGTTACCAACAAAATAGATGAACACGGTGGTTAAATACAACACTATAATGACAAACTATTAATTGAGTGTATAAATTAGACAAATTGAAAATCATTAAGTCATCTAGTTGTGATCAATAAAAGAGATGAACATGGTGCTTAAATACAACACTAAAATGACAAATCATTAATTGAGTAGTCAAATGGTTTTGAATTATAGTGATTGTTTGCAGCGATAATATTTGAAATAATACGTAAAAGATAAATGGTTCGAATCATTGAAATACAATACGGAGTGGCACCAAAAGAATGTCCCTCAAATAAACTCATTTGAGAGGCTTTAGTTTTTATTTATTTATAATAAATTTTCCATTTTCAACTACCATGCTTGAGTTTAAACTTACTCGAAGAAAAAAAAAATTAAAAAAATCAAAGAGTATAATATGTAGCCTAAAGAGATTTGGACGTATTTATGAACCATCCCTTCATTTTGATTAAGGTTCATTTTCCTTGATCCTATAAACAAAGCTAAAATATTGATATGCCAAGTTGCCGACCATTCATGCCAACTGCCAAGCGATGAACTGAGAGTAAAGGTGACTTGCTTTGCTCAAACTAGTTTATTTATTTATTTTTAATTATATATATATTTTTAATATTTTATTTTTAAATGTTACTGAATATATGTTTTCCAGTTGTAGTTCAAATCTTTTTTGTCCTATAAAACTCTTTATATATCATAGAAAAGGGCGAAACAAAACTAAATAATTACCAAACGTAGTGATAAACGAGAACTTAATCTCTTTCAAGCTCTAAGAGCAATTCCACCCATTTGCCCCTTGTCATGGCAAGGGGGAGCTAGGCAGCCACTATTCACATGAATAGTGGTTGCCATTGCAAATAGTATTGTGTGTTTCCACCCGTTGCCATGACAAAAGGGCAATTACTATTTATTTTTTTATTTTTTCACAAATTTGTTTACATAAACAATTAATTTGGATAATATTTTCGGATAAGATTTTTGGGTTTGTATGCGTCAATATTTATTATAAAATTCATATCTCAATCGGATAAAATTTTGGTATTTATAGAAAAAAAAATTGATTTTTTCATTTTTTTATTGCACAAAAATTGGTTGCTGTTGGATTGGAGAAAAACATATGATCGGAGAGCCCAGAGCGCGACACGTGGACTTTAGCGGCACGGTAGCGTCTGAGCACTGGAGCAGTCCTGGAGCGCTAACGTCAGCACCAAAACGAGAGCTGGAGCTCGGGCCAACCTTGCCCTCAGGCCAGCCCAGGTTGCCTGGGTCCCATCTTGTGCCCGGGCTTGGGCTCCTCATGAAAACGGATTTTCTCTTCTTTTTTTCCCCAGCCCGAGGCTTGGTCATGCCGCTGGAGTTGCTCTAAGAGGACTTCATGAAATATATTTCTCAAAGCGACTAATAAAAAGTAGGAATGCTAGCCATCTTCATTTTTGTGGTCTAATGATTATTGGAAACATTCAATTCATCTAGTTATTTGATAAGTTAGATGACTAAAAGATTTCATAAATTTTTTTCTTTTCATATATGATTTGTGAAAGTGACTTATAAAATGAATGATTCGGATCATGAAACCCCATGCAGGATGAGAAAGAAGGTAAATTATCTTCTATATTAGACTCCTTGCTCAATTTCTTCAGCAATTTTTATTGAACATGTGTTTAACATTGTATCCTAGAACTGTCTTTCATGATGAACCATCATGCTTACCAAGTTTTCCCATAAGACAAACTGACAAATGTTATAGCTTCATTTAATAAAGTAATTAGTATTCTAATTATATTTTAAACCACTTTTGTAATAGCAGGTCCTGGGTTGGCTGGCAATGGGTCGTGTCGGGATAATAAACATGTTAAGAATGCTCAATCCAAACCCGACCTATTTAATAATCGTGTCGTGTCGGGTTTGGGTCGCCTTAAATAAGTTATTAAACAGGTTACCTGGTTAATAACCTGTTTAATAAAAGTGATAGCAACTAATAAAGCAACATCGCTATGTACAAAGAACTATAAACTTTGACTACCTGTGACTAAATTTCATAAATAATAACATGCATATTACAAAACTCACAACTGAAAAAATTTAAAGAAGAAAAAATAGAGTGAGGAAAGAAAATATAAGGAAAAGAAAGAAAAAGAGAGAGAGAGAAGAGAAAAAAAAGAAAAAGAAAGAAAAAGAGAGAGTATTTAAAACCCAAGAGCTTACCAACACTCCACCAAGGGTCCTTCTATTATAAAGGAATTATTAATTAATTTAATTGTTACGATTCCAATTCCAGTTAACAAACATGGATTTTAAAAACAAAATTCATATGCAAACATGTATAATAATCAATAAATTCAAACAATCCAAAGATAATGAAAAAAATCAAACACCATAACAAATATTGATATTAAAAAATAAAATTCGTATGCAAACATGTACAATCAACAAATTCAAACAATTCAAAGATAACAAAAATAATCAAACACCACAACAAATTACCTAGGATTAATATTACCCAATTATTAATCGTACGGGTTTGGGTCGTGTTTTTTCCATGCGGATTTCGAGTGGTATAACAGGTCGTATATAAAATTGTCACCCCTTGTATCCTAGGATGTCATCAACAAATTTGATATAAAATGGTTTTGTTTTGTCTCATATAATTTTATTGTTCTAACAATTGTCGTCTATAAATTTTAAATTCTAGAATCTTCTTTATTGACGTGTCTTACAATCTTCGGATTGATTATTTATATCGGAATCAGATAATCTCGAAATTACAGGTGGTACATTTCAACATTAGTAAATATTATATCTCATCCATTATGATCAAACGTTTGTTGATTGGACACCAAAATTAATCTAAGACATGGTTTTGAAATCATTCTCTTAACGCAACCAAATTGTCAAATCCATTATGAAAGATTAATAAGTCATCACTCTCCAATCAAATAGTCTAACTCATGTTGTTGGGAACAACGTTAAACTTGACAATGAGAGACAATCTCCGACTTAATTTTCAATAACTTTAGGAAGATCTCATGAGTCCACCATTTCAAAAAAGGTTCATTCTTCTTAAGCTAGAAATTATTAATATTCTTTGGTCTTACTTCAGCTAGAAATTAAGAAGGTGATCGGCGACCATTCATGGCAAGCCAATCGAGCATACAAAGGGAAGCGGCTTCCAAAGACTATTTAATTGTGTCGAGGTTGAATTGAAAATGTACACTCATGGGATTTTGTATCAAATTATTGTTTCTAGTGGAAATAAAAATATCACATTTTTAGCCAATGAATTCAAATGGAAACACAATCTTTTTATTGGTTAACTAACTTTCATGTTTTAAATGAATTAAGTCACCTAAATAAACATGAGGGGCCTATCTTATGAATGAGTCCATCACTTGAAGTAAGGTTCATTATCCTAGGTTGTATAAATAGATAAGGTATATGGTGATAAGTATGGTATAAAATATTGATGGTTTCGAAATATCGATAGTCTAAAAATATGGAAATTTTGTGAAAATATCATGATATTATTGATATCGATAAAAATTGAATGAAAACCACGGAAATTTTTCTTGAAACTTTGGAGGATGTTTATTTAGTAAATTATCTATTACTTTATCACACAAAATTAGATGAAAATGCATTGTATGATGGGTTTAACTGATTTAAATTGATTTTATAGCGAGTTGACAAACACTGCGAATGTTGAAAATACGTAGTAATTAATGAAAGAAGATTAAACACACCATAATTATTTATTTATAATAATTTACTACAATATTTTACACTTTATACATTGCATGGTAAGAGACATGAGTGATTTAGTACCACATAGAGTTCCTATAAAATTCAAATTTGAGTTATTTACACTAACACCTCGTGGGGTTTTCTGTTTTTTCACAAAACTCTTTGAGGTTTTAGAAATTACAAGAACACCCCCTGAGGTTTTAAATTGTTTTCACAAAACTCATTTTCATTGATTTTTCATCCAAAGATTGATGATTTTATATAAAAAAATTCTCAAAATAACAAAGTTGGCCTTTTAGATTGCATATACTTCATTGAGGTTAATTTTGTCGTTTGCATAAGTATTTTTTTTCAATGAAATCATTAAATTTTGGACAAACAATCAACGAAAAGGGATTTTGTGAAAACAAATTGAAACCTCAGGGAGTGTTCGTGTAATTTTTGAGACCTGGGGAGGTTTTGTGAAAACACAAGAAACCTAAGGGAGTGTTAGTGTAAATCTCTTCAAATTTTTCATTGTCTTCATCATCTCGATATTATTGATATTATAGCGATATTTTAGCCAAATGTTGCTAAAGTGTGAGAGAAATTATCGACGTCGATATTTTCCGATATTATCGATATTTATACGATATGTGTATGGATAAGTTCAAAAATATCATTGACCCGAAAAAATGATAATATCCTCGATATTTTGTCGATGTTATCAATATTTTAGACTATGGTGATAAGAGACATATATTTCCAACTTCGTGCCTATTTGGGAGTACTTCTTGAAGGGCTAAAAGCACTTTCTGACAACCAATAGTGCTTATGACAATGTTTGATAGAAAAATATAGAAGTGTTTTTTATTAGAAGCATTTTATGGAGAAGCAATTGATATGTGCTTCTTCAAAAAGCACTCCAAGAGCTTTTTCAAGAAGCACTTGAATTTCTTTTGAAAAAATTCAACATTTTTATAATCAACGTGCTTTTACTAGAAGCGCTTACGAGCATAAATACTTCTTAGAGAAGTAGTCACAAACGAGCCCATCGCAAAAAAAAGAGAAAGTGATTTACTTCTGAAGGCTTTATTTTATCGTACGGTCAATCACTTGGAAACATATTTAATATATATTATAAAGCAAGAACCTCCTCCATTTGCCTTACATAAATAACTTTTTAGCACAAAACCATTATTTTTAAAAGTTCAAATTGTAAAATAAAAGAAAAAATAAGTTAAAAAGAAAATATATGGTATTTTATTTAAGTCTTAAGTCATTGAATAATTTCCAGAGATAAAGTCTTCCTTACTATTTTTTTTTTTCCTTTTATAGGGTTACAATGGGGATAACAAATCTTATGTGCGGCAAAAAAAAGCTAGTGAGGGGACTTAAGCTTATATATGTGATTTAGGTTAAGTTTCTAACCCATCAAGGACTACCTTAAACAATTTTCTTTTTGTTTACCCGTTTTGATTTGTTTCTTGAGATGAAAGGGTAAAGTTCCCCATTAATCCAAAAACCATTGTTTGGTCAATGAACTAACTTTCTTTGTGTGTCGAGCGTGCCACTGTTAGCAATTTTTCAATTCTAACAGACTTTAGAGTGAAAATAACTTGCGCCCCAAGCTATTGACTTTGAACAAACGATTGTGAATTTGGGTGAGGAATATCTCCCAAGTAAGTTCTTTTCTATGCCTTAGATTGGTAAGGACTTCATAATTTATCTCAGTATAAAAACCGGTAGTTCTTGCCAGAATGGATGACGCAGATTGGATTGATTTCAAGCAGAACTCCCTTATTTCAGGCAGAACTCTCTTTTACAAGACTCAAAAAGGGCAACTGACTATATAAAGACGAAAAGGAGGGCTGCGCTTCCATTTCTGCCTGGATAGTTGCCTCTGTTTCTGGGCTGGACTAGATGTGTCTGTCTAACCTGGATGTGTCTGTGCTGGTCTGGACCTTAAACAGCTTTTACCTGAAAAGTTTTGGCTGCAAATTCGATACCAAAGCTTGAGTTTGGCAGAGCTTTAATTTATTTCAAGCCCTGGAAGGCTTTTGGATGGGCAGAACTGGGATTTATCCAGTCTGAAGGGGGCAGAAATGGCTGGACTTGAGCTAGAATCTCTACCTGGGACACCTGGACTGCTTAGCCAGAGCTTTTCATAAATTTGTTGAGGTTTTCATATTTGAGAAAACTCAAACTCTGCTTGTCTTTGGCTTTTGCTAAACCAAATTTGTAACGAGAGAAGTCTCGTTGTTGCTGACTTGTGAAGTGGGATTCGAATCAGGAGCAGTGATCTAGTCTGTTTCTCCAGGGAAAAACAAGATGATTCTGCAGTTTGCTGGAAAGCTTTTGAGATTGGAATGCTTCAGACTTTAAAGTCTGTTGGATTTCTGTTTGTGATCAAGTGATCATTTTGAGTGTTTGTCTTTTGACTGAGTTTTTGGTTGGGTTGGTTGGTTGTGTGTTTGTCTGTTCACCCTCTCTTGTATTTATAGGAAATGTTTTCCTGTGGGTTTTTTCATCTTTTAATAATGGGCGGCAAATACTCAGCAGATCTTTTATTTTTAAAAGGAAAAGTAAAGGAGTTCTATCTTTGTTCTGGCAAGCAGGCACTCCACCATTGGTTTCTGAAGTGATTATTCCCCTGTGTTTTGATGGGGTGCCATGCTCGTCTCCCATTCTTACTACTTTCGCAAGCCCCCAGTTTGTAAGAGTCTGAAGTTTTGAGATGGTAAGTTCTCAGTTTTGAACAACTCCCCGTTTCCCGCTTCTCTTCCTTTCAGAGAGCCGAGTTCTCTTATCTCTTGGAAATGGTGTTTATCTAAAAATATCAGAATATCTTTAGATAAACTACCCTCTGGCAGCAGAGTTTTCTTTCAGAAGCGTTCTGCTTTATACCTGCTCCTGTTCGATCCTTAACTCCAGCCGATTTTATTGACTTGGATTTTTCAGTGATCACATGGGCATGTTTCCTTTTAATCAAAACTGTCAAGCCCATTTCTCCTTTTGGCTCGGAACTGCTTAGCTTTTCTTTACGGCCCAGTTTTCCCAACGCTCTTTGGGCCACGTGATATTGGCCTGCTGCTTCGCTTAATGGGCTGGATGTGCTGATGGGCTGATTTTAAAACAAGCGGCCCAGGAAATGTCGTGGGCTTTCTTCTTTCGGCCTGGGTGCGCCAATTTTAAGCTCAAACACTTTTACATCACTCTTAGTCCATGTTAGAATACAAAATTTTTAGAGATTTATGTCACTATCCGAAGGAAAATAATAGCAATTATTCGTAGTCAAACTTATATTGGAATTTGGGTTTCTTTCCAAAAGGATTGCAGATTTGTTTATTCACGAATTCCATGAACCCTTGTCTTTAAAACCTGAAAATCTAGAATTTCTAAAACTAGTTCAACCTTGTAGTTGTTGAGGTAAAATACCTCAAGACCGAATTGGGCTACAATCCCAGTGATAAAGCTAAGCTTGGACCCAATTGATCGAGCTGAGGCTCAAACTCAGGCGGTTGATCTAAGTTCGAACCTAAGTGCCACATACATTTCCCACCTTAGATCAGGTGGGTTCATGGTCCATTGGTCCATGAATTTGGGCCGAGTCTGGATAACACTTAGCCGAATTTATGTTTGATAAAAATTAGTACCTAAAAGGTACAAGCTAAAGACTTCTAATCTAAAAGAGCTAGGGTAGTTCAGATCCACCTCCAAGGAGTCTTAATCCTAGAAGGATCTGGTCATTTAAGAGCACCATAAAAACAGGCTTCACGACCCTTCTTGATGTTAGAAATATGCCATAAAGCCAAACATGTGATGTTGCTTTCTGGATATTTTACCATCACTAATGGGAAAGATCGTTGTTTTCAACCATGATACTAGGTATATTATCATAACAGTAAAACAACAAGTCCTTGGAATATGAAATAGTATGAGAGCTATGAAATGATATTGGATATAAGGAGGCCTTTCATACTTCCACATCATTTCCTAAATGTTCTTGGTCATAGGATTATCAATTGGGCGTTGATCATCCACAAAGACTGGCACACATTATATAAGCTTGATTGGGAGAATGACTAATCTCAAGTCATTAAGTGTAAAGACACTAAGATAAGTGTGTAGGTGCTTATAGTGACAAGTACACTAAACGCGATCAAACCATGAGTTCTAGGATGGTTACAGAGGTACAAGTATGATGCATGTTGATGAGTAATTCGTCTAACTAGTCAAGAGTGAGTCAGACCAAGTCAACCTTACCTCAAGGATAGACTTAGCTAGGTACTACACTTCTGTATGCTTTTTGGCCTTACTTGGAATGACCAAGTAAGACAGCGGTTGGTCTCTCTTCTTGAAAAGAAACAAAAAATGGTCACTAAAAAGGTGTATGATGCCTAAGTTAGTCTTTTTGCCTTAAAGGAGGTTGCCAAAAGTACTGGACTACTAGATATATGGAGAAAGTTCATACTACATTTTTAGGTGAAAAGTACTCCCTTTTTATACTGAGAAAGTTGGACCTCACTCGTGTCCTATTTCAATGTGGGACTAAGGAGTCGATGATGACGTGACATCTTCTGAGTGTGTGGTTAGTGACACTTGACGCGTGTCTTTCCATTTTGGAAAAAAACGTGCGTTAGTGGAATATTATGTGGGCCTTTAATGGTCTTTCAATTTCCCACGCATGGGCCTTTGAGGGGAGGTATCTTGGCGCTAGATGTGCTGGGCTCAATCGTGTAAAACCTTAGTGGGCCTTCCCTACCCATTTTTGGGTCTCCTCTAGTGTAAGAAAAACCATAGAGAACTCAAGAATAGTTTGATGGGCTTATCTCCATCAACATGGTGGAACAACTATTTATATTAGCAAAACAAATGTATCAGTTACAAAGATTACATCGTATCCCTATATACGTGGGAGCCAAAATCATACATTTGAAATACAAAACAAAAACCATATCAAATTACAACTGAAGAAGTCCACACAAACTAAGACTCTTTATCCACACTTGTTATAGAGTTTGAATTTGAACAAGCAGATAAGCTTTGTCTAACATCCCCCCACAAGCAGATAGGATGAGAACTAACGGGAAGCTTGGACACCAAGTATTTGAACCGCACAATAGACAGCCCTTTGGTAAAAAAATTAGCAATCTGATCTTGCGAACAAACAAAATGAACAAGCAATTCTCATCGAACGACCTTCTCTCAAAAATAGTGATAATCAACCTCTAAATGTTTGGTTCGAGAATGATACACAGGATTGGAAGCCATAGCAAGTGAGGACACATTATCACACCAAATATGGGGAGGAGATCAATGAAGCTGTAAGTCCCGAAAACAAAGAACGAAACCAAGAAAGTTCCACAACAGTATACGCAAGTTGTTTATATTCAGCCTCTGTGCTAGACCTTGACACAGTCCTGTGCTTCTTGAAACTCTATGAAACCAAATTCTTGCCCAATAGACACAGAAACCACATGTGGAATGTTGTGAATTTGGATTTCCGACATAGTTCGCGTTAGAAAAGGCATGAAGTTGCAAGTCACCAAGCTGATACACTAATCCATGATCAAAGGTATGCTTCAAATACTGTAGGATTCTCTTCACTATAGACCAGTGAATAGTTATAGGATTCTGCATGAACTGACAAACTTGGTTGACCGGATAAGAAAGATCAGGGCGTGTGATTATAAGGTACTGCAAGGCATCGACAACACTTCGATATAAAGCCGAATCAGAATAAGACTCACTATCAAGAGCACTTAGCTTCTAAACACTTGTGGTGGGCATGGAAATAGGCTTTGCTTCAATAAATTTTGTGCGAGAGAGCAAGTTCAGTGCATACTTGGATTGCGTCAAATGCATTGAATCAACATTGTAATCAACTTCAATTCCCAAGAAATAGTGTAGTTGCCCCAAATCCTTCATGGAAAATGAAGTGCCAAGTCATCTAATAAGTGTAGAAAACATATATTAACAGAATCAAATAGACGCCCTTTTGATTGTAGACAAACAAGGAATAATCATACTTTGATTCTTGGAAACCAAGTTCAAGTAAATAGTCAGAAAACTGTTGAAACCAAGCTTTAGGTGCTTGTTTCAATCCATAAAGATTGCGTTGCAACTTGCACACATGTTGAGGAAGCTGCGAATCAATAAATCTGGCAGGTTATCGCATATACACGTCTTCTGTTAGAAAACCATGCAAATAGTACCTGGCCATTTATTTGAGACTGCCAAACTTAGAATCAGGCGAATAGTACTATGTTTCACAACTGGAATAAAGGTCTCACTGTAATCAATACCACGAGTGGGTGGTGTAGCACCACGCCCATGTTCTCGATAACCACCACATCCACGAGCAGCAACAAAAGCCGTAGGTCCATTCTTTGGCGTAAGAACAGCTTGCTCTGCCATTCGTCACTCAGCCGTAGAAAAAGAGCTTCAAGGGTGTCATATGTGATTGGAGTGTCACGAGCTTGCACTGGACTCACGATCATTTCATAGGCTGGTTCGAGATTATTCATAATAATCTGGACAAGTTCATCATCATCCACTGCCCTTCCAGGAAAGAGCCAGGTTGTCACCAATAGCATTCATGCAATCAAGGTAGTCATTCATGGACAAATCACCCTTCATGGTTTGAAGAAACTCATTGCGTAGGTGCAAGATTCTATTCTACGAGGCAGAGGCATATTTGTGCTCCAAAGCTTGCCAAGTTGTGCGAGGAGTCTGATTTCTTTACATGGTAGAGAGAACAGATGAAGTCAGAGAGCTATTGATCCAACTAAGGATCAGTTGATCCTGTTGAACATAGGTGGAGTAGGCAGGATTCACGCAGGGTACTCCCGCAACATTCTTAGGAGGACATTCACTGGTGCCATCAACGAACGATCCCGACTTTTCAAAAGAGGAACGATTTGAGCTAGCCATAATGGATAGTTAGATCAATCCAGTTTGATGTTGACGATGATGGGTATGGAAGGAGCAGATACAACATTGCTGGAATGGGAGTTGTTGGTTGCCATGAGTTTGAAACAAGTGTGGAAATAAATTTCAAGTTATGAGACTAAAGGCTCTGGATACCATGAAAAACAATAAAGAACTCAAGAATAGTTTGATGGGCTTGTCTCCATCAACACGATGGAACATCTATTTGTATTAGCAAAAAAAATGTATCAGTCATAAAGATTACATCGTATCCCTATATACGTGGGAGCCAAAATCATACATTTGAAATACAAACAAAAACCATATCAGATTACAACTGAAGAAGTCCACACAGACTAAGACTCCTTATCCACACCTGTTATAGAGTTTGAATTTGAACAAGTAGATAAGCTTTGTTTAACATAAGTAAGGTATCTCAGGCCGACCTTTAGCCATCTGAGCCCAATTACTTCCTCATGTAATTTTGGCTTTATTTCTTGGGTTCTTTTGGGCAAGCCTAATGGATATTTGGTATCAACAATGCATGTACGTATTATTTCTACTCTATCATATATACGAAATGGGATAAGCAATAAATTGAAAAATTAAAAATAATTTAGAAATATAACCAATAACAAATAATTATCTATATATTACAATCTCATATAAAGAGAGTCACAATCTGAAGCGAGAGATATGCTTAAAGGCGAAGAGTTATAGATGAATAGAATGGCTGACTTTCAGTTACGATTGATTTATGGATGGATCATACCATAATAAGGGGATTCCAATTCCATTCCAAAAAATTTTGCAATGAATTTTTTTTTCCATTTCCGTTCCAAAAAATTTCAGAATTTCAACATCCATTCCAATTTGGAAAACTCGGAATTTTCGGAATTTGTGGAAAATTTTGAAACTTGCATATTACGAAAAATCATTGAAAATTTTAAATATGTCTAACTATTTGAAAGGTTAAACTTGGCTTAAAATTGAATAATCATACGTAAAAGCTTTCAAAAACTATTATATACTATCACTTATATATTGTTATCCTTTATGAAATAGCTCGTCCATGTCTATTTGGTCATTAAGTCATATCAAATTCAATATAAAACTAGTCATTATGTATAGTTTAAGCTTGAACCCTTGAAATATTTTGGAATTTTGGAATCTTAAAATACATTTCAATTCCAATAAATTTTTTTTTTTGAATTTTGGATTTTAGAACTTTCGAATATAGGAATTGATTTGAACTTGCCAAAATCAAAAATTTTAGAATCGGAATTTCCAATACAACTAGTACCCCTACTTGCAGCCTATGGTTTGGGAGAATTCTCAAATTGAATGTATTATCGGGGAAGAAGAGAGAGGGATTGGCTAAGTTAGATTGCTAAACAAAAAACAAAACAAAAAAACAAAAAAACATTTTGCTGCTCATAAAACGCAGCGTTTCTTTTAAAGTAGTGGCAGCGTTCTTTCAAGAAATAATAATAATCAGACAGGGGCAACGTGTTAAAAGATAAACTCCAGCAGCACCTCAAAACGACGCGTGGCCTTCTTCTTCCTCGCGCAGATGCGCCTCGCAGAGCCACAAAGCGGCAGTGAAGCTCGCCGCCGACGCAAATGCTAAGCGTGCAAACAGCTAAATAACGGAACGCCTGAGCTCCGACGAGCACCTAGGCAACGCCTTCGGAAACCTAGATCTGTAATAAATTCTCATGTCTCCCCATTTTCAATTAATAGAAGCATTTTTTCTTTTCTAATAAGTAAGTAATTGTTTGTAGGTAGAATATCAATTGAGCTTCAGCTTCCAGCTTCAGTAGAAGCCATCAATAGTAATGTTTAGAAGACACAATGTTGCTGCCAGGATTTTCGACCGCCAAATTTCCACTGCTGCTCCTGGCACTAGTGTACCCTCTTGTTACTCTTTACCTCTTGTTACTGTTATTATATTATTATTATTATTATTAATATAAAGCTGCATGGACAACTACTTTTTGCTTCAGGCTTTTATTTATTTATTTATCTACTGTTTTTTGTTGCTTGTTTGATTTTTCTGTGTTGTTTAGTATATTTTTCCGCTTCCTGTTCAGTAGAATTAGAAATTTTTTGTTCTTTCCTATGTATATCTTCATTTTTCCAGAAAGCCAAGGTCTTGCTTCTGTGGTGATCTTTATCACTAACTTCACGTAAATTTATCTTTTCTTCTTTTTCTATCTCTTTCTTGTATGACATGTTTATATAAAACTTAGAATATCTAGAAATGAATAGGGGACTGAAGTGGAATTGTAAAAAATGTTGCAATATTCTGTTCATACACTACATAATCCTGAGACCTGTAATGCTAATGCTTGCAGGTTCACCATACTAGGCGATTTTACGAGAATTTAGTCCCTAATTGTACCATATATGAAGTTGAGTGCCCAGACCATCTATACCGTAAAATCACTGAGGATGGTCAGTACCTCATATGTTTCAGTAGAAATCATCAGGATCTGATTGTTTATAGACCAACGTGGCTTTCATATTCATGCAAAGAAGAATGCAATACTAATGATCTTCCCCCAAAAGCAAAGAGGTTTGAGAGCTTCTTCAGCCAACTGTACTGTGTATCACTTGCTTCTAGCAATGAGCTTATATGCAAGGACTTTTTTCTTTACATGGAGAGTAACCAATTTGGACTATTTGCTACTTCTACTACACAAAATCATGATGCGCCTGTTGGAGGAGCTGTTCAGGGAGTCCCCTCAATAGAAAAGATAACTTTTCACCTCTTGAGGTCTGCTATTGTTTTTTTCTTGTATAGATTATAATTTAACAGAGAACATATGAAAGTGAAATGTTATTGGGTGTTTTTGGAAGCATAGTCTATGCGTTACTTATGAGTTTGATAATCCTTCTGATGCTTAGATTGGAAGATGGAGTTGTTCTGGATCAGAAGTGCTTTCACAACGATTTTATTAACCTGGCCCATAACATGGGTGTCTTCTTGTATGATGATTTACTGGCAATTGTGTCAATTCGCTATCAAACAATACACATACTGCAAATCAGGGACTCCGGGAACCTTGTTGACATACGAGCAATTGGGACATTTTGTCGTGAAGATGATGAGCTTTTTCTCAATTCAAGCACTCAGGTTAGTGGCATATATTTCAAGCCTTTACTGAGACTTGGATGAATGGAATTTGCTAATATCTTGTCTAATAGGATCAATCTATAGAAACTCTGAATTCGTTGTTGATGAAGACTCTTGTGTTGTGTTTTGTTAAAAATAGCAATAATGAAGTAATAATTGAAGGCAACATAAATTTGTACTACAGGTTCAAAACTTAGTTTTTCATTCTGTTTGTGGCTATTGTGTGCTGTTAGTATTGGCTGTTTACAGCTGGGAGATTGATTTTGGTCTAAGCTTGAAGTCATAATTGAAGGCTTCTTTGTTAAGCTTGATTCTAGGCTAATTTTAGAGCAGATTTTATGTCCTGGATTCAGTATAAACACCTGTGTGTTATACTCTAACGCGGTGGATAATAAGAAGATTGTTTTTTCGTATCTTGCTCTATTCCCAACACTTCATCAGAGCAATATGCTCCTGAGACCGAAAACTCTGCCATCCTGACCATACGCGGACCACTAAATAAGGATTAACCCACATTTTCCTTGCCTTTTCATTTATTCATCCACACAGTTTAGTAACTAATGCAGATTTTTCCTTATTTATTTTATCATGAAATTGACAAAGTTTGGTGATTAGAAATTCTTTTTAATGTTTAATATGTCGAGCATTCAATTGACAAATCAACTTTTGATTGATGGCAGAGTATGCTTAGTCATGAAAAAGGTAAACTGCATCAACTGCCTGAGAATCCTGTTGAGAATGGTTTACATCAGAGTGAGCCTTCATCAGAGTATTGCTTTCTTAGTGGAATTAAACAGCGGTTGCTCTCTTTCATATTTAGAGGAATATGGAATGAAGAACCAGATCAGGCATTGGTTGGTTATCTCTGTCATTCTATGGTTCATTGTTATTTAAATGCTTTATCTTGCCATAGCACTTTGGAATATGTTTTCCAAGCTGCTGCAACACATCACTTTGGAACATCTTTTAGATGGGGTTGCAGCAGATGTGATTTACATTAATGTTTGTTTACCGGCATTTTCTGAAACCATTTTCATTCTCTTAGTAAGCTCTTGGGCTATGTGGATATGGTACACTTTATGCGTGTAGTTTTTATAAAATAGAATTGTATGAATATTAGCCTCCTTTTTGTCACAGAAAATTCAAATTTAGGTGGAAAGATGTTTAGCGTTTTTGTGCTTGCATGTAAGTATTTATGCTCTCAGGCACGCATGTACTGATCTACTTCCAGATTGTGCAGAAATGATCTGAACGATAATTGATCCAATTTGAAACACTATCTTAAAAAGTAACCTAAGTATGCCCCATAACCTAGCTAGTACAAGGCACTGGAGCATATCAATTACCAGGAAACAAAAGCATATCACATTCCTAAAGCTGTACCATGAACCTAAATGTGCCACCATCCTATAAACTTTAGGGTAACACTAATGTGCAGACAACAGTGCCAATCCCTTAAAAGATCTGGGCTATATGATAGACTGAAAATCATTAAGATAGAAGCACAAGTATTTAATATGATGTTTTCCAACCAATGAAAATCTTGCACCAGGCATTTATTTGTTTTGAATTACTTGATATTATGCTTCAATTGGAACATTTATTTGTTCTTGCCTATGTGCATTATTTTTTGTTTGTCATTAACTCTTATGCAACCAGTTTATTTGTATGTTTTGCAATAAATGTTTTTAATTTAATTAATCTAACTTATACGACTTTTTCACTCCAGAGGGTCCAATCCCTGAAGAAGAAGTTCTATTTCCATTTCCAAGACTATGTTGACTTGGTGATCTGGAAGGTAGGGCTTGCATTATTTTTCTTTAAAATGTAGATATATATATATATATATATATATAGTACAAGACTTCTGCAATCACTTGCATAATCTTCACTGCTCCATATAACAGGCAATCTGATAATGCGCACCAAATATGACATGTAACAAGTTTGTACACAACTCTTGGACAGGTACAATTCTTGGACCGGCACCACCTGCTAATAAAGTTTGGTAGTGTAGATGGAGGGGTGAGACTTCTTTCTAGCATTACGTTCATATCATACTCGTTCTAAGAAATATAAACTTCATGTTTGGACACTCTTTGATCACATAATTTAATCCTCCATCTGTGATAGGGTCCCTGAAGGAGAGGGGATAAGTTACTCTGTCGTATTGAACCCAGATGCTTTCTGGAATGAGTCACCCTATCCATTGTAGTTGTACCATTTGTTCAACAGAGTTGACATCTGAATTTGACCAAGATTCTTTATATTTAGTTGTAGATTTTTGGTCACTATGGTATTTTTTATATTTAGTTGTAGATGTCTGGTGTCACTGGAAAATATGAATCTTGCTCCAAGATTCTTCATTTGTAGTCTTTGACACGTTCCCACTGCACAAATGTCACAAGATATCTTTAACATGTGCCTTTTGTACAAATGCTGGCACACATCACAACAGCTTAAGCTTTCAGGATAGTGGTAAACTAACAAACATTATCAGTATTAATGTGGGTTTCCCAGAGTTTGCATTCTTGTGCTCAATGGGCTTTGTGCTGATTGAATACTTGATAATGTTGGTACTTTTTTTTTGGTATCGATGGAGCAGGTATCACGTAATGCTGATCAGCACCCAGCCTTTTTTGCAGTATATAACATGGAGACAACTGAAATTGCAGCTTTTTATCAGGTAATTTTGTGGCAATTGTTTTCTGTTTCTTTTCTGTTTCTTTCTTCTGTTTTCACAGATCAAAACAAGACTTTGCTTTATTTGACATTTTTCCTTGTAGAATACGGCAGATGAGCTTTATCTCCTGTTTGAGCAATTCTGTGACCACTTTCATGCAACATCAAGAAATTCATTGTATTTGAATTTCATTTCATCCCACTCAAATAACATGCATGCTCGGGAGCAACTAAGAAGTGCTAAAAATAAAGCAAGTAGTTCTTTGCAGGTGAAGTTTCACTATCAGAATTAGTTACATGCATATCTTATACAGCAATGCTACCTGTTACTTTTGCATCATTAAGGCATGATAGCAAGGTTTATTTATCAGTATGGTTACCTTCTGTGCCCAAACCTCATAGCAATGCTTCCAGTTAATTTGTATCATTAAGGCATGATAGCAAGGTTTATTTGTTAATGTTGTGGTTGCATTCTGTATTTAGCTATGTGCCCAAACCTCACATATAATCAGTTGATGATCCTGCAGTTTGTGAAGAAGATGCTAGTTTCTTTGCCTTTTAGTTGTCAGTCGCAGAGCCCTTCTCCCTACTTTGACCAATCTCTTTTTCGCTTTGATGAAAAGGTTTGATTCAGAAACTAAAAATTTCCCATTCCATGAACTGCTTTGTTTGCATTAAACCGAGGAATATATTCTTTTTATGTGTATGCTCCAGTTATCTTTAGCAAGAGAAAACCTACGCAGTCCGAAGTCGACCAAATAAACTAATTTAATTTTTTAAACATTGGAAAACTATTATAAAAACATAACTACAGAAACATCAATAAGACCAATCTTCTTGCATCAAATTGCATCTGATGGAGTTTTGCTTTGTGGTTTGTCCTGTGCAAAATTTAAATGACATCTCGTTATATATTCTACCTTTATCTAATTGGATATTTTTGAATCCATTTGTAAGGAAAGCTATTTCCACATCACAAATTTTTTAGTTCACTGTTTGTGGCAGGTTTGGGTACAGGTTCTATGTTTGGTTTTTGTGTAGTCATGTGAATTGCTTATGCTGTGTGCTAAAATCAAATGAATCAAAATAATCAAAGAAACTTTTTTTTGAACTGTGATATAACATACGAGGGTTTAGTCTAGTGGTCAGGCCCGTGGTTTGTTCCCACGTTGTCTAGGGTTAGATTCTTCAAGGCTGTGTGATGTAGAACAGCCCGTAGGTATCAGATTAAGCACTCAAACAATAGAACATAGAAGAATATAAGAGGTCGAGGAGACGAAAATATAGATCGAAAAAGACGAAAGAAAGGACCGAAATCAGAGAACCGAGAAGGAAGGACAGAAATCACATAGTTTTAAGAGAAGGTTTACTCAATATCCAAATCTGAATTTTAAAGAACTACATGGGGGTATTTATAGCAAACTAAAACCTAGACATAATAGGATAGAAATCCCTTGCTTAAACAGAAATCCTAACCCAAATAAAATAGGAAACTTAAAATTAGAAATCTGGAAATCTGGAAAAGTAGAAATCCTACTAAAATTTGGAAAACTAGAGAATCTAGGAAACTAACAAATATATTAGGAAACTAATAAATTTAGGTCATATGCGTCCTGCATCACTGTGTCCAGCTATTTGCTAGAGTTTCTTGCCTCCCAAAAATCATAGGGTTTCTCAGGAGCCCCAGTTTGTTGACATGTAACGCACACGCAGTCGAAACAATTGAAAATTTAGAAAAGTAGACGGGTGAGCACACCCTCTCATTCTTGTGTGGTTCTCTCCTGAATGTGACACAATGCATTTTGATACCTTATGGGCAAATCAGTTTTGTCAATTCAACCCCCTCTACTAAGGTTTCACAATTTCAACTGTGTTTCTGGTGCAGTTGATTTCTGCGACTGAACGGCATAGACAGTCAACAGACCATCCCATCAAGTTCATCTTAAGAAGGCCACCAAATACGCTGAAATTTAAAATCAAGACAGGTATCTATCATTTACCAGTATTGTTATTTATATGTATACATACGCGCACATACATACATGTATACGTATATATAGGGCCAGGATCGGGGGGACATACATTTTTAACACAAATTATACATTTTAAGCCATTAGATTTAAACACAGTCAAAGAAATTAATATATCTTGAAACTTACAATAATAAAAAGTGTGCTTCAATTCTTATTCTCTTATCTCTTCCCTCTCTCCACCAATCCTGAAGAATAAAAAATATTTTACTGCACATTATTCAATATTGGTCTATCTTTCCACTTTAGATGTGATGTGTTCTTCTTACTAATTCTTTTCCTCTCTGCAAACTGACAGAAAAAAAAAAAAAAAATCTTCTCATTTCTTACCCAAAAGGAAACCTCTCCTGTCTCACCATTTTTTTCTCCTACAAACTCTCCTCTCCCCATGATTGAATTTAAAAAAATAATAATAAGACAAAATTTAATTAGAAAAAAAACCAAAAGTTGGTCTGTCTACACTGCTTCCTCCATCTCAAAACCTGAACGCTACTTCTTCCATTATGTAGCTCATGACTTAATCACCCGTGCACTTTAAAAATTCACACATACAATTTAACCTATGTACCTAGTTAATTTCATTAACATATCTAAAAACTTGAGCGGATTTATTTCACTTCTTCAAAATAAACTGTGGGTTTGAAGAAAATTATGGAAAAATGACAGTTTCCGCTTCCTCCAACTCAATCTTTTTCTGAATGTGATGCCACTCTGATACGGGAAGTTTGGTTCTCTACTGGAGGCTGAATTTGTAAAGTTTGATGAGAGTGACAAACTCTGCTAACGCATGATTTCTGGCTAGAATACAAAAAAGTTTGATTTCAATAAGAGAGAAGAAACCAGATGAAGTTTAGTGCTTAGTTTCAGAATTAAACGGAAACAAATACTCTAGGAGAACGAGACACCACATTTAATGAGAGAGACTAAATGCCCCACCTCGTCAAGTGTGCAACAAATAAACGAAGAGAGAAAATAATGAAGTTATTCGTTGTGTGAGATGCATTTCTATCCGTTAGATGATAAAAGATGTGAAGGTTGAGAAAGTGTGTAAAAAAATATGGCTTTTTGTGTGTACCTTGAACCTGACCCCCCCACCCACACACACACACACATTGGTGATTGATTGAAAAACCTAAGTTGAGGATTTAACTTAACGGCCGCATGTGAGGTGCAGCTTGCAATGTGATCAAATCTTCGAAACCATGCATTTTTAGGTTTCCATTTAAGGATCATCCAAATCATAAACCATTGAGTCATCCAATTGATAAAATAAATAGACGAACACTGCTTCTGATGATTCACTGGAATGAATGTGATAATAGTTGAACGGCTGAATTATTTTCAGTTTGGCTAATTTCATATATGAATGTTAATCATGTCATCGAAACTATTGTTTTCTGATTTGGTTGATCATGTGTGTTGTGTGTTTGCTTAATTGACTTTTTAAACTAAGCACATAAATGATGCTCTGGGTTTTTCAATAGGTCCAGAAGCTGGTAGCACAGACAGTCGAACAAAAAAGATTTCTTCATTTCTTTTTCATCCATTTTTGCCCCTTGCTCTCTCTATTCAGCAGAATTTGTCGTTGCAGCCATCAGTTGTGAATATTCACTTCCGGAAATGAATAGTATACTTCTTAGTTGGCTACTGGCTCCTATATTTGTAAGTAGCCTTTTTGTGAAATAGGTAATCAAATGGAAATAACTGTATATTTAACATTTAAGTATATATAGATGCTATACAATGATATGAGTAAACATCAACCTTGAGTTATTATTCATGGATACTAGTGGTCGGTCAATTGCTTAAAGCCAACATTTGTTGGCCTCCCACTTGAAGGACAAGACTGGTGACAATCCTCCTCGCTGTAGCTGCTCTCTGGTCGCGCTAGTGATTCTGGTTTGGTTGAGGCAGCCTCTGGGTTTTTCAAATTCCCCCATTTTAGTGCAAGGTGATATGAAAATTTCTTCAAGTCATTATGATGATTAAATTAAGTTTAAATAATAAAACTAAAGATTCAACAACTACAATGTAACATAAGTGTACAAATATCGTTTGGGCTTTGTGTTCCCTTCTTACCCTTAAAATAGTATAATTGTATGTGTATAAAGAAGTTACCTTCGGCGAATGTGGTGAACGGTTTTATAAATTTCGATGTCAATGACGTTTTCATTTTATTTTGGTAGTTGATTTTGATAAGATTAAATTTTCATATTTTGTCATTTTTAAATGTTTTACTGTGACTCATAGTTGGTAGCCAACCAAGTCTTTGGAGAATGCATGGCGCACTAGAGTTTTCCTGGAATGTTTGTTTCCAGCTTTTGTTTATTTTTAGTAATGTTGAGATGTATGCTCTCTCTTCTGGAGAAACACTATCACCTGACATAATATTTGCAAATTATGTCACCTGACATAATATTTGCAAATTATGTCATTTTTATCTTTCCAGTCTCTAGAAACGAGATCGTGGTGTTAGGATTTTGGCTCGTCAAATATGTCCTAGTTGGTTTAGGATTGCTTTAGGAAAATTAGAGGTATTCTTGTCCTAGAGGGATTAGGAAAGAATTTCAGTTTTCCTTATCCAATTCAGGTTTGGATTTCTAGAAGCCTATTTGGTTTTGGATAAGTGTAATTTCCTAATCCACTTAGGAATAGGAATTCAATCAGCCTTGGGACATGTAAGCCAACTCTATATTTATAAATAGGGTGTGGCAAGGCTTATTTTGAGAGGGAAAAAAAATAGCCAGAGACAGCCAAGAGTTTTGAGATTAGTTCTAGGGTTTGCAAAAGTTCTGTAATCTCTATTATTAATCAAAGGAGCGGTGATTTCTCTACCTAGAGAAATCACAACTGGACGTAGGCAAAAGTTCTGCCGAACCAGGTATAATTCTTGTGTGTCTAAGTTTTCTAATATTTGCTAGTTTAGTCTATTGCCGTTGGTTACATTAAAGAACAAGATCCGCAGCAAGTTATTTAACAATTGGTATCAGAGCCAGGTTGGTTCAAGGGTTCTACGATGTCTAAAGGGAAGATGAATGCGGATCTAGGACCCGGTGTTAAAACCTTTTGACGGCAAGGATGACTTCACGGGACTTGGCAAAGGATGATGAAGAACGTCCTCATATAGCAAGATTTGGATGATGCACTCAACGATGAGAAGCCGACAAGCATGACAGACGCAGCATGGACTAAGGTTCTCAAGAAGGCCAAGAGTTCCATCGAGATCCATCTCACAAGATCAGTTCGGTCACACATCACCGAAAGATGACCGCCCATGAAGCATGGACAAAGTTGGAGAATGTTTATATGGGCAAAACCGTGTCCAATAAACTTTTTCTAAAGGATGAACTATTCGGACTTCAAGCTGGAAGAATGAGGTGATATTGAAGATCACGTATGCAGGTTCCAAGAATTGCATAACTAATCTTCAAAAGGTCGAAGAAACTTACAAAGATGATGATATGGCTATCATCTTGCTGAGGTCTCTACCTTCATCTTTCAAGCACTTTCGAACAACTCTAATGTTTGGAAAAGAGTTCCTCAAGCTTGAAGACGTAATTCAAGCTCTTCAGTCATATGCTAAACTAGATGATATAACTGAAAGCTCTCAAGGCCTTTATGCCAAAGGCACTGGAGAGGGGTGGGAAAAGACAAAGGAAGAGAAAACAAGCAATAGAGGTAGGTCAAAATCCAAGAAGAAAAAGGAAAAGAAGGAAGGTTGCTTCGTATGTGGTTCAGCCGATCATTGGAAGAGGAACTGCAAGATTTGGAAAGAGAAGAAAGCCAAGATGGAAGGAAGCTCAGGTTTCAGCTAGTGCACTCACCGAACATGAGAGTGACGGGGAGCTTCTTTCAATAACATCAGGCTCCAAGGCTTTCACAAATTGGATTTTGGATACCGGATGCACTTTTCATATGTGTGCAGGAAGAGAATGGTTCGATACTTACAAAGAAGTAAGCAGTGGGGAAGTTTTAATGGGGGATGATTCTGCATGTCCTGGAAAAGGAATCGGCACTGTTCGAAATCAGAATGTTTGATGGGATGATACGAGCTTTGGGGAACGTTAGGTATGTCCCTAGACTAAGAAAGAATTTGATTTCCTTGGGTACTTTAGATGAGGCCGGCTATGGGCATGAGTCTAAAAAGGGAAGACTCAAGGTAGCCAAAGGATCACTGGTGGTAATGCGGGGTGATCTACAACCCAATAAGCTATACAAGTTAATTGGGACCACTATAGTCCTGGGGGTGAAGCTTTTCTATAAATCAGGTATAGAAGACAAGACTGAACTCTGGCATCATAGGCTCGGGCACATAAGCTAGAAAGGGTTGCAAGAATTACACAAGCAAGGCCTGTTGGAAGGCGTGTCATCTTGCAAACTGGACTTCTGTGAATATTGTGTTCTTGGAAAGCAAAGGAAGGTATCATTTGCGAGTAGCAGTGCAGATAACCGAAGCAAGGAGCAACTCAGCTATATTCACTTAGATGTTTGGGGCCCAGCACCAACCAAATCAAATGGTGGAGCTAGGTATTTTGTTACTTTCATGGATGATTTTTCTAGGAAGGTTTGGGTTTATTTCATGAAGTAGAAATCCGAGGTTTTTGCGAAGTTCAAGGAATGGAAAACAGAAACCGAGAATCAAACTGGAGAAAGATCAAGTACCTGAGAAGTGACAATGGAGGTGAATATACAAGTAATGAGTTTACCGATTACTGCAAGCAGGAAAGCATCATAAGGCACTTCATAGTAAAGAAGAATCCCCAACAAAATGGAGCTCCTGAGAGGATGAACCGAACTCTCATGGAGAGAGAGAGAGAGAGGAGCATGCGATTTCATGCAGGATTGCCTGATAGTTTTTGGGTAGAGGCGTTTAATCATGCAAGTTATTTGATTAACAGATCACCATCTACAGTTCTCGGTTTTAAGAGTACAGAAGAGGTATGGTCTAAGAAGCTGGTGGACTATTCCAAACTTAGGGTGTTCGCTGTAGTGCTTACGCACATATTCCAAGTGATGAAAGGTCCAAGCTCAAACCAAAGTCTACACATTGCATATTCTTAGGTTTTGAGAAAGGAGTGAAGGGTTTCAAACTTTGGGATATCAACAACAGGAAAAAGGTTGTCAGGGAAACGTTGTCTTTGATGAGACAACCATGCCTCTGAATAAAGTCGAGAGCAGGAGGAAGAAGAAAGACGATGCTGAAATTGAAGCAATAAAGATTCCGTTAATCAGTTTAGATGAAGAAGCTCAGGTGGAGCAAATTGAGCAAGATGCCGAATCTGATGGTTTTGAGGAAGAAGAAGAGCATCAGCATCTGTTCACCAGTTAGGAATCAGGTGGAGCAAGAAACATGGCAGTTTGATGGCACTCTAATCCGCAGGACATCCCAAAGGGTTCAAACTCCAACCAGCAATCCACCTGCATTCCAGAGATGCATAACATTGGACAAACCTAATCGGAACAAGAAGAAACCTTAGAGGTTTGGGTTTGACCAAGACGAAGTTAATTATGCTCTCAACATTAGTCAAGGAGATCCAACTACTTATCGAGAAGCTATAGCAAGTGATGAGTGAGATAGTTGGATAAGTGCTATGACAGAAGAAATGGAGTCTCTTTACAAGAACTCTGTTTGGGAGTTGGTTCCTAAGCCCAAAGATAGAAAGCTAGTTGGATGCAAGTGGGTATTTAGGAAAAAGGAAGGACTACATGAACAAGATGCCGTGAGATTCAAAGCAAGGCTCGTGGCTAAAGGGTACTCACAAAAGGAAGGGGTGGATTATGATGGGATCTTTTCACCCGTAGTCAAGCATACTTCTATCAGATTGCTTTTAGCAATGGCAACTCAGCATGACATGGAAATTGAGCAGATGGATGTGAAGACGCGCGTTTCTTCATGGGGACCTAGAGGAGACAATTTTCATGGCTAAACCAGAAGGATTTGTTGAATATGGGAAAGAGAACCTAGTATGTCAGCTAAGGAAGTCCCTGTATGGCCTGAAAACACCTCTCAAGACAGTGGTACAAGAGGTTCGATTACTTCATGCTGAAAATCAATTTTAGAAGATGTTTATATGACTGTTGTGCGTACTATCATGTGTTCCAAGATGGGATGATCATATTGCTATTGCTATATGTGGATGACATGCTAATCGCTTGTCAAGACAAATCTAGAATTCAAGACTTGAAGAAGATGTTGAGCGAGGAGTTCGACATGAAGGATCTAGGTGCAGCACAGAAGATCCTTGGCATGGAAATTTAGAGAGATAGGACCGCTTGAAGGATCTGGATATCACAAGCCAAGTATATTCAGAAGGTTCTTGAGAAGTTCAACATGCAAGAAGCAAAGGTAGTTTCAACTCCTTTGGCAGCTCACTTCAAGTTAAGTGGGCAACAGTGTTCGAAGTCCGAGGAAGAGCAGCAAGTAATGGAGAAGGTGCCTTATGCTAATGCCGTGGGCTGCCTTATGTATGCAATGGAATGTACACGTCCCGACATAGCTCAAGCAATCAGTGTCGTTTCCAGATACATGGCAAATCCAGGAAAGCAACATTGGGATGCAGTCAAGTGGATTTTGCGTTATTTGAAGGGTTCTTGGCGACGAAGGATTATGTTTGAGAAGCAAAAAGAAAATGCGGGGGTGTTGGGATATGTAGATGCCGATTATGCAGGGGACTTGGACAAGAGAAGGTCAACTTCTGGTTATGTGTTTACATGCGCAGGAGGACCAATCAGTTGGAGGGCACTCCTGCAACCAATTACAGCTTTGTCGACCAGAGGGCAGAGTATATTGCATTGGCCGAAGCTGGAAAGGAAGCAATTTGGCTTAATGGCTTGGTAAGTCAAATGGGAATTACCCAAGATTGTGTGAAGCTGAAGTGTGATAGTCAAAGTGCCATTTACTTGGCAAAGAATCAAGTATTTTCTGGAAGGTCAAAGCACATTGAAGCAAGATATCATAGAATCAGAAATTGGGTGGAGTCTAAGGAAATTTGGATTGAAAAGGTTCATACGGATGACAATGCTGCAGATTTCCTTACAAAGATAGTGCCGGTCAAGAAGTTCAAGCATTGCTTGAACTTGATCAATCTCGTTGATTGATTAAAGTGGAGCACCTCCTCACTTGAGGTGCAATGAGGCAAGAAGAAGATTGCCAAGGTGAAAACTCTTGAAGATTTCCAGAAGCCTTTCAAGGAGGTTCAAAGATACTCTAGGGTGCAACGATCAAGACTTGGTTTGACTCACTAAGGTGGAGATTGTTAGGATTTTGGCTCGTCAAATATGTCCTAGTTGGTTTAGGATTGCTTTAGGAAAATTAGAGGTATTCTTGTCCTAGAGGGATTAGGAAAGAATTTCAGTTTTCCTTATCCAATTCAGGTTTGGATTTCTAGAAGCCTATTTGGTTTTGGATAAGTGTAATTTCCTAATCCACTTAGGAATAGGAATTCAATCAGCCTTGGGACATGTAAGCCAACTCTATATTTATAAATAGGGTGTGGCAAGGCTTATTTTGAGAGGGAAAAAAAATAGCCAGAGACGGCCAAGAGTTTTGAGATTAGTTCTAGGGTTTGCAAAAGTTCTGTAATCTCTATTATTAATCAAAGGAGCGGTGATTTCTCTACCTAGAGAAATCACAATTGGACGTAGGCAAAAGTTCTGCCGAACCAGTATAATTCTTGTGTGTCTAAGTTTTCTAATATTTGCTAGTTTAGTCTATTGCCATTGGTTACATTAAAGAACAAGATCCAGCAACAAGTTATTTAACACGTGGCCCTGCTTATACCCACTCCTAGCTAGCTTGGAGCTCGGACCTGGTCCTTTGAAGGTCTCATTTATGTATTCTCTACGTTATATATCGTTGCCTACAAAATACCAGATGAAATAGAACGATTATAGAAGGGATATGATGAATTTTTTTGACAAGTTCCTAGAGAAATGATTCTGTTGTAGTTATTTTTCCCAGATAAATGCTCCGTTCTAGTTATTTGATCAAATTAATTACAATCCTAGCTTGGAGCTGGACCTGGCCGTTCAACTTTCAGACCTCACGCATTGGCTTTAGGTGGGAGAATTTGTTTTCACATTGGCTTTTACAAAATGTGTGTATTAGGGTGAGGAGTAAAGTGGTGCATTTGAAGTTTGTAAGGTCGTCTCCAGTTATAGGGCTAAATGTGGTTCAGGATTATAATTTTAGCCCTTCAAAATATTAATTTTTTAAAGAATAATGTAGGGCTAAATTTTTTCCTTCTCCTCCCATGCAAGCTATATTTTAGGGCGCTCCATATTTTATTATTTAGAGAAAAACAACACTCGTACATTCCACTGCTATTGTTTAATTCAATTAAACAACTATTCAGAGACAATATTCCAGATATGACACATGTACGTTGATAAACTTTCATGTCCGCGTGGCACGTCTTATCTTGAATGAATCTTAATAATTTTTCAAATATGTTTATAATATTTTTTAAGAAAAAAGAATTTTATATACATTTAAAACATAAAAAGAGAAGGAAAAAAAAAGTTAATGTTTCAAAAACCAATTTTTTATATATTAAAAAAATAGGAATTTAAATATATTTAGAAGGTTAAAAAAAGAGGTAAGGGCTAGCTGATGTCAGGACGATTTTAATATCAGTCTTTAAATATGTAATTGCACGAGATGTTCTATGCTCACACCTACACATGATACTTTCCCTTCTTTGGGCGTCACATGCGTTGGGCCCACAAAAAAGAATTAACCTGGGCTATAGGAACTACAAGTGGCTTGGGAGGAGGGTTAAATGGCTAAATGTGTCCCTTAAAATTTGGCGAAATTTTTTTTCAGTTCATGGATGAAAATGAATTTTTCATGTTTGGCCATGGCAGAGATGCGTAGCCTAACACTTGGTTCCTATTGCTGCTCTCCTTTCTTTCTTTATTCTTTCTCTTTTAGCTCTCACAAACACTATTTAATTGTTTTCTTCTTTACATGTGAACATCAACACAGTTTGTCAAAGCCTCTTTCCTTATTTTAATATTTTCTTTATCACCCATACTTCTTCATTAACTAAAAATGGTTGGTTCGCAGCCAACTAACTACTCCTTCTCTCTGAACATGTTACAGTGCGTGACTATAATACCCTCAAAAATAATATTTGGTTTTATTATTTTTGTGGAAAATATTATTAAGTCGTGTGACTATTTTGGGTGTTGTATGATTTTTGATTTGGTGTGAAAATATTGGAATTAAGTGACTTAATCTCAAATTGGGACAAAATACATTTATGATTAAGTTTATGATTTTACAAAAGAAGTACAAGAAATTGAAGCGAGAAAATTATGAATTTTGATTTGGAAAATCGAGATTGATTATCTCACGAACGCGTAGGCGCAAACGGTTCGTGAATCCGAGTTGAAACGAAGAAGTTATACTCGTTTGAAGTTTCAGGGACTAAATTGCAAACACAGACTTTGCCTATAAATTTCAGAGGGACACTGTTGGAATTCATAATTTGCATTTGAACCCGGAAGTTTGAGAGCTCGTCGGAGAGGCGATTTCTGGCGGCTTCTACGGCGGAGTACGGTGGAGGTGATCGACACCACCAACCCAGATCGAGAGACTACTATCTGGTGAACATAACCCAAGAAGAATCGGAGTAATCGGAGGTCCGGTGAAGGCGGGGCGACGCCGTGAAGTTGGCTCGTAAACAGTGAAATCAGCAACTTCAACCGGCGGTTTGAGCTACTTACACTTCGAATTGGACCTCGAGGTAAGAATTAAAGTTGTTCTACTCAGTATTACGAACATTTTGGCATAGGTCTTGACCGGCGATTCTAAGGTTGATCCGTCGCCAGAATAGTACCCAAACCACCACCGGCGGTGGCGGCGCGTGGCGGCGCTGGGTGGCGATTCTGAGTTAGGGCTTTAGAGACAGAATGTAGTGCTGGAGTTACTGAACATGTTTGTATGTTTAAAATTGTTGAGATTCCGTCGTTTAATCGACGATTTTGAGCCTCACAAATGTGGACCATTGATTGAAGATAATCGGACCGTTGGATCGTGCCCAATTTTAATTATGTTGTAGCTGGTGTTGTGAGGAGTCTGTAGGTTCAGACGGATTGATGATCGGACGTCCCGATCATAAGTTATTAAATTTCAAAGTTAAGGCGAGCGATCGCCATTCGATCGTGTAATGTAGAATTATCCGACCGTTGGATTGGGCCCAAATTGTTGCAGGGTGATGTTGGGACTATTTAGAGTCCATTGGTGAGATCGGATTTGGAATCCGAGGTTGTGGGCCAAAGGCGGATTTTTGGAGTGTCGGTTAGACATGTGGGACCCACGGGACCCAAATAGTGACCTTTTGGACAATGGGTGTCATCGGTCATGATTCGACGTCGACAGCACGTACGTCACAGTTTTGAAGTTTGTTGGACGAGATTTGATCGCTTTGGACCCCGGTTGGTCCAAAGGGCATTTTCGTCATTAGTTGCGAAATATTGGATTTTGGAGTTTTGTGCTAAGTTGAGTTATGTACTTTGCTTAGGTACTGTTGGAGTTTGAGTTGCTTGTGAAGGATTCGTTAAGTTGTTAAAGACGCAGCTTGGACGAGAGGTGAGTAAAACCATCCTAATCGTGAGTAAAATCACGAATTATTATATTTATTATAATGTGACCTTGGAGAATGTTAATGGCTATAATTAACATGTTGGTTGTGTTTTTATAAAATGTTTTAATTATTTTAAAAACACATGAACTTGTTCTTCAAGGGTTCATGCGGTAATTGAATTCTATTTTGTTTTGAATTAATTATTATTATTGGAGTTTTGGTGTTTAACCATATAACATATGTTGTGGATGTATGGTGGAAATTCATTCGTGAATAACCACATAAATATATATAATAATTATATATTGTTGTGATTGGTGTATTTGGCTATAAAACAATGTTTAATGTGAAACTACATTTTATATTGTTTTGGTGTTTTGGTGTTGATGGATTTAGGTGAGAATACCTTGAATCCCTTCTGAGTTTGTCAGGTGGGCATTCTCGTGGCAAATAATGAGGGATAAATTACCCTAGGGAGCAAGACCCAAGAACAGTTAGAGCTCTAGTCTGGCGCCATCTAGTACTCATGACTGGAGTGTAATCATGAGTGAACACTACTTTGGTGTTTGTAGTGTTATAGATTAGAGGTTCATAGTATTCTCTCTTCTATCTGTCAAATAAATGACGTGTGAAAACTACTTTGAAATAAAGAGTTTTGGTGTGGTCACAGGTGGTGATTCAAAAGGTTCTTTAATAAAAATAAAAGAATTGTGATTGTGATGATATTGATGATTATGATTACCTTGGTTATACAAGGATTGTGGTGTGCTAATGAAAGTGCATGTGTTTGTATATTATGTGAAATTGACATATTATACTGTGGACGTGGTTTACTCATACGAGCTTTAGAAAGCTTACCGGGTTGTTCTGGTGAACCCGGTGCACTATTCAATGGTGTAGGGGAAAATCCTGCAGGTGGTAGAGACGGTGAGCAGGAGAATTAAGGTGAGGAGCAGGAGGCTCATTGGTGGTCCCAGAGACTGTAAAGTGTGGTGTGAGAGTGTTGGTGAGTGTTAGACTTTCGCTGTGTGAAATAAGCTCTAGAGGAGCATATTATGTAAAATGATGATTGTTCATTTATGTTGTGAGTTTGTAATGTAATATTTGACTCAGAAGAGTTGAGTCATTATTGACATTGTGGTTCGGAACAGTGGTGTTGTATCAAGAAAGAAAAGTTTAAATTTCTAGGTACTTTTGTTGAAGGTTCCAGAGCTTCGCGTCCCGGATTGTTGGTTGTTCTTTTAAATTCGCAGATTAATTGTTGTGGGAAATTCGGGGCGTGACATTTTGGTATCAGAGCATATGGTTCTGCTTTGATGGAGTGTTAGAGCTTATGGTCAGCTCTGCAGTTTGCTAACTGCTCAATTGTTTTGCTTTGTCGGAACTTTGGGTAAGTTAAGGAGACCTTTATGGTGTTTAGTTCTAAGAAGGGTTTAAGTGTTAGAACTTAAGGTCTGCTCTGACAGTTTGGTGTAGGAGCATATAATTGGCTTTGAATGGTCAGCTCTGACAGTTGTTAGCAGAGCAATTGGTTTGCTTTGTTAGGGCTTTGGGTAAGCTCTAAAGATGTTTAGTATGGATACATCTAGATGGATCTCAGTGTTGGAACATTTGGATTGTTCTGAAAGAAGTCGTTGGTTGAATGTGAGGGAGTATGTGGCACGGTTTGCTGAGTTGTCTCGTTTTGCAGACCCTCTGAGTGAGTTGCAACAAACCCAGAAGTTTCAAAGGGGTTTGAATGCTTATGTGAAAAAGATGGTGACTGGTTTCCGCCATACGAAATTGGTGGATTTGGTGGAGTGTGCAGCTTCTATCGAAGCAAATAATAATGAGTTCAAGAAGAGTCTGGATGTCAAGAGAGATGTCAAGGGGAAAGGAAAGGCTCCAGCACAAAGTAGCACCACTGGGAATCAGGGAGGTGTTGGCAAGAAGCAGAGAACGGGGTACCTGAACTTCAACCAAAAATGAGGCACATGCTAAGCAAGCTGGGCCCATTAGATGTTATAACTGCAATGAGGTGGGTCATCTGTCAATAAACTGCACCAAGCCTAAGGTGTATACATGCTTTACTTGTGGTCAGCCAGGACATATTGCTAAGAATTGCAAGAGTGAAAACAAACCGGGGAGACAACAAAGACAAGGAAATGCCAGAGTCTTTGCCGTGGGTCAAAGGCAGGGGAACACTGGTGTGGAAGGTACAATAACTCTCTTTCATAATCTTGTGAGGGTTTTGTTTGATACCTGGTGCATCACATTCTTTTATCTCTCGATCTGTTGTGAATGCGTTGGGATTAACTCCTAAATTGCTTGGTGTACCTTTAACTGTTGAGTCACCTTTGGGTAATTCTGTGAAATTGATTTTGGTGTGTGAGTCTTGCCCATTGTTGATTGGTAACAAGGAGTTCCTTGCTGATTTAATTATTCTGGATAATAACTCGTATGATATGATACTTGGTGTGGACTGGTTACGGTGTAATCATGCTGTAATTAATTGTCATGGAATGTTAGTGTCATTTCATACTCCTGGACAAGCGGTGGTTCGGCATAGGTGCATTAAAACTGATGCAACTATGAAGTTTGGGTTTCTAGCTCTTGTGGAAAGAGTAGAACGAGTTCTGGCATTGGAAGATGTTCCTAAAGTATCTTTGTATTAGGATGTTTTCCAAGATATTGTGGGTTTGCCTCCAAGGAGGGTAGTAGAGTTTACTATTGAATTGATTCCGGGAACGTCACCAATATCAAAGGCTCCATATAGAATGGCACCTACCGAGTTGAAAGAACTCAAGATTCAAATTGATGGTTTAGTGGCACAAGGGTTCATTAGACCGAGTACATCACCTTGGGGTGCACCCTGTCCTATTTGTGATGAAAAAGGATCACACACTGAGATTATGTGTGGATTACAGAATGTTAAACAAGGTGACGATTAAAAATAAGTATCCGTTGCCAAGGATTGAAGATTTGTTTGATCAGTTGAAGGGGGCAACTGTGTTCTCAAAGATTGATTTGAGGTCAGGATATCACCAAGTTAGGGTGAGGGAGGAAGATATTCCTAAGACAGCATTTCGAACCAGGTATGGACATTATGAGTTTGTTGTCATGCCTTTTGGGTTGACTAATGCACCTGCTGTGTTTATGGATTTGATGAACAGAATATTCGGTCCTTACTTGGATGATTTTGTTGTGGTGTTTGTGGATGATATTTTGATCTACTCAAAGAATGATGAAGATCATGATCGGCATCTTGAAATTGTTTTGGAAACACTAAGAAGGAATCAGTTGTATGCCAAGTATGAAAAGTGTGATTTTTGGCAGGATAAAGTAAAATTTCTCGGCCATGTGGTTTCTAAGGATGGGGTATCAGTGGATCCTTCTAAAGTGGAAGCAGTTATGGAGTGGAAACAGCCTGCTCCTGTGATGAGATTCGTAGTTTCTTGGGTTTGGCCGGTTATTATCGGAGGTTTATTGAGGATTTCTCAAGTATTGCTGCACCTTTGACCAAGTTGACAAGGAAAGATGTGTTGTTCATTTGGAATGAGGATTGTGAGAAAGCCTTCAAGGAACTGAAGAAGAAATTGACTCCTGCTCCGATGTTGACAATTCCCGCGGGAGGAGGAGGATTGGTGATTTATAGTGATGCGTCTCTTCAGGGTTTGGGATGTGTGTTGATGCAAAATGGTAAAGTGGTTGCTTATGCATCTAGACAGCTGAAGGTGCATGAGAGAAACTACCCTACACATGATTTAGAATTGGCTGCAGTAGTGTTCGCCTTGAAAGTTTGGAGGCATTATTTGTATGGTGAGAAGTTTGAACTCTTTTCAGACCATAAGAGTTTAAAGTACCTCTTCTCTCAAAAGGAGCTGAACATGAGGCAAAGGAGATGGATGGAACTCATAAAGGATTATGATTTCACGTTGGAATATCATCCAGGGAAAGCTAATGTTGTTGCAGATGCATTGAGTCGCAAGCCTAGAGGAGTGGTCGCATCTGGAATGGCACAAGGAGTGGAGAATGCTGGAAATGGCAACAGAGGTGGACCTAGTACCAACTACAGTTGGAGGAGATATTTTTCTGGGGAGTATGACAGTTCAACCTAGCTTGATTAGTAAGGTGATTCAAGAGCAAGCTCAAGATGTGGGAATGCAAGCTAAAATGGTTGAGTTAACAATTGAACCAACTTTTATAGGTCCTTCTGAGTGGACAATTGGGAGTGATGGTGGTTTGAGATAGAGAGGGAAGTTGTGCGTGCCTGAATCTGAGAATCTTAAGAGAGAGATTTTGGATGAAGCTCATCGTTCTAAGTATACGGTTCATCCAGGGAGTACTAAGATGTACAAGGATCTTAAGAGACAATTCTGGTGGATTGCTATGAAAAGGGAGGTGGGACAGGATGTGACTAAATGTCTAACTTGTCAACGGGTGAAGGCAGAACATCAACGGCCATCAGGGTTGTTGAAACCTTTATCTATTCCTGTTTGGAAATGGGAAAATATTGCTATGGATTTCGTTGTGGGATTGCCTAAGACTAAACAGAGTCACGATGCAATTTGGGTTATTGTGGACCGACTAACGAAATCAGCACATTTTCTGCCTGTATCTATGAAGTATTCAGTGGACACACTGAGTAAGCTCTACATTCGTGAGGTGGTGAAACTACACGGGATTCCTATATCCATTGTCTCGGATAGGGATGCTCGTTTCACTTCTAAGTTTTGGAGTAGTTTCCAAAAGGCCATGGGGACTAGATTGGATATGAGTACAGCTTTTCATCCTCAAACTGATGGTCAAACTGAACGAGTGAATCAAGTGATGGAGGATATGCTTCGGGCATGTGTCTTGGACTTCAAGGGAAGTTGGGATGAATATTTGGCTTTGATAGAATTTGCCTATAACAACAGTTATCACTCTAGTATTGGTATGGCACCGTATGAAGCATTGTATGGAAGGCCATGTAGATCACCTGTTTGTTGGGCTGAGGTAGGTGATAATAAAGTAATGGGTACTGAAGTAGTTCAAGAGACTACAGAGAAGGTTTCTATCATCAGGGATAGAATCCGCAGAGCACAGAGCCGTCAGAAGAGTTATGCAGATAAGAAACGGCGGAGTGTGGAATTTGAAGTTGGTGACCATGTGTTCTTGAAGGTTTCACCAATGAAGGGAGTAATAAGATTTGGTAAAAAGAAAGGGAAGTTATCTCCTAGATTTGTTGGACCTTTTGAAATTCTAGATAAGGTCGGTGAGTTGGCATATCGGTTGGCATTACCTCCAATGATGTCAAGTATTCATAACGTGTTTCACGTGTCAATGTTAAGGAGGTATGTTAAGGATGCTTCACACGTAATTGATTACGGTACTGTTGAAGTCAATGGAGATGCAACTTATGTAGAGGCACCTGTACGCATCTTGGACATGATGACCAAACAGCTTAGGACAACTCAAGTGGATTTGGTCAAAGTGTTGTGGAGTCACCATGACGAGGGTGATGCTTCTTGGGAATTGGAGTCTGAAATGAGGAAGAAGTATCCTCATCTTTTTGAGGACGAGGGGAGGTTGAATTTCGGGACGAAATTCCTTTAAGGAGGGTAGAATGTAATACCCTCAAAAATAATATTTGGTTTTATTATTTTTGTGGAAAATATTATTAAGTCGTGTGACTATTTTGGGTGTTGTATGATTTTTGATTTGGTGTGAAAATATTGGAATTAAGTGACTTAATCTCAAATTGGGACAAAATACATTTATGATTAAGTTTATGATTTTACAAAAGAAGTACAAGAAATTGAAGCGAGAAAATTATGAATTTTGATTTGGAAAATCGAGATTGATCTCACGAACGCGTAGGCGCAAACGGTTCGTGAATCCGAGTTGAAACGAAGAAGTTATACTCGTTTGAAGTTTCAGGGACTAAATTGCAAACACAGACTTTGCCTATAAATTTCAGAGGGACACTGTTGGAATTCATAATTTGCATTTGAACCCGGAAGTTTGAGAGCTCGTCGGAGAGGCGATTTCTGGCGGCTTCTACGGCGGCGTACAGTGGAGGTGATGGACACCACCAACCCAGATCGAAAGACTACTATCTGGTGAACATAACCCAAGAAGAATCGGAGTAATCGGAGGTCCGGTGAAGGCGGGGCGACGCCGTGAAGTTGGCTCGTAAACAGTGAAATCAGAAACTTCAACCGGCGGTTTGAGCTACTTACACTTCGAATTGGACCTCGAGGTAAGAATTAAAGTTGTTCTACTCAGTATTACGAACATTTTGGCATAGGTCTTGACCGGCGATTCTAAGGTTGATCCGTCGCGAGAATAGTACCCAAACCACCACCGGCGGTGGCGGCGCGTGGCGGCGCTGGGTGGCGATTCTGAGTTAGGGCTTTAGAGACAGAATGTAGTGCTGGAGTTACTGAACATGTTTGTATGTTTAAAATTGTTGAGATTCCGTCGTTTAATCGACGATTGGAGCCTCACAAATGTGGACCATTGATTGAAGATAATCGGACCGTTGGATCGTGCCCAATTTTAATTATGTTGTAGCTGGTGTTGTGAGGAGTCTGTAGGTTCAGACGGATTGATGATCGGACGTCCCGATCATAAGTTATTAAATTTCAAAGTTAAGGCGAGCGATCGCCATTCGATCGTGTAATGTAGAATTATCCGACCGTTGGATTGGGCCCAAATTGTTGCAGGGTGATGTTGGGACTATTTAGAGTCCATTGGTGAGATCGGATTTGGAATCCGAGGTTGTGGGCCAAAGGCGGATTTTTGGAGTGTCGGTTAGACATGTGGGACCCACGGGACCCAAATAGTGACCTTTTGGACAATGGGTGTCATCGGTCATGATTCGACGTCGACAGCACGTACGTCACAGTTTTGAAGTTTGTTGGACGAGATTTGATCGCTTTGGACCCCGTTGGTCCAAAGGGCATTTTCGTCATTAGTTGCGAAATATTGGATTTTGGAGTTTTGTGCTAAGTTGAGTTATGTACTTTGCTTAGGTACTGTTGGAGTTTGAGTTGCTTGTGAAGGATTCGTTAAGTTGTTAAAGGCGCAGGCTTGGACGAGAGGTGAGTAAAACCATCCTAATCGTGAGTAAAATCACGAATTATTATATTTATTATAATGTGACCTTGGAGAATGTTAATGGCTATAATTAACATGTTGGTTGTGTTTTTATAAAATGTTTTAATTATTTTAAAAACACATGAACTTGTTCTTCAAGGGTTCATGCGGTAATTGAATTCTATTTTGTTTTGAATTAATTATTATTATTGGAGTTTTGGTGTTTAACCATATAACATATGTTGTGGATGTATGGTGGAAATTCATTCGTGAATAACCACATAAATATATATAATAATTATATATTGCTGTGATTGGTGTATTTGGCTATAAAACAATGTTTAATGTGAAACTACATTTTATATTGTTTTGGTGTTTTGGTGTTGATGGATTTAGGTGAGAATACCTTGAATCCCTTCTGAGTTTGTCAGGTGGGCATTCTCGTGGCAAATAATGAGGGATAAATTACCCTAGGGAGCAAGACCCAAGAACAGTTAGAGCTCTAGTCTGGCGCCATCTAGTACTCATGACTGGAGTGTAATCATGAGTGAACACTACTTTGGTGTTTGTAGTGTTATAGATTAGAGGTTCATAGTATTCTCTCTTCTATCTGTCAAATAAATGACGTGTGAAAACTACTTTGAAATAAAGAGTTTTGGTGTGGTCACAAGTGGTGATTCGAAGGTTCTTTAATAAAAATAAAAGAATTGTGATTGTGATGATATTGATGATTATGATTACCTTGGTTATACAAGGATTGTGGTGTGCTAATGAAAGTGCATGTGTTTGTATATTATGTGAAATTGACATATTATACCTGTGGACGTGGTTTACTCATACGAGCTTTAGAAAGCTTACCGGGTTGTTCTGGGTGAACCCGGTGCACTATTCAATGGTGTAGGGGAAAATCCTGAGGTGGTAGAGACGGTGAGCAGGAGAATTAAGGTGAGGAGCAGGAGGCTCATTGGTGGTCCCACGAGACTGTAAAGTGTGGTGTGAGAGTGTTGGTGAGTGTTAGACTTCCGCTGTGTGAAATAAGCTCTGAGGAGCATATTATGTAAAATGATGATTGTTCATTTATGTTGTGAGTTTGTAATGTAATATTTGACTTAGAAGAGTTGAGTCATTATTGACATTGTGGTTCGGAACAGTGGTGTTGTATCAAGAAAGAAAAGTTTAAATTTCTAGGTACTTTTGTTGAAGGTTCCGAGCTTCGCGTCCCGGATTGTTGGTTGTTCTGTTTAAATTCGCAGATTAATTGTTGTGGGAAATTCGGGGCGTGACGGTGACAGTCCGAAAAGGCTACAATAGTCAGAGTGATCCCAAAGTTGCATATGTTATACTAGACTTCTATTGGAACATCTTTCATAAAGGAGCCAACTTTATCTCAGCAACGAAATTTGTTGTTCGGACCCATAGAATCTGATTGACATTCATGAGCTGATTTGATGAAAACGCCATCCATAAAGCACCTGGGTTCCATGCTCTGGCTGAGCAAGCAATAGAGAATGGGTATTTGCCAAATACTGGGCACAAGTTGTATAAGAATTGGCGTTTGACAACGTGCTTCCTTTTTTTCTTTTTTTGGGTCGAAAATGCTGTCCTTAAAATCTTATTCTGGCAAAAGATGAGTAAAAAAGCAAATTTTGGTACAAACAAGAGGAACTTTTTGAATGAACAGAATCTATCCTTTTTGGGAGTCCTTGAGGCAAAAGGATTCTGAACTAGAATCCCAATTCAACAAATGAACTTGTGTAGAAGCGGATCGTGTATTGCCTGCCATTACGATTAAAACAAACTTAAGATGTTTTTACACACATTCTATGTTTAGATTTTGATTTGGTTTCTTTTGTCGTTCAAGTATCCTGATGAGTAATTCAGTAAAAGCGTAAATCGAAGTAATTGTTTTTCTTTAGAAGTAATTCTTTTTCATTCACTAAACTGATGTACACTTAAAAGACGAAAGGTACAGTTTTATCCTTCACACACAAAAATGCAACACTATGAAGTGCCAGAGAGCAAGTTTTTACAAGGACCCCAAGAGCCCTTTGAAAAAGGGAAGCATAAACAATACACTTGCTCCACGTCTGCTTCCATTGCTTTGTTCCAATCATCATCCCTAAGTAGCTTAATATCTGATCTATATCTACTTCCAAGGAAAATATGAATCAAAATAAAGGTTTCCTTATATTGTCTTACGACATCTCCCGGAACCTGGCCAGTGCCTTCTTGTGAATGAGTGTTTTGTAACTATCTCCAGCCTGCACCTCCAGAGTAGGATCTAACTTCTTCTGTTGACTCCCAAGTCCTGCTCTCCTTACCACTGACTGAGCCTGGACTGGTTCTACCATTCCACTTCCATCTCTTCCCAACCCCTGTGATCGGATGAATAGCAAAAGAAGAAAAAGACACAATCCCCAAAATATATGGTTACAAAATAAGAAAATAACATCTACCAAATTCACTTTTTGATCTATAGAAAAAAAAAAGGGAACTGCTAGAATCATTTCATCAGAGAAACAAGGAGGATTTCTTAAAACATTCAAGCAAATGCATAGTTAATATAATTTAGAGGGTGCTAGCTCGTTCAACTGGTAAGATTTCTTATTATCGTACAAGAATTAAACTCCACCTTCAGCAATTGGGAGATTTGGGATTTATTTCGTGAGGGGAAGTTAATGAGGTAAGCTAAAAATTCAGAATAATCTTGAAGTGCAAAAGAAGGATATGATACCAAGCCTTCGTGCCAGCCCATGTTGCGAAGCATCTTGTTCCCCACATTGCTCTCATCAATCGCTTTTTCAGCTGTAATCACCTCGTAACTGTCAATGTTGGCATCTCCAACTGCACGTCCTCCACCGACACCGGGGGAAAGGGCATTGAATCAAAAGAACCCTTCCTTGATGCAGAATCTCGATCTTGACAGTAGAAAATAGTAGCCACATGATATTTTCCAAGTCAATTCAAATATTGTGAAATAGAAAAATGACTCATCCAACTTGGACAACCCTGTTTGGGTACTGAAGAACTAAATTTAGCTGACATGTTCCAATCAATTATGCAGACCAGTATGATAGGTAGCATGATAGATGGTTTTAATAACTGGAACTAGATTGAGGCACATTTATAGATTGAGCTTGTAAGAAAGAAAAAAGGGGCAAGCCGATCGGAAACGTATTCTTAAGAAAGCTTACTTGACTCCCCAAAACCAAGATCCGATGAATCATCTCCAAACGAAAACGAAGAACCATACAAGCTCCTTCTCTCGGCTGCACGATCCCTATATGCAGTATGAGGTTCTTTAGGTGCAGAAGCAGGAGCTACTGGCAGTTCAGAAAATCTTCTCTTTCCACTCCCAGCAGCCACAGGTGGTGTATAAGAACCCAATGCAGATGCATCTGTTCTGAAGGGAGTCAAAACTGAGTGGGTATCTGCAATTGTTGAAGCAGATACCATGCACGCAGCAGAAGTTGAGGGTGTGGAAACTCCACCAGATGATCCTGAAAACGAGGTATCTGATTTCAACACATCTCTTCCAGAGCCCCTTATGACTCCCATCAGTGTGCCCCCTATGCTGTTGCTCACAGGCCTTGGCATGACTGGAGACTCCAAACCAGCAGTCTCTGCAGCAGAAACAGTTGTACTAACCCTTGAACTGGGTGTAGTATTCTCCTTTGTGGTTGTCACGTCAATTTTAAACTTGCTCTTTGTAGACTGCACAGAAGAAACTGGTCTATCATCAGCTGATACAATCGGCTGATTCTCATCCAGAGCTACACGGGTTGCTTGCCCTTCGTGACTCCTCTGCTTCCACATCGTCAACACATTACTCATTTTCTTCTTGTTAGCCAAAATACTGCTCTTTGAAGCCAATTTGATCTCTTTTGCCTTTTCCTTCTCTTTTTTCTCTGCAGCAGCCTGGACGGCATCTGGTAATGATGCAGCTTTCTCAAATGGTGTCGAGGTTATAGCTGGTGCAGAGATTACTACTTTTTTATTACTTGAAGCATCCGATGCCTTGGAAAGCTCAGATTGATTAGCAGATGTTTTGTTATCGTTCTGATCAGTGCAAGGGATGTATTGCAGAGTTTGCTGGTCATATGAATACCAAATCCCGTTGTTCCCATCATAGTAAAGACCTACATTGAAAAATATACATAAGTATAAACCATGGATTAGAAAATTGTGCTCGCATGTGTGTGCATGAGAGAGAGAGTGTGTGTGTGTGTGTGTGTGTGTGAGAGGGCAAGGAACAGAGTGGCAAATTAAAACCAACACATTGAATAATTCATCCGATTACAACATCTATGACAGCACACAAAATTAAGCTACTTATACATTAGATGACTGTTAGAGCTCCCTGGTCCCTGAATTTAGTTTTATAAGCAATAGCATTATTGGGAGAAAAGGAAAAGGCTCTATGTGATACAGCAGAAAATTAGTCCAGTTTGAAATTGACTGGCCCACTGCCTTTAAAATGGACTGACCCACTGCCTTGAAGGACCAACAAATACTCCAGTTTGAACATAACTGGGAAATACACCAAACATATTCAGGCAAACAGAATCACCCCCAACCCGACTAACCTGTCTGAATTCAAACAATTTACATCTTCTTATTCATATCGGAGAGTTTCTTGTCTATTACTGGTTATAAGATTCTCTTAAGGCCATTGGGTGGCGGGAAAAGAAGGGGTGGGGGGGGGGGGGGGCACTTTTATTAGGGGTGGTCATTTTACCCAACCTTAATCTGTCTGAATTTTTTAAAAAAATGCATTTTTTTTATTCATATAGGAGAGTTTCTCGTCTACTACTGGTTATAGGATTCCCTTCAGACTATATCCGTCAACAACATGGGCTCTCAGTGGAGTCTTGTTTAACATTTGAGCCTTGGTATCTTCTTATAGCATTTGTCAACAAGCACATACCACAAACACAAGCCTACTTAACCTGATTTTTTTTGGGCTGGGTTTCCTTGGTTTCAATAGTCCATTGGTCAATATCAAATTGTTATTTATGTCTACACAAGTATCTAGGGTTGGATTGGTGTTGGGCTTTAACCTAGGCAAACCAAACCTGTGCCCACCCTCTGCCTTCTATTCAACTTCCAGAACATGAATACCTCTCCCACCCTCATCACCTCCAACCCAAAATACCGGAGAAAGAACTTTGTACTTCATCCAATATTACAGCCAAGAAATAGTTTGAAATTAGAATCTACACTACACTTGCAGCGTTCAGAAATGATATCAAAATTCAGTAATTTGATATGTTATATGTAATTTGGTCGGAACCTTTTTGTCCCGTGAATCCACCAAAAAGATTTAAAAGTAAGAAAATAAAAAAATCATAAAGGCTTGGTTCATAACCATCTTTGTACGATGCAATGGAACAAGGGGGAAAATGAAATACAAATAGAAGAACCTGTATTTATTGATTAAAAAAAGAACCTGTATTTGGATCATAGTAGAACCCAGAAGCAGCATCATAGTAATAACCAGATGCCTCATCCCAAACAAAGCCAGATTGTGGAGCCAAACCATCTTGTTGTACTTCCATCTCCCCGCCATTTTGCTCCCCTCCAGAGGATTGTTTGTCATCTGGATTATATTCCTTCGGTGCCCAACCAACAGAATCATACTACACAAAAAAATAAAAAAATAAACCAAAACGAAAAAAGAGTCTAAGATTCAGTAAAATACATAGTGACATATACAAGAAAGCAAAAACAACAGACCGTTGACTAAACGGGTTGTATAGACAAACAGAGGCGACTGGTCTCCTCTTTTTAGAATTTTTTTTCTTCAACCAGAAAAAGAAAAGTAGCTATAACCAAAGCAACACACAGTTGGGGTGGTTACCCTGCAACAGTAACGACCATCATACCTTGAATTTCAACAGACTAATCTTTTCCCAAGAAGGGATGCTTTTGAAATTTCAAGATTGTGAATAAGGGATGGAGTTAATGAGTAAAAAATGAGACCAAATCTGATCTGCGGAATGTTTGAGTACTTGTGTGGAACCCTAAGCCCACAATACGATTATACTAAACAAGTTTACCCAACCTGTCTAACTTACACGGGCAAGTTAACCTAACTTGTCCTAGTTCACATAAGCTGTTCATTGCCCCAGCATATCCATTATATCATAATGTAACATAACAAAATACCAGCAAAAGAGTTCCAAACGTCATAAATTTCTCCTCTTCCAATTCCTCTTACTCAAACTAATGGAAAGAATTGAGCATAATGGTTTTCTTGGAAACTAGCCCATCCAAAAGCTTAAATATCTGCTACTCACCTTAGTAGGACTTTTTCATACATAGTCCTCTATTGCGGTGGGCATTTTCCGCAGAGGGTGGTCAACTGACCAAGGCAGCTTCGCTTTCTATTTTAATTTTAACTGAATTGGTTTGGTACCCATTCAAGCCCATAAAACCAGTTCATTGTTGGACTGAGTATTCTTTTAGCCTGAAAAGATTGATGTGAACCGATTGTGTATAATTAACAAAATTTATGATTTTTCATCTACGAAGACTCAAACTAGTAATTTGAATGTGTAACAAAAGCTTAATCAGCTACCTTTTATTACAGTTAAAAGTACAAAGTTCCTCAGAATTTAATGCTTCCTAATAATTCGGCCCTCTTAGAATATATTCCTCGTACAGGTGGTATTATTATTGTCGATAAATTCTTTGTTTATAAGTAATAAAAAAAAAAATCAAGAATCAACTTTTCCACATTGTCAAATAGGTATACTCTGGCCTTGGGAATCTCCGTTAATCATGAGATAATATTTTAACACAAATTCTGACAACACAACAACTAATTAAATGGCAGCCATGTACAGCAGATATATCTAATATTTGAGTATTTAATTACTCATCTCAAAGTTATGGAAATCTTTCTAGACATGTAATGTCTACCGTCTTTGGTATAAAAAGTATCACTTAAGTCAACAAAACAGATGTAAAAAACGTATAAAATTATTTTAAGAGAAACCTGTTGCGCAAAGGTGGCTGCCTCAATTGCCGCAGCTGCCAAGCTGCTTGACTGTGAAGATCCTGGACCAAGAATACTCTTTGCATATGCTACTCTCAAAATTTGCCCATTCCTCTCAAGTGTTGTTCCATTTGTTGCTTCAAGAGCTTTTGTAGCATCTCCCACCTGAAAATCATAGGGTTGCAGCTTAAAACAAAATACTGCACTGATTTCTTCGTTTCTTCACATCTCACATTTGAAGACAGATAGAAATGAAGAACACGTCCATCAGGGGGGTGACTGAGTTCCAAGACTGCACTTAATAACTCATAAGTACAGTCTTGTAACTCTGTCGCCCTGAAACACAAAAGACTTGCAAGTTGCAACCAAAGCATAATTAAAATATAATAATAAATAAATCAAGCTTTTACAACTAAGTAAGGCATCTTTAAGGAAGTTATTATACTTCTACTTCTGGGATACTAGAGAGCAAACAATTGTAATAAAGTGTACTATTTATACAATTTTAACCAAGCACGATAAAGTTAATCAACATTAGCAGAAAGACCACACAATACATCCACCCACCACACAGCCTTTGAGACTAAAAGCCAATTGATAAAAAATAGAATAAGGAAGAGGAGAAATAACCTGCGAGGGAAATTTTGAGGACTTAAAAATTCTTCTTCTTTTTTTCCTCATTCTTTACATGATTTAAATGCAAGATGTATTACAACTCCAACTTACCCCACTACGAATGCAAAACAACTTTTAAGACTCAAAACAAGAGGTGCACATGCCGACAGGTTTCTTTTTTAGACAACCACATGCAAACATGTTAAATCTCAGATCAAAAGAATTGGGTAAAGAGGGGTGCAGTTTTTCAGGTGAAAGGCAAAAACATATCACACTTCTGAATATTTACAATAACAGTTTGAATTAGATGCGTTTTGTTTATGCCCTTGATTGTGTGTAATCGCAAGTATAGAAAACCACATCAGACATCTGGATGCAAGCCATGATCATATCACACATCTAGAAAATCATTTTCATCGATAAGTTTATAGAAGTTCACATGGCATAACATTTATAGCAACTTCATTTTAACTTATTTGGTTAGTTAAAGGAGCTCTATTAAAATATAGTTCAGTATTGGGAGACTCCATCAAAGTGAGCTGCCAACTACCTAATACATCCCACAGAAACATTTTGCCCAGTCTACATCACATTTTTTTTTTTTTTGCGCTTTTGGTCAGGAATATACAAATTTAAATCTAGTCACACCGCATTTCCTCACATAACCAGCAAATAAAAATGTTCAAAACATCATTTCCCTATTGGAAAGGAGCTTATAAAGTAGAAGTGATACAATTACCCTACAAATAAAAACTCAGCATATGATGACCATATATAAGATGCGTAAAATTATACTCATAAGTTCTGAACATGTACATTTTGAAGATAAATTTTTTACATTAAGTTCTGTAAATATAAGTTGGGAGATAAGTAGCATTTTCTTTTATATTTAAGTTCCAAGATTTTAACAGCTCACATCCTTTCCTCGTCCCCAACATCAGTTAACTTCAGTGTCTTTAAATTCTTGTATCAGAACATTAAGGCCATGGTAATGAATACCAGAAAAAATGGAAGACAATAAAATTACAACATTTAACCAACTGAATAACTGAAAAAGGGAAGAAAAAAAAAAAAAAAAGAAAAAAGCTGGCATACCGAATGGAAATGTACAAATGCAAATCCCCTTGAAACATGAGTAAATTTGTCTCTAACAAGACGAAGATCCTGCAAAATAATATCAATAAATCTCCGATGCACATGCTAGATAGAGAAAAAAAAAATGTCTTGTTTAACTTTAAGATGACACTAAATGAATAAATAAAAAGAATTCAATTTGTTCAGCATATGCACCTTAATTGCAGCATGTTTGGAAAATTCATAGCGCAGCATTTCCTCATCAGCATTTTCATCCAGTCCGCGAACAACCAAAACATGAGTAGGACCTAATGACATATACTCTCAGTTAAGTTCATAAAAATTAATATTAATTACGCCAACTAAAAGAAACAAGGTAGACTAACCAGCTTCAGATCCTTTCTTTGCTGAAGTCATTTGATTGGATAAAGTAATATCTGCAGCCGGAGCATCCTCAGTTCGTGCCTTATTGCACTGCAACAAAGGAGGAAAACAGAGACTCACTAACCTACATGAATTTTCTTTTTCTTTTTTGATAATCAACTTACACTAATTATTCTTAAGAAAAAATAAACTAATTCACATACATTACACAGTTATGCATGTTGAAAATTTTGTTTTCTAAAATAATAAAACAATAACAATTTCTTTTCTATTGTACCACAGTTAAATACAAAAGATTTTGTTCCCAAAGCACTGTATCTAAACATATCAGAATTGAAATTTTCAGTAACTCCAAGGAATAACCAGGTAAAAGCACGTATTAAAGTAATTAAATACCACAAAAGCACAGAAGGTCATTAACAAAACCACCTTAAAGCATATAATGGAATATTTCCAAGCACATAAGTGCAACTGTTCTTCCCAGAAAAGGCAACATTGTTGGTATGCATTTAGCACTTTTCTATTACATGATGGAGGGTTAATTCGTCAAAATATATCAAGACAAAAAGAAATTAATACCTTGTAACGGAAGAAAAAAATTACACACCTGAAAGCAGGATGTCCGCCGTGCAAAATTAACATATTCACAACTAATGCACATCCAATCAGAGGGCACTGTGATGCTTTTACGGTTACTATGGCCTGATTTCACAGCATTCTCCTGACCAAAAGATCCACCTGCACCCCCAGTCGGCTTACTACTGCAACAAAACACAGTTCAAAATGGAAATAAGTACACTCATAGAAAAATAATATGGGTCCCATTCCAGGGACAAAAACAAAACCACACTTTCAGCATTTGCATCATCTGACAGCTGAGAATACATCTGACACAGAAAGAAAATCCTTTATTTATTGAGGCATTAAGTATCCGCACACCATGCAAGATGTCCTTTATTGTTTACGTTAACCATGCAGTCTTCTTCACCTTCACTAAATTTTACCCTTACCACCACCAGAGAAAAAATAAAAAATAAAAAATAAAAAGTTCAAAATTAAAAAAGACTCTTCATCACTTTCTTCCTCGCTTTGATCAAAGTTCATGTTGATTGAACACGGGAATAAGACGCAATCTGGCCTTCCTTTTTTTGTTGATAAAGGGGGATGGAGAAAGTGGACAAAACAAACTGGCATTTCCCAGTGGGGTTCAAAGAACTAAGAACATAACCATCCCTCTCCAACCCAATGTTTTTATAAATCTGCATTTCCAGTTCTCTTGAATTCGAGTTCTATTCACTTCTTGTATCTATTTTGTCATCAGTTAAGAAAGACAGGATATATATATAATAGACGGTTAGGAATAGCAAAATACTAGTGAGCCCTACAAGGGTGTCCCTCAAATACTTATTTGAGGGATCCCTCAATGGAAGCTCTCTCCGTATATATATATATATATATATATATATATATATATATATATATATATATATATATATATATCACAATGACATAGTAATGCTACCAAACTTCGGTGATGGTTATATTAAGACTTCATCCAGTAAAGTAGGACCAACAAAAAAAACACCTGTACTCAAAAAACAGCTTTCGGCCATCCACCACAAGTCCATCATCCCCAATCTTGTCCATCATTGCGCATGCTGCTCCCTATTAAACAAACAGAAACTCCATTGTGAATTATTTTTATTCAAATCAAATGCAAAACATTTATATGAAAAGAATGATACATACCACAGAAGGAAAATCAATAAAAGCAAATCCACGAGAGATGCCAGAATTACGTTCTTTGATCACACGGACATGTCTAAGGGGTCCCCATTCAGCCTGAAAGATATACAAATTGCAAGGTTATCAAAAAGTAGAGAGAAGTAGAAATGTGGTATTCATAACAAAAACATCAGATGACATATTACAAGGATCTGGTATAGATCTTCTTCAGTCGTCTTCTGTGAAAGACCCTTCACAACAATAGTTGCAGATGGGGCCTACAAAAGAACATCATACAGTAAGTCATCCTGCATACAGTAAACACATAGGCAATTAGGTTGAACAGAAAGATGCAAAACATACCACAGAATAATGCTCTCTCTGGCGTTTCTCGTCACGGTCCCTTCGCCTATCAGTTCTCTCATGCCGTCCATCATCATAGCTGTCCTCTCGATGACTTCGTCCATGGCTTTGACCTCTAGGGGACCTTGATCTAGGACGATCATCATGCCCGCGAGAAATGGACCGAGAGCGAGAACGCTCATGTCTTCTATGTGGACTCTGTTCTCTTTCCCTACTCAAACATTTCTTCTCACGCTCTCGGTCACGAGATTCACGAGATCCACGACGCCTCCAATTGCTATCTCTTCTACTACCTCTGTCATAATCAGAATCATAACTGTGTCGGCCATAGTCATAATCCCTTTCACGACTCTCCTCCCTGTTTTGATGGGTAGCACGGGACCTATAGTCAAAATCATCATACGCATAATCATCACGATCACGTCCACCAAGCCTTGCAATCCTGTCAAATCCAGGATCACGATAGCTATCAACACTGCGATAGCTATCTCGAAATTTATCAAATTCCTGAAATGTATCAATCTCATGATCACGAAAGTTATCCATCTCATGATATGAATCAATGTATTGTTTCTCATGTCTCCTATCCCTATCAACGGGAATTTCTTCTTCATAACTTCTTCTTCTTGAATGTGGCCATACACCAACAGCATGAGGTGGTGGTGGATAGTTATCCCTATCCAAAACATCGCGGTGAAAAGCATTTCTTGGATAGACGTTGTCCCTTGAGTATCTTTCATCTATAAACCTCCTTTCATCGTATGAACCACTGACCCTGCCAAAAAAAAATTATAATATGGGACAAAAGGAGAAGATATAATGTAACACAATGCACCCGATTAAAAAGATTGATGACAAAATTAAAGGGAATATTCAGACAGTACAAATGATAGATATTGGTACACAACCATTAATGAAATTTGGGCAGTAGAACTAAAAAGTTAATCTCAATCTGCTCTTCATACAAATTTAAGTAGCCAATTTTACCTATGAGTTCTAAATTACCGTAATGAAGATGAAAAGCAACAGTGTGTAGCACTCACCGAAAGTTTGGCTCATGGACTGCAGCATACCCCTCCAGAGCCTGTGGATTCAAGAGAATAAGGTAATGTCAGCAACAGATCAATGATGATATGAGGTTAGGCAAATCCAGTCAGTCCATATCCTCATTGCCCCATGGCTTTCTCTCATTTTTCTCCCAAAAAAATGGACAGTCAGATTGGGCCCTAATAAATTCTTGTATTTATCATGATTCATCCCATATAGGTGATTTATTAAGGAGGAAACCACAATTACGCTGTTATTATCCCATCCTTGCTGAAGACCATAGCGACCGGGATCCATTTCTTTCTTGCATGCAAGCAAAACTCGACAAAGCGCTCGATGATGATATCGTTCAGAATTTGAATACCTTTCCTGTAATATAATGCACAAACAGACACACAGTTATGCCCGTGATGAACCAAGCACCTACAATTCCCATGACTTTGACCTTGTTGGCCTCCCTTTCACAAGTCACAACCGGAATAACCAAAATCCTTTCCACAAAGTCCCAATTCTCTTAATACACAATACCTTCGACAGAAGATACCATCAGCTTATATACATACAATCCATTCAATCAAAACTTGAACAATCAATATGTTAGACTTAGATCATAGATGACGAAGCGTAACTGACCCATTTACACAGGCTTCAAAAAAATCCTAATTGAAAAACTAAATTACCTAAAAATAAGACCAAACTCTGATTGAACCAACTAAAACCCTTAAAAGGAACTTCAAAAAAAGCCAATGCAGACCTAACGAAATCAAACCGACAATTTTTAAAAACAAAATGGATGGAGATAATCACATAATCGTAATTGACCCAAAGTCCACTGCTTTTTTGAGCAATATACCTCAGGGCACAAAAACAATGCCCTGAATTTCAACAGAAATTGGAGACAACTCCATTCAATTCAAAAACCTCGTTGAGGACAACGTCTGACTAAAATTGGAAAAAAGGGTACAATAATTTGCATCAGAAATTTATTTTTCATTTTTTTTATTATTATAAATATAAAAATAAATAAAGGAGTTTCACAAAATTGAAAATTCCTGCAACTAGGAACCTCAGGTAGCATCACAAACCCAGAGGAAGAAGAAGAACCAAAAGCTTACCGTAGATCCTAAGCTTCAGATCTCAGGCCAACTTTTGCACTCTCTCTCTCTCTCTCTCTTTGTCCGTCTACTTTCTTCTTCGTCCGTCGCCAGCGTCCTCGCTTTCCGCTGTTGCTCGTTTCGACCAAAATAAATTACTCCTAGATTATTGAACTTTTCGTTATTGCAACTCACGTGTTAGGCAAGCACCTGATCGCATGGGCCTATTTCAATTTGGAGTGTAGGCCCAATAAATAACCCAAAGCTTGATGACGTGGCATCTCTTTACGTGGTTAGATCATTAGCACGGCTGAGATGTAGCGAAATGGTGGGTAAATGTACAATACGTAAATGTAGAGTGGTAGTGTATAAAAGCCAGTTTGCGAGTTCGCGCGCCCGAAACCTTGTGCGGCTGCAACAGTCTCTCTGTGTCTCCTTCAATCTCGCCATCATGCCCCGTTCCCTGGCGCTCACAGCTGTTTCTATTCCCCTTCTGCATGACCCGGTAAGCATCCTCCCATTATTGCCTTTTTTATTTATTATTTATTTATTATTCTTTTCCATTTCATTTCAGTTCTTTTCTTACTCTTGTAGTAGTCTTATCTTTCCTGGTGGTGTTTAGGGCTGCAACTCGTACTCGAGCAACTCATGGGTTTCATTGACAAAGCTCAGCCACATTTCGCTGAATCAGAAGAACCAATTTCAGCTATTCTCCTCATTCAATGGCAACGACAGTGTCAATGTGGGTTCTTTACTTTATTGTTCAACATTGTGTAGTGTCTTGCATCATTTTAATTTTGAATCAAATTGGACCCTGCCCATATTGCATTTGGATGAAAAAACTAAATTTTGGGATTACCCAATAGAGGTCTATTGCATTTGGATGTATAAAGTATGGAATTATGGAGGAAGAAAGATGAAATTAGAGCAGAGGAGGATTTAGAATTCCACACAAATTTAATGCATTTCGGAGATAGTTCAATTGCTTAAGGTGACTTTAATTGAATGTTTAGGGGAAAATATACATTATAGAGACAACAATGACTTACAATGCTCCCATAAATGTTATTGAGGATCATCAACTGAGTAGCTAATGTAAGGTGTACTGATGATGCTGACAAGAGTTACAAAATTAAACATTTCTCTTTCTATTCACGTTGTTACCTATGTAAATCATGAACTGCTTTATAAGAATTAATGTGTTACTGGCATTATAAGCTAAAAGATTGGATACGTTATACATCAGATGCGATTCTTTTACTTTGTTTATTTAATTTGGGTAAATAATGTTGTCAAACTACCATTACTAGGTGAAGTGTGCTTTCTACTTGCTTATACTTCAGTGAAAGACACACATCGTTTTATAATATAAGAGAAATTGAAGTATGTGTCACTGTTTGCAGTTTTCCTCTGTCCAACTCACCTGGAAAACCCAGAAAAATGTCACCTTTTTATGTCTAAGTTAGTCCCTTGGGTTTACTGTTGATTAAATATATTGGGCGTACAGTGATGTTATGAGCCTAAATAACTATAAAGTATGTATTTCATACAGTTTTAGTATTAGTTTGGGGATCAATGAAAATACATAATACATGCGAGTGTGTGTAGGGGCTTGAACATGGTGGATGGTGGCGTTGCTGTTATGTTGTAAATATTTTCCTCTTTAGTTTAGGTTGAAGTAAAATATTCTGATAGAAAGGTGCCTCTGTGTTCTCTTTCGTGTGTGGACAGGGTTATGGGTTGTCGGATGCTGAAAGCTTCTCCACTAAATCTCAAGGTATATAATATTCTTAACCATATTGATGATTATAGGATATCTTGAAGATATATTATCTTGCTGATTTAGCCGGAAATTATGGTGTTTCTTTATTTAATGAGATTAATGTTGGTTGGGTGTCGCCAAAAGACTGTTTTTCTTTGCTTGGAGAGAAGGCTAAAGTAATATGGGGCTAAAGTGATATGGGGCTGTATGATGGTGGCTATCATTTCGCTATTTGGTCGGAAAGAAACCAACGGATCTTTGAATATGTTAGGGGATGGAAGTGGAGGAGGTGTGGGAGAAGGTTAAGTATTGGGCAGCGCTTTGGGCATCTGTTTCTTGTGATTTTAGGAACACTTCTGTTCCTGACATTGTTCTAGACTGGAAAGCTTGTAGTGTCTTGAATATGTTTTGGTTTGTTAAACTAGATGTAGTGTCTTGAATATGTTTTGGTTTGTTCTCTCATATATTCATGGTGGATTGCTTATCTACGTTGCTGTGCTTCTTTTGTGAAATAAAATTTCATCTTTTCATTTCATAAAAATAAAAATATGTAAATTGTGATGCTTTTCCTATCCTCTCCTTGTATCCATTTGTAGGAACTAATGATTTCCCAAATTTCGATTTATTTTAGGGGCAATTGGAAATAGTGATAGTGGTCAAGGAGTACCTGTCACATCCAACGAGTACTTTCTACTTGCCTTACAATGTTTTTGGTCAATACTAAAGGCTACTGATTTTTGTTAGTTATGTAATGAGGGTGAGTTAGTATTTGAACTCATATTTATCTTACTCTGTTTTCTAAATACATACCTGACCTATTAGCAAATTAGTCACAGCTGAGGGCTATCCAAAAGGTAACATTTATAAAGTAGGAATTAGTCACCTGGTTAGTCTGTCACTTAGATGATTAAATTTAAGATCTGTAGCTGAGTGAATTTTTAGGAAGTCTTACTATGGAGTGGTTTTTGTCTGCTCAATATCTCTATGATGGTGAAGGTAATCTTATAAGCAAATTAGGTATACTAAAGCTAGATCCTTCAATTGAGGAGGTAACTTTTTTTAAGACAGTCACAATGACGTGTGAGTATATTGATACATATTTCATGATTTTCATCCATACGGATAGGGCTTTCAAGAACCCAGGTTCGAGCTTTTGAAATAGTGCCCACATTGTGTTGTGCATACCTGTCGATTGACGCAAACAATAAATAAATAAATATAAGTAAAAGGAAACCTTTTCTGAGATAGGTATTATCAAGATTTGTAGCTTGTAAAAATTTATTTTGATATGAGGAATTCTAGTCGTTGCTTTGTCGTTCTAGTCATTTAATTATAATGTCAAAATTTCTCCTGATTGGTGTGAGATAACACAATTTAGTGCACTGAATAGGCACCTTTCCAGTTTCTACTAGATGGTGAAGGGGATGATATTAGATGATGTGCAAGTATTACAGTACCATCTAGAGTTATACAATATTTAATGGGCATTCACAATAGATTTAGTGTCTACAAGCATTATTTTTTAAGCAATATGTTTCAGATGTATCCCATGTAATGAGTTGATGTGGCCACTTTGTAGACTTTTCTCATGGCATGTATGAAGTTTTGTTAAAGATTCAAGTTAATATTAAGTTATTAACACTCCATAGGGACCTCAACAGTACCTAAAATTAGCAACCCACTAGATAGAAAATTTATATCAGTTTTACTTTATTTTTCTCTTTTTAAACTCTACCTTTAATTGCTTCTAGATGTTTGAATGTCAAAATGGACCATTTGGTTGTTATGTGGTTTTTTTTCTTTTATTTATTTATTTATTTGTATTATATTCCTTTTTATTTTTTAAACCAAATTTCTGTTCATTGATAAGTTCAAATTGTACCTTACATTTGGTTAGCCTTGCCATCTTCTTTCACTTTTCAACCTTCATTGAGCCTTTATGATGCTCTTTTTCTTGTTTGTTTAACTTGCCAGGATTTTAAAGAAGTTAAGGAGATACGGATATCTGGATTATTGTCATATGGACTATTGAATACTGCTTACTATCTTACGACATTTCTGTTGGTATGGTGAGTGAAGTATCTCCAAATTAGCTGTATTGGTAATTGTTAGGATTTTGGCTCGTCAAATATGTCCTAGTTGGTTTAGGATTGCTTTAGGAAAATTAGAGGTATTCTTGTCCTAGAGGGATTAGGAAAGAATTTCAGTTTTCCTTATTCAATTCAGGTTTGGATTTCTAGAAGCCTATTTGGTTTTGGATAAGTGTAATTTCCTAATCCACTTAGGAATAGGAATTCAATCAGCCTTGGGACATGTAAGCCAACTCTATATCTATAAATAGGGTGTGGCAAGGCTTATTTTAATAGAGGGAAAAATAGCCAGAGACAGCCAAGAGTTTGAGATTAGTTCTAGGGTTTGCAAAAGTTCTGTAATCTCTATTATTAATCAAAGGAGCGGTGATTTCTCTACCTAGAGAAATCACAACTGGACGTAGGCAAAAGTTCTGCCGAACCAGGATAATTCTTGTGTGTCTAAGTTTCCTAATATTTGCTAGTTTAGTCTATTGTCGTTGGTTACATCAAAGAACAAGATCCAGCAGCAAGTTATTTAACAATTGGTATCAGAGCGCCTGGTTCAAGGGTTCTACGATGTCTAAAGGGAAGATGAATGCGGATCTAGGACCCGTGTTAAAACCTTTTGACGGCAAGGATGACTTCACGGATTGGCAAAGGATGATGAAGAACGTCCTCGATACAGCAAGATTTGGATGATGCACTCAACGGTGAGAAGCCGACAAGCATGACAGACGCAGCATGGACAAAGGTTCTCAAGAAGGCCAAGAGTTCCATCGAGATCCATCTCACAAGATCAGTTTCGGTCACACATCACCGAAAAGATGACTGCCCATGAAGCATGGACAAAGTTGGAGAATGTTTATATGGGCAAAACCGTGTCCAATAAACTTTTTCTAAAGGATGAACTATTCGGACTTCGAAGCTGGAAGAAGGAGGTGATATTGAAGATCACGTATGCAGGTTCCAAAATTGCATAACTAATCTTCAAAAGGTCGAAGAAACTTACAAAGATGATGATATGGCTATCATCTTGCTGAGATCTCTACCTTCGTCTTTCAAGCACTTTCGAACAACTCTAATGTTTGGAAAAGAGTCCCTCAAGCTTGAAGACGTAATTCAAGCTCTTCAGTCATATGCTAAACTAGATGATATAACTGAAAGCTCTCAAGGCCTTTATGCCAAAGGCACGGAGAGGGGGCGGGAAAAGACAAAGGAAGAGAAAACAAGCAACAGAGGTAGGTCAAAATCCAAGAAGAAAAAGGAAAAGAAGGAAGGTTGCTTCGTATGTGGTTCAGCCGATCATTGGAAGAGGAACTGCAAGATTTGGAAAGAGAAGAAAGCCAAGATGGAAGGAAGCTCAGGTTCAGCTAGTGCAGTCACCGAACATGAGAGTGACGGGGAGCTTCTTTCAGGAACATCAGGCTCCAAGGCTTTCACAAATTGGATTTTGGATACCGGATGCACTTTTCATATGTGTGCAGGAAGAGAATGGTTCGATACTTACAAAGAAGTAAGCAGTGAGGAAGTTTTAATGGGGGATGATTCTGCATGTCCTGGAAAAGGAATCGGCACTGTTCGAAATCAGAATGTTTGATGGGATGATACGAGCTTTGGGGAACGTTAGGTATGTCCCTAGACTAAGAAAGAATTTGATTTCCTTGGGTACTTTAGATGAGGCCGGCTATGGGTATGAGTCTAAAAAGGGAAGACTCAGGGGTAGCCAAAGGATCACTGGTGGTAATGCGGGGTGACCTACAACCCAATAAACTATATAAGTTAATTGGGACCACTATAGTCGGGGGAGCAGTTTTTCTGAAATCAAGGTATAGAAGACAAGACTGAACTCTGGCATCATAGGCTCGGGCACATAAGCCAGAAAAGGGTTGCAAGAACTACACAAGCAAGGCCTGTTGGAAGGCGTGTCATCTTGCAAACTAGACTTCTGTGAATATTGTGTTCTTGGAAAGCAAAAGAAGGTATCATTCGCGAGTAGCAGTGCAGAAACCGAAGCAAGGAGCAACTCAGCTATATTCACTCAGATGTTTGGGGCCCTGCACCAACCAAATCAAATGGTGGAGCTAGGTATTTTGTTACTTTCATGGATGATTTTTCTAGGAAGGTTTGGGTTTATTTCATGAAGCAGAAATTCTGAGGTTTTTGCGAAGTTCAAGGAATGGAAAACAGAAACCGAGAATCAAACTGGAAGAAAGATCAAGTACCTGAGAAGTGACAATGGAGGTGAATATACAAGTAATGAGTTTACCGATTACTGCAAGCAGGAAGGCATTGTAAGGCACTTCACAGGAAAGAAGAATCCCCAACAAAATGGAGCTCCTGAGAGGATGAACCGAACTCTCATGGAGAGAGAGAGGAGCATGCGATTTCATGCAGGATTGCCTGAGAGTTTTTGGGCGAGAGGCTGTTAATCATGCAAGTTATTTGATTAACAGATCACCATCTACAGTTCTCGATTTTAAGAGTGCAGAAGAGGTATGGGGGCAGAAGCCGGTGGACTATTCCAAGCTCAGGGTGTTCGGCTGTAGTGCTTACGCACATATTCCAAGTGATGAAAGATCCAAGCTCAAACCAAAGTCTACGCATTGCATATTCTTAGGTTTTGAGAAAGGAGTGAAGGGTTTCAAGCTTTGGTATATCAACAACAGGAAAAAGGTTGTCAGGAGACGTTGTCTTTGATGAGACAACCATGCCTCTGAATAAAATCAAGAACAGGAGGGAGAAGAAAGACGATGCTGAAATTGAAGCAACAAAGATTCCGTTAATCAGTTAGATGAAGAAGCTCAGGTGGAGCAAATTGAGCAAGATGTCGAATCTGATGGTTTTGAGGAAGAAGAAGAGCATCAGCATCGTTCACCAGCGTTAGGAATCAGGTGGAACAAGAAATAGGGCAGTTTGAAGGCACTCTAATCCGCAGGACATCCCAAAGGGTTCGAACTCCAACCAGCAATCCACCTGCATTCCAGAGATGCATAGCACTGGACAAACCTAATCGGAACAAGAAGAAACCTCGAGGTTTGGGTTTGACCAAGACGAAGTTAATTATGCTCTTAACATTAGTCAAGGAGATCCAACTACTTATCGAGAAGCTATAGCAAGTGATGAGCGAGATAGTTGGATAAGTGCTATGACAGAAGAAATGGAGTCTCTTTATAAGAACTCTGTTTGGGAGTTGGTTCCTAAGCCCAAAGACAGAAAGCTAGTTGGATGCAAGTGGGTATTTAGGAAAAAGGAAGGACTACATGAACAAGATGCCGTGAGATTCAAAGCAAGGCTCGTGGCTAAAGGGTACTCACAAAAGGAAGGGGTGGATTATGATGAGATTTTTTCACCCGTAGTCAAGCATACTTCTATCAGATTGCTTTTAGCAATGGCAACTCAGCATGACATGGAGATTGAGCAGATGGATGTGAAGACGGCGTTTCTTCATGGGGACCTAGAGGAGACAATTTTCATGGCTCAACCAGAAGGATTTGTTGAATATGGGAAAGAGAACCTAGTATGTCAGCTAAGGAAGTCCCTGATGGCCTGAAACAGTCTCCAAGACGGTGGTACAAGAGGTTCGATTACTTCATGCTGAAAATCAATTTTAGAAGATGTTTATATGACTGTTGTGTGTACTATCATGTGTTCCAAAATGGGATGATCATATTGCTATTGCTATATGTGGATGACATGCTAATCGCTTGTCAAGACAAGTCTAGAATTCAAGACTTGAAGAAGATGTTGAGCGAGGAGTTCGACATGAAGGATCTAGGTGCAGCACAGAAGATCCTTGGCATGGAAATTCAGAGAGATAGGACTGCTGGAAGGATCTGGATATCACAAGCCAAGTATATTCAGAAGGTTCTTGAGAAGTTCAACATGCAAGAAGCAAAGGTAGTTTCAACTCCTTTGGCAGCTCACTTCAAGTTAAGTGGGCAACAGTTCCTAAGTCCGAGGAAGAGCAGCAAGTAATGGAGAAGGTGCCTTATGCTAATGCCGTGGGCTGCCTTATGTATGCAATGGTATGTACACGTCCCGACATAGCTCAAGCAATCAATGTCGTTTCCAGATACATGGCAAATCCAGGAAAGCAACATTGGGATACAGTCAAGTGGATTTTGCGTTATTTGAAGGGTTCTTGGCGACGAAGGATTATGTTTGAGAAGCAAAAAGAAAATGCGGGGGTGTTGGGATATGTAGATGCCGATTATGCAGGGGACTTGGACAAGAGAAGGTCAACTTCTGGTTATGTGTTTACATGCGCAGGAGGACCAATCAGTTGGAGGGCACTCCTGCAACCAATTACAACTTTGTCGACCACAGAGGGAGAGTATATTGCATTGGCCGAAGCTGGAAAGGAAGCAATTTGGCTTAATGGCTTGGTAAGTCAAATGGGAATCACCCAAGATTGTGTGAAGCTGAAGTGTGATAGTCAAAGTGCCATTTACTTGGCAAAGAATCAAGTATTTTCTGGAAGATCAAAGCACATTGAAGCAAGATATCATAGAATCAGAAATTGGGTGGAGTCTAAGGAAATTTGGATTGAAAAGGTTCATACGGATGACAATGCAGCAGATTTCCTTACAAAGATAGTGCCGGTCAAGAAGTTCAAGCATTGCTTGAACTTGATCAATCTTGTTGATTAATCAAAGTAAAGCACCTCCTCACTTGAGGTGCAATGAGGCAAGAAGAAGATTGCCAAGGTGAAAACTCTTGAAGATTTCCAGAGATGCTTCAAGGAGGTTCAAAGATACTCTAGGGTGCAACGATCAAGACTTGGTTTGACTCACCAAGGTGGAGATTGTTAGGATTTTGGCTCGTCAAATATGTCCTAGTTGGTTTAGGATTGCTTTAGGAAAATTAGAGGTATTCTTGTCCTAGAGGGATTAGGAAAGAATTTCAGTTTTCCTTATTCAATTCAGGTTTGGATTTCTAGAAGCCTATTTGGTTTTGGATAAGTGTAATTTCCTAATCCACTTAGGAATAGGAATTCAATCAGCCTTGGGACATGTAAGCCAACTCTATATCTATAAATAGGGTGTGGCAAGGCTTATTTTAATAGAGGGAAAAATAGCCAGAGACAGCCAAGAGTTTGAGATTAGTTCTAGGGTTTGCAAAAGTTCTGTAATCTCTATTATTAATCAAAGGAGCGGTGATTTCTCTACCTAGAGAAATCACAACTGGACGTAGGCAAAAGTTCTGCCGAACCAGTATAATTCTTGTGTGTCTAAGTTTCCTAATATTTGCTAGTTTAGTCTATTGTCGTTGGTTACATCAAAGAACAAGATCCAGCAGCAAGTTATTTAACAGTAATATCTTCTGGCTTGTATTAAACATCATAGTATTACAAGTTACAACCAATATCTCTATAAAGGACCACTCCATTTCGCAGTTTTCCTGAACTCTATAGGCCTTACTTGAGCATCTGTTTCTATGACTTGGTTTTCTATTCATTGATTCTGAAAAGCTTCTTGACATTGGCCCTTTTAAATTCTAATGCGATTCTATCGCAGTACTTATTGATTCATAAGGGATTATATATATATATATATATATATATATATATAGTCTTGGTTTGTATGTTGTGCATATGGATTTCATGGTCTAGAAGTATTAACTCTTAGGGATTTTATAGCCTTGCTTTCTAAGTGTCATCATGCTTCTTTGTGGCAGTCAAAGTATTTTCATTTGACATCCACATTTGAAGAAAATAAATTGGGTGTTCAGTGCTACTACTGGATACTACAATGTACTAATAAGGCTCCATAAATTGTATTATTATTATTTATTATTATATTGCCTATGCAGTTGCTCATGTAAATTTAGTGGAATAATTGCAACTCTGAACTGTTTTCTTTTCCTTTTAGGTTCTATGTTGCTCCAGCACCTGGGAGGATGGGTTACGTCCCAGCTGTTCAGAGGTACTTGTTCATATATGAATATCGCTGAATTTTTTTCTTTCCAGGTTATGCAATTTCTTCAAGTCTAGCATTGAAATTAACACTTGGTGATTTGCAGATTTCTCAAAGTAATGGCCATGGTGTGGGCCGGAAGCCAGGTCACCAAGCTTGTACGAGCTGGAGGGTGAGTTGCTAGATCCAATAATTCATTTTTTTAATTTGTTAGTTTTATGAAAATATAGTCATAGTTTTCATGATTTTTGAGTAGCCAAGACTTCTGCTGCTTTGGATTTTCCTGGTTTTTCAAGTATAATTAGCCCCGGTTCTTTATCTAACCCCTGAAAAATGCTTAATAATTAGTTGTGGCTCGATGTGTTGAGTTAATTTAAGGATCCAGTTGTTAACACCTATGTTTGGATTGTTAATGTGCGTGATTAAAGTAATAGCTCACATTAAAGGTTCATTTCTCAAGCATAGGCTGTTACTTGAAAAGAACCTAAAAGTAATTTTAATATGTGTCACCCACAGCAACCGGTGCCAAAAAGGTTGGTAACTTCTTTTGTCAGCGTTGGCTGTGAAGTGCAATTTCGATTTCGTGAGATAAATATATAAAGTCTAATTATTTTTTTTCGTTTGCTGATTTTTATTGCTGCCAAGTATGTATGAATGTTTAGAATGTGATCTTGTGTTTCTTATATGAGTTAACAAGGACCATTTGATGCAGGGCCCTTGCTCTTGCCCCTTTTGTAGATAGGGGACTGTCATGGTTCACTGTCAAGTTCCATTTTGAGTCTCAGGGCAAGGTGACAATGAATTTTCAAAATTCTATTATATGTTCTGATTACAAGCATCAATCTCATTTCATTCCAATTTCCAGGCTTTCACCACGATTGTTGGAATTTGCTTCGGACTAGCCCTCGTTTTATTTTTTGTTGTGACGTTGCTTTGGGCCTAAAGCCATTTCTGGTTTCTGTTCTCACTCCATGGCAGGAAGTCATCATCTATGAATATGATATTGGCTTCTTTAGATTTCCTTTCGTGTTTCTCCATCTATGTTCAGTTTTGCTTTTTTTCTTTTTCTGTTTCTTGTTTCTCCTAGCAAATGTAGATTTGTTTGCTGTATATGCACTTACCATGAGTGTCAAATTTTTGTCAATCTACTATTATTTTTTTTTGTTACATATATTGTATCGGTACTTTGTATGTTAAGGCAACCTATGCAGATATGCGTAATTACCAAGTAATATGTTACCAAGATTGCTAATTTTAAATTGCATGACTATTTTCCAACGGGTGTAGCCCGGTAGAAATAGGCCTTGACTTGTAGTTGCAGACTAGAGGTCTAAGGTTGGAACTACAACATTATAGTTGTGTGAAAAATTCCCTCCTATCGCTTGTATAAAATAAAATAAAAATTTGCATGACTATGCATACAATATTTACGGATCTTTACGTACATATATATATAAATAAAAATAAATAATGTGTAAGATGGCACCTTGACTAGAAAGTTGAGCTTAGGGATGTTGTCAAACAAGACATACAAGAATATAAACACATCTGAATGTATCATTGCTTGCTGGAAATTCCTCCTCACCGTTTGGTTATCACTAGTTATAATAATACTCTCTTACCACCCACGATTATCATTTGCAACCTATCAATTTTTATTAGAAAATTAAGTATTTCAGCTAAATTTTCCCCTTGTTAATAATTCTCGCATTCCATCCCAAAGGTGTTAAATGGGTCATGTTGGGCCGGCCGACCCTGTTTAGAGTCGGCCCATTAATAAACGGATGTGACAGACCCATTTATTTATAAAAATCATCAATCTTGATCCGGATTACGACCCAAGCCCATATGGGATTGGGTTGTGCTTGTGGCGGGCCAATATGGGCCCAAGCTAAATTTGACTTATTTATTGTATTTTTTTAAATAATTTGTTTTTTTACAACTTCATTTAAATATTTTTTTACAATTATGTATATACTAACCAGAGTTGTTAAAAAAGGGGCCAATAGTTTTAATTTTTTTTTAAATCGTTGTTGAAAAAGAGGTCAATAACTGTATTTAATGTACATTTTCTATTTTAAATGACTAGATTATTGTTTGGATTTAAAAAAATTGAAACTTGAAAAATAAAATTATTATTTTATATATAAAGCAAAAATTCAATTTTAATATATATATTGTTAGAGAAAGAAATAGACTTGAATTTCACATATAAATATAATAATATTATCCATTATTTTTGTCTAAAATAAATATAATTTAATAAATGGGCTTTAAATGAGCCAGTCCAGCCTATTCGGCTTAATTACCTCATTCTAGCCCGCTTAAAGATATGGGTCATGTTGTGTTGAGCCTTACTTAAGCAAGCCGTGCTCATGGCGGCCCAATTCCGTTTGACACCTCTATTCCATCTAATATGTCTTTAAAAAATATCATGTGCAAAGCATGTGAGGCAATTTAAGGAGAAATTGATCATTTTGCACCTTGAAAAAAAAAATTGAAGTAAAAGCACAAAATAGTAATAATTAAAAAACCCAACCCAAATCCATACTCACCAACCCCCACCATTATCTTCCCTCAAAAACGCATCACACAAACCACCACCAACACCACCTACTCCACTGTTGAGTTTTAATTTTTCTTTTTCTTTTTTTTGAGTTAGTTCTTGACATTTTATAACTTTTTACTTCCTTTTTGTGTTTTCTTAGATTTTACCTTGGTTAGAATGAAAATGAGCTAAAAGTGCATTATATGTTATAAATTCTGTTTTTGTTCATTTTCGTAGGTCAACTTCTTGGCCTTGGATCAGCATGCTCCGGTGCTCGGATGGGGTCATGATCTTCATGAGACTTGTTCCAATAGATGTTAACTACAACATATCCAAATTTGAGCTTCATTGGACAAGTATTGCCCATCCAACCAATCCAGCATGTTACCATAGCTCTGGAAATCCGAATTTGGCCAGCTTTTACCTCATTTGTGTCATCTTGATTTTCTTGTTACCATAACTCTTGGTAACAAGAAATTACCTTTGTAAATAAGATATTTTCTGAAGCAATTGGCATCTTTGTGAAGATAAGGCTTCATCATTTGCAAGGGGACAAGAAGACAATGGGTGAAGACTTTGACAATAGAATACTAAAAGTAAAAGCTGGAAAGGAGGAGAGAGGAGTGCAAAGAGCATCAGCCGTTGCAATCAGATTCATTATTGAATTTTGCAGAGATTTTGGAGAGCTTGGAGCTAGGAGAAAGCCAAGGTGCAGCCAAGCAAAGTGGAGAAGAAGACTTCCACCATTGATGACCTTGAAGCTTTCATCATTTTCTGAAAATCTGTAAACTCTTTCTAATTCCATTTTGAGTTTGTATTTGAAATAAGTATGAGCAACTAAACTCCATAGCTAGGGCTTAGGTTGAAGCCCTAAACATGATTACCTTATTGTTTTGATACTTGAGTGTATGAATTTCTGGATATTGTTGATGAATTCCAATTCACCAAATTAATCTATCCTTGATGTGTGTTCTTCTTTGATTGATCATCTTTGAAAGCATGCTTCTTGAGATTGTTGGGATTATGTGTATCTTCATGTTATCCTAAGCAATAAATGGATGAAGTAAGAATCATCCATGTGAATTGGTTTCTTGAATACCTAATGTAAACACCATGCTATTAGGATTCTTGTGATGTTCATATTCTCTTTGAACTTAATGGGTTTTCCTTGTAATTGAATCGAAGTACGAACTATACCTAGGTTCGGTTATGGGGAAGGCACAAGTATTGTAGCACGAACCATGCACTTTACGTATATTAGAGAGAATCAATGTGTCTTGAGCCACGACCCATGGTCTTGATTGCGAACATCTTCATCAACACGTTTAGAGTTCATCACTTGAGTATTCACGAACTTGGGTAGAATTGTTTATGGTGGATTCCGAAACCCTAGTGTTTGTTACATTTTAATTTCACATCTTGATAATTCATCTCTGCCATTCTCATTTAAATTCGAAGTCCATTCACTTTCATGCAATAGAAATAGGTCACTTGAAACAAATCAACCCCCCTCCCCCAAAATATGTGTGTGAGTTGAGTGTTCGACACGTTATGTGTCTTTGTTGCTGAATTTTATTTGTTTCCGTAATTGTTTTGGATGTTTGGTTCGCAATGTGTTATTGCATTTTCTGTGCTGAATCCAACCGTATAAAGAACGTGAATTTTGGACGTACGGTTGGAAAGTTATAGGTCAAAAACTAAACAGAGGTCCGAAATGAAAAAGAGAGAAAAACGATTCTGTGAAGAAACGACCGGTCGCTAGTGTCTCACGACCGGTCGCTCAACACACAATTCTCAAATTTCAATTCTGTGCAAAAATGACCGGTCGCTTTTAACCAACGACCGGTCGCTAGTCACTGTTCACGACCGGTCGCTGGTTACTGTTCACAGCACTTTTTTTTTTGCTTCTTTTGCATTTCTTTACTCATTTTTTGTAGTTTCAAATTTGTTTTGTGCATTTGTGTTGTGTTAAATTAGTGTTCTTTACGTACTCAAACTAGAACTTATAGGAAGCCGACAAGTTCTTCGTGAGATCGACCCCGTACTTACATAATCTATACTTCATTAGATTCGTGCACTTGCGGGTATTTTTAATTGATTGTTTGCACATTAATTTGTGTCCTCTTAGGAATGCAACAATTTTTGGTGCCGTTGCCGGGAACTGGCACAGTTGCTTATATGTTTTGTTTGAGTATATTTGGAGTACTTAATTTTATTTTCATTTTTTCTTTGTTTGTCGTTTCATTTTATTTGAGTTTGTTTTTGTTTCTTCTTATTGCAGGAACACTTTGCTTATGTCCCTTTTGAATTTGGATATTTCATTAGATTGCACAATAGAAGATATCCAAGCTCAAGCTTTGAGAGAAAGGAACATCCGACTAGCTGTGTCTACTCCATTGCCTCTTATATTCTCACCGTTTTCATCATCACCAAGCTCACCAATAGTCGAGTCACCTCCACCTTCACCAATGACAGTCTCAGTTGTTCATGCGGAACTTACTATGCAAGCATACTCTTCACCACCAACAACTGGACAACCATCTTGCATAGTATATCCCGCAACCACTTTGGAAAACTTTGAGTTGAGATCGGGCATGATACACATATTGCCTAAGTTCTTGGGAAATCCCGGAAAAAATCCTAATGCACATATCCTAGACTTCGAGGAAGTGTGTTCCACAATAAAGATCGAAGGCATGAGTAGTGATGAGATAAGAATGAGACTTTTCTCATTTAGCTTGAAGGATACAGCAAAGGAATGGCTTCACTATCTACCTCCAAATTCCATCACAACATGGACGGATCGGTCGCGATTTTGGTATTTCGAAAAAAATCAATTGTGTAAAAACGACCGGTCGCTTTGCACTTGCGACCGGTCGCTCGTTGCGCATTTCCTTTAATTTCGTTTCTGTGTAAAAATCGACTGGTCGCTCGGCATCTAACGACCGGTCGCTGGTCGCGATTTTTAGTTAACGCCGTCTCTTTTTCTTCTTTTCTCTTCTCTCTCCTCACTTCTCCTTCCTCCCAGCAGCAAAAACCCACCCCCCCCCCCCCCCCCCCCCCCCCCCTTCGACTCCTCTCTTCTCCCTTCCCTCTAAATCACTCAAAACCCACCCTAATCTAACCTCAAATCACACTTTTCTCACTTGATTTTTCGAGTAGAATCCGTTTTTGGCATCTATTCCTTGAAATTTCAAGTGTTTTCATCAATTTTGGAGAATTTTCAGTTAGGGTTACTATTCACTCAAGGTAAATTTCATTTTTTTGTCTTTGAGTTTCCTTTGATTTTCTTACTCTAATTACTTTTCTTATTGTTTATTATTGTTTCTAACTTGTTTTTCTTTGTTTTTGTTTTTGATTGTGGCATGTGGTTGTGTGGTGTGATTTTGCTCAATTGGGTATGTTTTCTCAATCTAAATCTTTTTTCTTGATCATTGTTGTTGTTATTTGTGTTTATTATTGCCTCATTACAATTGTGGTTGAATGTTGGAATTGTGGTTTACATTTTGGAATTTTGGCATAATTGTGCATTGTGATTAATTTTGTGGCATTGTTAAATTTGTGCATAATTGTGGTTGAAATTCTGGCTTTGTGAATGTGGTTAATTTTTTGGCATATTGGTGGCATGTTGCATGTTTGGGAATTGTGGCATGACTTTTGTTGTTGTCTTGCTTTGTGCATATTGGTTTATTTTCTTTAGATGTCTAGAGCTAGAACGGGTAAGAAAAAGGGTGCATCTTCTTCAGGAAGTGCACCTTAGCCGAAGAGGCCATGCTCACTGCCACTGTGGTTACCTGAGCGTAACCTAGATCTTAGTCCCTCCATCCAAACCGCTGGACTTCTTCAAGTCCAGTACCTTCTTAGGGACCGAAACCTCTTACCTTTAGCTCGCATCTATAAAAAATACAATGAGTCTTTTGTGCGAGAGTTTTATACCTGCTTTCCCTATGGAGGAGTTTAAAGCTAATGAAAATGTGCCCATCAAGGTTCGGGGCAAAAATTTTGAGTTATCCCCCTCCATTATCTCTGAGGTTCTTCACATACATAGGTAGGATACTTATGAGTGGAGACAATATCTGCATAGAGATTTTGAGATGCAAAGCGCAGCTGAAACACTTTTTTATGCTGACCCTGCTGCCTTTGCATCTCAAGCTAAAAAGACTGTCCTCATTCAGGGGTAAGTTGACACCCTACTTTGCCATCCTGTGGAGCTTTGTGCGCCACAACATCTATCCATCACGCCAACGGTCGGAAATTCCTTCAGGAGGAGTCAAGATCCTGAAAGTGTTGCATTAGGGAACTTTTTCCCTGCCTATTTGTGAAATTATTTTTGAACGCTTGAAGGCTTGTGCACGTAAGAAGAGCATCATATATTATCCTTGCCTTGTTAGCATGTTATGTGAACGCTCAGGTGTTCGGGCTCGCTCTCCTGATATATTTGTTGAGCCCATGGGTCTCATTTCGGACACTTCTGTGTCCAGGAGTATCTCTCAGAGGCGCAATGCACCTGCCCCTGCACCTGCACCTGCTCCGTTCCCATATGCCACCACCACATCCATTCCCACCTGCTCCCTATGCCGATACCTCTGCTTGGGACCCCAGTCAGCAAGCCATTTGGGACATGCAAATGTTGCAATACCATCAGATGCAACTCCAGGACCAGCAGATGCAGCATATGAGCACCTCTATTGACGCCATTTGGACGCACCTCCAGGATGCCAGGTCAACCTGGGACCTCTGCACATGTTGATGATGATGATGGTGATGATGATGGTGATGATGATGATGATACTGATGATGATCAGGAGTACTTTGAGTATTGTACCCTTTTGAATTTTTCGTTTATTTTGTTTTTGGGTTTGATTTTAAGATGGTTATTAGTTTGTTTATTTCAACTTTTACTGTTAGTTCAACTTTCGTTTGTTTACTATTTCTTTTATTTTGTGATTATCCATCCCAATTTTTCTTTATGGCATTGTTTAATCTTAAATCTCCATCAGTTATAAACAGTGTTTCATATAAGTTTGGGAAGTGTTTTCAATTCATTAATGCACAAACAGGAATTTGGTTCAAATGCTTATTCATTTCATAACATGTGATTACATACACAAATGTGAAAATGCGTACATATAATTCCTAATCACATGTTCATTGTTGCATTCTGAGCCACCTGAGGCTTCTGCTAATTGCCTCTATCCGCTCGCACTTGTGGAATCTGCAGCAGCTCTACATGGCCCTCAACTTTCCTCTCCAGTGTTTCCACTTGCTGATTGGCGCAGTGGAGCCGCTTCTGGAGGTCCGCCACCTAAGCTTTCAGGGCCGCCACCTCCTCAGCCGGTGCTCTGCACTCTCGTGTTTTCGCCGTTAAGCGCATGCCCAAATTTGTGGCTGAGACCGCGTTGAGCACGGTTAAATTGTGGGACTCGTTGTTGCGTAGATACATCTGCACCAAAATGGATTCAACTGCATCCTCAACTTGTGATACTCGCAAGTGCACGAACCGTTGGTAGTTTAGCGTATGTAAGTGCGAGGTCGATTCCACAGGGATTGGTAATTGAATGATCCAATTCAATTTTCCTACACAAAACAAAAATGAAAACAAAAGAAACAAAACAAGAAGAAAGAATGTACATTACAAGAAAAATAAATTACAACTAAGAAAACATTAAGTAGAGAATTTGAGGAAGGAAGGAAAGTGTTTGAGAGCTTGAGAATTTGGAGCAAGGTGTTTGGGAAGCTTGAGGATTTTGTGAACTTGGAGAATTTGAGAACTTAGGGAAATGAGAGAAAGGTGTTTGTGAAGTGTTTGAGACATGGAGACGTTTGGAAGAGAAGAGAGATGTGTTTGAGAAAGAGAAGGGAGGAGTGTTTGGGAAATGGTTGAGAATATGGAAACTTTTGGAGAAGAAAGGAAAGTGGTGTTTGAGAACTTTGTGGATTTTGGAAGAGCATGTGTTTGAGAGCTTTGAGAATGGAGAAGAAAGTGTTTGGAAAATGTTTGGAAGAGAATAGAGAAGTGCTTGAGATTTAATAAAAAGAAAATTGAGTAGAATGATCTTATTTCAACAATTGAGAACTACAAAGGGAAACTAAGAGAATTTAAGGGAGAGAAGGGAAGGGAGCTCTAGAGAAGTGCTTGAGAGCTCCCCCCCTTGGGGTGTTATTACAAGCTTAGAGAACTTCCCTATTTATAGGCCTAGGGGAAGTGAAAATCTGAATTCAATAATACTAATGCATACAACACTTGAATTATAAAATCTGAAATGGTTGATGCACTTGTATTAGAAAATCTTCAATGGTTGATGCACTTGTATTAGAAAATCTTCAATGGTTGATGCACTTCCCCAATAAATCCCACCAGCAACCCTAGCTCATCTTCATGTCAGCATGACCAAGCTTCCAACCAGAAATGATAGCTCATGCCTAGCTCACCATGACCAAGCATCCAACCAGCACATGCTGAGGTCAGCATGACCAGCAACTTCAAGGGCTTACAACTTGGGCTTCTCTTAATCAAATTAGGACTTTAAGCACTTGAAATTGAAGTTCAGAATGTCTTCTTTCCAGCCATATGTTATTTGGGCCAATCCAAGGTCGGATGAAGAAGTTAAGGCCGAAACAAATTTATAACTCATTTTCCGCGCTGATAAGATCCATCCTGAGCATGGTTCAGTGTTTGCTAGGTAACGGACTCCATATTTATCCAATTGGGCTGAATTTTGGATATGTTATAGTACACACACATTGGAACAACGTTCATGAAGAATGTGGCCTCATTCGAGCTATGTAGGTTGCTGAAACAAAGCTTTCATTATGACCTACGGAACTGGACTGGCAGGGGGCTGTAGCCATAATGAATTTGTCTTTAAGCTCTTCATCCATTCCTCCAAATTAGGCCTTAACATGCTTGAATTGCATGAATTATGTTCTCCAAAGCCATCATTGTTACCTAAAGCTCAATTAACTGAAATATAAACACAAAAGGATTAAAAGCACAAGTTTAACTCAAAAACATAACCAAATCATAAGCTAGAAGGGTAAGAATTAATATACAATTATGAACCGATCACTCGTCCACTGCCATCCTGCCAGACCTCTGCGCCACATGCAGATGATCTGCAGCTGTAAGTTTGCTGACAGTCATGCCTTCCGGCAATACTGCCTTACACGGCACCACCTCAGACATTTGAGGCCGAACCATGATGGTATGAGGAGTTTGGGAAGATAGGGTTTGGAGGAGCCCTTATCTGGGAATTTGGTGGTGCAAGCGACAGCTCAAGGTTGAGGTCATCAACGTGCATATATGAGGATGCCATTGATTTTTATGTCTGGACTTTTTGATGGTTTTTCTTGAGTTTGCAGGATAAAATGCAAGGTACTCCTCCTTTCAACCGAGAAGTGGTTTAAATAGACATATGCTCATAAGGGAGCTGACACCACTTTGCATTTCCTGAGCAATTTGCGGTTGCGTCCAGTTAAAAGGGAAGCACTTCTTCTTTCCTTTTTACTTTCTTTTCCTCCCTGTTTTTTGTGCATTGTGTTTTGATTTCTTTTTAGTTTGTCGTTTTTGTTTTATTTCAGTTGGGGAACCGTGATTTATTTCTTTTTTGTTTGTCTCATTCCCTTTATTTCATTTGGGAAGTGTGTTTTCCCTTTCGGCTGTCGTCTTTATTTTGTTTGGGAAGTGTGCTACTCTTTCTTTCACAACTTAATTTCTTTTATTAATCTATAAAAAAAACAGAGTGAAACAAAATGAAAATGACAAGTACACGGAAAGGGCAAACACAAACAGGCACACCAATAATACACTAGAATCACTTTTTCACAGTGCTCGGTGTCTCGAACATAGGACATTTGAGTTTAGCCCTATGGCTATCCTCTTCCGGGCTTCAGGTGCGGTCTCTTGGGGCTTATCACTCGAGCTCCCAAAGATTGCACTCTTAGCTTGAGCATACCCACTCTCACGATCTGTTTTCTTGCGCTTATCCGGTCGGTCTAGGTCCTCCAGCTGCTTTCTCATGTCATGGGCGTAAACACTTACCATCTTTGAGAGATTTTTGTTCTCTTCCCGCAACGCCTCCAGCTGGTGTCGATTCACCTTCACTATCATTGCCCTTTCCCTTTTTAAAGTTTTGATAATACTCTGGCACTCTTCAACCACACTTCGCTCTCCGCCAACTGACCTCTTAGCACCTCCACCTCATGGGACTTCGCAATTAGGCGATGACCCACACTTGCGACTGTTGCGGTACTTTGCACGCTTAGTGCCAGAGCATCGCTCACGACCCGGTTGTCATCCCTTTCTCCCAGCACCCGTATATCCTTGGGAGTCACTAGATTTCTAGCAACTTCAAGGGCAACATCGTTGTCCAGCAGTATTGAGTCATTCACCTCACGTGCCCCCGTGCGGAGGCAAAGTAGGGCATCCACACTGGTGCCACTGCTTGGCCTCGAGTCTAGTCAGTGGAGCTAAGTTGAGATCCAACGAGAATGGGTAGGAAGAGGCAATTTGAACTTTCTTTTCTTTTGCCTTTCTTTTCTCTTTTGTGTGTTTCTGAGTTTGTGTGTTTTTCCCCAACTCTTTCTCTTCTTCTTTTATAGAGTTAGTCTCTACGTAACCCTAGCCACTGCGCTTCTGCATTTTGTGCGGCCCTTACGGCCTATTCCCGTAGGTCAGCTCACCCGTTCCCTAACCCCTTTAATTGCACGTCTGCCCTTCCGCATTTTCAAGAAACAAATGTCGTCTCGCCTTCCTACGGAGCCAATAATTGTGGCTTGGGAATGTGAGAGGGACCTCTGCACGAGACACGTCCCTCGCTTTATTTCCCGTGACTCACATGAGCCATGACATCAGGGCCCTTTTTTTTTCTTTTTTCAGAGTTCTCGCTCTTTGTGCCTCTGACTTGATTTCTTTGTTTTATATACTTTCTTCCCTTTTGGGCTTTCTTTGGGTTGGGCCTTTATTTTGGTTTGTGCGTTTCTTTGGGTTGGATTTCTGCATGTCTGAGACTGTTGTATTTGTTTTTGTTTGGTTTCGTTTTTTATTTGTTTTGCAACTGTGTTGTAGTTTTATTACTTGTTTGTTTGTTGTTAATTATTTCATTGATTTTATCCCTTTATTTCTTGTTATAACGTTGTTGATGCCTAAATTCTTTAACATTGAGGACAATGTTTATTTCTAAGTTTGGGAAGGGATAGCAAATCTTTTTCGTTTCACTTAAATTCTTGCTTTCTTTTATTTTCTTTTTCTTTTTCAGTTTTGAGTCTTTTTGTTTTCAAGTCACTTTCCGGACATATATGATGAGATTGTGATGAATGTTTACATGACTTGATTGAAAATGCTAAAAAAATATAAATAAATAAATTGTTATTCACTAAATGGCATCGTTCTAGCATGATATGTTTGAAACCTCCTATGCACATGCCATTTGTTTCATAATTCTCTAGTTAAGGGACTTGCATGATCCAAAGAATTGTATCAAGCATGAATTAGACTTGTATAACCATAAATAATGTGAGCTTTGAGCCTTTTGCATCAATTCATGAGTGTTATTCACGTATTCTTTTTCTCTTGCCATCCGAGTTGTTGTTTGATCGCATTATTCATTGATTTGGTTGAGCACTTAAAAGACATTCACTCTTGTGCAATTTGATTACATGACATTTGAGAAATGATATTAAGGCCCTTATTGATTTTCATCATTTTCTGAAAATCTGTAAACTCTTTCTAATTTCATTTTGAGTTTGTATTTGAAATAAGTATGAGCAACTAAACTCCATAGCTAGGGCTTAGGTTGAAGCCCTAAACATGATTACCTTATTGTTTTGATACTTGAGTGTATGAATTTCTGGATATTGTTGATGAATTCCAATTCACCAAATTAATCTATCCTTGATGTGTGTTCTTCTTTGATTGATCATCTTTGAAAGCATGCTTCTTGAGATTGTTGGGGTTATGTGTATCTTCATGTTATCCTAAGCAATAAATGGATGAAGTAAGAATCATCCATGTGAATTGGTTTCTTAAATACCTAATGTAAACATCATGCTATTAGGATTCTTGTGATGTTCATATTCTCTTTGAACTTAATGGGTTTTCCTTGTAATTGAATCGAAGTACGAACCATACCTAGGTTCGATTATGGGGAAGGCACAAGTATTGTAGCACGAACCATGCACTTTACGTATATTAGAGAGAATCAATGCGTCTTGAGCCACGACCCATGGTCTTGATTGCGAACATCTTCATCAACACGTTTAGAGTTCATCACTTGAGTATTCATGAACTTGGGTAGAATTGTTTAGGGTGGATTCTGAAACCCTAGTGTTTGTTACATTTTAATTTCACATCTTGATAATTCATCTCTGCCATTCTCATTTAAATTCGAAGTCCATTCACTTTCATGCAATAGAAATAGGTCACTTGAAACAAATCAAACCCCCCTCCCCCCCAAAAAAAAAAATATGTGTGTGAGTTGAGTGTTCGACACGTTATGTGTCTTTGTTGCTGAATTTTATTTGTTTCCGTAATTGTTTTGGACTTTTGGTTCGCGTTGTGTTATTTCATTTTCTGTGCTGAATCCAACCGTATAAAGAACGTTAATTTTGGACGTACGGTTGGAAAGTTATAGGTCAAAAACTGAACAGAGGTCGGAACTGAAAAACAGAGAAAAATGATTCTATGAAGAAACGACCGGTCGCTAGTGTCTCACGACCGGTCGCTCAACACACAATTCTCAAATTTCGATTCTATGCAAAAACGACCGGTCTCTAGTGTCTCACGACCGGTCGCTCAACACACAATTCTCAATTTTCGATTCAGCGCAAAACGACCGGTCGCTTTTAACCAACGACCGATCGCTAGTCACTGTTTGTAAGAGACTAGTCAATGGTTTTATAACTGATGTAAGAGACAATCCAATATTGACACTGCTTGAGAGGATAAGGTATTATATTATGTTGTTGATGACAAGTAGAAGAGCACATTGTGAGAAGTGGAAGCATGCCGTAGATCCAAGAATTTTTAAAATTGTTGAGACACAAAAGAAGGAATCTGCTTGGTGCATTCCTAAGCTGGCTGGGGAGAGCAAGTATGAAGTCATAAATCATGGTGGAAGTCAAGTTGTGGTTGATTTGGCAAGGCACATTTGTTCTTGTAGGCAATGAGATATTAGTGGGGTCCCATGTAAGCATGCTTGTGCTGCAGTAGGCCAAAGAAATGGAGACCAGTTTCAATATGTTGATGATTGTTACAAGAAAGAAGCTTATATGAAAGCTTATAACCCAATTGTTCACCTAATGACAAGCCAGGATTTGTGGCTTAAGTCTAACCTCCCACCTCTGCTGTCACCTAAAGATCACAAACATCTTGAAAGGCCTAGGAAGAAAAGGATTCCATCAGCTGGTGAGGCTGAAAGATTTAAGCTTAATGGAACAAAGCTGCAAATGTATCACATTGAGATCAAGTGTTCGATATATAAACAAGAAGGCCACAACAAGAGGAAGTGTCCAAATAGAGAAGAATGAGCAAGTAGTAGTTAGGTTAATTTTCATTCATATAACTGATGTCAATTCTTGTGGTTGCTTTACAATTTTTTTATGTGGTTTTCTTAATTGGTCACGTGTCAAGGAAAAAAAAGGACCAAGCAAACACAAGCTAGCACTTCCAACCAAAGAACAAAAAAGAAAGCAAGCAGAACAAACCACTTCAACATAGAGGAGGGAAAAATAACCTGTAAGTGGAATAAAATTGTATCTCTATAAGTGGATAATGTCAACACCTAGTAGATTCATGAGATATTATTGTTATGATTTTTCAGGTCAGAAGAAAGGGGAAGCAACCCTCTTAGAATTTGTAATCATCTCAGCCTTCAGTGAAGGCCCTTCACAACCACCATCATCTCAGCCTTCAGAACCACAATCATCTAATCAACCAACACCATCACCAACATAGAGGTTCAAGTTTTGGAAGTCTTTTGCCCATGTATTGTCTATTTTGGAAGTCTTTTGGCCAGGTATTTTGAACTAATTTTGGCCATAAATAGATATGTAAGGGATAAGCACTTTTGAAGTAATGTAAACTTTTTTGGCCCTTTAAGATTGCTTCATTATGTTCAGATATTGTATGAGAAGCAATTTTGAAGATCTCCATTTTCAAACCAGCAAAAGAAATTCCATTAGGACCATTGTATCCCAGAAAAATGTACATTAGAACCATTACAAAGCACCCACTTGAAACAAAAATTACATATGCCTAAAGTTACACCACCCTTCACTGCAAAAACCATTGCCTAAACCAAAATTACATCTTCCTAAACAATTACAAATCACCCAGATACAGACAAACCCATGAGTACAAACCATTACATATGCCTAAACTACATTTCCAACAACAATAACAGTAAGTACAACCCATGAAACCACAAGCCCAATCCACACATTTATCTCTCTTGATCGCCCATGTGCAACTTTATGCTCCAATTCTTTCATGTTCCTCAACAACCAAGCCATCAGTGCCTTCTCAAGTGAAGACATTTTAGGATCACACGAAACAAAATACTGGCAACCATTGTTTCGCCTCTAAGATATGGATATATTTCAGTTCGTATTATCATAAACTGATAAAATTGAACAAATATCACCACCACAACTTACTCCTAATTTGGCACAAGCCTATAACCTCCGAAGGGAGTTGGCTTCAGTCCATGAAGTATGTAGCCCAGCCACCCTCCCACGGTAGCAATGCGTTGCATCGATGTCGATCTCTTATCCTCAAATAGGTTCATGCCTCATCTTTAATTTTTCAAAATTTTGAATTTTTTTTTCTTCCAACTTTTAGGGATTCAAATGTTGTGAAATGGGTGTATTCGCGCTAGTTAAGGCTTCTAAATAAAGGTGGGCTCCACAAATTGCCACTTCACCATCTTAGATTGGTGGGAAAACAACCAGGCGGGAGGAAAATATCCTATTGTCCCTGCCACATCACCATTTTATATGAGGTTAGGAACAAAGTTGAGGGCATGGGGCAAAGTGAAACACGAAACCATAGTCAAAGAGGGTATATAGGTCACTTTCGGTTTTAGGGTGCAAAGTGAGATTTGACCCAAATTTCAGGAGGCATTTTAACTAATAAGCCTAAATTCTTATCCAAGTTTTAGTAGTAGCACACCAATCACAAAACAAAAGTTGGATCATTTTAGGGCACGTTGCTTGGGCCTTAAGTTAACTCTCTCTTAACTTGACCCAACAAGAAAGGGAGGCCAGAACACTGTTCGAGTGCTTGGTCTCACTTTCTCCTCATGGGGTGAACAACTATTCTAGTAAATTCATCTGAGATGTACAATTTCCCGCCAATCATAGTTGGTGATGTGGAATTGTGGACCCCATTTGTAGCAAAAGGCCTTAGCCCGTGTGAATCAACCCCAATTTAGTTTGCTCACCATAGGCAAAAAACATCTCCCTAACTAATAACACAATGACACGTGGAAATGTTAGCCCACATGTTGTTGCACTATTGGTGGAGGATAGCACCGTTGCATGAGAGTGTTTCTCCACCATAGAATGTTGATAAAACCTCAATTTCCCACCAACAGTTTATAACATCACTTTCAATCTGGAAACATTGATCAAAATTAATACTAGTACTTGATACAAATTAAGAGCCATCTAACAAGCCTTGTCCTAAACCAACGGACTTAGAAACAGTCTTTCCAACATTTGCACATCATCAAAATAGTCATTTGAGCAGAAACAGAAGTGTGCACATCATCAATGTCCCCAAGGCTGAAACCTCTTCAAGAACTCCTTCCTCTTGGCAGGAGACTTGAACCTCTTCTTTCTTCCCTTAGAATAATGGGAACTTGCCACCAGGCTGTAAATCAAGGGTTGGACAATTTGCTTCACTACCTGAGAACATAAGTTCTTGCTGCAACCCCATAAATGTTCTTTCAAATTTGTCACCCAAGGATTGGCTTCTTGTCTTCAACGAGATGTGTGGTCAATCTCACTTGAACATTAAATACATGCAGCCCTAAACGTCGTACAAGCCTTCATCCACCTTGTGCAATACGAACATCTACATGTCCTCGCACGGGTGATAGATGAAATACGAAAAAATATATATGTTACAATATTTCTTACAAGAAGCGGAACTTGCACTCCAGAAAAATCTTCAACACCACTTTACTCTCTTTTTGGCTTGAGAGTACAACTGCAACAAAAAATTCTCCCACTTGAGAGGGCAGTAAGGCACTGTCAACCGACAATTTCTCATCAGCAAGAAAAGAATCCACCCTTTAACTAAAAGCTTACTTTTGTACTTTGCCCTCTCCGTCCAGGTCATTGTTCATTTTCATTAGAGTGTAAGCGCAAAAATGAGCACCATACTATTGGCAACCTTTGGTTGCTGCACCAAAAAGATCTTTTATACTTTGGTTTAGTGGAAACTTATTTCTTATACTCATCAAGGGACTGTGGGACGCGAGGCCCTCTTACCAAGTCTACCGGATAAAAGATGATAAGAGGGCCATATCCTTGCGTTGGACAAGATTTGTGCATTTATTACCTGAAATTAAACAAGTACACATGTCAACGACAAAAGTAACAAAATACATGACAAGAAAAATATCAAGCCCCTTACATGCAAACCCAATTCAAACACCATGCTTAAAGGGCAATTGCTGAAACATATGTTTTAAACAACAAAAACTAATAAATTAAAAATTGGCTTCACAATCAATGCCTAATTCTCACCCTAAAGCATTCAAAATGAGAGAGAGAGAGAGAGAGAGAGAGAGAGAGAGAGAGAGAGAAACCATTGGTCTCGTTAAGGATACACATTTGCTTTTTATTTTTATTTTTATTTTCAGTTTCCCCAAGAGCCCCAGGAGATGTTCTAGAAAGTCAATAAACCATATTGCACACAAAATCTGAGTGTATTGAAATGATGTACTTGAACATGAATTCTAAAAATAGCAAATCTGGCTTATTAAACAAATCTGTGAACAATATCTCACTGCCTATTTCGAATTGTAATTTAATCAGAATATTAGTTGGGATTTCTTTTTATTTATCGTTATTGGATTTGAATATTTTAATAAAAGTTATTTCCATAATTGATAATCCACTGTTAACTTTAAACACTAACTGATAATTGTCTAAAATTTTTTATGAATTAAATTATCTGCAATTTCTTTGCTGAAGAGTTCTCGAATTTATGTTTAAGAACAGTAAGAAAACAACTTATTGCTAAAGTTTTCACACTTTTTTTTTTTTCATTCTCTCATGTTATAATCTTTCAAGCCTAGTGGCAACCGAACTATTAATGTTTTCATCCCTAAAGATCTTTGGTCACGAAACTGTCACTAGCTAGGAGCCTATGATGGTGTAGGATTTTGTCACTGGAGGACTTGTGCCACCAAGTTTTAAAGTTACCTCTCAAATTGTTCCGAACCCACAAATATATAGCTTTGAAACCCATCCTTAGGATGACAAAAGGTGGTTTGCTTAGAAGGTAACAAATTATATCCTTCTTCATTTGTACTAATCTCAAGACCACAAGCTTTGCAAAATGATTCCAAATCTGATTCCTGAAAAACCACATACAGGTTTGAAAATCTCAGCAAACAGTAAATATCAAAATAACAAATTTTAGTACATTTGAGTTATTGATAATCTACCGTCATCATCAAGAGCTTGGATAAGTTTGCCAGCGGGTATGGATGAAGCTTGTATCCACCATTATTTATACATGACACAGCTAGCGCTCGAACCTTTTAAAGTTAAAAACCACAAAACAAGATTTGATTTTTGTCATCACAAGCATTGATGTGGATTAAACTCTAAAGAATTGAACAAGATCTGGAACTTAAGATGAAAAAAATCCAAGCTCCAAGGAATATAATAACCACATAAAAACAGAAGTAAACAGGATACCTCTCTCTTTCTCTCATTCTCACCCACACAAACAGAGAAAACAGGAACTACAGCAACAATTTCATTTGTCAATAAGAACTTATCATCTCAGCAACACAGAGCCAGGGAATTTACCATTCAACAAGACTAAAAAACAGTTCATGCAAGACAAGCCAAAATGAACATACTGTTCTATTGAGGTCTAGATGACAAGAACCTGGATTGTAAGTCATAGGTTAAGACTGTAGAAATTCATTTACCTCATTGACATAAGGTTCAAGAATGCAGTATTGAAGATAAGATGCTTCAGCTGCTATAGTGCTTAGGAAACAATTATAGTTGCCTATCCGGAAAAATCTGTTGCATAAGCTGACCATCTTTCAGTTTTCGAAACAAGAATACTAAAAAAACCATTTCATATAGATGTTGAAAAAAATAATTTCCAATAATTAAGCAAAGCACATAAAATAAAGGGAAGTGGAAATTACCGTAAAATCTTTCGGGAAAAGCAAATTTCCTTAGATTTCAATAACGCGGAAGGAACATTACGAAACCACCAAGAAAGTGACTCCCCCTGGGACCAGAACAATCTATATTTCACATATATACAACTCAATGCAAAACAGCAACAAAGAATAAAGAAAATGAAAAAACATGAAAATGCAATAGAGATTAACCATTGGTTGGCTGTTAGAACCAAGATGAAGTAGCACATAAAACGAACAAAACTCAGCTTCATTTTCATATGTAGAACTGGAATCTCGATTTGCATCATACAGATTAAATAGAGATGTCAGAGTCTTTGCAAGCTGCTCCTTGTTAAGGTAATTCATTGAAGAAGTATTTTGACTGCTACAACGCCGAAGCTTGTGAAGAGATATCACATGAAATTTGACCTACACCATAAAAACTTGAAATTAACAAAGCTTTTGGTATTTCTAACGTTAAGAGATCTAAATCCATAACAATTTAGGTACTACCAATTAAATAAGTTCCTTCCACATTTGAAGGTTTAGTTTAATGAATTACACAGCTACTAATAACTGAATATAGCATGGCAAGAGCATCAAATGAGAAGGACCTCCCATTTGTTCCCTTTACATGTGAACACTTCAACTTTTACTTTCTGTAACGATGAAGGAAAAATCCTTAAACTACAAATACGTGTGACATAACGAAACAAGTGTTTCATACCAAGAATACTTGTATTCCTATAATTTATACAATACATGTATTCCAATTATTACTCGAATATTTGTATTCCTATAATTAATACAATAGAGGTTGATTCCTAAAACAAAATTCAGTAATAGCAGTTCCCATATTCTCCTTGTTAAATTTATGTTTTCTTGAAAAATGATGAGGATAAGATCCAATGGCAACTTAAACAAGTACTATCTAATCTAAAGGATAAAAGTAGATAAATGATTCTTTTGTATTTTTTTCCCTTAAGAAAGAAGGACCTTTCTATCTGGATAAAATGGACAATACATGTTCTTCCAACAAGCCTGCTTTTGTGTTACTTATGAACTTGTGCCTTAACACTTGGTGAGGTATTCGACCCAAAAAAAATCACTTGGTGAGGTTAAACTTGCGATGTGTACTTCATGCTAGCACCACTATGTCATAAGCCCACTAAAATAAACACCAAAACAATACACAACAATTTTGTGCTTTGACTTAAGCACCAGGCCGCAGTCAACACACAATCTCACTAGCTGCAGAAATGTTGGTCGACATGTAGAAATACTGTTCTTTATCAGGGTAATAGCATGAAGAACAAAGCTTTTTGTGTTGATAAATAAGGCTACAGTTTTCAGCGCAAGACAGTGGCTAACTCTTTTCTATTTATGATATGATAACATGAATTGAAGAGGAGAAACTCAACAAGTCATGACTCAATTGCACAACATATGGAAACAATCAACAAACAAAAAAATGTCTATGAAATGAAAAATTAACTGGATAGGGCATACTATGAAGACAAAGCTTCAGAATATGGATGTATAGGCTTTGCATGAAACTCATACCATTTTCTCATACATGTGGATTACTTTATTGTTGACAATATTCTGCATGCTAAGATCTTGCCTTATCGACCTTGTTCGATCAAAGAGGAAGTCATGAACCACTTCAAAGGGATATTCTCTAGAATCAAACAAGTTCAAAAGATAATTTAAAGTGTCTTCCAACACAGGGAGCGGCCGGACATCTGATGCTTCAACTTGTTTGGTGGATATAGTTCTGAAAAACTAGTGGAAGAAAGCATGTATTAGCTTCTATTTGCATTACATGTGAAGGGTTGTAGCATTAAAGAAACAGTTGGATATTTGCTATCCTGTGAAATCAATTCTTTCTATCTACCATGCATGAAAAAATAACATTCCTATGATTCTTCCAATCATTGTAATTCTTGTTAAAATCCAATTCCCTTCTCTCAACTTCTTGCGTTCAGATGATAACTAATGTGCATTTGGTTGCATGGGTTTGCCATCATGTAGGCATTCACTTGACATTCTACTTCATGATTTTGAGCTTGGCCACAAAATAATTCTAATTTGGATGTGCTTAAATTCACGTGGTATTCCAAGTTTAGCTACAGTGATAATTCAACATATTGTTATCCCTTTTTTTTTTTCTTTTGTTAAAATGGAGGGAATCAAATCCTGACCTAACCTAATAATAACTTCCCCACCCAAAATACATTGTTCTCTGAAACTAAAATATATATATTTAATATGCAGTTCTCAAATTTATATTCTAATAATTTCCTTGATTAAAACTAATTTGTGATGCTTTAGAAATCTAAGAAAGTGACTAATTTCAACTTTTATATATACAGGTGGTGAAGCAACAAAACTCATTTCTCTATCCCTTGTGTTTTTTACTTTATTTAATTCCCTTTTGTTAAAAAAAAACAAAGAAAAGAAAGAAACGAAAGTAAGTAAATGGAGCATCAGAAAACATCAAACTACAATACACCACTTTTGGTAATAACCCAATTTAAATGGAAGGAAGTTCATCCAGCAGACACATTTGAGGTACATTCCAATGTCATATTACAACTGGTATGAACAAACCTGAACAGAAACGCAAAGACTGAATTTTTCAGGTAGTATTGATTTCTATTTCATCTTAAATGGAAATTTTCATTGTCCAATACCCATATATTATTAAAGAATTACCAAACAGAATTAGGAGAAGATAATTAAGGTAGAGTCTTACCTTTTTAACGGCAAGGTCTGGAGATGATTGAGCTGGATTTCCATTTAGCCTCTCAAACACGGCTAAATCTCGAAGCCGCTCTCGCTGAGCTCTCTCTCTTTCTACATAGATATCACATCACACGCATCAAAAAAGGGTATCAACATCTTAATAACAATAGCTACCTATCAGCCAAAAGAAGACAATTAGCAAGCGTTAATGGAAACTGACCTGGGCACATCAAAGGGCAAGTACCTACAATGGCGGGAAGGTCGGAAGGGTCATCTACGCCGTCGTTTTGTGCTTTTCCACTGCCACTTGCAACTCTGCTCGAGGACTTGGGAGTCGAGTTGGGTTTCGAAGCGAACCTGTTCGTGCGAGAAACCGTTGATTCTCGAGAAGAAACGTTTCGAGGTTGAAGACGACCACGCCCTCGCCTCTCCATTTCCACCTTCCTCTTCCTTTCTCGCTCTTTTGGTACCAAATCAGCTAGATCAAAGTTTCAAAAGAAAATCAAAATAAAACAAAAGGGGTTCTGGCAAGCTCTATCAATCCAGAGAATGAGGTTCACGGGGAAAAAGAAAAAGGGACACAGGGAGCTGGGGGTGTATATATTCAGGAAATGGTTGTGTGAAATTGATTCAGGAGTTGATTAACTGAGAGTACAAGAGCAAAAAAAATCTAAATGGAAGCGTTATGGGAAAGGAGATTTGGAGACGTTTAAAATTAAAAAAAATAGAAGGGAAAGAAAAAGAGGCAAACTGTTATTTTTGGTCGATGTAGTTTATCGTTTTTAACACTGGTCGATAGTTTCAATTTTATCTTCTTTCTATTTGCCAGCATAGTTTGAATTTTATCATTGCAGTTTTCAATTGGAAACAATTCAAAAGCACATTTTAATTCCTATTTAATTCTTCCCAATTCCGTAAAGTTTTGACGACGTGCCCTCTCATGAAAGATATTTCAATCGATTCTATCAAACATAAGCGTGAATTATTATCATTTACTTTATGCGTGATTTTTGTGCTTAGAGTTCCATAAAAAATTTCATCTTTAGGTTAAAATTTGAGTGAATTGGAAATTTTTTTAGCTTGAATGGATCAGAATACCCCTCCCGTGACTGACGAGTGGTAAAAAACATATGATGCGTTTGGATGAAAGAAATAAATTTGGGATTTTAACAAAAGTTAGATTTTCTAAATTGATATGAACCAATTCCCGTATTTGGATTAAAAAAAAATATATAAATTTAGAAATTCTACGTGGGAAAAATCATGGAATTTGGAGATCATAAATCCCAACTTTAAATTCTATCTAAAAGTCGTCATTTCTAAAATCCCAAAAGAGATTGAGCTTTTTAAAAATATAGCTCTACAAATAAAGGTTAAATTCCGTTTTTTAAATCCGTCATCCAAACAAGAAACTTTACAAATTCTATAACATTAATTTCTGGCATTTTAAATTCCTTTATTTATGAAAGCCTTTGTACTTTTAAATTTCCTTATCCAAAATGCACTGTAATCGAATTGGGAGAGACGTGAATTGGAATGTGTATTGAAACTATAAAACAAAGTGGTAAATTAATAAATTATAGTAAAAAATAATAATTTAGTGCTCGTTTGTCATTGTTTTTCTAAAAAACACTTTTGCCCTAATGTAAGGTGTACAAAGTTAACTGTCGGAACAAATAGTTTTCCCTCTACCGAAAAAGGAAAAACCGAAAAGCCCAGCGAAAACCCTAGTTACCTACTTGATCCCAATCTTTCCGGTCTGGCTACAACGGGAAATTTGTGTTACAGTGTGAACATCGGCTTCCAAAATGGCTAACATTGTCCTCAGAAATCTGCATTCTTTAGTACAAAAACGCCTTCTTGCAACATTACCAACGCCTACATCTGCATTTTGTTCATCTTTTACAGTTGAGTACCTGGTGAAGTCATGCGGGCTTCCTTTAGAATCTGCAATCTCAACCTCCAAGAAGCTCCAGATTGATAAGAAGCAAACCCATCGGATAGATTCTATGCTCAAATTCTTGAAATCTAACGGATTTGATGATGCCCAAATCGCCAAATTGATCGCCAAGCGCCCCACAATCCTCCATTACAAGGTACTCAACAATCTGAAGCCCAAATTCAACTTTCTCATTGAAAATGGCTTTGTGGGTCAGAATCTGCCAGAGCTCGTTTTATTGAATCCAGCCGTTTTGACTCGGAGTTTGGATTCTCACATAAAACCAGCAGTTCAATTTCTCAAGAAATTGCTTTCAACCAATGATGTGTTGGCGGCGGCCAAGCGCTCTTCATGGCTGTTAAACATTGATAGTGAGGGTACAATTCAACCCAATGTGGCCCTTTTGCAGAGTGAAGGTGTTCCCTTTGATGTTTTAACAAAACTGATAGTGTTTCAGCCAAGGACCATTATGCAAAATGTTGACAGAATGGCTTATGCAGTTAGAACAATAAAAGATTTGGGCATTGACCCGACTGATCCGATGTTTGTCCGGGCTCTTCGAGTTATGATCTCTATGAAAGAGTCAACATGGAAAAGGAAAATTGAGTTTTTTAAGAGTTACGGGTGGTCTGAAGATGATATTCTGTCAGTTTTTAAGCGCCAACCATTTTGTTTAGCTTGTTCGGAGGAGAAACTTGGGAGACTCATGGATTTCTTTCTGAACACTGTGAAGTTGGAACCGGAGACTATGATTGCCAATCCCATGCTTCTTATGCATGCTTTTGAGAAAACAGTTCTACCAAGGTATAATGTTTTCAAGATTTTGGTTTCTAAGGAGCTGATTAATAGGGACAACAAGAAGCTGTCTTGGTTGATCACACAAGGTGAGAGGAGATTTTTGGATAGTTATGTTCTTAAGTATTTGAATGAAGTCCCAGACCTACTGGAGATATACCATAGTTCTAAGGAAGAGACAATAGAGATTCCTTAGTACAATAGTAAGTGGACCTGTGAAATTTTGTATTGAAATATTGTCTCTTTGCTCTGGATTCAGAGTTCTTTTTTTATATGTAATCATTTAGATTTGTTTGGTTGACTCGTTTTCTGATTCGTTATACGTATTCATTCACATTATACAACTTTTTCCCTAATATCAGGCAAATTCTTTGGTGGTACCGTATGATTATTTAAGAAAAAACAAGGCACATAAATAATAAAAAGCGAAACTCCATCTTCATGCACTTAATTGGTTTAAGAGCATCTTTGGACTGCGATTGCTATTAGCTATACCTTCTGTTAGTATCATGAAGTCCTTGCTGCATCTGTTGAGAAGTGAAGGAGAACACTGTTTTAAACTTAATCCGTTAGTTTCGACTGCCCATTGTTCTTTTACTAATAATTTTATATTTCCAAGCGGACATTTATAATTGTATCTATGAAGGGAACAATATCAAAGAGTCCATTCCACTAGAATCAAAAGCATTATATGTTAGTGATACATTTTGGCTTTTCTATCACTTCCATTTTTGTTTGTCCTGTTCTAATGTTGCTTTCTTTTTGGCTAGACGTCGGGGCTTCTTTTGATTCTTGAACGGTTTCTGTTACTAAGAAATTGAAATGGATTCAAATTTGGTTTTCCAGTGGATGAGTTTGCTGCGATGGATGTTTCTAGATTTGAAACAGCATTTGAAGCAGAAAATTGTGGTGTTTGTTCTAATGTTTTTGCAACAAGTTGGGCAGATGAAAGAGTTCATTAAGTTAAAAATATACCTCATATTAATCTCGCTTGAAGTTCAGTAGGATAATTTTTTAGGATAATCTTGATTTTTCTAATGGGTACAGTCCTTGTACATAACTTTGGTTTTCTAATGGTGTTGGTACTTTTAGGATAATCTTGATTCTGTACAGGGTATTTTTGTGTGTCCTCTGCTACGATGGATTTTTTTCTGGACTGAAAAGGACTTTATTGCAGCCAGTAAATGATGTTGCTGTTTGCTGTAATGTTTTCAAAATGAGGACAGCAGAAGAACGACTGCACCTCATTGAGAAATGCTTGGGATCCTTTGGTAAGAAGATGGTGGGTATTTTCTATGGATCACATACGTTCAAAGGCTCCAGTGCTGGTAAATTTTAAGATAAGGGTTGTACATCACTGAATACAGGGGCAGTATGTACATGTGTGAAATATGGTGAATAATATTTTAACATGCCTTCTTGACAATGTTTTCTTTAAGAATGCCTTTTCTGTCATCTTACCTATTTGAATTCATCAGGCTTGCATTATGTCCTGAGGTTCTTAACTAAAATTAAATGCTTGGATACATTATCAGTGTACTTGTATGTATTGGTATGCAGGTCTAATTTTACCAATAAACGAGGATGCTTTTTGAGACTGAAATTACTTTTCTTGGTTTTCCCTGTATTAGTACCCTTACTCTTAGAATTAGAAGGTCCATGGTTTTTTCATATGATTTCACCAATTGCTTTCATTATTCTGAAACTTGTTGAGGGAGTAGTCATGGCCAAAAGTGATGATCACTTATTTTGGAAAAGAAATTACACGTCTCCTTCCATATAAGGAGTCATTCCTCCTTACATAGAGATCACAGTTTTACATATGTGCATAAACTTTTCTTTTTGTACTTTTGATGGATTATTTTTGCAAGTGTCAAACTGTGATTTGCAGGTCACGAGGAATGGGTCTGTTGGAAATTCTTTTACGCAGCACAAGCTCCAGAAAATCCTGTTTTTTTTTTTCTTTTTTGTTGTTGTTGGAAGCTTCTGAAAATCAAATTTATGCAGATGTAATGAAACTTGTGATGCTTTCTCATTTTATTAATTGATCTCATCGCCTGTGTTTTTCCTTTCTTCTTTGTTTCTTTTTGTTCCTTTGGTCTGACTAAGGTATAGTGCGTCGATTCCGAGCAAGAAATTTGTTGAATAGACTACCATATGCATCTGGTAGTTACGCAAGCCTGTGTGGATGAGATTGTGAACTGATCTCCATACCATTCTGATAATAGAACAGGAAAATAAGCCTCCATGGCAGAACCTTATCATAAACAATAATAATTACATTATGGAAATGCTAGGGAGACCCAGAGACCGAATTTATAGACCACCTTGTAAACCACCGATCTAATAGAGAGGGGCCTTATTATATTGGTGAACTCCTCCAGCTCTATTAAAGAGATGGTTTACATTACAAGGTGGTCTTCCTAGCATTACTACTACACTATCATAAAACTACATGTAGGTACAAAATTATAGGTATATGTCGTGTGGAAGATACGGTGAAATCCCTGATGAACCCCACGTGCCTTTCAATCGTGCTGTGCAGATAGCGAGGAGGATTCAGGGAGGCTGTATAGCCATATCACTTCAGGAGGCTGTTTAGCCACATCGCCTACGTAACCTTCGCAGAGACACAGGCCAGATGGAGGCTTGGCAACGCAGGTGAGGTCGTGTACTGCGTAACCTTCGAGGATTGAGGCTCTCTGAAATTGAACGTTGATGGGGCTTAAAACGCAGGAGCTAGGAGAGGTGGCACAAGTATGGTGCTTCAACATGAAAAAGGGAAAGCTTTGGTGGTAATGGCCCTTCCTCTTCTTGGAGTTACTTGCCCTAGACAAACTGAAATTTTGCCTAGTCTTTGTGGGCTGATTTCCCTCTTTTTGGGTGTTCAAACATTTCTCTATTTCCAAACAAAAGAAAATTTTGTTAAATGTAAATTACGGTTGTTTACTGTAACCCCATCATTTTCAAACTCATAACATTCGATCTACTTGCCAAAAACGAGTTCCAAATAGGCATGAAATTTCCAAAACCAGTCCAGAGATTTTGGAAGCAAGAAAAAGGCGCAAATATGGCTTGTGCTATGGTTTCATGGAATCCATGGAATATGGTTACTTTGGGACTGTCACTTGCGTCATACCATGATGAAATTATGGTTGTGAACTTGACAACTTGACCACAAATCAGCAAAAAGTACAGCTACTAAACTTCAAATGGGCATGGCTCAGTTTTATGCAATTCTCAGTTTGTCACTGATACAACAAGGTTGAGAAACACATAACTAAATTGGAAATAATCCAGACCAACTTCAAGCACAAAAGATCTGGACAAACCATAAAAAAACAAAACCATCGAATGAGAAAACATATCTAAAACTCAGTTGGTAAGCTCCATAATTGCAGAAACTATGTCTCCATCTGCAGCCTTCAGTGCCTTTACAGCCTTTGATCTTGATACTCCTGCCTGTGTCATCACCAACTCAATGTCCTTGGGCTCCACTCCAGTCTCATCTACATCTTCATCATCCTGAGCAAGGGTCGAGGTCTCAGGTTTGGAGATCACATGACTGAGATCAGGAGCCTTAAACTGCTCAGCAGCCTGAGTCTGTAGTTGCGAGCTCAAGTCCTCAATCTTTGCCTCACCAAAGATAACATATGTGTCTGAAGTTGGACTCTTGAAAACATCCGGTTTGGATATCACAAACAAGATCTGGTTATTTAAAGCCACAAGATATTATGTTAACAAAAAAGCCATATACTAATCTGAATGAAAAATTTCGAAGGGAATCAAATAAAAAAAATATCAGAGTAGGAAATGCACGAACATTCTTGCTCTTTTTGACTGTAACCCGGCTAACACCTGGAATGGGCTTCATTCCAAGCTTCAACATTGCTTTGCGGCTTTTCTTTTCACTTCTGCTTTGCTTTGACCTACCACTTGCCTCTCCATCTTGTTGTCCTGATCACAAAGGGAAACAATGAGAAGATAATTAGAAAGTTAACATGTTAAACAAGAATAAACCAGGTGAGGTTGTGTCCTTAATGAGAATGTCTATATGCCTTAGGTAGGTGCATCATGACTCAAACTGTAAATTAACAAACTTCGTTCATTTTGTATGATCAAATACCACTGGAAGTTCATTTGTTCAAACCATTAGCCTCACTCTAATATTTCATTTTTCTAAGCCCACGTGTGTGACTAGAGCATTGTGGCCTTAGATGAAAATTATAAGCTAGAGTTTTTTTTTTCCAGAAAAATTATAAGCTAGAGTAACCCATACTAAAATTTTAATGTAAAATCAAACAACCCAACTAGATGGCTCATATGTTGCAGACTTGCAGAGATGTGAAAGATGACAAATTTTGACAATCTAAATGTTAGAGAGTTCATGTATAAATAATACATTTTGAATATTAAAACTAAAAGCACGGCTTACATTCCAACCTACAAAAAATTATTACATGTCCACATAATTAGTGCTCAGAAAATTAATAAATGCATGTGTATCCTTTTAACAAGGGATAGAGAGGCCGGAGAGTGCGGAAGGGGGGATGTTAAGAAAAAACTTGACAATAAACTTACCCTCGGCTTCATCATCGTCCTTGTCATCATCGTCATCTTCGTCGTCGTCATCCTCGTCATCTTCCTCTTCAACTGTTGGCTGATCAGGCTGCCAACAAAAGGTATTTAATTAAAGACATCCAAGCCTATTATCAGAAAGGTAATAAAACAAGAGAAAGTAATAACGAAAAATATCCAAATTTTGATATCAATTGGCATCATTGAAAAAGAACAAACATTTAGGTAGAATAATTTTGATGTAAACGTGTTTCATTACATGCACTTTCATTCTTTGGCATCTGTTCAACTATATATACCTTCACTAAAATCAATTTGGGTCAGGTAATTTACCAAATCAAGAGATCTTTGGTCATGAAATTTGAAGGTTATATGTTAACTAAGTAAAATATGATTGAACGCATAAACATATAGAAACAAGACAAAATAAGTGAGATAATATTTTCATTCAATACCCACTTGAAGTTTTCACTTTAACTACCAAATCCATCCAGAAATTCAGCAAATGATGTTTTCCAGTGGTAAACAAATTAAAGCAAAGCACTGGCATTTACAACATGTAGATATACAAATTATCCGACTCTCCACTCAAATACACACAGAGGCACCGCAAAACCATTAATCTTCAGAGAGAAAGAGTTAAGACTTACATCGATGGCTTGCTGTTCGAGATGGGCAGCGAGGAGCTCTTCCTGGGTCTGAGCAGTCATGGCTTTGGTTTGTAAATTGAAAGAGTTACAGGAGAGAGTGGAAGAGTGCGTATTGCAAAAACCCTAAAACCCCCAAAATCGACTTCGCAAGGGATTGTAGTTGGCGCTTTTATACTAACGAGCTCACAACTCGGTGCTGTAAATGACGAGTTTGACATTAAGCTCATTCGATAATTACCAATTAGTTCTTACTGTTGGGCTGGGCTCACTCTTGCTTGAAGAGAAATTTTAATATATTCCGGATACACTAGCCGTGTACCATTCAATATGCACAGGACGTATGAAATTATTCTCCAACTTATTGCACTACTTTTCATGACATGTGATTGACTGTATTGAAAAAATTCTACATGTCCTACGTCTATTGGATTGTACTTAGAGTTATTATATAGTTATTCTTTAATTTTGGGGAAAAATTATAGACTAGTAATTCTCATTTCTTACTTTCCATGAGTACTGCAATCATTTCAATTCATGAATTTATATACATTTACAAATATATAAGGAATAAAACAATTATAGTTTACGTGGGTTCAACAAAAATCCATAATAAAATACTTGGAAGAATCAAGAATCAGATTTGATTATAAGACAATAGTTGATCTCATACCTATTCATTCTCTCTTATTCCTAACTCCTCCGATTCATGACTTTCCATATTCTAAGTATACCCGCTTGATAGTTTCAGAGCATTCTCTGGACACTCAAAGTACTTTTTGAAATACTTTTCCAATTTACACTTTCTATGCTCTCAACAATGGAATCTAGACGATTGCAAATGAAGAGATATCTATGGTGATGTTGAGTAGGAAACATAAAGATTTTTGGAAGATTTTGCATTATTTATTTCAATTTTCAGCTTTGAAAATGTTTGTGGCATGTGCGGTACGAGAGTTGAGCAACTTATTAGATGTTGTTAATTGCACAATTTGACGGTATGTAGTTTTCGACAACCGTCAATTTATGAGACGTTTTTAAACAAAATTTATGTGTACAACATATGATATTACGGTGGCACCACATCATTTGATGATTTAAAACTGCAAAAGGTTTGGAGTATTTAGGATGATTGATAAACAATCAAGCCAATTGACCTTTCCCGGTTATTTTTGTATGAAACGAGATTTTTACATTCTTTTTAAAAGTGTTTCGAATTCTTTCTTTATTTGTATCATAACATTTTAGGGTTTTTTGGTTGTTTTGGGCCTTTTTGTATTTTGGATTGGGCTTTTATTTTGTTTGGTTGAGCCCTTGTTTTATTTTTTTGACTTTTGTATTGGGTTTTTATGTAACATTCTATGGTAATGACATGTTCATTCCTTTGACAAAAAAAAAAAAAAAAAACATTTTAGAGTTGACATTTTTAGGAGTTCCCTAAAAGGCCTAAAAGCAATTATGAGTAGAAGTGCTTTGTAGAAAAGCAGTCTCAAACGAACTCCTAGTCTTTTGTAAAATATAACGAAGAGACTTAAATGTCGTAACTTCCGAATTATAGGATTGTTATATTCTTACTTAGAGAGAAATAACATGTAAGGTAATATTCAAATAGCTTTTCATTGTCTCTAGTCATTTCAAATTTTAAATACTTATACCTGTCATTTCGAAGCCATTCTAAATACATTCTATCTTACTTGCTTCCAATTCCAACCAATGTAGTGGTGTTGTCAAAATCTAGATCTCTTCCTTTAAATCTTTCCACCTATTTGCTGGCATATTTGGTATCAACGTAGTCAATTTGTGTTTAACAACAAAGTTTCGTACGTTTTTCATGCAGTTACTTCTATCAAAAGAATTTTACTTCAAATTTGGCAGATTAATCAGGCTTTACACACCAAAAAAATACCCCATGAAAGTCTACGTCCTCTTTAATTAGGTAGCAACCACCTGATCATCTGTTTTGGAAGCTCAATCTTGATGGTTTCGTTCTTCAGTCAGGCAAAGCTGTGGCGGGTTTTGTTATTCAAAATCATCAAGGTATAGTCAAATTAGCAGGCGCAATGCAATACCTTCTGGTTTTTGTATGGTTCTTGAAGCGAAGGCAGCTAGCCTGAATTTTGGTCTTTCTTGTGCACAACGGTTTGGCTTTTCTGACATCCTTATTGAAGGAGATTTGCAAACTTTACTTTCGTCTGCTTCAGTATCATCATGTTCCTCCTTGGTGTATCTTATAAAAGCATTTCAAAATTTCGCCGAGCCGAAAAGGAAAATAAAGACCACAAAGGATGACATTTGAAATGATCCAAGTATAATAATCTCATGGCATAAGTATCGAGTAACTGAAATATACACGAGTCATGTGACTGTTAAATGCCGTTGTACACCACATCTCCAATGTTTCTGTAATGAAAGCTTTTTTTTTTGGTTGCATGATTTCATGGCCTTCTAAAACATCAAAAATAACAAAAACCTTGTGAATCTACACCTAAGTCCCCATCCCTGAAAAGAATACAACAGTGGCAATTATACAACTGCCAAAAATAAAAAATTGAACAAAGATACGGTTACCAATAATCACCACAAGAACAGGTTCCATTCTTGAAATGATGGAACCGATGCATATCACGCACTATGATCTCCCGTCCAGTTACAAGTGATATGTACTTGGTTGCATTATGGCAATCACCACAAACTCGTAGATTCTTCCGAATGTGTATGGTTGTACCAGGAGTAGTATTCAAGAGTCCAAATGAAATAGCCAGCTTCTCACTGTGGCTATTGAGTAACTGCTCCTTAACATCAGCTTCCACATCATGAATTGAATTGGTGTCGGGCACATAACCGGCAGCCTTGATCTCATCTCCCAGAGTCTCCAGAAAAGTATAAATTCTTTTGGATTGGGGATGGCTTGTGCTTCCAGAGTAGAAAGTGTGAACCTCATTCCTTAAATCCACTAAACTGCAGCCTGGAGTTTTCTGAAGCCCTTTCTTCTCCATCATTTTTCGCACTTTGGCAACTTTGTCCCACAATGAAGCTGTGTAATATATGTTAGCAAGCAAAACATGGTACCCACCTTCAACAGGATTTAACTCAAATATCTTCTCTGCTGCCCTTTCACCCAACTCAACATTTTTATGAATTCTGCAAGCACCCAACATTGCACCAAAGACAGTAATACCAGGCTCCATAGGCATCTTTTGAATAAAATCCCAAGCCTCACTTAGTCGGCCAGCTCGACCAAGAAGATCAACCATGGCCCCGTAGTGATCCATTGCAGGCTCCAAGCCATAATCTTCTTTCATGCTTGCAAAGTATTGGAGACCCTCTTCTACTAAACCTGAGTGACTGCAAGCAGAGATAACACACAGGAATGTAATATCATTTGGCTTTATTGTTCCTTTTTCCATTTCATTGAACAGATCTACAGCAGCTTTTCCCAACCCATTTGTTCCATATCCATCAATCATAGCATTCCATGTTGTTACATGCCGCTCATCCATCATGTCAAAAAGTTTTCTGGCAGTGTGGACAGCTCCACATTTTGCATACATGTCAACAAGAGCAGTCATCACAAAAATGTTTTTGTCAAAACATGTTCTTATAACAAGTCCATGAATCCACTTAGCCTGTCGTGTAACTGATAACTCCGCAAGAGCAGGAATAACACTCACCATGGTAAATGAATCTGGTTTCATATTTTGAGATTGCATCTGACAAAAGTGACTTAAAGCCTCGCTGACGCGTCCATTCTGTGCATAACCTAATATCATGGTATTCCATGAGACAAGGGTTTTACCTTGCAAGTTTTTAAATATCTTTGCAGCAATATCAACTCTCTTACACTTGGAATACATGGACATCAAAGAGTTCATTACTGACACATCAGATCCGAGTTTCAGCTGATCCAATAATTTATGTATGAACTTTCCCCGTTCAAGATCCCCCAAATCAGCACAAGCATGTAAAGCTTCCATTATAGTAACGTTGGTTGGTTGAAAGCCTTCATCCAACATCTTCTGGAAAATCTCCATTGCCTCCTCTGCATCTTCATTTTGTACATACCCGTCTATCATGGAATTCCACGAAACGGCAGTCCTTTGTTTCATCCTATTGAAAATCAACCTAGCAGTCCCTACTGATCCACATTTCGAATACATGTCTAGAAGAGCCGTAGAAATGTTTACAAGTGATTCAAAACTGGCTCTTAGAACATACGCATGAATTGACTTTCCAATTATCAAAGACCCATAATCTGCAACAGCAGGTAAAAGAGTGACCAAAGTAATCGAATCAGGCTTTTGGCCTTCCTCCTGCATTCTCATAACCAACTCCAAAGCTACCTTGGCCAACCCATTTTGTGCATAACCAGCAATAATCGTATTCCAAGAAACCAAGTCCCTCTCAGGCATTCTATCGAACATCTTATATGCCTCATTAATCTGCCTACACTTAGCATACATATTCACAACCGCTGTCATCGCAAACAAATTCGTGGCAAACCCACTGCTTATTAGATGCGCATGAATCTCCTTCCCCCTCCTAAGATCAGCATTATCCCCACAAACTTTCAACAAATAGGTAAAATTATACACAACTGGTCTAATACCATCAGACTTCATTCGGCAAAAGAAAGACATGGCGTCACCTAAAGACGAGTTCTTGGCATACCCTTTTAGCAGAGTGTGGTAAAAAACCTCAAGTTTATCCTCAACGGTCTCGAAAACCCGAAAAGCCTCACTTGGGCTGCCATAATTACAGAACAAGCTGACGAGCTTGGTCTGGAACAAGTGCTCATTGTAGAGGCCGTTCTTGATAATGAGAGGGATGATTTGGTTGAGCTCTTTTATGGAAGTGCAGAGCTCAAGGAGAATGGCTGCAGGGTGCGTGTAGACATGAGAAGGAATGTGGGTTCTTTGGGAAAGGGTGTGAAAGGCTTGGAATTGTGCGGCTAAGATTGGAGGGCGAGCTCTAGAGGGAGTTAGTGGTGGGGGTGTTATGGAGTTGGTTATGGGGAGCAGAGCTGTGAAGTGCAAGAGCTGTGAGCTCATCTCTTTGTGCCTCTCTACGTCTCATGAGATGAGCGTCTCTGGGAAAATGGCTTCTGCGACATAAGGATTGCTTAATTGAAATAAAAGTAAAAAAGAAAATAGATATTTATAAAAATACATAATTCTAGACATGTATTTATAAAAATAACCAAGTACTATTTAAACATAGAAACATACCCAAAATCAACCCCACAATCAACAATTGTATATTTTTTGGGTATGTTTATAAATGAGTTTTGAGTGTGTGTAATGATGGATTTTGGGTATGTTTATAAAGTATTTTGGGTGTTTGGTATTTTTATAATTTCAGCCCCCATTTTGGGTATTTTAGTGAAACTCCCAAAAGAAAATACATATTTAAAATAAAAAAACAAAAAAAAACATGTTCTACGGTTACCACTTACTCACCTCCAAAAGCGTTTTGGATATATTTTTAAAACAAAAAGTTATAAAACTCAGTTTTTCGAAATTGGCAGGCACAGGCTCAAGGGGCCAGTGTATTATTACTATAGAAAGAAATGAATTGACTTCAAAATTAGTGCTTTTGGCAAAATTAAAACCCAAAAAAGTGTCTGCCAAAAATTAACGCACTTGAGGATATTTTATTATAAATATTGAATTATGGGATGATTGTATTTTTACTATCAATAGTGCTACGGGCACTAACATGTATTTTAAAACTATAGTATTACAAGTTGTTGGCCAACTTTTGTAAAGTTAATGGAGGTACATGAGTCAGCATGAAAGCCTAGCTAGACTCTCCCAAAAAATAAATATTAAAGTATGATTGTTGATGGAGGGAAACAAATTTTGCTTGGAAGATATTTTGAAGGCTTATTTTCTGTAGCAACTCTTGAAACTTCAATTAAATCTCACTTAATTCTCAAAAGTTAAAATGGTCCACTTAACTCCATTAACTGTGGTTTTGTGTTCTACTTAACCCTCATACCGTCAACGCTAGGGTGGTTGCGGTTCGGTAACCGCGACATTTTACCCAAACCGCAAACCGACCGACTATTTGCGGTATGGTGATTTTTGAAACCGCAAACCGACCGCGTTTTGCGGTTTACCGCATTGCGGTAAACCGCAAAAACGGTCGGTTACCGTGAATTAGCGGTTTAAAACCGCAAGTTCATTTTGTGTCATAAAAATTCAACATTTCAAGCATCACAACCTAAAGAAAATTAAAGTTCAATTCCAAGCATTCCAATTAAAGTTAAACTTCTCAAGCATTCCAATTCCAAATTCTTTAAAGTTACAAACCAAAAGGAAAATACAATGCAAAATGAATTAAAGTTACAACCCAAAAGAAAATCCAATTTACAAACTAAAAGGAAAATGCAATGCACCAATATTACAAACTAAAGTTACCAACTCAAGTGTTGGTGGTGGTGAGTGGATTTGAAGAACCCCGTTGTGTTGTTTGAGCACCAATGCTATCTACAAATAAAACAACATAAGTTTAGTACATTTTATTATAAGAAGAAGCATAAATAACATGAGCATAAATAAACTAATTACTTACAAGTTGTCATATATTCCACTTCCTTGTAGAATTCAACCTCATCATCCGTTAGTTCCTTGTAAAAGGAAAATTCGTCTGCTCTAAGCCAATCACTAGTACACACTAATGCCTCTACCATTTTATGATGCAAAGAACTTCTAAAAGGATCCACAATCCTCTTGCCTAGGCTAAAAGCATTTTCACTAGCAACCGTAAAACTTGGAATTGCAAAGATATCCTTGGCAACTTGTGAAAGAATAGGATATCTTGTTTGGTTCCCTTTCCACCAATTCAAGAGATTGAATTGTTTGCTCAAGGGGCTCTCAAAAGGATCCGTCAAGTATTTATCCACATCATTGGATATCTCAACGGATTGCTCATCCTTCCTCTTTTGTACAAGTTGTTGCATTAGTTGAAATGTGACATCAACATCATCAACAATTTGTGAAACCTCATCATCAATCTCATCCTCATCAATTTGGCTCACACCCCTTCCAATCCCTGTATATATTCATACAATAATATGTACAATATGTATCAATAATATACAATATTTATTCATACAAGTTAGGTTTGTATATCTATGTACGGTTAGGTTTGAAATATATTTTACATACAATATAAGTATATTATATTCAATATTATATATTATAGACAATATTATTTAAAATATATTCGCGGTTTGCGGTAACCGCAAGTTTTGAAAATCAAATACCGCAACCGCAACCGCAAATGCGGTTCGGTTTTAAATACCGCAAATGCGGTTCGGTTTACCGCGATTGCGGTTTCATTGCGGTAAATTATCGGTTGGTTTTTGCGGTTTTTCGGTATAAAATGCCACCCCTAGTCAACGCTATCCAAAAGACCGTCAAAATAGCTGACGTGGCAAGGGCATTATGGTCAAATCATCCACGGTGGCCAATTGCTGACCCTAGTCAGCTTCCTACGTGGCATAGTGGACCTCACATGCGTTGAAAATCCTAATCTAAGCTGGAGCATTAAGGAGCGGACCCCAAATAACAATCTCCTCTCTTCTTCTTCGATAATAGGGTTGGTAAACCCAGAAAAATTACTTGCCACCATTTAAAGTATTTAGGGTTCCCCAAAGAAAAATCTCTCCATCTTTCTTCGATGAGAGGGTGTGAAGATGAGGAAAGAACCTCCAGGAGGAGAAGAGCTAGCCGTTGCTGCACCTCATAACTCCTGTGGGAGGCTTGCTCGGCTGCAAACTTTTTGGACAGAGTCCAACCCACTTCAGAGGTTCTTTATGTGTCCAAAGTCATAGGTAGGTTTTGGATTTGCTAGTTTATTGAGAATTAGACAAATTTTTTTGAGAATGTGATGGAATTGTTGTTTGATTGTAGAGGGGGAAAACGGTTGTGGATTTTTTGTATGGGTTGATATTGAAATGCCTCGCCGTGAGAGAGCTCGGATGGCTTCGCTGCTGAGGACAAAGAGAGAAGTTGAAGATCAAATTGTGTGTGCGAGAGCAAGAGAGAAGAAGTTGTGGATTGCTCTGTTTATTTCTTGGGCCTTTGTATTTATGGTTTGGTTTGGCAATGTTGGGTAATGTAAGTCTTTGATATGGAACACTTGATTTCCAAATTATACATTGGCAATTGTTTAGCTTTAGGATTAGAGCTTGGAGATGGTTCACCGGCTGAGCTTATCCTAGTTTTCTTTGGCCTCCCTGCCTGCTTATGAAACTTAGGTGGCAGCAAAGGTGGGAAATTTGTTTTAGGCCACAAGTCTTGGCTTGGCATTGGATGAACCATGGGTTTGTAAGCTTTCATGAATGCCTCTTTTTTGTAATAATCATGGACATAGCTGATGTGATTGCCATTTAACTACCCAATGGCAGCATAAGCATGCTTACATGGGATCCCAGTTAGATCCCATTGCCTATATGAACAACTTATGTATCTCAAATCAACAACCACCTAAGTGCCTCCAAAACACTTCACCTCATATTTGCTCTCCCCAACACGCCTTGGAATGCACCAGGCTAACTACTTCTTAAGCTTCTCCAGAGTTGCAAAAACTCTTGGCCCCATGTCATGATGCCATTTCTCCATAGCTTCTCATCTAGTTGCCATCAACAACATGATGTAATACCTGATCCTCTCAAGCAATGTTATAATAGGCTTGTCTCTAGCATCAAGGATAGACTTGTTGAACGCCTCACACATGTTATTCAAGAGAATGTCACACTTTGAGTGTATCTGAAGTGAGATCTACACCACTGCATTGGATCAAGCCGTGACAACCAATCAAAAGCTGGCCCTGACAAATCTTGGAGCTTTTTCATCTCTGCTTGAAACCAAGATACAGTTGTACTTCTTGCAGCAGCCTCCATGTGTTGTTTCAAACTAATCTTCTATGGCCAGCAAGTATAAAATTGGCATGCAGATGTTTAAGGCAATGCCTATGCTCAGAGTTTGGGAACATGCCACCCACTGCATCAATTAAGCCCTTTTGTGTATTTGTAATGAACACATATCCATTGCTATTTTCAATGCCAAGATCAACAGCTAAGAGTTCTAAACACCAAGTCCAAGTTGCATAATTCTCAGCCTCTGCCACTGCATAAGCTATTGGATACATGCCGTTGTTAGGATCAACACCAACAGCAGATAATAGTTGCCCAGGGTGTTGCCCTTTGATGTGACAAGCATCCAAACCAACAACTGGCCTCAAAGCATCAATAAATCCTTGCTTTGTAGCTGCCAAGCGCATATAAATCCTTTCAAATCTGGATTTGTGACCCTCCAAATTGGACTTAATCTTGACAGTAGTTCCCACATTTGTCCTTTTTAGCTCCTCAACATAATCCCAAAGAGTCTCAAACTGTTTTGTGTAAGTGCCCTCACTTACAGCAGTTGCCTTTTGCCTTGCTCTGTATATTTGTGATCTTAAAGCTATGACACATAGATCTTCATTCACCCTTTCCTTAAAAGCTCCTATATCCCAATTTATTATTCTAGACAGCTGTGTAGCATATCTCTCTGCTAACCATGATGACTTAGCATGGACATTGCTTTCAACAGTCCCACAAGTGTGCTCCTCTTCATAACTCTTAATTTGAACCATGCTACTTCCATTTACAGCTGAAGCATAAACAAACCATGGACATTTTCCATTCTTGATCCCATCACAAACTGCTCTAACCTTATCTTTATCATTCTTGGAGAACTTAATCTTCCTTCTGTTGAACATGAATAGTTTATCACTGCTTTCCTAAATACATAGACACTGGGAAATCTTAGACTAAACTTAAATATTGGGTTATTCAAATATGTTTCAGGCCTAAAATCTTCAAACTTGGGGAGTTTCCTCTTCCTTTTTCTCATACGCAAATCAACCTCATCACATGAGCTACTATCCAAGCTATTAACATCACTTACAGCCATATCATCTGACTTCTCTCCTTCATCTCCAGCTAGATCAATATCTGGAGCATTGTGGTTAACATAGTTGTCAAATGCTCTATCATCCTTCTCCAGCAAGTGTTGTTCATCTTCGCTTTGCTCATGCGCACTGTCATAAAATTCACTGTCTTCACTCTCATTTTCAGACCAGTTGTCATTCTCTCCCTTTTCATACATAGTCTCATCCTCCACGTTGATCCCATCTGGAACGGTACCTTCATCACCCTCCTCATCCACATTTATACCCTCAGGAACGGTGCCTTCATGCCTATCCTCAGCCACATTTGTACCCTCATGTGCAGTGCCTTCATGCCTATTCTCAGCCACATTTGTACCCACAGGAATAATACCTTCATCGCCCTCTTCCTCCTTATCAACAACAATGCCATCCTCCTTATCCTCCTCATCCTCCTCAAACATACCCTCATAACCAGACTGTTCAAATTCAGCAGTTAGGTTTCTTGCAATAGGACCCCTCTCCCTCCAAGCCACTATAGATTCTTCCACATTAATAACAGTGGGGTGTTCCAAGTAAATGACAATCACTCTTTGGAAGCTAGGAGGATCAAGTAGCTGAGCATCACTATCTATACACACCTTTTTACCCTTTTGTATCCCTGTCACAACCACTTGGTCATGGTGCCCAAGCTATTTTGCATACGCATATATCTCTAACAAATTTATGTAGTCCAGAAGACACTAGTCCAAATAATCAACAGGCACCCCCACATAAAACCACCACTCATTGACGTTTGGGGATTTTACCATTCTACCTCCATGGTGTACTTCAAAGGTGACTATTGCTTTGTCATCTGCACAACAAAACATAAAAAAATACACTTTAACCACTGCCTAGTCAAATGTATATTTCAACCATTGCCTACTCGTATGTATACTTTAACCACTGCATAGTTATATGTATACTTTAACCACTGCCTAGTCATATGTATAGTTTAAAAAGGACAACATAACCACCAACTACAAGTAAACAGACATGGAGCAAGATTCAAACGCAACTAACATGTTTAAAGCACTAAACCAACCTTTAAACTACTAGTAAACAACAAAGCATAACAACAATGCATAGGGGACCACAACACTTTTTTATTCCATGCTAATCAAATTGAACACCTTTGGACCCGACCCAACAAAGCAAGCAGACAATAAAGAAGTTTCAACCTGGACCACAAAATCTATCACTTTCGTCGATTCCATTTCAAAAGCAAAGGGCCACTGTTGCATTCTTAAAAGGACACAAATTAATGTGCAAACAACCAATTAAAAATACCCGCAAGTGCACGAATCTAATGAAGTATAAATTATGTAAGTACGGGGTCGATCCCACGAAGAACTTGTCGGCTTCCTATAAGTTCTAGTTTGAGTACGCAAAGAATACTTAATTTAACACACCACAAATGCACAAATGCAAAATAGAAACTAAAAATGAATAAAGGAAGGTAAAAGAAAAGAAACAAAACAAGAAAACTAAAGAAAAACACAAACAGCACTTTCTATCACCCTTTTATCACCTATTTATCACCTGTGAACAGTGCTACGCGAACAGTGAACAGTGACGATCGGTCGTTTTTGCACAAAATCGTTTTTCTGTTTTTCAGTTTCGACCCATGTTCAGTTTTTGACCTATAACTTTCCAACCGTTTGTCCAAATTTTACGTTCTTTATACGGTTGGATTCAGCACAGAAAATGCAAGAACACAACGTGAACCAAAAGTCCAAAACAATTACGGAAACAAACAAAATTCAGTAAATACGACACACAATGTGTCAAACACATAACTCACACACACATTTTGGGGGGAGGGGGGGGTTTGATTTGTTTCAAGTGACCTATTTCTATTGCATGAAAGTGAATGGACTTCGAATTTAAATGAGAATGGCAGAGATGTGATCAGTGCATATTTACATATCATTTTGTACCCTTCTAACTTATGATTTATTTATGTTTTTGAGTTAAACTTGTGTTTTTAATAAGTTTTGTGTTTGTTTCAGTGTTATAAGCTTGAGACTCACTAATTGCATTTTGGAGACAAATTAGCTCAAAATGGTGTTTGCAGATCAGTCAACTTCACGGATTAGACTGTACTTACTCAAGAAGAACCAGATGATGAGCCATACATCATTGGAAATCTACGGAAGTATATTTTCTGTAGAATTTTACGGTTCATGATTCCGAGTCTTCTAGAGAAAGTTATACATGTTTTGGAAACTTAAGGTCAAATTCGGCAGCATCTGCGCTACTGGGCCAAAAATCACATTTGAAGGCCTTTCCGATTTTTCCTTGAGCTGGGCTGCATATGCTTGGAAAGATAAGACAAAGAGCTTCAAGATCCATATTTTTCCAGATTTTTCAGAATGAAGTCACAAGCCCAAAACGAGCCCACAAGCTGGCTGCAATGCATTGTCATGCATGACATATGCATGATGAAGTGTTGTTGATTGTGGGAAAGTTTGGTGAAGCATATTCAATACCTATTTTTGAGTGGAAATTTGCAGCAGCCAAATGAGCCAAAGGATGTTGAAGTGGATGATGCAACACTAAGCCTAAAGACAAGAGGAATTGTTTTCAAATACAATTGTGTGTTAGGTTAGGTTGGTGAATTAAGTGTTGTAAGTTGGTGAAGTGAGTGTGGTAGGTAAACCTATTGTATAATTCAGATTTTCACTTCCCCTAGGCCTATAAATAGGGAAGTTCTCTAAGCTTGTAATCACACCCCCAAGGGGGGGAGCTCTCAAACACTTCTCTAGAGCTCCCTTCCCTTCTCTCCCTCAAATTCTCTTAGTTTCCCTTTGTAGTTCTCAATTGTTGTAATAAGATCATTCTACTAAATTCTCCAAACACTTCTTTATTCTCTTTCAAATTCTCTAAAGTCTCCATGTCTCAAACACTTCACAAACACCTTTCTCTTCCTTCTCCAAGTTCACAAACACCTTTCTCTTCTCCAAACACTTTCCAAACACTTTCTTCTCCCTCCTCAAAGTTCTCAAACACTTCCTTTCTTCCTCAAAGTTCTCTTAATTTCCTTAATGTTTTCTTAGTTGTAATTTATTTTTCTTGTAATGTACATTCTTTCTTCTTGTTTTGTTTCTTTTGTTTTCATTTTTGTTTTGTGTAGGAAAACTGAACAGGATCATTCAATCACCAATCCATGTGGAATCGACCTCGCACTTACATACGCTATACTACCGAACGGCTCGTGCACTTGAGAGTATCACAAGTTGAGGATGCAGCTGAATCCATTTTGGTGCAGCTGAAATCTACGCAACAAGATGAATTATCAAGATGTGAAATTAAAATGTAACAAACACTAGGGTTTCGGAATTCACCCTAAACAATTCTACCTATGTTCATGAATACTCAAGTGATGAACTCTAAATGTGTTAATGAAGATGTTCGCAATCAAGACCAGTACGAGTGACTCAAGACGCATTGATTCTCTCTAATATACGTAAAGTGCAGTACGAGTGCTACAATACTTGTGCCTTCCCTATAATCGAATCTAGGTGTGCTTAGTACTTTGATTCAATTACAAGAAAAACCCATTAAGTTCAAAGAGAATATGAACATCACAAGAATCCTAATAGCATGGTGTTTATATTAGGTATTCAAGAAACCAATTCACATGGATGATTCTTACTTCATCCATTTATTGCTTAGGATAACATGAAGATACACATAACCCCAACAATCTCAAGAAGCATGCTTTCAAAGATGATCAATCAAAGAAGAACACACATCAAGGATAGATTAATTTGGTGAATTGGAATTCATCAACAATATCCAGAAATTCATACACTCAAGTATCAAAACAATAAGGTAATCATGTTTAGGGCTTCAACCTAAGCCCTAGCTATGGAGTTTAGTTGCTCATACTTATTCCAAATACAAACTCAAAATAAAATTAGAAAGAGTTTACAGATTTTGAGAAAATGATGAAAGCTTCAAGGTCATCAATGGTGGAAGTCTTCTTCTCCACTTTGCTTGGTTGCATCTTGGCTTTCTCCTAGCTCCAAACTCTCCAAAATCTGCTCCCAATGTGTAGAATGATAGAATGAAATTGATCTCCCACGTTCAAAACCTCTCCCACTTCAGATTGCACTCCCTCTCTCCTCCTTTCCAGCTTTTACTTTTAGTATTCTATTGTCAAAGTCTTCACCCATTGTCTTCTTGTCCCCTTGCAAATGATGAAGCCTTATCTTCACAAAGATGCCAATTGCTTCAGAAAATATCTCAAAGCTAAGGTAATTTCTTGTTACCAAGAGTTATGGTAACAAGAAGAATCAAGATGACACAATGGAGGTAAAAGCTGGCCAAATTCGGATTTCCAGAGCTGTGGTAACATGTTGGATTAGTTGGATAGGCAATACTTGTCCAATGGAGCTCAAATTTGGATATGTTGTAGTTAACATCCATTGGAACAAGTCTCATGAAGATCATGACCTCATCCGAGCAGCAGAGCATGTTGATCCCAGGCCAAGAAGTTGACCTACGAAAATGAACAAAAACAGAATTTATAACCAATAATGCACTTTTAGCTCATTTTCATTCTAACCAAGGTAAAATCTAAGAAAACACAAAAAGGAAGTAAAAAGCTATAAAATGTCAAGAACTAACTCAAAATAAAAGGTGAATAACATGAAAAATCATGTGTAAAAATGAACCGAAGAGCCACTTACCATACTCGGGTTGAGAACCTCTTTTCTCTCTCGCCACCATCGTTGTCCTTTTCAATCTGTCCAATATTCGCGCAATACCCAAGATGTCGATTGTTTTGATTTCACTCTTATGCAATATTCGCTTCTTCTCAGATGTTCGAATCTCTCTCTTTCTCTCTCTCTCTCTCTCTCTCTCTCTCTCTCTCTCTCCATTATAAGTCCAAACCCTAATGCCCAAATTATATCGACTTATAAGAGATTTCACTATTCTGCAATATTCGCTTCTTCTCAGATGTTCGAAGCTCTCTCTCTCTCTCTCTCTCTCTTCGATTATACAGTCCTAACCCTAATCCCAAATTATATCGACTAAGAAGGGGGTTCTTTTGCCAGACTCTACAAACTCTATTTTTTTTTTTGGTCAATAGACTATACAAACTCAGTCGCTTAGATTAGGATTTTCAACACATGTGGGGTCCACTATGCCATGTAGGATGCTGACTAAGGTCAGCAATTGGCCACCGTGGATAATTGACCATAATGCCCCTCCACGTCAGCTATTTTGACGGTCTTTTAGATGGCGTTGACGGTGGGGGGTTAAGTGGAATACAAAACCACGGTCAAGGGGGTTAAGTGGGTCATTTTAACTTTGGGGGGATTAAGTGAGATTTGACTGAAGTTTCAGGGGGTGCTACAGTAAATAAGCCTATTTTGAATTACCTAGGAAGCTTCACCTAGGAAACAACACCAAAGCAACTTTTCTGGCTTTTCTTTTTTTTTTTTTCACCAACCCACTCACCAAAATCAATGGCAAGTGGGTATTTCTCATTGGCTGCTAGTTTGAACACTCTACCCACCTCATTTTCTCTATAAATAAGAGGAGAAGTTATCAACAATTATGATGATTCAACCAACAATCAAAACCCAAACTCAATGTCTCGACTCAACACTTGTAAATCTCTCAGCAGATTTCATCAAGCTTGAATAGCCATTCCTCTCCTTTGAATTCCTAGTTGACAACTCATGATTGGAATTCTATTATTTTCCCAAACACACATACTCAATTTAATTCCCTGACTTGAATTACATTGTTTCTATTTGTAATCTATGCTCTACCAACTCAATTGCTTGGTATGATTTTGCTCTTCTTGTATTTGCTTTCTGCCTATTTCACCTTCCATGTATTTGTCAACATATTGTACTTGAAAAATATTGAAGTCCTTAGCACTCAAGGCATAGAAAAGAACTTTATTGGGTATGTTCCCCTCTCCCCAAAATTCATAATTGCTCGATTATTAGTCATTTATTTTGTGCACAATCTTTTGTCTATAATCTCAATTTGTTGGAGTTCTCATTGCCAATAGTGGCATGCTTGCAAACGCATTCACACGACAAATCTCCGCAAGTCCACACATGGCCGTTGGATATTTAGGGGCACAACACTATTAACAGTTTTCTAGTAAATCCAGATTTTCCATCTTTCTTTTTTAGGACCTTTCCTATTGAGAGGGGCAATAATATACTAAGCTCACACACACTACACAGATGCTAGGACTTGAACCCAGAACTTTGCCCGGTGAAGCAATTGCTCCAAACCATTACACTAGTTGATCCTTTGCTAGATTTCCCATCTTAAATATATGCTACAAGGCATTTCATATAACATCCAAGGAATGGACAGTGTATGGCTATTTGTTGAGCAATTTCGCAAGCCTACGAATCACACAAGTAGTTTAGGGTTAAGTAAAATATTTGTTCACTCGTTTTGATTTAGTACTGTGATGGTAGGGTAAAGATCCCCATTAGCTTGAAAACCATTGATGGTCAACAAGTCAACTTTCTTTTATGTGCAAGCGTGCCATTGCTAGTAGTTAAAAAACCCTAACTGACTTTAAACAGAGATAACTTGTGCTCCAAGTTACCTGACTTTAAACAAGTAATTGTAAATTTAGGTGAATAATATCTCCCAAGTAAGTTCTTTTCTTGCCTCAGACTGGTGAGGACTTCACAATTTTTCATAGTATAAATTTGGTAGTTCTGGCCAGAATAATTATTAAAAGAGATCGAGCTATTTAAGTAGAACTGCTTATTACACAACTTGAAAGAGAACTGCCAAGTCCAGAAAAGACAACAAAACGTTGGACTTCGATCTCTTCTTGTGTAGCTGCCTCTGAACTAGGCTAGATTGAATGTGTTTATGCTGGATTGAAGTGTCAGCACCTTAAACTAACAGGTTTCAGCTGGAAATTCGATACGAATGTTTAAATTTGGAGGAGCTTTAATTTGTTTCAAGTCCTGGAGAGGCTTGTTGGTTGGCAGAATTGAGACTTTCTCAAGTCTGGAAGTGGTTGGATTGATGATTGCTAGCCTACCTATTCTGCTTGATTATGAATCATCCAAGGGCTATTCTGCGATTTCGGGAGCTTAAGGCATCGTTGCAAATTTGTTGAGGTTTTCATATTGTAAAAAACCTGAATTCTGCTTGACTTGGCTTATGCTGAACCAAATTTGTAATGAGAGAAATCTCGCTTCCTTTGTAAACTATTTCTCTAAATTGAACTGAAGTCAGAAGCTTGAGTTCTAGTTGATCTATCTTTTGCAAATCAAAGAGTTTGGTTGCTTCAGAGCCTAAAGGCTTTTTGAGATCAATTGATCTTGTTTTGAATTTGTCACAATGACTTTGAGAGTTTTTGTTTTGATTGAATTTTTTGGCTGTCCTTCACCAGTTTCACTTCCTCTCATATTTGTAGAGAACTTTTTAACCTTTAATATTTGGTGGTAGATCTTTCAAAAAGATTTTCCTTTTCCAATGCCACAAAAAGGGGAGTTAAATTCAGGCAAAGCATAATCATCAACAGTCAGCTCCTATGATGGTCCATTTGCTTTTCTAGCAAACAACTCTCATGTCTCCTGTTTATTTCTTGAAAAACACATCACGTTCCAATGTAGAGCCTCCTATGGGTATAGAAAGAAAACTCTGCCGCCCTTTTTTCTAAGCTTTTAAATGATTTATGGAGAGTGTTCTTTTGGTTAACTTGCCTCCATTAACTCCCTATCACTTCCTCTGCTTTAGTTGAAAATCTTGACTTTCAAAGTCACATGGACTTTCTTTCCGAGAACGAATTGAGACCAACGGTGATGATCAAATTGCCTGGGCTTTGGGGATATTTGAAACTGGGCCTAATCCAAAAAGTCAATTAGCAACTGGCTTGTTTGGATTATATTACCATTTAATGGTAATTGATTTTTAGTTGGTGAATTTTAATCCTTGCTAATTGGTCTACAAGGGTCTGGGCTTCCAAAACCACCTAGGCTAATTTTTGTCTTCTAAAACAAAGCCCAAAACTCTTGTTTCTGATACGGGCCGATTTTGATTGGGCTTGTGTGTTTTAGGCCCAAACAGGATCGTTCCTAAGAGTGATTTAATTTACTAAGTACCGATTATGATTAACCCAAGACTTTATTTGAACAATTGAATGATGAGATTTGATTGATTAATAAACTAAAAACAATAAATAAAAGCAAGCATATAAAAAAAAAATAAGATTTTGAGATTCAAGTTATGAGAGCACTAGAGCTTCCGATTTCACCATAACAATTCAACCCGATTCCCTTAAAATGTTAATCCTAATTAATCTCCATGTTGACAGCCGATTTTCCTTATTTTATTCGATACTTCATCCCTAGTTATACCAAAGTATCCTATTTACCAACTCACTCTATCCCTAGTAGTGACATTAAGATAATAAGAACCCATTAAGTTCCTTGGAAAACCTCCAAAACAACCACATAAGTCATGAAAAACATGCATGTCTAATCATGTAAACATGACATCTATTACAAGAAGCAAGAGTCTAAATTGGACATCCATGTCGTCAATTTAGCATCAAAACAATTAAATGTTGGCCTGATCCAAAACTTCTAGTTGATAGAACTATAAATTCTTAGTTTATAGGAATAAGGGAACGAGAGGAATTTTAAGACAATTAGAGAAACAAAGAGAAGAAGCTAAGGAACTGCTTTGAGTTCTACTTGTCTATTTAATTCATCAAATGAGGTTTATATAGAAGTTCATCATCCTAAACTAGCAAATTGAAAATAGCAAGTGTTTTTAAACCATAAGAGTTGAATGGTTTTAACACACCTACGTACATAAGCCATACAAAATTGGTGGTTTAAAACCAAAAATTATTTATGGGTTTAAAATAATTAAATAATGATATAATAGTATATGATTATTTAATTATTTTGTTTGCAAGATCCTCCTAGATCATGGCCAAACATTCAAAGCATTAAGCATAATAATAGATACTCAACATGGAAAAAAAATACTTGGAATCAACATTGATTACAGAAATTGAGTATTCCTGGCTAGGCTACATCATAGCTCTAGCAAAAGGAATTAGTTCATGACTACTTTAATAAAAACCATGATAAATAGTGTCACAGAAAAAACCAATTTGAAGATTTGATCTCTGCTCCACATCAACTTTAGCTTAGGGGTCATCATTAGGCCCGCAAGCCCATGGGCTGATAGGGGGCCACCCAGCCCATCGAGAAAAAGCCCGACCCCGATCCATTATGGGCCATGGGCCGACCCGACCTGTTGTTGAGTGGGCCGGACTTGGGTTTAGGTGCCTAAAGCCTACCCCGATCCATAGACTCGACCCATTTAAGCCCAAGAAAGCCCGGCCTGGCCCGCCCATAAAAGCCTAGCTCACGGGCTCACATACATATAAATAAATATATACAAAAAAAACCCAAGTAAAATGAAAGATGGAGAAAATCATTATCTATTATCATTGTAAGAACTAAAAAAAATGAAGTATGGGATAAAATATGAGTTTATTAATATGGTGGTTGTATAACTATATCTTTACATTTATTGAAAAAAAAAAGAAAAGAGAACTATGAAGTTATGAACAAAGAAAAAAAATGGAGACATAAACATATAGACAAATGTAAATAGAGAACAATGATAAAAATGGAAACATAGAAACACACCAAAACATAGAAAAAGTAAATATAGAATTGACCAAAAATTATTCATATTTTTTTTTTTAAAAAAGGACAAAATAAAGTAGGCTCATTTAGGCCCAGCCCGGCCCGATGGGCTTTTTCAAGCCCGGCTCATAGGATGGGCTTGGGCTTTGAATTTTCTAAAAAAACTCAGCTTGGCCCGGCACATTATTTTTCTCTTCTCTTTGAAGTATGGCCCAGCCCGGGCCGGCCCATCCCGGGCCGGCCCATTGATGAGGCCTACTTTAGCTCTAGGTCATCATCTCCATCTCTCTAAAAATTCTCTCGGTGTTTTTGTGGTATCTGACTTCTCTCTCCCCCAAAGCCAACATTGAAACCCCCTATTTATATGCTCCCTAACTTCCTATTCTAGTTGGAAACTAATAAATAAGAAATCCTAACTTTATTAGACTTCCTTATTCAACAAGGGAGATCAAGAAATAAAAATTAATTAAACTAATTAAGGGGGGTGTATTCAATTAAGATTTTTAAAGAGTTAAATGGAGTTATAAAGTTTGTAGAGTTCAATGTAGTTCAATTGATTTCTATCAACTCCACATACAGTTTGATTGAATTCCAAGATTGATTTTGATGTTGTTTGTTAGAGTTTTATCGTAGATTTTAAAAGAGTTTATTAGAGTTCTGTTGCGTAGATTCAGCTGCACCAAAATGGATTCACTGCATCCTCAACTTGTGATACTCGCAAGTGCACGAGCCGTTGGTAGTTTAGCATATGTAAGTGCGAGGTCGATTCCACAGGGATTGGTGATTGAATGATCCAACTCAGTTTTCCTACACAAAACAGAAATGGAAACAAGAGAAACAAAACAAGAAGAAAGAAAAGAACTAAGACAAGATGGTGAGGTTTTAGAATCCACCCTAATTGTTCTAATCATGTTATGGCAGCAAGTAAACAAATTGATTCACTCATGAAGATGCTCACAAATAAGTCCATGGTGTTTGGATCAAATTGTATTGAACATCACAAGGACCCCAAGCATGGTGTTTACATTAGGAGACCTAGACACCAAATCACATAAGTTGCTAATGGACGGAATGAAGATGATCCCCAACCTTCCCAACAAGAGCATAACGCATAAAACCTTAGGTGATCAATCAAAGGATGCAAAACAGCTCCATTAAAATAGTGAAGAAGAATTCATGAATGAAATCAAACTTTATAAACTCAAACCATGATACAAGACTAGCAAGATGTTTATTAAAACTAATAACAGAAAAACAAAGTAAAACAAATGAAATACAAGAAGAAAATAAAAGACAAAGGGAGGAGAAGAAGATAAGGACAACATGCTAGAGATTGAAAAGATTCATCTCCATGGCTGCCAGGAGGCCAAAGCCTCCCAGCTGCTGCCTTCTCCCTTCTCTCCCTTTGTGACTCTCAACTTTCCCTCCCTTTGTGTACAATGGAAGTGTAAATTATGAAATGAAATTCTGGTTCTCTAAGCTCTCTAGAGACTCCCTATTTATAGGCACAAGGGTTAGGTGAATCAGATTATACAATTAAGTTCACCAACCACACAAATTTCACCTAACACACTTGCATTAGATAATCAGAAATGGTTGTTGCACTTCACCAACAAATCCCACCAGCAGCCATAGCTCATCATTATGTCAGCATGACCAAGCATCCATCAGCTCATCCTTATGTCAGCATGATGTGTATTTTCATGGGCTTACGAATTGGGCTTAGCTGAATCAAATGACAACTTTAAGATGTCCATTGTGAAGTTCAGAATGTCTCTGATCCAACCACACAAGTATTGGCCCAATCCAAGCTCGGATGAAGAAGATAACGCTGAAATGAACGTCTACCTCAGTCTCCAGTTCTTGCACGTTTTTGCACCATATTGCTTTATTGGCCTTAACATGCTTTAATTGCATGAATTATGCTCTCTTGCTCTATTGGCCTACAAAACACACAAAGAGAGGCAAATAACTCAAAATTCTAAGAAACTAAGCAAAAGAAGTAAGTAAATAGGGTACGTATATGTATGAAATTATGAGCTTAACAAGTTCTAAAATATATATTTGTCTTTTTTTTCTTTTTTTTTTTGGGTTGTTTATCATTTTTCTAGATTTTCAAAAGAGAAAAGTACCTTTACAAAAACATTTGAGCTATTGAACTTCCAAATCAATACATCCAAAGAAAAAAAAATGGCATCTAATTTGTTCAAATGTGCAACCAAATAAGGACTTATGTCTGCATGTTTATGAAAAATGCGCAAAAGTAAAAACATAAAAGTAATTTCATGACAAAAAATGATAAGTAAACTATAATTCTAAATGCATAAAAACAAATAAGTATCTGCTTCATTGCTCATCTTTGACTCCCGTCATTCATAGCACCTCTCCACATATCTAAAGATATCCCAACCCTCCATTGGTTAGCATTCTCGCGTTGTTGTTCTTGGGTTTGAAAAACTTGGTCATAATTATTTCCCTCATTTTCTGGTGATGATGATGATGTTGAATGCTCGTTATTTTCTTCAATAGGAAATTCATCAAAACGACACTCCTTGCGGAGAAAATTGTGCAACCCTGCACAAGCTAAGACCAACTTTGCTTGTGTCTCATATGGGAATGAAGGGGCAAACTTAAAAATTGTGCATCGTGATTTAAATATACCGAATATTCTCTCAATTACGTTTCTTAAGGAAGCATGTCTAAGATTGAACAACTCAATTGCATTTTCAGGATCACGACCTTGACTGACAAAATCCTAAAGATGATATTGAACACCTCGAAATGGAACTAAAAATTGACGCCGATTTGGGAATCCACAATCCACTAAGAAATATTTACCTGAATATACGACACAAATCCAATTAATATTACAATACTACCTAATATAGACATAAAATAAATAAATATATACCTTGTGGCACTTTAAGTCCGTTTCTCATTGATAAAGAATCATTTAACACTTTGGAATCATGAGCTGAACCCTCCCATCCACTAAGAACATATATGAATTCCAAATAAAAGTTACAAGCAGCTAGCACGTTTTGTGATATTTTACCAAGACGATCACGATAACTACTTACTTCGCGCCCTATCACCATTGCTGGTATATGTGTGCCATCAATAGCTCCAATACAACCCTAAAATAAATTAAGGCATTAGTTGTTATGTATTTTGAATAATAACAGTACTAAAACTAATACAAAAACTACAATAATAATAATAATAATTACTATAATGAATGAAGTAGTCATTACTTACCTTAAAATAAGGTAAAACCTTGTACTTTCTCTTATTTTAGCTGACACTGTGGATCCAGGTTTGACCATCATCTCTGGGGCTATTATGTTTAAGGCCTTCAAAACTTTGTTAAAATTTTTGCTTGTTGTGAAATGTGATCGCTCAAATATGTCGCGAGTTTGACAATATCGAGAATTTTAACCAACAGTGAGTAAAAATGTTGCAAGCATTTCTTCAATACAAATAAATCTTGTATCATGCAAATGCGTTTTTCTCTCTTTATGACACCACATAGCTTCAGAAACACATCAGGGTACATTCTATATAGATGTCGAAAGTGTTGAGGATCCTCATTCAGTACCTTATTTATATAATTGTACCCAATTGTAGAAATTGGGCGTCAGCTAACAAACGTTCAATATGACCATCATGTATGAGAGTCATTAAAGCATTTGATGAACGAAAAAAAAGGATGATTGTAGATGAAGAAGGCTATTGACATTTGATGAACAGCAACAATAAAAAAAGGATGATGTAGAAAAAGTACAGAAACAAAAAAAAAACCACAGCAACCAAAAAACTATTCAAGAAAAAAAAAACAGCAACCAAAAATAAAGAAGAAGGAAAAGTAGAAACGACAATTGCTTGGATATATGACGGCAACAATAACTACTCAACTATTCATACATGATGTGCATCCAATACAAGCAACAACAATTGCTTGGATATATGATGATGTATAGCAACAGCAATTATTCAAGCACTATGTTGCGTAGATACAGCTGCACCAAAATGGATTCAGTTGCATCCTCAACTTGTGATACTCGCAAGTGCACGAACCGTTGGTAGTTTAGCGTATGTAAGTGCGAGGTTGATTCCACAGGGATTGGTGATTGAATGATCCAATTTAGTTTTCCTACACAAAACAAAAATGAAAACGAAAGAAACAAAACAAGAAGAAAGAATGTACATTACAAGAAAAATAAATTACAACTTAGAAAACATTAAGGAAACTAAGAGAACTTTGAGGAAGAAAGGAAGTGTTTGAAAACTTTGAGGAGGGAGAAGAAAGTGTTTGGGAACTTTAGAGAATTTGGAAGAGTAAGGAAAGTGGTGTTTGGGAACTTTGTGGATTTTGGAAGAGAGTGTTTGAGGACATGGGAAATGTTTTAGAGCATGGAGAACTTTGAAAGAGAATAGAGAAGTGTTTGGAGAATTTATAAGAAGAGAAAAGAAAAGTAGAATGATCTTATTACAACAATTGAGAACTACAAAGGGAAACTAAGAGAATTTGAGGGAGAGAAGGGAAGGGAGCTCTAGAGAAGTGCTTGAGAGCTCCCCCCCTTGGGGTGTCATTACAAGCTTAGGAAACCTCACTATTTATAGGCCTAAGGAGGTTGAAAATCTGAATTATACAATTGAATTATGTAAACACACTAACTTCACCTAACACACTACACTTAATTCACCAACTTAACCTAACACACAATTGCATTTGAAAACAATTCCTCTTGTCTTTAGGCTTAGTGTTGCATCATCCACTTCAACATCTTTTGGCTCATTTGGCTCCTGCAAAATTCCACTCAAATAAATGTATTGAATATGCTTCACCAAACTTTCCCACAATCAACAACACTTCATCATGCATATGTCATGCATGACAATGCATTGCAGCCAGCTTGTGGGCTCGTTTTGGGCTTATGGCTCCAGTCTGAAAAATCTGGAAAAATATGGATCTTGAAGCTCTTTGTCTTATCTTTCCAAGCATATGCAGCCCAACTCAAGGAAAAATCGGAAAGCCATCAAATGTGATTTTTGGCCCAGTAACGCAGATGCTGCCGAATTTGACCTTAAGTTGCCAAAACATGTATAACTTTCTCTAGAAGACTCGGAATCATGAACCGTAAAATTATACAGAAACTAGACTTCCGTATCTTTCCAATGATGTATGGCTCATTATCTGGTTCTTCTTGAGAAAGTACAGTCCAATCCGTGAAGTTGACTGATCTGCAGACACCGTTTTGAGCTAATTTGTCTCCAAAATGCATTTATTGAGTCTCAAACTTAAAACACTGAAACAAACACAAAACAAATTAAAAGCACAAGTTTAACTCAAAAACATAACCAAATCATAAGCTAAAAGGGTACAAAATGATATGTAATTTATGCACCGATCAAATACCCCCCAACCTAGATTTTGCTAGTCCTCGAGCAAAACAAAAGGAAACAAAGATAAAAACAAACAAGAAGTTAATTAAACCACTTTCGTAGGTAACTCGATTGCATTTAGCGTATGCAACAAGCCTTTAAACCTCTAGGCATCCCTAGTAGGAGGAGTTGTGTCTCCTGAGGGTTTAACAGATTCGAATACCCACAAACGTTTTTCTGACTCTGTAAAACAAAGTAATTAGAAAACTTAAAAGATTGTTAGTCCTTAAGCAAAACCAAAAACAAAAACAAACATAAATACATTAACAAAAACAAAAACAAAAACAATTACAAAAACAAAAATACAAAGAACTCAAAACAATCTTTCCGAACATTTTATGAAGAGAAATGACTCATGCACACGACTTAAACGTTTTAACAATAAAAGCTCAATTTTGGACATTATTTACAAGGCGGCAAAGTTCAAAACACAATATGCTCAAAGTGTAGTAGTGTGATAGCCAAATACAACAAATTCCCCAATCTTAGTTTTCACACAATTTCAAAAATCATACAAAGCATAAGTTCAACTTCAAATCTCACCAAAGTTGTCCTCTCACAAATGAATCACTCAGAAGAGGGCTATAATGCATCACTCAGTTATAAACATGAGAATAGTGTTAAACCATAAGGACTTAACTCGAAATAGAAAGATGAAGAACTTGCATTAATATGATCTCAAGAAGGATGTCAAACACTTAAAAGTAAGAAAATGGATGCAATTCAACCATATGACATTTAAGATCAATTTAGGTCTTTAACATAGGTTGTAATGGGGCCAAGGGTGTAAGGTGAGTAAGAAATGAAAGGTATGGATAATACAAAGTCCAAGGAACTCGCAATGTAAGAGCATAAAATAATTGTTTACAAGACTTCGAATCATCACGATTAGATTTTTTCTTTTACATGATCAAAACTCCTTATACCTTCATTTACATTGATTCATACTCCTTTCCTTTAATTGAACAAACACCAATTATTTTGAAGGCCCAAAAATGAAATTTTCAATCAACCACCACTTAACTTTTCTCTTTTCTTTCACCAATTGTGTGATTTTTTTTTCTCTTTTTTTTTTTTTTTGAAATGTCACCTCTTCCCAAACTTAGCATGAAAAACACATCCAAATTAAAGCTCATGAGTTCCTTAGAAAGGTAAATATTTGTTTTTCGGGCTAAGGCAAGGAAATAAAATTGGTAAATGAAAGAAAAGGTTTACATGTAGGCTCAAAATGGTTAACAATGGAAAATCATGCTTAAGCATGCATAAGGTTAGCTTGAAAGGCACAAACGATCCAAAGAAGGCCTTAATATCATTTCTTTAAATGTCATGAAATCAAATTGCACAAGAATGAATGACTTTTAAGTGTTCAACCAAATCAATGAATAATGAGATCAAACAACAACTTTGATGACAAGAAAATTAGAGTACGTATATAACACTCATGAATTGAAGGACAAGGCTCAAAAGCTCACTTTATATGGTTGGTTATATAAGTCTAATTTATGCTTCATACAATTCTTTAGATCATGCAAATCCTTTAATTGGAAAATTATGAAACAAATGGAAAGTGTAAAGAAGGTTTCAAGCATATCATGATAGAACAATGCCAATTTTTAATTTTAATTTTTTTAATTTTTATTTTTAAATTTTTTTTTTAAGAAAATAAAATGAAATCCAATTTTCATTTAAGTCATGCAAACATTTATCACTATCTCATCATAAGTGTTCGGAAAGTGACTCAAAACAAAAACAAGACTCAAATAGAAGAAAAACAAGCAATTTTTTTTTTAATTAAGAAAAAAAAATGTTAAACTCCAATACCCCCAAACCTAGAAATGAACATTGTCCTCAATGTTTAAAAATTAGCCACAAACAATGTCATAACAAGAAATGAAAGGTATTAAAGCAAATAAAAATTAAAACACACAAAAATAAAATAAAACAATTACAAAATAAAAATTACAAAATAATCAAACAAATATAAAATAAAAAAAATAAAAACGAAAACAGTAAAACACTCAAAACAGTAAGCCCTAAACAGGAGGTCTTACGCAAACTAAAACCCAAAATTTTTGAAGCCCAAAGCCCACAATTTCGAAACACAAACCACGGTTAATTTAACCCACTTTGAAACCCAAACTAAGGTGAAATCCGACCCACAATTTGTTTTCATTTCCGGTTTTTTATTATTATTTAGTTTTGTAAAAACAAACTATCGAACCGTGATTAGCAACACAAAGAGCAGGATTGTTTTTTTTAAACATGGGTCATGATGTCTCGGTTCAGTGTAAGGGACCAACAGAGGGCGAGACACGTGTCGACGCATAGAGGCGCCGCAGACTCCACAAGCAGAAATTACGGGGCCATGGAAAGGCGCGACGACTTTGCTGAACGCGTCCGTTCAGACAAAGCAAGTCGTGACAAATGAGTTGGAAACGGTTGGAAAGTGAGAAGGTTGTGTGACTCGAGGAACGCTGGGGATTCAGAAATGCTGCGATGGCTAGGGTTTGTCAAAGACTACATCTATAAGAAAGAAAAAGAAGGGGAAAAACACAAACGCAAAAACACACAAAAGAGAAAACAAGCAAGAAAAAGAGAGAAAAAAAAAAGAGAGAAATCAAATGGCTTCTTCCTACCCATTTTCCTTGGATCTCAACCTAGCTCCACCGACCCAAACACGAGGCCAAGCAGTAGCACCAGTATGGATGCCCTACTTTGCCTCCGCACGGGGCCAGTGACTATCAATGACTCAATACTCCTGGACAACGATGTTGCCATTGGAGTTGGCAGAAATTTGGTGACTCCTAAAGATATACGTGTGTTCGGGACAAGGGATGACAACCGGGTCATGAGTGATGCCCTAGCACTGAGCATGCAGAGTACAGCATGTGTCGCAAGTTTGGTTCATCGCCTACTTGCGAAGTCCCATGAGGTAGAGGTGCTAAAAGGTCAGTGAGCGGCGGAGCACAGTATGGTTGAAGAGTGTCAAAGTGCTATAAAAAGCTTGAAAAGGGAGCGGTCAAGGATAGTGGAGGTGAATCGACACCAGCTAGAAGTGTTGCGGGACGAGAATAAAAACCTAACAAAGATTGTAGAGTTGTACTCTCGCGACATGCGAAAACAGCTGGAAGACCTAGACCGACCGGGTAAACGCAAGAAACCAGATCGCGAGAAAAGTTATACTGAAGCTAAGATTGCGATCTTTGGGAGCTCAAGTGATGAGCCCCAAGAGGCTGTGCGTGAAGCCCCGAAGAGGACAGTCAGAGGGCCAAACTAAAAGCTCCTATGGTCGAGACACCGAGCGCCAAGAAGAAATGATTTCAGCTTTTATTTAATATTTAATTTTAAAAAGTATGTTTTTTTTTTAATTGGGAAATAAAAAGTTATGTTATCTCAAAGACACGAATGACCCTAAATTTAAAAAACGACGATCAAACAAAAACATGAAAACCCAAACATGCATTTTTATTTTTAGTTAAGTAAACACACAAGTAACTGTTTTTTCTTTTAAGAGAAAAACTTAAGGATGACCAGTTAAGGGCCTCAGAAAAACACAGCCAGGGGATCCGGGAAGGTTGGAGGGGTCACAATGGTCCCTCTTAAAACCCAAACTTCTTAGACACCGAAGGTGCCGCCTAAAGAACTCCTAGACACTGGATACACTGCGGTTGCTCATCTGGAGTTACCAAAAGTTTAGCTCCTTCAAAGAATATCCTATGAGTTTTAAATTATACTAACTAATTAAATAAAAACAAAATTAAAAAAACTAAAATAAACACACAATTCAAACAAGAATTTAAAAGAAGAGATGGGATTCTTGCACCAGGTGTCCAAGACGCATCTTTAATTTTATCTCTTCTTCCAACCAAATTCTTAAGAAACCTATCAAACAAAAAAAACAAGTTAATTTTAAATTAAAAAGAAAAACAATGAATAAAGAAAAATAAAATAAAATAAAAAGAAAAAGGAAAACACACTTCCCCAAACTTAAATCAAACAAAGACGACAAACGGAAAAGAAAGCATAGTTCCCTAACTAAAATAAACTAAAGATGATAGCCGGAAGGGAAAAGCAAAAACACAAAGCTCTAGAAAATGAAAGTAACGGGCAAAAATATTAAACACCAGAAAACACGGAGAAAATAAAAAAAAGAAAAGTAAAGTAAAGGTGCTCCCCCTTGAAGCAATTAGGTCGAGCATGCCCGGGAAATCCGAAATGGTGTTGGCACCCTCATTAGCATATGTCTATTTAAACCACACCTCTTCAAGCGGATGATACCCAGCATTTCTTCCTGCAAACTCAAAGAAAAACATCAAAAAATTCAGAAACAAAACAATGGCATCCTCATACGCTCACCTTGATGATCTCAGCCTTGAATTGACCCTTGCGCCACCGAATGCGCAGATAAGGGGCTCCTACAAACCATGTCTTCCCAAACTCCACATATCATCATGGTACGGCCTCAAACTTTGCTGAAGCAATACCGAGCTTTTCTCTGAGGCGGTGTCGAACGGGCAGTGCTGCTAGGAGGCATGGTTGGCAGCAAGCTCACACCGACGGATCATCTGCATGTGGCGCAGAGGTCTGACAAGGCAGCGGTGGAGGAGTCCAACAATTTAACTGTGCTCCACGCGGTCTCGGCTACCAACTTAGGCATGCGATTATTGGCGAGGACACGGGAGTGTGCCGCGCTGAGCGAGGAAGTAGCTTCCTTGAAAGCTATGGTGGCGGACTCGCAGAAGCGGCTTTCCTTGCCAATCAGCACGTGGAAGCACTGCAGAGAAAGAATGAGGACCATGTGGAGCTGCTGCAGATTCTGCAAGTAAGAGAGAATAGAGGCATGCCATGAAGATGCAGATGAAGATGATGAAGATGTTGTTTTTATTTTTAATTTATTTGAATGTTTTTTTTTGTTTTTTAACTTTTTAACTTTTTATCTTTGTTTGCAGTGTTTGAATGAAATAAAAATGTGTTTTTAACACTCAAATAAACTAACTAACCACACCACGTAAATAAATACATAAACTAACTTAACAAAACAAAACAAAGAAAACAAAGAAGTTCCAAATTGATTTTTTTATTTATTTTTTTATTTATTATTATTTACAACTAACTGACCACACAAAGAAAAAAAAACAAAGAAGTTCCAAATTGCAATTTACAAGGAAAAATAAAAACTCAAATTTCAAATTTTTTTTTTTGTTTTTGTTTTTAAAAAAAAACAAATAAATATACAAGCAACTCATGGATGACCAGTTAAGGGCCTCAAAAATACAGCCAGGGGATCCGGGAAGGTTGGAGGGGTCACAAAGGTCCCACTTAAAACCCAAACTTCTTAGACACCGAAGGTGTCGCCTAAAGAACTCCTAGACACTGGATTTGACGGAGACGCTCATCTGGAGTTACCACGAGTCAGCTCATATAAAAAATCTTTTTTAATTTTTTTTTAATTAAAAAAAAAAGAAAATTAAAATTACTGAAATAATAACAAAACAACTAAAGAGAAAGGATTGGAATACTCCCCCTTGAAGCGATTAGGTCGAGCATGGATGCACTTGGAGGTCGCGACTTCTCCCACTATTCCACACTCCCTATCTTTATGATTGAAGTTACCATCTCTCTCCATTTTTATTGAGCTGTCATAAATTGCTTAAAACAAACACACACAAAAACTTGAAACAGAATTAAAGGATTAGGAAATAAAAACTAGAATGGAAAGGAAAATCAACACACGTCCAATTTCATGCTTCAAAGTAACAAGCAACAAAGTAATCAAACTAGCTTATGAAGTTCGTTCTTTCTCAAATATGATTATCCATATGGTGTGTGGTTTTAATCAAGTATTCAGAAAAAGCATTTAGCTATGGTGTTTAGTCTAAACACAAATTCCGAACCCATTAAGAACAAGAAGAACAATAAAGAACCAAGTAGAATTTAAACATGGTGTTTGTCTTCAATATCTCCCCATTCATTCACTAATCAGTCCAAGAGTCATATGGTGTTTATGTAAACTTGAACAAGATATTTAATTAAGAGCAAGTGAATGAAACCATAAACTAGAAATAATCAACATGCTACTTGAACCTTTTTGTTTTTGGGTGTTGTGTAAGCTGGGACTCAAACCCAGTTCTCTTGCTTGCAGGCAATTGTCCTTGTCCGTTGGACTACAAACACAACTTATCAATAAACCTCATTAACTTTAAAACATGAAACTGTCCAGTTATAAGAAAGATAAAAATAAATAAAAAGTAGGAAAACCAAATAGAATCAAACAATGTTACCGATCCCGGCAACGGCGCCAAAAACTTGTTGCGTAGATACAGCTGCACCAAAATGGATTCAGTTGCATCCTCAACTTGTGATACTCGCAAGTGCACGAACCGTTGGTAGTTTAGCGTATGTAAGTGCGAGGTCGATTCCACAGGGATTGGTGATTGAATGATCCAATTTAGTTTTCCTACACAAAACAAAAATGAAAACGAAAGAAACAAAACAAGAAGAAAGAATGTACATTACAAGAAAAATAAATTACAACTAAGAAAACATTAAGGAAACTAAGAGAACTTTGAGGAAGAAAGGAAGTGTTTGAAAACTTTGAGGAGGGAGAAGAAAATGTTTGGGAACTTTAGAGAATTTGGAAGAGTAAGGAAAGTGGTGTTTGGGAACTTTGTGGATTTTGGAAGAGAGTGTTTGAGGACATGGGAAATGTTTTAGAGCATGGAGAACTTTGAAAGAGAATAGAGAAGTGTTTGGAGAATTTATAAGAAGAGAAAAAGAAAAGTAGAATGATCTTATTACAACAATTGAGAACTACAAAGGGAAACTAAGAGAATTTGAGGGAGAGAAGGGAAGGGAGCTCTAGAGAAGTGCTTGAGAGCTCCCCCCCTTGGGGTGTTATTACAAGCTTAGGAAACCTCACTATTTATAGGCCTAAGGAGGTTGAAAATCTGAATTATACAATTGAATTATGTAAACACACTAACTTCACCTAACACACTACACTTAATTCACCAACTTAACCTAACACACAATTGCATTTGAAAACAATTCCTCTTGTCTTTAGGCTTAGTGTTGCATCATCCACTTCAACATCTTTTGGCTCATTTGGCTCCTGCAAAATTCCACTCAAATAAATGTATTGAATATGCTTCACCAAACTTTCCCACAATCAACAACACTTCATCATGCATATGTCATGCATGACAATGCATTGCAGCCAGCTTGTGGGCTCGTTTTGGGCTTATGGCTCCAGTCTGAAAAATCTGGAAAAATATGGATCTTGAAGCTCTTTGTCTTATCTTTCCAAGCATATGCAGCCCAACTCAAGGAAAAATCGGAAAGGCCATCAAATGTGATTTTTGGCCCAGTAACGCAGATGCTGCCGAATTTGACCTTAAGTTGCCAAAACATGTATAACTTTCTCTAGAAGACTCGGAATCATGAACCGTAAAATTATACAGAAACTAGACTTCCGTATCTTTCCAATGATGTATGGCTCATTATCTGGTTCTTCTTGAGAAAGTACAGTCCAATCCGTGAAGTTGACTGATCTGCAGACACCGTTTTGAGCTAATTTGTCTCCAAAATGCATTTATTGAGTCTCAAACTTAAAACACTGAAACAAACACAAAACAAATTAAAAGCACAAGTTTAACTCAAAAACATAACCAAATCATAAGCTAAAAGGGTACACAATGATATGTAATTTATGCACCGATCACACTAGAAAGCGTAGAAAAAGAGAAGAGATTTTTTACCTCCACTTGACAAGCACACACGTTCAAGGACTGGAAAGAGTAGAGCACATTCAAAGTTTCTAGGGTTCACATAAGATTTGTCAAAGCCTTTTGTATTTATACTTACCACTTTATTTTCTAACGAAAAATCAATCAACTTATTAATTCCTTCAAAATAAATTACTTTTTGAATACACCTAAATTTTGTTTGACTTTTAAAAAGTCATAATTGAATACACCTAGATTTCGATGTATTTTTTTAATATCAATTGAAATCTGAATTGAATACACCCAAACTTTTACAAACTCTTTAAAATCTGAATTGAATACACCAAAACTTTTAACTCTTTTAAAATCTTAATTGAATCCCCTTAAGTCTCCCAAAGACACTTGCAAAGCTCCTCTACGTCACTTGTACCTCAAAATCATCCCATATAATGAAATTCTCTATTTGATTTCGTTCAGCCACGTCAACTTAACAATCAACAAACAGGAGCCCCCTAATTGCCATTCCAATTTGCAAAACAAAACTGCATGACTGGTAATTGACAAACGACCTATATCATTCGATTCTTCTCCATTTAAGCTTCAAATTGCTCCTAGGTTTAATCCCTTCAAAATACTCACAAAACTAATTAAAATCAACAATTTAACCCAAAATCATAGCAATGCGACAAACAAAAGAGGTACAATAAATAGATAAAATATCAATATATCACTATTCCTCCACATTTAACCAATATTTATGTTAAACAATGCAGATACAGCATATCTTCAAATATTACTTATAAGACTTAGTACATTCCTTGTCAAACACCATGAATTAGAGCCCCCAAGAAAATACAATAAACATGTCAAGATATATCAAGGAGGAAAAAGATGATTACCCTAGACTCTTGTAGGATGGTCATGTAACCGATGTAGAATCTGTGCAGGAAGGGAAAAATTAACAAAAGTTCTCAATGGAAGTGACCTTCTAAACGAGCGGAACTATGGATTTTTCAATGGGTGGGCTAGCTAAAGTTATTGACTTAAAATTTAATGATAATTTTTCTAGAAATAAAAAATATATATATAAGCATATAAACCACGTTAGTTCATAACTCCATTGACTAATTTCCAATAAGCTTTAACATAAAATAAATACATATGAAATACACCCAAAAACATGTTGAAGTGAGTCTCCTAATTAATCAAGGAGATTTATTTCCTTGATTAATTAAGGGATTTACTTTCCTATTTTATATAGTTGTCAAATCATTGTATAATTAGGAGATACTTTCCTAATCCTTTACTGGATCTAATTCCTTGTAAAGCACTCATGTAAACTCTTAAATATACTTCCTTATGGAGAAGAATAAAAGGAAGAACCTAACATATTCAAACCAAATATCATATTTTAGCAAAACACACATAGTATCAAAACAAAAATATGTTCAACAACATAATTGAAATTGTACATATTTAAGTTGTGCCCAATGATCCTCGAGAGAATTGAAATCTTTTGTTATTGTGTATGAATCGATATTGTCAGCAAATTCTTTTTCAATGTAGACAATAATAGAAATTGTTATAAACGCATTCTTCATATGAACCGCACCACGCCCACCCTTTGGACTACCTAATTGAAAAGGGTGTCGTTAATATTGATGAAAATAAATTAAGAAAACAATTAGAAAAAATAGGAAAATGTAGAGAGTTAAAGTCATGAATGTTTACTAAGGGATTATTTCTTAATTGAGCAAGCAAATTAATCTAAAATCACATTAAAATACATTTATCATATTTTAATTTTCAAAAAAGGCTACTGGGCTAGAGCCCATGGTAGCCTTTAACTTGGTTCTGCTAGTGCTTCTGAATAAGACTTCTTAGGGTGAATTGTAAGGCCACTAAGGACATTTTGTTCAAAGATGTTAAAAATTTAGCATTTAAACAAATCTTTCCTAGATGGATGGCAAGGAATTCTTATTTGCTTTTGATTTTCAAATTGAATATATTAAGGGTGAGTCTAATTCATTGCTTGATTTTCTTACTCGTGAATTTTTGCAAGATTCATACCAAGAGGCTAGGAAGCAGGTCAATCCTTAGAGCATCACTGGGGAGGAAGGGGGTGTTGTAAAGCCACCAGTGTATGCTACATATACACACTTTGTCGCATGAATTACCAGCAATGGACATGTGTAAATGGCTATAAAAATGCATCACAGTCGTGGAAATGCAAAATTAGATGTATATGTGCATTCTTTTTTACATACTTTGCAAGTGGGACCCACAGGAGAAAAAGGGAGAGAGAAGGTTGGAATCACTCTTCAGACGCCATATGTGGAGGGCCCCGCTTGACGTCAGCACACCAAGTGGTGCGTTGCAATCCCCAATAGCTTTATGATGAATGACGGAGATGGATTGAAATTCAAAATAGAAGACCCATGGTGCGTTGCAATTCCCAATAGCTCTATGATGAATGACGGAGATGGATTGAAATTCAAAATAGAAGACCCAAATTTCATGCAATTTGCATTGCACTTTCAATGGTCTGAAAAATTGGAAAAAATACCTTAAAATGTTTAAAATAAATTATAAATTTCTACATAGATATTTTTATGTTAATTTGTAGGTAAAATCAAATGTTCTCCAAATTTAAATTTTTTTAGGTCCATTTATTTGGAAAAATAAAATAAATCTAACGCACATAAAATTAATTTTAAAAAGTTAAAACACAAAAAAAAAAAAAAAAATTATCACAAACAAGTCAAATATACATATTTGGATTTATATATTTTTCCATTGGAGTAAAAAACACATTTACACCTCCCGGAGGTGTAAAGGGGATCTAAAAGTGGCTTTACACCCCCAAAAATATACCCTCCAAATAAATGCATTATCCACTTTAATACAAGCCATTGGATTAATCTAACGACACATATAATTAATAATTAAAAATAACAATAATAATTCAAAAGATTCTTTAACATCAACTTGTACTATTTGCACCCGAGTTTTAAATCTCCATCCTCGTAGTTTATATCATATTAAAATATAATAATTGCTTGTATCACAAAAAATAGTTTTTTTTAATGCTAATACTGAATATCTTGATGAAAGGAAATTATTTATATGGTTCATGATGTTATATGAATTTCCTAGGATCCTGAAACGTGCTACTGTGTCTGTGAGGATTTGGATGAGATGATGGGATCCTTAAAATAAAGATCATTTTAATTTAGAGTCATGCTAGGAAGATTATCTTTAAAGACCAACTTGTGTACTATCTCATTAATAGAAATAAAAATTAAAACATCCATATATATATATATATATCTCAAATATACACTACTAAGATACTATGAGAATTCGAACATAGAACAATTAATCTAGAAGTAAAAACCCCTTTTCATTCAACTATAACCCGTTGGCAATCCACCTTGAAATCTAATCCTGATTTATCTCAAAAGCTGAAAGCTGTGAAGTGGTTCCTCTTCATCGAAAGAAGACTTGAAATTTGGGGAAAAAACAAAAAGAAGACTAAAAAAAGAAGAAAGACCTCCAATCTTGACTTAGATGGTGAAAGCATTGACTATAGCGTTATCACAATGCCAGATGGACGAAGATCTGTTCGCCAACGAAGACATTTAATTCTGGTGGGACCAGAAGTTTTACAGCTGCCTGCATGGACTCTGGTCTAATATTTTGGAGAAAACCTGTCGACAGCTATGCCACTGTTAAAAGTATGACAGCTGGCATCTTTACTTTTGTTTTGCATGTAGACTCTTAATGGTTTTAGCTTTGTGGTTTGTGTGTGGTGAATTTCCTTTAAATTCAGAGCCTTGGCTCATCCCCTTGTATTTATCGTTTGTTATAGAATTCAAGAGTGCCTTTTGTTTTCCACTTCAGAGGGAGCTCTTAGTTTTAAGTTTCTCTCCCAAGTTTGCTCGTTGCTTTCTGGGGTGTTATTTATAACTCTGAAGGTTATGTAAGTATTTCTCTTTCATTTATTCGCTTCCTTTGTTTTACTTAACATTACCTTATATATATACTTGCTTGATTACCTAATCTAGGTCATTATCACTTGAATTAGGGCTACTTTGTTATTGATGTGCTTTTAAAAAGAAGTTGCTTCTGCTTTGTTACGAGAATAATCAAATGTAAAATAAAACAGTTAAGCATTGGATAAATTGTATTTAGAAAAGTGTGGTGAGTAGTCATACTGTTTGGTAAATTTTTATTAGAAGTGTTTTTAGTGTGTATAATGACCACAAATGATAAAATATTGAAAATGTTAATATTATTTTTGGGGGAAAAGAAAAACCAACTACAGTACATGTACTTATCTTTAAAACAAAATATCTTAATCTACACTTAGCACAAACAGACAGAAAACAAATTCTAAAATAATTATTGTATCATTATTATTGTTATTCCACAACTTATTCTAAATAATTATTGTAATAAAATTATGATTATTCCATGTAGTTGGAGCTTTTGATGAACTTCCTACCTTCTTTCTCATCTTTACGCCCTTGCTAATCAATTCAATTTTCAAATAATCCAAACAATCCAATATTCTTATCACTAAAATAAGAGTAGTATATGCTTATCACTAAATCCTCAAATTTAGCCCTTTCATACCTAAAACTAATCTCCGGTAAGTGTCCGTTTGGCATTGCTTATTTGGGGTGATAAGTGATTTTTAAAAAAATTTGGGAAGCTCAACCTGTTTGGTAAACTGTGAGAAAATCACTTATTGTTAAAAATTGCTGTGAGAGAAAGCTATAAGGAAAAGCAACTAATGAGGTGCTGTCATTTTTGATTATGTAGAAATCAGTTTTGAAGAGGCGTTGGGTTTAATGATTATGCAACAATTATTTTCTGATTTTGTTGAAATCAATATCAACAACACTTTTAACAAAAATTTTACCAAACGTCCAAACTGCTTTCTCTTACAGCTGATTTCTCTCATAGCAAATCTAACAGCGATTATTTTCACAGGCGCAGGAATGCCAAACTGACCCTAAGTGGGCTAGATGTGTCATGTCACTACGCCAAACTAAGTCAACAGGCCAAAGAGGCCAAACGATGAGCCAAACTTAGCCTGATTCTTGGGTGGACTATATCTTTTTCAATTTTTTTTTTCCGGAAAACTTGCAACGACTCCTTGCTTCATTGTTTCTTTCGGGATGCTGATGTCAGCTAGCCTTTTATTTATTTATTTTTCAAAAAATCTTAAATATTGGTTTTTTTTAATTATTATTACAAAAATTCCAAAAAATTTTAATTTTTTTTTCTATAAATACCAACCTCATTTATACATAATTTCCCACATTCTTTTCATCCATCTATCTAATTTTCCACATTCTTTTCATCTTTTTAAGTTTTTAGTATTTATTAATTAAATTAACCAATATAGTTAAAGAATATACTAAAACAAATAAAATATGAAAGGGTTATGATTTTGCCCTCCACTATTGGAGAGGGTAAAAATATAGTCCAACATTATTCCTTAAAAAACTATAAATAATGGGGTGGCTATGTTTAGCCTTCCATTGTTGGGGAGGGCCTGAAGATTTCATTAAAGGCTCGTCATGCTTCTCAAGGAAGCAGATTTTAAAAGCATCCTTCCACTTGCTTATTAAATCTGCCGCCACTGTTAGCGGTCGGCACCCACATACCATCATCGAATACCATCATAGCAAAATAGTATTCAAGCACAACAGTCCTTCTTAGCAAACACCAAGAAGGATTGAAGCACCACATAGAGGGAAGAGGAGAATAAGTGTTGTTTTGGGGTGGGGGGTGGTGAACACCGAAGTTCGTGGAGATGCAGGGACCTCACATAGAGTTGTAGTAGTTCTTGAGGGAAAGAATGTAAAGAGAGAATCTGTTACTATAATTTGGTTTATGACTATATTGTGGCAATAAGTGACCCTCTATCAAGTTCCAGTAACTCACCCATAATTTCATTTTCTGTGATAAGAGTTATTTACACTAACACTTCTGAGGTTTTCAACAAATTCCCTGAGATTTTAAATTGTTTTTCACAAAACTACTTTTTGTTGATTTTTCATCCAAAAATTGATGATTTTATATAAAAATTTTCTTCAAATGACAAAGTTAGCCTTTAAAATTAGATTGTACTTACATTCAGATGAGATTAATTTTCTCGTTTGCATAAGTTTTTTTTATTATATGAAGCCATCAATATTTCGATGTAAAATCAACATAAGGGGCTTTTGTAAATACAATTTAAAACATCAGGAGGTGTTCATGTAATTTCTGAGACCTCAGGGAGTTTGGTGAAAACAACGAAAAATCTCATGGGATGTTAGTGTAATAAACTCATGTGATAATGGGTACAGTGTCTACCATTATGCTTAATCTTTGGACCACTTACCCTAATTTAAGCGTGCGTGGAAGTTGTCTAGTCTAATAGAAAATGGCCTTGACTTGCAAACTATAGGTCTTTAGTTGAACTCCCATGACATCTTTTATTATTATTATTATTATTTTTTTATATATAGTACAAGCGATAGTCTAACTAGAGAGGAGAATAATTTCTCACACATACAAACGCACACACACACACACACAAATGATGTCATCGGAGTTTGAACTTGAGACCACTTATCTCCAAGTCAAGGCCCCTTTTTCCACTAGGCTAAACCTCGTAGGCCCCCCATGGCATCTTAGTTGTGTGTGTGAAACTTCCCCGCCCATGTAGTGTGCGTGGAAAGTTGCAGTTCTGATATGTGCACGAATGCTACTATTTCCACCATTTGTCTTTATTTTCCCACTCACTCTGTAAATTTGAAAAAACACAATTTTATCTTTCCATTCAGCATTATTCATAAAATACCCTTTAATTATTAATTCAAGCAAATTTTCTTTGCTAACCATTAGTAATTGAGATACATAGATGATCAATTTGTGATTGACGAACTAGATAAATGTTTTAGGTCCATAAACCTATTTTTTGAATCACCATATATTTTTCTTTTCATTTGTTGCACCAATATTATTAAAGTCGCCACCAACTTTCCTAGATTTTAGTCCCTAGTTCATATGGAATATTTTAGTGGTTAGAAATGAGCCAGGGTCAAAGTGGCCATTTGATTTTCCAGATTTTTAGAATTCTTTCTCGGCATGATCTAATATGATATTGTACATTATTCAAATGATGATCTGAGTGATTTGAACTCAGATCTTGACATGTTTTTCTTTGCATAATAAGGTAATTAATTGAGGTTTTTCCTAAGTACTTAGAAGTAATTTATGAACGGAAAAATTTGACTTCAAAATTTTGAAGGGAAGATAAGTAGAGAAATAGGACATGCGCGAAAATAGCGGTACTCATATGCGTTTGACTATGTTTTAATTGTAGGGCCTACGCATTCTATTCAAATGTGATTGGTAATCCTTTGAGACCTTAACTCTTCCCCATTTAAGGACTTCCCGGCAGCATTGAAAAATGAAACCGGCAATTGAGTGTTTTTTATTTTTGTGTTTTCATCATTTAAAAGACATTCGAACCTTTCAACTTGGATCCGTCCTTAAACTCACTTGTCTCTTCCTGGTTTGCAGTCTAAACAATTTCAGAATATGGAGAGACCTGGGTTCCTCTTGTCGAGAACATTGTTGCTGGTATACTCTGTTATATGTATGGTCAACTTAACCGTAGCACTAGCAACAAAAACCAACATCACCACAGACCAATCGGCTCTTATTGCTCTCAAGGCTCATATCACTAGTGACCCTCAAAACATCTTGACTACCAACTGGTCTGCCACTAAAACCTCCAATATTTGCAACTGGGTTGGCGTTACTTGCGGTGTACACCACCTTAGAGTCACAGCCTTGAATCTCTCCCTCATGGGTCTCACAGGCATCATTCCTCCCCACCTAGCCAACCTCTCATTTCTTGTCAGCCTGACCCTCCGAAATAATAGTTTCCATGGCAACTTGCCCCAGGAATTGGCTGCTTTGCGCCGATTGAAGTTCATTAGCTTTGGATTCAACAATTTTACGGGAATCATTCCAGCATGGTTTGGGTACTTATCCAAACTTCAAGCCCTTGGTTTGTACGGTAATCAGTTTTCAGGTTCCATACCCAATGCTATCTACAACTTATCTGCACTGCAATTACTTGATCTTAGCAACAACCAGCTATCAGGTACCTAACATACATGCCAATTACCAACAAGCTATCTGGTGGAAAGTCTTATGTACCCACATACAAGATAGCTGATATCTGCTAGTGTTTTTCCCCCTTATTCATTTTCTGTGACACATCCACATTTAACAGGTAGCATACCAAGAGAAATTGGGAAGTTAACAAAGTTGAAGGGGATATACCTTGCCTATAACAATTTTGAGGGTATGATTCGATTAGCTTAATTTGATATTGTGATTATATATCTTATTCTTCTAGTTCCCTTTTTATCTTTGCCATGCACCTATTTGATAGGTAAAATACCGAGAGAAATAGAGAACTTAACAATGCTGGTGGAGATATACCTGGACAACAACAATTTTAAAGGTACCTAATATTGAGGGATGCCTCAAGGGACACCTTGTGGGGTACACAATGAATTTATTTGAATGATCTGAACTGTTTATTTTTCAAGTTTCATTCATAGATCATCCTTATAAAATATTAGATAAATTAAACCATTAACACATCAATTTTGACTAACAAAATAGACGACCATGGAGTTTCAATAAAATACTAAAATGACAACAGTTAATTGAGTAGTCAAATGATTTCATATTCAAGTGATTTTTTAAAGAGATGATCTTTGAAAGAATATCTAAAAGATAGGCAGTTCAGATCATTAAAGCACAATACGGAGTTGGCTCTATATATATATATATATAGTTTGGACGGCTGATGATCCATGAGTTTAATATATAGGGGTTGGTTTTTGTAGAAATTCCAAACGAGATGGGCAGTTTAGATAAGTTGGAGAACTTGTTCGTGCAGTATAATACCCTAAAAGGGACTATTCCTGTGGCTCTATTCAATATGTCTTCTTTGACTAGTTTGGCTCTACATCTAAACAACTTGAATGGTAGTATTCCAGACAATGTATGTCAGCATCTTCCTCGTATTCAACTTCTTGATTTGACTGACAACAAATTTAGTGGTCCACTTCCCTCCAAATTATGGCAATGCCGAGAGATGCAAGTATTAGCGTTGAGCTCTAACAAATTCAGTGGAAGCATACCCAAAAATATTGGGAACTTAACCCAGTTCACACAGCTTCATCTTGAGCTCAACAACTTGACAGGTACATGTCGTATTAGCATGTTTTTTGTTTCTTTTGAGACATTTAGAAACAATTTTGCTCCTTCTTTTAAAATCTGTTATCTTATTATGTGATTCTTATTATGATTTATCATGCAATGATGCGGAATTGTGGCAGGTCCTATACCACCAGAGATTGGCGGTCTTCAAAGTTTAGAGGTTTTTGTAGTCTATGGTAACAATCTTTATGGCCTGATCCCATCCACAATCTTCAATATGTCCATGATAAGAACAATATCGCTTGGTCTGAATCAGCTATCAGGTAGCCTCCCAGCAAACATAGGCGTTGGGGTTCCCAACTTAGAAAAGTTTGCTTTACCAGAAAATCAAGTCAGTGGAGTAATCCCCAACCTCTCCAATGCCTCTAAGCTCACCCATCTAGACATGGGTAGAAACTCATTTACTGGGTTTATTCCTAGCACACTATGTGCATTAACAAACCTTCAAGTCCTTGGCTTATATACGAATACTTTGACGATTGATATTTCTACTCCGGAAGCAAACATCATCTCTTGCTTGGCTAATCTTAGAAATTTGGCGACACTGAGCTTGACAGATAATCCGTTAAATGTCACAGTTCCTGTTTTCTTTGAGAATCTGTCTACATCATTGCAAGATCTTCGTTTAGCCCTTTGCAACATGAGGGGTGAAATTCCCAGTGAAATTAGTAACTTGAGCAGCTTGGTAGCCTTGGACCTGGGTTACAATCAATTGAGTGGACCAATTCCAGCTTCACTGGGTAGACTACGTAATCTGCAAGGTTTGTATTTGGATGATAACAAGTTGCAAGGATATATCCCATACGAACTTTGTCAACTCGAAAACCTCGTCGACTTATTTTTGGGTGTCAATCAAATATTTGGTTCAATACCTCCCTGTTTGGGTAATCTAGCGACGTCTCTAAGAAGTCTATCATTAGAGTCAAATTTGTTAAATTCCACAATACCATCAACCTTGTGGGAAGTAGCATTTATATTACACCTGAACCTGTCATCCAATTCTCTTACTGGATCTCTATCAGATGATACTGGAAAACTAAAAGTTGTGACAGATATGGATTTATCAAATAACCATTTATCAGGTCGTATACCAAGCAACATCGAGGGTTTGAAAGATTTGGTTAATCTCTCGTTAGCAAATAATAATTTCCAAGGCCCTATTCCTAGTTCATTTGGCGACTTAGTGAGCCTGGAAATCTTGGACTTATCCAAAAACAATCTTTCTGGAGTGATTCCAAAGTCTCTAGAAAGACTCTTACACCTCAAGTATCTGAATTTGTCTTCCAACAGACTCCAAGGAGAAGTTCCAACAGGTGGACCTTTCGAAAACTTCTATGCTCAATCATTTCTCTCGAATGATGCACTGTGTGGCGCACCCCGACTGAAAATTTCACCATGCAAAAGCAGTTCAAAACATAAATCCCATTCCAGGAAAGCTGGTTCGTTCATCTTGAAATATATTATTCCAGGGATCCTATCAGCAATACTCCTAGCGGTCTCCATATCGCTGTTGATACTACACAAGAAAAGGAGCGTGCAAGTTGTAATAGAGACTACCTTGTCACCTCAACTTCTTTGGAGAAGAGTTTCACACCTTGAACTTCTTAGGGCGACAAACGGATTTAATGAAAGAAACTTACTTGGAAGTGGGGGTTTTGGCTCAGTATATAAAGGGACACTTTCAGATGGGATAGATGTTGCTGTAAAGGTTTTCAAGTTACAGCTAGAAGGGGGTTTCAAGAGTTTTGATAGGGAATGTGAAATGCTAAGCAAGATTCGTCATCGAAATCTTATAAAAGTCATCAGCTGTTGCAGTCAAACTGATTTCAAAGCCCTGGTACTGAACTACATGCCTAATGGGAGCCTTGAGAAGTGGTTGTATACTGAAAACTCTTCTTTGAGTATCTTACAGAGGATAAATATAATGGTAGATGTTTCATTGGCATTGGAATACCTACACCATTATTCAATACCTATCGTACATTGCGATTTGAAGCCTAGCAATATACTACTAGATGATGACATGGTTGCACACGTTGCTGATTTTGGAATCGCAAAACTCTTGGGTGGAGGAGATTCTATGACCCAAACCATGACCTTAGCCACAGTTGGGTATATGGCTCCAGGTGATGTACTTGCTAGTTTAATATTTTTCAATTCTATAATGTTGTCCTTGATTATGAAGAACTTAAATTATAATTTTCATTTCATCATACAAATGAATATAATATGCCCATGAGATCTAGCCTAGTGGAAAATGACATTGATTTGCAGACTAGAGATCTCAGGTTTGAACTCCCATAGCATCATAGTTGTGTGTGTGAGAGAGGAATCCACCTTCCCTATAGTTTAGACTATCACTTGTATAAAAAATATATATAACATATATTTCACACACACAAGTATAATTCAAATATAATTTGTATTGCAGAGTATGGAATGGAAGGAATAGTTTCAACAAGAGGGGATGTTTACAGTTTTGGAATTGTAGTGATGGAAACATTCACAAGAAGAAAGCCAACAGATGAGATGTTTGTTGGAGAGATGAATATCAAGCAATGGATTACAAAATCACTATTACCAGATGCAATAAAAGATGGAGTTGTGGATGGTAATTTACTTGGGACGGAGCAGGAAGATGATGATTTTGTGAGCAAGAAGGATTGTTTATCATCCATTATGAGATTAGCTCTCGCTTGCTGTGCAGAATCACCAGAAGAGAGGATAAGTATGAAAGAAGCTGTAGCCACACTCAAGAAAATCAAGTCAAAGTTTCTGAAGGACGTTGCAGGAGGTGTTCTGTTAAACCATCCTCTTGTTCAGCACTTCAATTAATGAATTCTATGACATATATTTCATGCACTTTGACTTTTAATTTCTGTCTTTAATTGATGGACCAAGTCATGCTTTTTGTTTTGATGTTTAACTGATTGTATGCTGGAGACTGTAGACTGATTGTACTAAAATTTCAATATGGTCAAATGATATCAGATTCAAATGATTTTTTGTAGAGATTATCTTTGAATGAGTATCTACAAAATAGACGGTTTAGATTAGTGAAATACAGGTCCAGAGTGAACCCTACAAGGGTGTCTCTCAAATAAGTTTATTTTAGGAATTCCTCAACTGAAGCTCCATGTGTTTATATATATATACACACACAAGTAAACTCAATTCTTTGCAAAATAAACAAAATTATAAAAAAATCACTCAAACTTGACTTTTCATTAAAAGGGCAGAGCCAACGAAAAACGGAAAACATATGAAAGTTCCAAAACAAACTAGGACTAACAAGCGACAAACATAAGCTAACACAGCAAACTGCAAAGAAACCAAACAAAAACGTCGCCCAACATTAAAGACACCAAACATCCTCCTTGCAGACTGCAACAACTCCACTAGGGATGGGGACAAGGAAGGCCATCCTTGTTCAAAACATGCACCAGTGAGGATGGAGGTTGAAAGACCCAACTCATAGGGCTCATCCCGGCACACACAATTTTGACAATATGAACTGCAACTTTATTAGCACTTCTTGGACATTGTTGCATTCCTAAAAGGACACAAATTACATGCAAACAACTAATTAAAAATACCCGCAAGTGCACGAATCTAATGAAGTATAGATTATGTAAGTACGGGATTCAATCCACGAAGAACTTGTCGGCTTCCTATAAGTTCTAATTTTAGTACGTAAAGAACACTTATTTGACACACCACAAATGCACAAATGCAAAATGGAAACTAAAAAAAACAGTAAAGAAGTGTAAAAAACAACACAAGAAAACTATAAAAAACCACAAATAGCATTTTCTATTACCATTTTATCACATGTGAACAATGCGTGAATAGTGGTCTGGCGACCGGTCATTTTTGCACAGAATCGAAACTTAATTTTTGCGTGATGAGCGACCGGTCGTGAAGGTAAAAGCGACCGGTCGTTTTTGCACAGAGTCATTTCTCTGTTTTTTCAGTTTTCGACCTCTGTCTAGTTTTTGACCTATAACTTTCCAACCGTTTATACAAAATTCACGTTCTTTATACGGTTGGATTCAACACAGAAAATGAAAGAACACAACACTGACCAAAAGTAAAAAACAATCACGGAAACAAATAAAATTCAGTAAACAAGACACACAACTCACACACACATTTTTTTTTTTTTGGGGGGGGGGGGGGGGTGTGCGTGTGTGTTTTGATTTAGTTCAAGTGACCTATTTCTATTGCATGAAAGTAAATGGACTTTGAATTTAAATGAGAATGGCAGAGATGAATTATCAAAATGTGAAATTAAAAGTAACAAACACTAGGGTTTCAGAATCCACCATAAATAATTCTACCCATGTTCATGGATACTCAAATGATGAACTCTAAATGTGTTGATGAAGATGTTCGCAATCAAGACCAGGACTAGTGGCTCAAGACGCATTGATTCTCTCTAATATATGTAAAGTGCAGTACTAGTGCTATAATGCTTGTGCCTTCCCTATAACCGAATCTAGGTGTGCTTAGTACTTTGATTCAATTACAAGAAAAACCCATTAAGCTCAAAGAGAATATGAACATTACAAGAATCCTAATAGCATGGTGTTTACATTAGGTATTCAAGAAACCAAATCACATGGATGATTCTTACTTCATCCATTTATTGCTTAGGAAAATATGAAGATACACATAATCCCAACAATCTCAAGAAGCATGCTTTTAAAGATGGCCAACCAAGGAAAAACACACATCAAGGATAGATTAATTTGGTGAATTGGAATTCATCAACAATATCTAGAAATTCATACACTCAAGCATCAAAACAATAAGGTTTTTATGTTTAGGGCTTCAACCTAAGCCCTAGCTATGGAGTTTAGTTGCTCATACTTATTCCAAATACAAACTCAAAATAAAATTAGAAAGAGTTTACAGATTTTGAGAAAATGGTGAAAGCTTCAAGGTCTTCAATGGTGAAAGCTTTCTTCTCCACTTTGCTTGGCTGCACCTTAGCTTTCTCCTAGCTTCTAGCTCTCCAAAATATGCTCCCAATGTGTAGAATAATAGCATCCAGAAATTACTCACGTTCAAAAGCCTCTCCCACTTCAGATTGCACTCCCATGTGCCTTTTGCCCATCAATTCCAGCTCAAAGATATAATATAAAACTAATGCTTTAGTTAAAGCCTTTGCCCTTGTCCCCTTTGCCATGATGAAGCCTTGTCTTCACAAAGATGCCAATTGCCTCAGAAAATATCTCATTTACTAAGGTAATTTCTTGTTACCAAGTGTAATGGTAACAAGAAGAATCAAGATGACACAATGGAGGTAAAAGCTGGCCAATTTTGGATTTCCAGAGCTGTGGTAACATACTGGATTGATTGGATAGACAATACTTGTCCAATGGAGCTCAAATTTGGATATGTTGTAGTCAACATCCATTGGAACAAGTTTCATGAAGATCTTCATCTTATCCGAGCACCAGAGCATGGTGATCCCAGACCAAGAAGTTGACCTACGAAAATGAGCAAAAACAGAATTTATAACTAATAATGCACTTTTAGCTCATTTTCATTCTAACCAAGGTAAAATCTAAGAAAACACAGAAAGGAAGTAAAAAGCTATAAAATGTCAAGAACTAACTCAAAATAATAGGTGAATAACATGAAAAATCATGTGTAAAAATGAAATCAAAACAGACATCAAGACCAACTAGTATCAATGAAATTTGGATGGCCAAGTTGATTCCGAATCCTGCTAAGGAAAGGGTACAACTCCCACCAACCACACGATATATCACCTTCTAATCCCCGGGTCACCTCTCTACAATCCATCTCATAATGAACATTTCGGAACTGATGTTCAATAGCAAAGGAGCACGCCTTGCAAGGACACGCTTCAGCCACATGGAACGACCCCAAGTGGTCCTGGGCAACCAAACCAATGCCTCCACATTTTGAACTAGCAGACCAAGCTGCATCCATATTAATTTTAACCTTAGGAGCCGTTGGGGGAGACCAAGTTCGATTCACCTGGTTTGTTGAGATAAAACGAAGTCTAGCATCCAAAGAAGCAGGTTTGCTGCCATGAACTCAGAGACAGCATTGGAAGTTGCATAGATAACTTCCATTGGGGATGTCACTCGACCTTCAATGACTGCCTTGCAGCGAGTTTTCCACATGTTGCAGCAAATAAAGGCAACATGGGAAGCGAAACTTGTTTGCTCTATCTTACTGAGCCGGGTTCGAAAAGAATTCTCTGGAACCATCCGCTTAAAGTTGTGATCTCCCTACAAATACGGATGTTCAGGCTGCATCCAAACCAGATAGGAGCTAAGATTCTCTGTCCTGATTTTTTCTTGGGTTTGTTTCTCTCTCGCTTCCATAGCAGCAGGCCCAAACTATGAAGGGACCCAAGGGTGTTTGCCATAAGAAGAGATCACTCGGCGACATTGTTTCTTGGAGCACCCTCAATGTCGTATCATGAACTGCGCCCTCTTCCCCGGCTTCACCTTCTCCACTTTCCGCTTCCTCTTCAGGGAAAGATAAGTGTACTGCGGGTCCTCCGATGAGCTTGTCAACTTTTGGGAGTGTGAGAAGAAGTTGTCGCACAGTGGGTTCCTCAAGGGGCACACACAAGCTGGCGGTTTGTGTTTGGCAGCAGCAGCCGGGAACTGGGTGTCTAGCGGCTCTGCTGATAAATTCCGATATCTACTTTAAATTGGACAGCTGGAGATTTATGGGTTTCTTATTAAAATCCATGCTGAATGGGCAACATAGGTATTTCAAACATTCAATAAACCAAGAAATAAGGCAGCTGTCCTATTTTGGAGGTCATATGCAACATGTACTTTGGGCCATTCTCCATTTTGGTCCCCATAATTTCAATTCAATTCAGTCGTATCCCTGTAGTTAATTGAGGCTTGCAACTAAGTTCAATTTGGATAAGAGACTGTTAATATTGACGGAAATCTCGATTTGGCTTTACAGAACACTTAATATACTCAATACACAAAAAGAAAGGAAGGCCATTAAAATTCTTCGGCAAAGAAGTCCAAGAAGAAGCTAAAAGCTTAATCCTAGCCCAGAGTAACTTCAATTCTTCCTTGTTTCCCTAAATAACCACTGTAGTCCATCCAAATCCAACACACAACGTAATAGCCAAAACCGCCCACCTCCAAGAGTAACCAGCCTTTTCTGGCTCCTAACAAATAGCCCTTTGTCAACAACAAAAAGTAGCTCCTAGGACACACCCGCTTGAATCCAAATTCCGAACACCTAGTAACATTAACAATGTTATGAATAAACATCCTGCATAAGTAAAAAAAACATCATTATGAAATAGAGTACAACATCTAACCGGACTACAGCTTCATTGCCATGGAAAGCTGCGGCATGTGCAAGTTGATACTTTTTTTTTTTGACCCATTGCTTCTCTATCAAATATGGCGTCTTATAAAACAACTGATGATGCTCCCTGAGCAATATATTCCCCAACAGAATCTGTATCAATTAGAAGAACAGAGTATCGACATAAGTAACATGGTCTGATGCTCAAAGCCAATAAGTCATATCTTTCTTCAAGAACATCATGAACTAGATGAGATAAATAGGAGTAAACTTTCAGTACTGGAAATGAAATTAGCTAAATATAACTACAAAGGTTTTCTATATGGTTTAAGTTTTAACTAATGTAGACCCAAAAAACAGTTATCACGATGCAAGCCCAAAGAACTTTTCCTTCATGCAACCCTTAGCAATATCTGCTTATCACATAGAAGAGAAGAGCAAACCACCGGGCCGATGGAACTACCCAACTTACATTGATCAGCTAGCACCTTATGCTTTTCACCCCCTCTAGCACCGTATGTATTTCTCACTTTTCATAAACTAAATATCTTCCCAATACTAACACAAAGTGATGGGGTAGACTGGAGTTTTAAAGGGAACAGGAGAGTCAATTACCAACCTAATGTTACGCCTTGACAAGCAACCATTGAAATATGGGGAAAAGGCTTCTTGATAGCTGATATATATTGTGCGCCACCTAATGCAGAAAAAGGATAAACTAACCAATAAACAACTTTAGAACCCAACAGTCATGCCTGGAATGGAACAAACATGCATAAGAAATTTAACTCAATAATCAGTTAACAATCGAATCACTTCCAGTTTTAAATTACATGCACATGCAACTACAAATGCATACATAATGAATTATGTTGGGTAAAACAAAGCAACATTATGCACCAGTACAATACACGAAAAACCAGTAAAAGTTCATGGCTTAAGAAACAAAAACTACGTCCAAAGTGCTAACTCAATAGAGAATGACTACAAATTATGTAGAAGAAAAAAATTACAGTAAACAGGCTGCGGTGCTTGCTAAAGGTCTTGGCTTGTCTGCAGATTGTTTGGAGATTGTTCTAAGTGATGGACAGTTATAGAATCGGCTTGTTGAGGGTGAAAAATCAGTGAGGACGGTTCCTACCTGCACAGCACTTGGCACACTAAGGGAACACTCAGAGAAAATAAATTTTAACGGTTTCAATTTATACACAGACCCGTACCGAGCCCTTCTTGTAATATGGAATTACAATTTTGAATACCAATAAAAAAAACACCTTATTAAGATTTATTTCAGGTTGGTCACTGCTATACATACAACCAGATTGGTCACTTACATATGCATCTACTATGATTTGCACCAGAACAGATGTATGTCTATTCTTCCACATTGAACCAACATTTATGTTATACAATGCAGACACAGCAAATCTGCAAATATTACTTAATCTACATTCTCTGTCAAACACCATGAATTGGAGCCCACAAGAAAATACAAAATATATGTCAAGATATCGAGGAAAAAGATGATTACCCCTAAGACTCTTGTAGGATGGTCGTGTACCAGCTCTCGTAGAACATGTGTAGGAAGGGGAAAAAATAACATAACTTCTCAATCTTAGTGACCATTTTTAACAGGAAACGGGAAAGTTTGAATGTTTAAACAACCTCAAACACACCTGGGGTCGACATCGCAATCTCCAGCTACATATGAAGAAATATAAAATATTTGAAACCCATCACTGGTGATCCAAAATGAAAGTATACTACTACACTGTAGATGTCATTAACAAACAATGCAAACATGCAGCAAACATTTCTTGTACAAGGGTTGCGCTTCCCTGGCAGTTGGCACTCTTTTTGGTAAAATGTGACACATATCGTCAGGTTACCAACAGACAGAAGAAAAGGATGAGCAATTGAAAATAAATCAGGGTTATCTTTTAGAATGAGAGACAACCATTATATATCAACCAACATACTTATGATTACAAAACTACCCCAGCTGCTGTATGAGAAAACCCTAACACTTGCCAAAAACAGGAAAATGCAGCAGATACTTCTTCCTTCCCATATGAAGTTGTAACCCAACTTTCCAAAACGCGAGGCACCTTGGGCTTGGCAAGAATTTGAAGTATCAACCACCAGGGATCTTGCACATGCAGCTTCAATTGCCAGCTCTGTACTACACAAAAGGGAAACAGACAGTAAGCCCAAAAACCTAGGGTAAATCATTACCAAAAATACAAAAAACCTTGTAACATTGTTATAAAATTCAATCTTAACAACTCTATCACCATGTTTAGTTTAAATTTTTGACAAGTGAAGATTAGCAATATTATCTTTTTAGAGCAATAAGAAATATTATTCAAACAAAATGCAGTACAAGCAGCCAGGGTTACACAATAAATCAACACGGTTTCCCTGCACAAGAAGCATAACAGAAACTCAAAACCAAGTCAATTACAAGCTAGAAAGGAGCTCAGCACCCCCTAAGCCTCAAACCTGCATCGGAAATAGAATAGACATGATTCATCACACACGGGACAGATGCTTTGTTTTTCCAATAAGTAAATCTCAGACAGAAGAATGAAATCTTTATGGGCAAATCTTCAAAATTTTAAAAGCGCCCTGAGGTATTCCTCGAAAAAGTTGCAAGTGGTTGTATTTCCGGAAAAGGGTATTTCACTCTCGCCTTTATTTCATTTAGGAACAACCACTGATGCAATGCAAAGCAGTCCACACTGTTTTAATTAGCAGAACTGAATGCAAATTAGCTGATGGGAATATGCAAAAGTCATCAGTAAAGCAAAGACATAAGATTCTCAACTTTGCACATATTGAATGACAAATTAACTTATGAAAAGTTTTCTTGTCCATTAGCATGCTAAACACGTCCTACATAATAATGACAAAAAGAAAAGGAGATAAACTGTCCCTTTGTCTTGTTGCCCTGTCCTGAAAGAATCCCATCAGAGAACCAGTTAATCATATACAAAAACAAGGCATAGTAAACACATAGGCTAATGCTATACAAAAACTTTCACAATTGAACCTTGGCAAAGGGTTAAGCCAAAAAACAAATGATAAAAGAAGTAAGAATCCAGGAGTAATGACTATATCTGATATTCTTATATAAATCTGGAGCAAAAATGAGTTTTCATATCATACTTATTGAACAACACATTTCCCAGAGAAACGGTCTCTAAAGAAAAATTGTGAAAAAACAATACAGAAAAAATGGAAAAGAAACCATTGACATATTTTTTTTACAGGAATATAAATAGAAACTATATCATTTCTACTATAATGATCCATTGATTCACTGGTGCGGCGGAGAAATGGAGCCCGAATATGCAGCCAGTCGATCCACCAACACTCACAACCAGGAATGTACTATGAGGAAACATAATGTGAAAGCCTGGAAGCCATATTTGCAACCTGTGATTGCATTTCGACATCCTTGTTTGCAACCTGTGATTGCATTCCGACAGCCCTGTTTGCAACCTGTGATTGCATTTGGGTAGCCCTGACTTTTGCCGCCGTAGCGCGATCATAGAACTGCTTGCGCGACAAAGACCTCACATTCTTCAAGTACTCATCAATGGGTATTGCCCCATCTTGCAATGCCTTATCTAAGGAATACACAACATCTTCTATGGCCAAATCAGAGGCCGTACAATCCAACATTTGCTTTGAAAGCACGTCCACGCATTCGAATGCATCGTCCACATCGACACCCTTCAACCTGCCCCTAGCTTTCCCCTCATTCTCTCTCAGCCACCCCTCCAAAACTTCTGAATTCATCAACACCATCTGCAATTGCTGCTCCAAACCCTCCTTCTCGTCCCCCATCTCCTTCAAGCCTTTGTTAAGATGCTCAGACCGCTGTCTCAGCTCGGCCTGCGCATTGAACAAGCCTTCCATTTCTGCCTCCCTCGTCTTCCTCAACTTGGCCACATCACCGTGCACGATCTCCACAAGCTTACTGATCGCGTTTCGCTTGAAAACCTCGTTCGGATCCTCGGTCTGAACCCGAGAAAACGACCCGCTGCTTCCATACGGGGACGGCGGGTACGCCCTTGGGGGGATCGCGGGGCGGGCAGGAGTAACCGAGCCTGAAGATCCCGAATAGCCCGAATAGCTGGAATAACCCGAATTCGAAATCGCCGACGAGGAATGACCCAGATTAGGGTTAGGGTTAGGGTTAGGGTTTAGATTGGGATTGGGCCTGCGCTGAGAGAACAGAGGCGGGTCTTGACCAAAGACAGCGCTGAGATTCTTGGCGAGCTCGACAAGATTGGAGCTCGGGTAGACCCAATTGTGCAGGTAAGGGATTGAGACCAAACCAGAGGGATTAACGTGTTCGTGAGGGCGCTTGATGATCATGTCACGCGTGGGGTTGACGTAGACGACGGGCGGCTGGCGGGGGTAGGACTCCATGAGCCAGATGATGACGGGGATGTTGTAGGTGACGCCGTGAAACAACATGGGGACGGTGCCCTCGGCCTGGAGTAGGTTGACGGAACGGCCGTCGTTGTGGGTGAACGTCGCCGTTTTGGGGTCGAGGGAGGGGTAGGCGGTGGTGAGAGAGACGAGGTGGTTGCGGATGTGCCATTTGGTGTCTTCGGAGTAAGGGAGGGACGAGGGGCCGCGCTGCGAGAGGACTGAGCTCAGGAACTGCTGAATCAGTTGCGGGTTCGCTGGGGTTGGACCGGCCGGCGGAACCATCGCTATTCGGGTCGGGAAAATGGAGATTTCAGATTATGTGAGAGAGAGAGAGAGAGAGAGAGAGAGAGAGAGAGGTATTGATTGTTGAATTGAAATTGGGGGATTTGTTTGTTTGTTATGTTTGCTTCGCGGAAAAGGGATTGTGAGCGTGCCGTGTTGAGTTGAGACTCGCGCGTGAGCGTGTTGCTGACTTCCCCTTTCAGAAATGGTGCCCAAAGTCTCTAAACGCTCAAAAAAAACTCTGGACACTCAAGCGATCCTTGTTTTTTTCTTTTTTCTTTTTAATTTTTAAATACAAATGACATTAGACTTTAATTTAATCTAAATTATTGGAGGGGATTGAAGTCGGATGCTGTTTGTACCGTATCTGACCCTCCCCTCGTTAAGTGACATGTGGATTAGAGAGACCCCAAGCGTCCAAGGCTCCGGAACAAACGGTCTCGTTTACCAAGGACGCCGTCTCACTTCAACAAAGCCCCCACTCCTGGTCAGAGCAGGGAAACGGCATCGGCTGCCGATGATGGTATCTGGAATCAGTAACCTGTCGCTTCTTGATCCAAGCATAACATGTAATCGGTATCTCTTACCGATTCTATAGAATTAATCTCTGAGCAACCGCCCGAAAATATCTAAGGACTCGTGTCAACCTCAGGCCCTCCCCACGAGTCCCACATCGGAATTGAGTACTAAGAACATGCAAAATGCCCTTTATAAATAAGGCCCTTCACAACAATGCAAGGGTAAGACTTTTCAGCTTGACTTTTATGCTCAATATATGGTCAACGCAAGAGGTCTTAGAAACAAACTTACTTTGGCATCGGAGGGTCTTACGCTGGTTCCACACCGGTTCCATAAACCTTACGAGCCTCGGCTTCTTTCCGTTTAGGATCAGCAGCCAAGGATAAGAAGAATCTACATCGACGCTCAATCGATCCCTTCGATCGTCCACATCACCTGTAAGTTGCACTCATTTCTATCTGTTAAGTTTTAGTGCAAACAGATTGGCGCCGTCTGTGGGAATCGCTTATCGATTAACCCATATCTCAAAACTCCATACTCTGAGACCAAAAATGAATCCATCTTCGGCCCTCCCTACCAATGGACCGACCCTCGGCATTGGTGGCAAGCCACATCCTGCTCTCCTCAAACACCCCGAAAAGAAACACCTGTCGGGCAGAGTACTATGGAGGCTCGCATGGAAACTCTACAACGGGAAATGGCGAAAATGCAGGAGCACAACAATATCCTCGCCTCCAAACTCGATGACACCCAGAGGCAGCTGCACGATCAGCAAACACACTCAACCCAACTGGAGAAAGGTCTGAACGAACCATGCAGCTTCGGCAGGAGAAGTCATCCGCGTCGTCCAGCGGCCCCGTGCTCAGGACAAGGGAAAACAAGCCACATGAAAGCCATCTGCCTCCCGAAGACTGATTGTACCCTCCCCAAAGGCGCGTCATCCGGAGTCCGAGTCTCTCTCCGACTGCGCGATCGAATCAATGAGCAGCGTAAAGAGCGACAGCCTTCACCCATCCAAGTCCGAGCCAAACTTAATGATCAACGTCTGGAGTCCCTCGGACCGAAGTCCCCCATACGCCGAAGACACGCGCGATCGGTGTAGAAGAGACTGACGAATCCTACTACGTTCCAACTTCGCCAGGCACCACAACCTCGCACCGATCGGTAGGCTCATCACGGGAGCACCAAAGTCGCCGATCAAGTAAAGAGAGTGATCGTCACAAAGAGGCGGATGGCAGAAACCCCAGCCGAACAACAGGACGGGACACAAAAGGGCACATTGCCGGGCGACGGACGGAGAACCGAGCGCTCGAACACTTCGGTGACGACCTTCCCCCAACCGATTAGACCCTTCGCCTCCTCCTCCAGAAGATGAATCAGATCGAAAACGAACAAAACCAAGCTCGGACGCCAACATGGGGAAAGGTCCAGGCAGGGACCGTTCACGATCGAATTCGGACGTTAAACACGAAAAAAAGAAATTCAAGCACTTCGAATATCGTTCTACTCAGGGGTGGAAGACCCCGTAACTCATATCCACACATTTCAATCAGCGTTGGGATGCAAGGGGCTCACTAACGAGGGCCAATGCTTACTATTCCCTTCCACCCTGGCCGAAGCTGCATTGAATTGGTTCTTCCCAATTGGAGCCAAGTACAATAGACTCTTTCGATCAGCTGAAGCAGACCTTCCTCAACCATTTTATGATTCAGACCGATCGCCTGTACTCCGCCGATGATCTCTATACCGTTCGGCAACGGGAGGATGAGCCACTAAGGGAATACGCAGCTAGATTCAGCAACGAATATTCCCGATGTCCGAAACGGACGATAGAGCGGCCTTCGGTGCCTTTAAAAGTGGCCTCCGATCGTCTCAGTTTCGCTATTTGGTCCATAGCAGCAACTGGACCAGCTATGCGGAGCTGATGAAACAGGCAGCCATCCATGCCAAGGTCGAGCATTTTAACGCAAAAGGATCGACTTCAGCCCCATCCACCAAAGCTGTACCGACCGATCGGCCTCCTTCTCAAAATTACGAACGATTCCCAGCGAATCGGACGGTGAATCATGCTCCCTACCGAACGGCACCCCCCGCCTCTACTCCTTACGAAGGGAGAAACAAACGAAAGGACAACTTCAGGGGTCGGCAGGACAGCAATAAAAGGGGGACGGACCCTGGAGGCGAAGTGGCTTCGGAAGTCCGAAGAAAACCCAGCCCGTAGAAACGTTCACCTTGCTCAATACAACCTACGAACATCTCCTTATGACGGAAGGTCCAATGATACCGAAGCCAAACAACCGAAACTCCCTCGGCAGAGCGAAAAGGACACGGAGTCTTCTGCCGATACCACCAGGACAACGGTCACGATACAGAATCGTGCATCGCCCTTCGAAAGATTGTCGAGCGTCTGATCACGAAGGGAGACTGGATCAGGACTTAGGTGCGAAGGCGGGAACGGCCCAACCATCGAATCGGCAGATCAACATGATCAGTGGGGGGTGCCCCTTGCCGAAGTAAGCAACCGTTCAACAAAAAACTACGTCCGTGCCGTTCGGCATCCCCAGATACTCAGCGTAGAGGGGGGCGCAATGACAAGATTCGGAGAATCGGCTGGGAACCCATTACCTTTTCTGAAGAGGAAGAGCGAAGCATCATCTTCCCCCACTCCGATCCTATGATCATACGAGCCGATGTTTCAGAACTTCGATGTGGGCCGAATCCTCATAGACACCGGGAGTTCAGTCAATGTCTTGTTTGCTGACGCTTTCAACGCCCTCGCGTAGACCCTCAGCACCTAAACAAGGATATCACTCCCCTGCTAAGCTTCTCGGGTGACGTCGTGGAACCGATTGGCAGCGTCCAGCTCCCATTAGCCATCGGCACTATCCCCAGACGAACGGTCATCTACACCCATTTTTTGGTAGTCGATTGCCCAACGGCCTACAATGCCATCATCGGCCGAACGGCCCTCACCAAAATGAAAGCCATGCTCTCACCACACATGCTCCTCCTCAAGTTCCCCACGCACGCTGGAGTAGGCCAAGTGCGAGGGGATCAGTGAGTGCACGGACGTGTTATGTATCAGCAACAAAGGAATCGGCACGAGCTACGCTTGGCGAAGCATACTCAGTTCTACAAGTTCTATGCCGAACGACAGGGGTCGAGAAAACCGGACGATCCCAGAGATGAGGCCGTTACCCCAAAAGCGCAACCTATCGAAGAATTAGAATCAGTCATCCTTTCCGAAGCACAGCCCGACCGACGAGTCCGAATCGGCACTACTCTGAGTTTGGCACTACGGGCCGATTTCATCACTTTTTTGCGCGAAAATACAGAGGTCTTCGCCTGGTCATACAATGACATGCCCGGCATCGCCCCGAGTGTCATCACCCACAGGCTCAGCATCTGCCCCAGCTTCAACCCCGTCGGGCAGAAAACGCGGGCATACGATGCCGAACGGTACGAAGCGATGAGGCTCAAAGTGGATAAACTAAGGACAATAGGCTTCATTCAGGAGGTAACCTACCCTACTTGGTTGGCAAACTCGGTCTTAGTCAAGAAACTAGGCGGTACCTGGAGAATGTGCCAGGACTATACCGATTTAAATAAGGCTTGCCCAAAGGACAGTTTCCCTCTACCTAGGATCGATCAGATGGTAGATGTCACAGCAGGCCACGAACTTCTCAGCTTCATGGATGCATACTCAGGCTACAATCAGATATTCATGAGCCCTACCGACCGCAAACATACGGCATTCATCACCGACAAAGGGCTCTACTGCTACAACGTCATGCCGTTCGGTTTGAAGAACGCTGGGGCAACATACCAACGATTGGTCAACAAAATTTTCTCCGAGCTCATCGGTACCTCGATATTCGAGGTCTATGTGGACGACATGCTAGTCAAGAGCAAGACGGCCGATTCTCACCTTCACAACCTCTCCCTCATGTTCAATGTCTTGAAGAAGTACAACATGCGCCTCAATCCAAGCAAGTGCGCCTTCGGCGTCTCTTCGGGCAAGTTTCTTGGCTTCATGATTAGCCAACGGGGCATTGAGGCCAACCCTAAAAAAATCAAGGCATTGCTCGACATGCAGATACCGAAGACACAGAAGGACATTCAGAGCCTCACCGGGCGTGTCGCCGCCCTGGCCCGGTTCATATCAAAGGCTACCGATCGATGCGCTCCATTCTTCAAAGCTCTTAAAGGAAGCAAACGGCAGATTGTCTGGACTGCCGAATGCGACCGAGCATTCCAAGACCTCAAGGCCTACATGAGCAGGGCGCCCTTCCTGTCCACTCCTCTTCCTGGCGAAGACCTCATTGTCTACCTTTCGGTTTCATCAACGGCGCTCAGTTCCGTGCTCATCCGCAAGCCGAACGGCATAGAGCTTCCAATTTTCTACACTAGCCACGCCCTCAGGATGCCGAGATTCGGGATCCCGAATTGGAGAAGCTCGCCTACGCTCTCGTTCTCTCGGCACGCAAGCTTCGGCCGTATTTCCAAGCACACAGTCTTACCGTCCTCACCAATCAGCCTCTGAGCCAGATGCTCCAGAAACCAGAGACGTCAGGTCGGCTAGTGAAATGGGCCATTGAACTCAGCGAATTCGACATTCACTACCGTCCTCGGCCTGCGAGAAGGGTCAAGCCGTAGCTGATTTCATCGCCGAGTTAACGGCAACTCACGGGGGCAGATCCCGCAGATGTTGCTTCCGACCCACCTTCGGCGACCCTAGTCGACCAGCCGACCGAAGGACCCTTTGATCCATCAATTCCTGGATGGACTCTCTATGTGGACGGCTCGTCCAACCGACAAGGCAGCGGGGCTGGCTTAGTACTCAAACCCCCTGATCAAACAACAATCGAGTATGCGATCCGATTCCAGTTCCAGGCTTCCAACAACGAAGCCGAATGCGAAGCCCTTTGGCAGGCCTTCGGCTGGCAAAGGAGATGGGGGCTAAACAGCTCAAGATATGCAGCGACTCACAGCTTGTCGTTAATCAAGTACTCGCCGAATTCGAAGCCAAGGACACGTCAATGGCTGCATATTTGACACAAGCCCGTCGGTTGCTTCACCACTTTGCAGCATATCAAGTTCGGCAAATCCCTCGGTCCGAAAACAACCATGCCGATGCCCTGTCACGCCTGACTTCGGCAATCGATGACAACATTGGTCGCCACGTGCCGATCGAGGTTCTCGCTCGGCGCAGCACTACGGAAACAGGAAGTACATACCGTTCGGCAGGACCCAAGTTGGATGGATCCAATCCACGCGTACCTCACCGATGGGAAGCTACCCGATGAAAGGGACGAAGCTAAAACAATACGCCGCCGATCGGCGCGGTACTTGATTTTGAATCAGAATCTCTATCGGCGTGGTCACTCCTTACCACTACTTCGGTGTGTAACCCCACAACAAGGAAACTACATATTACGAGAAATTCACGAAGGTGCTTGCGGCGATCATTCTGGAGCCCGATCTCTGGCTTTCAAAACCGTGCAGCAAGGGTATTATTGGCCGACCCTTCATGCCGATGCTACACAACTAGTCCGGAAATGCGATCATTGCCAACGCTTCGGCTCAATCCCAAAACGGCCTGCCAGCCGCTTACCCCGATCATCAGCCCATGGCCCTTCGCTGAGTGGGGTTTGGATCTTATTGGCCCCATGCCCCAAGGAAAGGGACAGCTAAAATTTGCCATCGTTGCCGTTGACTACTTCACAAAATGGACCGAGGTCGAAGCACTCGCAACCATCACCGCAGCCCGGGTCGAACACTTTGTATGGAAGAACCTTATTTGTCGGTTCGGCCTCCCGAACGCGATCATCACCGACAACGGCAACAGTTCGACTCCTCTCAGTTCCGGCACCTGTGTCAACGACTCAACATCAACTTATTTTTTGCGTCACCAGCGCACCCGCAATGAACGGACAGGTAGAGGCTATCAATAAGATCATCAAAAGGACGCTGAAGAAGAAGCTCGGCACGGCTGAGGCGCCTGGCCCGATCTACTACCAGAGGCTCTGTGGGCCATCAACACCTCGTCCGACGGTCAACTGGTGAAACACCGTTTCCCTCGCATTCGGTACCGAAGCTGTTGTACCCTTTAAGTGGACGCACCCATGTGCCGAACGACATCTTACACAAAGGAGCAAAACCAGACGCTACTTACCTTGAACCTCGATCTCATCGAGGAACACCGTTCGAACGCCCAGCTTCGGAATGCCGCATACAAGCAACGGACTTCACGATACTACGATTCGCGCGTCAAGTGCCGATAATTTAAAGTGGGGGACTGAGTCTTACGAAAGGTCTCTCTCGCCACAAAGGATCCCAAGGTCGGCACCCTAGGTCCTTCGTGGGAAGGACCTTACGAAATCGTCACAGCTCTCCGATCCGGTACCTACCAATTACGTGGCACCGATGGCCGAACCCTCGGCCATCCTTGGAATGTGGAACATTTAAAGTATTATTACAAGTAATCGGCATCCGGTTTCAACTTTCACATATCATACATACGACATCACAATTCTAGCATTATACTACGTACGGCATGCAGACATAATAGAATGCGAAATTTCAACATAGTACCGAATCAAAGGAGCCTTCACAAATTCACTTGTCTTAACAAATTGCCATTCGGCAATATCAAAAATATATATTACAATTCAAAAATTTTAACAAATCTAGGAGGAAGGGGGATCAACTTCGGTCGACTCAGACTCGGCACCAGCTCAGGCAGCTTCAGGGCCGGCTGACGGCTCGACGGCAGGCACGCTGGGGCTGTTGGCACTGGGTGACCTTCCTCACTACTGCTAGAGTCGGTATCATCAGCCGATTCCACATCAGCATCCTCTCCTTTGTAGGCCTCCACCAACTCCTCAGTCACCCCTTCGGGCAGCGCGGCGGGTCTCGAAGGAAGTTTAGGTCCAGCTTCCTACCTGCGTTGTACCGTTTGAAACGGTATACCAGGTCCTCACACTGCTCCATCACCTCCTTATCCAGCATCCGAGTGAACGCCTCTGAGGATAGATGATCGGTGACAGCCTTCACCTTCGCCTCCCTCACCTCCTTGGCATGCGACCGTTCGGCCGCACCCATTGCCACCTCTACCGCTGCCTTCGCCGCCAGCGCCTCCGCCGATTCCTTTTCGGCCGCCGCCAACTTCGAGGTGAGCTCTCGGATCTTCGCAGCATTTTCTACGGCATGCCGACCCGCCTCCTCCAGCAGCCCTCAGCTTCGGCAAGCTTCGAACGGTGCTCCTCAGCCCTTGTGTGGTACCGTTCGGCAGCATTTACGGCTCGCTTCACGCAGAGCCACATTTCCATATCAGCCTGCACCACAGCAATCCATCAGCGACCGATTACAACAACACAAAAAGAAGACAAAGCAAACACTTACCGCAGCCTGAAGCCGAAAGCTCGACCTGTATGCTCGCGCGCGTCTTCCTCGACAGCTGTTCAATCTCCGATAGCTCCATTTGAGCGCCATCGATCATGCTGTTGATGAACGGCACGGCCTTCCGAGGGCAAGCAATATTTACAGGCCCCTCATCCTCTTCACCCTCATCATCGGGCACCAGTACCGAAGTCCCCTCGTTCGCCCCCATCGGCTTCTTCGGCAACGGCGTCACGTCGAGGGCACCCTCGATCTGCCTTTTGCCAGTCACCTGGAGGTGGACCTCCCGAACGGCTTCGGCTTCGGCCACCCTCTTCGCCTGGCGACGTTCGGCCACCGTCATCTCGTCACCCGGCAATGCGGCGGCTTTCCTCTTCTTCGCAGGGAGGACTCAACCTTCTTCTTCTGCGCCCCTTGACTTTCCAGCCGGCGCTTCGTCTTCTCACTCATCGGCCTCCCACCCGCCACTGAAACAACCAGTTAAGATCAGCAACAAAAACAAAGTGAGAAGAAGAACGGAACTATGAGCCGAACGACACCACTTACTCTACCTTTTTTGCTTCTCCTCTTCCTCCTTCGCCCTTCGGTCGTGCTCGGCCTTTCCGATCAGCCCTGCCTTGTCCAGGTTCCGGAAGTAGAGCAGCTCTTTAAAGAAGCGTCCTTCTTCAGATATCTTCTCTCGAACCCGTTCGATCGCTTCTATCTCCTGGATCGGTGCGGCAGGCCGTTTCAATGACACTGCGCAAACAGTATACGTTAGAAGAACAAAAAAAAAAAAAAACTAAACAGAACAAAAAAGAATACAAGCTGGTAACCGAACGGTAGGGCTAGACCTACCGACTGTTTGGAAGGTTCTAGGGATCCGTCTCTCTACAATTACCCCGGGTGCCGATTCCCAATCACCCGAGACAATAACCTGACGCTTGCGCCAGGTCTTTTGGGAGCTTGATCGGTGCATATTTACATATCATTGTGTACCCTTCTAACTTATGATTTAGTTATGTTTTTGAGTTAAACTTGTGCTTTTAATAAGTTTTGTGTTTGTTTCAGTGTAATAAGCTTGAGACTCACTAATTGCATTTTGGAGACAAGTTAGCTCAAAATGGTGTTTGCAGATCAACCAACTTCACGGATTGGACTGTACTTGCTCAAGAAGAACCAGATAATGAGCCATACATCATTAGAAAGATACGGAAGTCTATTTTATGTAGAATTTTACGGTTCATGATTCCGAGTCTTCTAGAGAAAGTTATACATGTTTTGGCAACTTAAGGTCAAATTCGGCAGCATCTGCGTTACTGGGCCAAACATCACATTTGAAGGCCTTCCCGATTTGTCCTTGAGTTGGGCTGCATATGCTTGGAAAGATAAGACAAAGAGCTTCAAGATCCATATTTTTCCAGATTTTTCAGAATGGAGCCACAAGCCCAAAACGAGCCCACAAGCTGGCTGCAATGCATTGTCATGCATGACATATGCATGATGAAGTGTTGTTGATTGTGGGAAAGTTTGGTGAAGCATATTCAATACCTATTTTTGAGTGGAATTTTGTAGCAGCCAAAAGATGATGAAGTGGGGGTGCAACACTAAGCCTAAAGACAAGAGGAATTATTTTCAAATGCAATTGTGTGTTAGGTTAAGTTGGTGAATTAAGTGTAGTGTGTTAGGTGAAGTTAGTGTGTTTAGATAATTCAATTGTATAAATCAGATTTTTCAACTTCCTTAGGCCTATAAATAGGGAAGTTCTCTAAGCTTGTAATCACACCCCAAGGGGGGAGCTCTCAAACACTTCTCTAGAGCTCCCTTCCCTTATCTCCCTCAATTTCTCTTAGTTTCCCTTTGTAGTTCTCAATTGTTGTAATAAGATCATTCTACCAAATTTTCTTTGTACTAAATCTCAAACACCTTTCCTTTCTCTTCTTCTAAATTCTTCAAACACTCTCTTTTCTAAGTTTCCAAACACATCTCTCTTCCCTTCCAAAATCCACAAAGCTCTCAAACACATGTTCTTCCAAAATCCTCAAGCTTCCCAAACACATTTCCTTCATCTTCCAAAATTCCATGAAGCTCTCAAACACATTTTCTTCCCAAAGTCTCCATGCCCTCTCTTCTTCTAAATTTCTTCAAACACTTCTTCCTTCCTTCATCAAATTCTCAATGTTCTCAAACACTTCTCCATTCTCTTTAACATTCTCCAAGTTCTCAACATCCTCCAAGTTCTCAAACACATCTCTCTTCTCTTTCAAACATGATCGGTGCATATTTACATATCATTTTGTACCCTTTTAACTTATGATTTGGTTATGCTTTTGAGTTAAACTTGTGCTTTTAATAAGTTTTGTGTTTGTTTCAGTGTAATAAGCTTAAGACTCATTAATTGCATTTTGGAGACAAATTAGCTCAAAACGGTGTCTGCAGATCAGTCAACTTCACGGATTGTACTGTACTTACTCAAGAAGAACCAGATAATGTGCCATACATCATTGGAAAGATACGGAAGTCTATTTTCTGTAGAATTTTACGGTTCATGATTCCGAGTCTTCTAGAGAAAGTTATACATGTTTTGGCAACTTAAGGTCAAATTCGGCAGCATCTGCGTTACTGGGCCAAAAATCACATTTGAAGGCCTTCCCGATTTTTCCTTGAGTTGGGCTGCATATTCTTGGAAAGATAATTCAAAGAGCTTCAAGATCCATATTTTTCCAGATTTTTCAGGATGGAGCCACAAGCCCAAAACAAGCCCACAAGCTGGCTGCAATGATGAAGTGTTGTTGATTGTGGGAAAGTTTGGTGAAGCATATTCAATACCTATTTTTGAGTGGAATTTTGCAGCAACCAAATGAATTGAAAGATGTTGAAGTGGATGATGCAACACTAAGCTTAATGACAAGAAGAATTGTTTTCAAATGCAATTGTGTGTTAGGTTAGGTTGGTGAATTAAGTGTTGTGTGTTAGGTGAAGTTAGTGTGGTTAGTGAATTCAATTGTATATTCAGATTTTCATTTCCCTTAGGCCTATAAATAGGGAAGTTCTCTAAGCTTGTAAACACACCCCAAGGGGGGAGCTCTCAAACACTTCTCTAGAGCTCCCTTCCCTTCTCTCCCTCAAAATTCTCTTAGTTTCTCTTGTAGTTCTCAATTGTTGTAATAAGATCATTCTACTAAATTCTCTTCTTCTAAATTCTTCAAACATTTCCCAAACACTCATCCCTTCTCTTTCTCAAATATCTTCCCATTTCCTTTCTCTCCTCCAAATTTCCCAAACACATTTCCCTTCTCTTCCAAATTCTCAAAGTTCTCAAACACTTCCCAAAACTCTTCTCCCTTCTCTTTCTCAAACACTTCTCTCGTTCTCTCCAAAAACTCTCCATGTTCTCAAGTGTTGTACAAAATCCTTGTTTTATGTTCTTTTGTTTTCATTTCTATTTTGTGTAGGAAAACTAAACAGGATCATTCAATCACCAATCCCTGTGGAATCGACCTCGCACTTACATACGCTAAACTACTAACGGTTCGTGCACTTGCGAGTATCACAAGTTGAGGATGCAGCTGAATCCATTTTGGTGCAGCTAATCCGACACAACAAGTTTTTGGCGCCGTTGCCGGGATCGGTAACATTGTTTGATTCTATTTGGTTTTCCTACTTTTTATTATTTTTATTTTTTGTATATAACTAGACAGTTTGATGTTTTAAAGTTAATGACGTTAATTGACAAGTTGTGTTTGTAGTCCAACGGACAAGGACATTTGCCTGACAAGCAAGAGAACTGGGTTTGAGTCCCAGCTTACACAACACAAAAACAAAAGAGGTTCAAGTAGCATGTCGATTATTTCTTGTTTATGGTTTCATTCACTTGTTCTTAATTAAATATCTTGTTCAAGTTTACATAAACACCATATGACTCTTGGACTGATTAGTGAATGAATGGGTATATATTGAAGACAAACACCATGTTTAAATTCTACTTGGTTCTTTATTGTTCTTCTTGTTCTTAATGGGTTCGGAATTTGTGTTTAGACTAAACACCATAGCTAAATGTTTTTTCTGAATACTTGATTAAAACCACACACCATATGGATAATCATATTTGAGAAAGAACGAACTTCATAAGCTAGTTTGATTTACTTTGTTGCTTGTTACTTTGAAACATGAAAGTGTTGATTTTTCATTTTCTTTTTTTAGTTTTAATTTTTTTTATTTCCTAATCATTTTAATTCCGTTTCAAGTTTGTGTGTTTGTTTTAGTAATTTATGACAGATTAATAAAAATGGAGAGAGATGACAACCTCAATCATAAGAATGGGAAGTGTGGAGCAGTGGGAGAAGTCGCGACCTCCAAATGCATCACGCTCGACCTAATCGCTTCAAGGGGGAGCATTTCAATCCTTTCTCTTTACTTGATTATTATTTTAATTTTCTTTTTCTTTTTTTTTTAAAAAAAAAATTTAAAAAAAATTTAAATTTTAAAAATTTTAAAAAGATTTTTCATATGAGCTAACTTATGGTAACTCCAGGAAGCACTTCCGTCAATACAGTGTCTAGGAGTTCTTTAGGCGACACCTTCGGTGTTTAAGAAGTTTGGGTTTTAAGCGGGACCATTGTGACCCCTCCAACCTTCCCGGATCCCCTGGCTGTGTTTTTCTGAGGCCCTTAACTGGTCATCCGTGAGTTGCTTGTATATTCGAATGTTTTTAAATTAAGTTTTTTTTTTCTTTGTTTTCTTTTCTGTTGAGTCTTTGCTTTTGTTTTTGTTTTGTTAAGTTAGTTTATGTATTTATTTACGTAGTTTGGTTGGTTAGTTTATTTCTAAGTGTTAAAAATAAAAAAACAAACAAACAAACTTTATTTCACTTAAAACAAAAAAACAAAAAACAAAACAAAAAAAAAACAAAAAAAAAAAACATTCAAGTGAATTGAAAAAAAACAACATCATCATCATTTTCTTCTTCTTCATCTTCATCTTTATCTTCTTCATCTTCATCTTCATCTTCATGGCATGCCTCTATTGTCTCGCACTTGCAGAATCTCCAGCAGCTCTACATGGTCCTCATTCTTTTTCTCCAGTGCTTCCACATGCTGATTGGCACAGGAAGCCGCTTCTGGAGTCCGCCACCATAGCCTTCAAGGAAGCCACTTCCTCGCTCAGAGCGGCACACTCCCGTGTCCTCGCCAGGAATCGCATGCCTAAATTGGTAGCCGAGACCGCATGGAGCACCGTTAAATTGTGGGACTCCTCCACTGCAGCCTTGTTGGACCTCTGTGCCACATGCAGGTGATCTGCCGATGTGAGTTTACTGCCAATCATGCTGCCCAGGAGCACTGCTCTGTTCGGCACTGCCTCAGAAAAGTTCGGTATTACCTCAACAAAGTTTGAGGCCGTACCGTGATGATATGTGGAATTTGGGAAGACAGGGTTTTGGACGAGCCCTTATCTAGGCATTCGGTGGTGCAAGGGATAGCTCAAGGTTGAGATCATCAAGGTGAGTGCATGAAGATGCCATTTGTTTTGCTTCTGAATTTTTTGATGTTTTTTCTTGAGTTTGCAGGAAGAAATGCTGGGTATCATCCGCTTGCAGCGGTGTGGTTTAAATAGGCATATGCTGATGAGAGAGAGCCAACACCATTTCGGATTTCCCGGGCATGTCTCGACCTAATCGCTTCAAGGGGGAGCACATTAACTTTCACTTTACTTTACTCTTTTTTTTTTCCGTGTTTTCAGGTGTTTTATGTTTTTGCCCGTTACTTTCATTTTCTAGTGTTTTGTGTTTTTCTCTTTCGGCTATCACCTTTGTCTTATTTTAGTTTGAGAAGTGTGCTTTCTTTTCCGTTTGTCGTTTTTTGATTTAAGTTTGGGAAGTGTGTTTTCTTTGTCTCTTTCTTTTTCCTTCTGCAACTTTACTCTTTTATTTCTGAAACAAAAATAACAAAACCAAAAACAACCAAAAAAATAAAAACAGTAGAAATCATTTCTTCAGCGCTAGGTGTCTCGACCATAGGAGCTTTGAGTTTGGCTCTCTGGCTGTCCTCTTCCGGGGCTTCACGTACAGCCTCTTGGGGCTCACCACTTGAGCTCCCAAAGATCGCAATCTTAGCTTGAGTGTAACTACTCTCGCGATCTGCTTGCTTGCGTTTACCCGGTCGGTCTAGGTCCTCCAGCTGCTTCTCATGTCACGAGAATACAAATCTACCATCTTTGTTAGGCTTTTATTCTCATCCCGCAATACTTCTAGCTGTGTCGATTCACCTCCACTATCCTTGCCCTCTCCCTTTTCAAGCTTTTTATAGCACTCTGACACTCTTCAACCATACTTCGCTCCGCCGCTAACTGACCTTTCATAATCTCTACCTCATGGGACTTCGCAAGTAGGCGATGACCCAAACTTGCAACACATGTTGTACTCTCACGCTCAGTGCCAGGGCATCACTCGTGACCCGGTTGTCATCCCTTGTCCCGAACACACGTATATCTTTAGGAGTCACTAAATTTCTGCCAACTCCAATGGCAACATCGTTGTCTAGGAGTATTGAGTCATTGACAGTCACAGGCCCCCTTGCGGAGGCAAAGTAGGGTACCCACACTGGTGCCACCTGCTTGGCCCCATGTTTGAGTCGGTGGAGCTAGGTTGAGATCCAACGAAAATGGGTAGTTAGAGGCCATTTGATTTCTCACTCGCTTTTCTTCTTTCCTTCTTTTCTCTTATGTGTTTCTGAGTTTGTGTTTTTTTCATCCCTTCTTTTTCCTTCTTATAGACTTAGTTTGCTAAACCCTAGCCATTGCAGCGTCTAAGCATTTTCTAAATCTCCAGCAGTCCTTGAGTCCCACAACCTTCGCGTTTTCCAATTGTACCCAACTCATTTATCACGACGTGACCTTTCTGAACGGACGCGTTCAGTAAAGTCTTCGTGCATTTCCATTAGCCCGTAATTTCCGCTTGTGAAATCTGCGGCGCTTCTATCTGTCGACGCGTGTCTCGCTTAGTCTGCCTATGACTAACCAAGAGACGACATTAGGGACCACGTGCCTTCTTTTCAGGAAATCCCGCCTTTGCACTCCCAATTCACATTTCATCTTTAAAATAAAATTTGGATTAAATTAAAACAATTGAAACGTGTGGGCTTCGGATTTCATTTTGGGTCGGTTTTTCACCTTGTTTGGGTTTCAAGGTGGGTTAATTTCACTGTGGGCTTTGGGCTTTCAAAAAAATAAAATTGGGTTTTAGTTTGCGTAAGACTGTCTGCTTTTAGGGCTTACCTGTTTTGAGTGTTTTACTGTTTCGTTTTTTTTTTTTTTTTTTTTTTTTTTATTTGATTGGTTGTTTTGTAATTTTTATTTTGTAATTATTTTCTTTTATTTTATTTTTGTATTTTGTTATTTTTATTTGCTTTAATACCTTCATTTGTTTTTATGACATTGCTTGTACCTAAATTTTAAACATTGAGGACAATGTTTATTTCTAGGTTTGGGGGTATTAGAGTTTAGCATGTAAATTTGGTTTTTCCTTAATTTAATTTTTTTTTATTTTCTTGTTTTTATTTATTTATTTATTTTTTAATTTTTGAGTCTTGCTTTTATTTTATTTTTTTTTTTTTTTTTGAGTCACTTTCCGAACACATGATGAGATTGTGATAAATGTTTGCATGAGTTAAATGAAAATTGGATTTCATTTTATTTTATTAAAAAAAAAATTATAAAAAAAAGATAAAAATTTAAATTGAAAAAAATAAATAAATTTGGCATTGTTCTAGCATAATATGTTTGAAACCTTCTTTACACTTGCCATTTGTTTCATAATTTTCCAATTAGAGGATTTGCATGATCTAAAGAATTGTATGAAGTATAAATTAGACTTATATAACCAACCATATAAAGTGAGCTTTTGAGCCTTGTACTTCATTTCTTGAGTGTTATATACACATACTCTTAATTTCTTGTCATCTAAGTTGTTGTTTGATCTCATTATTCATTGATTTGGTTGAACACTTAAAAGTCATTCATTCTTATGCAATTTGATTTCATGACATTTAAGAAATGATATTAAGGCCCTCTTTGGATCGTTTGTGCCTTTCAAGCTAACCTTATGCATGCTTAAGCATGATTTTCCATTGTTAACCATTTTGAGCCTACATGTAAACCTTTTATTTCATTTAACCAATTATATTTCCTCGCTTAGCCTGAAAAACAAATATTTACCTTTCTAAGGAACTCATGAGCTTTAATTGGGATGTGTTTTTCATACAAGGTTTGGGAAGAGGTGTTACATTTCGAAAAAAAAAAAAAAAAAAATTCACACAATTGGTGAAAGAAAAGAGAAAAGTGATGGTTGATTGAAATTCATTTTTGGGCCTTCAAAATAAATTGGTGGTTGTTCAATAAAGGAGTGAATCATTGTAAATGAAGGTATAAGGAGTTTTGATCATGTAAAAGAAAAAATCTAATCGTGATGATTCGAAGTCTTGTAAACAACTGTTTTATGGTCTTATATTTTGAGTTCCTTGGACTTTGTTTTATCCATACCCTTCATTTCTTACTCACCTTACACCCTTGGCCCCATTACAACCTATGTTAAAGACCTAAATTGATCTTAAATGTCATGTGGTTGAATTGCATACATTTTTCTACTTTTAAGTGTTTGGCATCCTTCTTGAGATCATATTAATGCAAGTTCTTCATCTTTCTATTTTCGAGTTAAGTCCCTTCTGGTTTAACTCTATTCTCATGTTTATAACTGAGTGTTGCATTATAGCCATCTTCTGAGTGATTCATTTGTGAGAGGACAACTTTGGTGAGATTTGAAGTTGAACTTATGCTTTGTATGATTTTTGAAATTGTGTGAAAACTAAGATTGGGGAATTTGTTGCATTTGGCTATCACACTACTACACTTTGAGCATACTATGTTTTGAACTTTGCCGCTTTGTGAATAATGTCTAAAATTGAGCTTTTGTTGTTAAAACTTTTGAGTCATGTGCATGAGTCATTTCTTTTCAGAAATGTTCGGGAAGATTGTTTTGAATCTTATTTTTGTTTTGTTTTTATTTTTATTTTTGTTTTTGCTTTTATTTTTGTTTTTGTTATTTTGCTTAAGGACTAACAAATCTAATAAGTTTTCTAACCATTTTGGATGCCTGTTAGAAAAAACGTTTGTGGGTATTGTATCTGTTAAACCCTCAGGAGACACAACTCCTCCTACTAGGGATGCCTAGAGGTTTAAAGGCTTGTTGCATACGCTAAATGCAATCCAGTTACCTACGAAAGTGGTCTAGTTAACTTCTTGTTTGTTTTTATGTTTGTTTTACTTTTTGTTTTGCTCGAGGACTAGCAAAATCTAGGTTTGGGGGTATTTGATCGGTGCATATTTACATATCATATTGTACCCTTTTAACTTATGATTTGGTTATGCTTTTGAGTTAAACTTGTGCTTTTAATAAGTTTTGTGTTTGTTTCAGTGTAATAAGCTTAAGACTCATTAATTGCATTTAGGAGACAAATTAGCTCAAAACGGTGTCTGCAGATCAGTCAACTTCACGGATTGTACTGTACTTACTCAAGAAGAACCAGATAATGTGCCATACATCATTGGAAAGATACGGAAGTCTATTTTCTGTAGAATTTTACGGTTCACGATTCCGAGTCTTCTAGAGAAAGTTATACATGTTTTGGCAACTTAAGGTCAAATTCGGCAGCATCTGCGTTACTGGGCCAAAAATCACATTTGAAGGCCTTCCCGATTTTTCCTTGAGTTGGGCTGCATATGCTTGGAAAGATAATTCAAAGAGCTTCAAGATCCATATTTTTCCAGATTTTTCAGGATGGAGCCACAAGCCCAAAACAAGCCCACAAGCTGGCTGCAATGCATTGTCATGCATGACATATGCATGATGAAGTGTTGTTGATTGTGGGAAAGTTTGGTGAAGCATATTCAATACCTATTTTTGAGTGGAATTTTGCAGCAACCAAATGAATTGAAAGATGTTGAAGTGGATGATGCAACACTAAGCTTAATGACAAGAAGAATTGTTTTCAAATGCAATTGTGTGTTAGGTTAGGTTGGTGAATTAAGTGTTGTGTGTTAGGTGAAGTTAGTGTGGTTAGTGAATTCAATTGTATATTCAGATTTTCATTTCCCTTAGGCCTATAAATAGGGAAGTTCTCTAAGCTTGTGAACACACCCCAAGGGGGGAGCTCTCAAACACTTCTCTAGAGCTCCCTTCCCTTCTCTCCCTCAAAATTCTCTTAGTTTCTCTTGTAGTTCTCAATTGTTGTAATAAGATCATTCTACTAAATTCTCTTCTTCTAAATTCTTCAAACATTTCCCAAACACTCATCCCTTCTCTTTCTCAAATATCTTCCCATTTCCTTTCTCTCCTCCAAATTTCCCAAACACATTTCCCTTCTCTTCCAAATTCTCAAAGTTCTCAAACACTTCCCAAAACTCTTCTCCCTTCTCTTTCTCAAACACTTCTCTCGTTCTCTCCAAAAACTCTCCATGTTCTCAAGTGTTGTACAAAATCCTTGTTTTATGTTCTTTTGTTTTCATTTCTATTTTGTGTAGGAAAACTAAACAGGATCATTCAATCACCAATCCCTGTGGAATCGACCTCGCACTTACATACGCTAAACTACCAACGGTTCGTGCACTTGCGAGTATCACAAGTTGAGGATGCAGCTGAATCCATTTTGGTGCAGCTAATCCGACACAACAAAACATCCTCAAAGCTTCCCAAACACCTTCTCTTCCAAATTCTAAAGTTCTCAAATGTGTACAAAACCTTTTTGCTTCTTTTGTTTTCATTTCTGTTTTGTGTAGGAAAATCGAATTGGATCATTCAATCACCAATCCCTGTGGAATCGACCTCGCACTTACATATGCTATACTACCGAACGGCTCGTGCACTTGCGAGTATCACAAGTTGAGGATGCAGTTGAACCCATTTTGGTGCAGCTGAATCGACGCAACAAGTTTTTGGCGCCGTTGCCGGGATCGGTAACATTGTTTGATTCTATTTGTTTTTCCTACTTTTTATTATTTTTATTTTTTGTATATAACTAGACAGTTTCATGTTTTAAAGTTAATGACGTTAATTGACAAGTTGTGTTTGTAGTCCAACGGACAAGGACAATTGCCTGACAAGCAAGAGAACTGGGTTTAAGTCTCAGCTTACACAACACACCAGAGGTTTAAGTAGCATGTTGATTATTTCTAGTTTATGGTTTCATTCACTTGCTCTTAATTAAATATCTTGTTCAGGTTTACATAAACACCATATGACTCTTGGACTGATTAGTGAATGAATGGGTAGATATTGAAGACAAACACCATGTTTAAATTCTACTTGGTTCTTTATTGTTCTTCTTGTTCTTAATGGGTTTGGAATTTGTGTTTAGACTAAACACCATAGCTAAATGCTTTTTCTGAATACTTGATTAAAACCACACACCATATGGATAATCATATTTGAGAAAGAACGAACTTCATAAGCTAGTTTGATTTACTTTGCTGCTTATTACTTTGAAGCATGAAATTGGACGTGTGTTGATTTTCTTTTTCATTTTAGTTTTTATTTCCTAATCTTTTAATTCTGTTTCAAGTTTTCTGTGTTTGTTTTAGCAATTTATGACAGCTTCATTAAAATGGAGAGAGATGGCAACCTCGATCATAAGAATGGGAAGTGTGGAGCAGTGGGAGAAGTCGCGACCTCCAAATGCATCACGCTCAACCTAATCGCTTCAAGGGGGAGCATTTCAATCCTTTCTCTTCACTTGTTATTATTTTAAACTTTTGTTTCTTTTTTATACAAAATTTAAAAATAAAAAATAAAAAATAAAAAATTTAAAAAGATTTTTTATATGAGTTGACTCGTGGTAACTCCAGCTGAGCGTCTCTTCAATACAATGTCTAGCAGTTCTTTAGGCGACAACTTCGGTGTCTAAGAAGTTTGGGTTTTAAGCGGGACCATTGTGACCCCTCCAACCTTCCCGGGATCCCCTGGCTGTATTTTCTGAGGCCCTTAATTGGTCATCCATGAGTTGCTTGTATATTTGTGTGTTTTAAAACAAAAAACAAAACAAAACAAAACAAAACAAAATTAAAATTTTGAAATTTGAGTTTTTATTTATTTTTCCTTGCAAATTGCAATTTGGAATTTCTTTGTTTCCTTTTTTCTTTGTTTGGTCAGTTAGTTGTAAATAATAATAATTTTTTTAAAAAAAAAAAAAAAATCAATTTGGAACTTCTTTGTTTTCTTTGTTTTGTTTTGTTAAGTTAGTTTATGTATTTATTTATGTGGTATGGTTAGTTAGTTTCTAAGTGTTAAAACACATTTTTATTTCACTTCAAACTCTACATTAAAAAAAAAAAAAAACAACAACAAAAACAAAAACAAAAACATAAAAAACATAAAAAACAAAACAACAATAACAGCAACTTGTTCTTCATTTTCATCTTCTTCATCATCTTCATCTTCATGGCATGCCTCTATTGTCTCGCACTTGCAGGATCTCCAGCAGCTCTACATGGTCCTCATTCTTTTTCTGCAATGCTTCCACATGCTGATTGGCACAGGAGAACCGCTTCTGCAAGTCCGCCACCATAGTCTTCAAGGAAGCCACTTCCTCGCTCAGCGCAGCACACTCCCGTGTTCTCGCCAACAATCGCATGCCTAAATTGGTAGCCGAGACCGCATGGAGCACCGTTAAATGTGGGACTCCTCCACTGCAGCCTTGTCGGACCTCTGTGCCACATGCAGGTGATCCTGCCGATGTGAGTTTACTGCCAATCATGCTGCCCAGCAGCACTGCCCTGTTCGGCACTGCCTCAGAAAAAGTTCGGTATTACCTCAGCAAAGTTTGAGGCCGTACCGTGATGATATGTGGAGTTTGGGAAGACAGGGTTTGGACGAGCCCTTATCTGCGCATTCGGTGGCGCAAGGGACAATTCAAGGTTAAGATCATCAAGGTGAGTGCAAGAGGATGTCATTGTTTTGTTTTTGGATTTTTTGATGTTTTTCTCTAATTTGCAGGAAGAAATGCGGGGTACTCTTCTACATCACCGAGATGTGTTTAAATAGATTTATGCAGACGAGGGAGCCGAAGCACTTCGGATCTTCGAGGGTGCTATCTTGTGCTCTTTTCTCGGATCCCTTCATGTCTACACTTTCACTTACTTTTGCCTCCCCTTTTTCCTGATGTTTGTGTTTTCTTTTTCAGTTGTTATTTTATTTTATTTATTATGTTTTTTTTTCAATTGTTTTCTTCTTGTTTGTCAGGTTTCTCAAGAATGTAATTGCAAGAATAGACAAAATTAAAGATGCGTCTTGGACACCTGGTGCAAGAATCCCAACTCTTCTTTTAAATTCTTGTTTGAATTGTTTTTTTTATTTCAGTTGTTATTTATTTATTTATTTATTTTGTTTTTATTTAATTAGGTAGTATAATTTAAAACTCATAGGATCTTCTTTGAATGAGCTAAATTTTTGATAACTCCAGTGAGCAACCGCAGTCTATACAGTGTCTAGGAGTTCTTTAGGCGGCACCTTCGGTGTCTAAGAAGTTCGGGTTTTAAGCGGGACCATTGTGACCCCTCCAACCTTCCGAAACCCCTGGCTGTGTTTTCCGAGGCCCTTAACTGGTCATCTTTAAGTTTTCTCTTAAAAGAAGAAGCTGTTATTTGTGTGTTTTCTTAACTATTAAATAAATAATTTTTTTTTATAAAAAAATTCATGTTTGGGTCTTCGTGTTTTTGTTTGATTTTCGTTCTTTAAAATTAGGGTCAATCGTTTCTTTGAGATAACATAACGTTTTTATTTCCAAATTTAAAAAAAAAAAACGAATACACTCTAAAATTTAATAATAAATAAAAACAGTAGAAATCATTTCTTCAGCGCTAGGTGTCTCGACCATAGGAGCTTTGAGTTTGGCCCTCTGGTTGTCCTCTTCCGGGGCTTCACGTACAGTCTCTTGGGGCTCACCACTTGAGCTCCCAAAGATCGCAATCTTGCTTGCGTTTACCCGGTCGGTCTAGGTCCTCTAGCTGCTTTCTCATGTCACGAGAATACAACTCTACCATCTTTGTTAGGCTTTTATTCTCGTCCCGCAATACTTCTAGCTGGTGTCGATTCACCTCCACTATCCTTGCTCTCTCCCTTTTCAAGATTTTTATAGCACTCTGACACTCTTCAACCATACTTCGCTCCGCCGCTCACTGACCTTTCAGAATCTCTACCTCATGGGACTTCGCAAGTAGGCGATGACCCAAACTTGCAACACATGCTGTACTCTGCACGCTTAGTGCTAGGGCATCGCTCGTGACCCGGTTGTCATCTCTTGTCCCGAACACACGTATATCTTTAGGAGTTACTAAATTTCTGCCAACTCCAATGGCAACATCGTTGTCCAGGAGTATTGAGTCATTGACAGTCACAGGCCCCCTTGCGGAGGCAAAGTAGGGTACCCAGACTGGTGCCGTTGCTTGGCCCCATGTCTAGTCGGTGGAGCTAGGTTGAGATCCAACGAAAATGGGTAGGAAGAGGCCATTTGATTTCTCACTTTTTCTTTTTCTTGCTTCTTTTCTCTTTCGAGTTTTCTGAGTTTGTGTTTTTTGTTTTTTTTCCCCTTCTTTTTCTTTCTTATAGATGTAGTCTTTGACAAACCCTAGCCATTGCAGCGTCTAACCATTTTTCTGAATCTCCAGCGTTCCTCGAGTCCCACAACCTTCGCGTTTTCCAATTGTACCCAACTCATTTATCATAACTTTGCTTTGTCTTGAACAGACGCGTTCAACAAAGTCTTTGCGCCTTTCCATGAGCCCGTAATTTCCGCTTGTGAAAAATACGGTGCCTCTACTTGTCAACACATGTCTCGCTCTGTCGAAACATCAAGGACCACATTATCTCTTTTCAGAAATCCCGCCTTCGCGCTTCGAAAAAAATAATATAAATAAATAAATGTAAAAAAAAAAAAAATGAAACGTGTGGGCTTCGGATTTCATTTTGGGTCAGGTTTTACCGTTGGGTTAATTTCATTGTGGGCTTTGGGCTTCAAAATGTTTTTTTTAATTTTTTAATTTTTTAATTTTTTTGGTTTCAGAATTGTGTAATTAGGGTTTACTGTTTAATTTTGTTTGTTTGTTTATTTGTTTGTTTTTGTAATTTATTTTTGTAATAATTTTTTTTTTGTGATTTATATTTACTTTAGTACCTTTCATTTCTTGTTATGACATTGTTTGTGGCTAATTTTTAAACATTGAGGACAATGTTCATTTCTACGTTTGGGGGTATTAAAGTTTAGCAAATAAATTTGGTTTTTCCTTAATTTAAATTTTTTTTATTTGCTTGTTTTGTTTTTTGTTTTTTTTAGTCTTGTTTTTTTAAATTTTTTTTTTGTTTTTGAGTCACTTTCTGAACACATATGATGAGATTGTGATAAATGTTGCATGAGTTAAATGAAAATTGGATTTCATTTTATTTTATTAAAAAAAAAAATTTAAAAATAAAATAAAATAAATTTGGCATTGTTCTAGCATGATATGCTTGAAACCTTCTTTACACTTGCCATTGTTTTATAATTTTCCAATTAAAGGATTTGTATGATCTAAAGAATTGTATGAAGCATAAATTAGACTTATATAACCAACCATATAAAGTGAGCTTTTGAGCCTTGTACTTCAATTCATGAGTGTTGTATACGTACTCTTAATTTCTTGTCATCTAAGTTGTTGTTTGATCTCATTATTCATTGATTTGGTTGAACACTTAAAAGTCATTCATTCTTATGCAATTTGATTCCATGACATTTAAGAAATGATATTAAGGCCCTCTTTGGATCGTTTGTGCCTTTCAAGCTAACCTTATGCATGCTTAAACATGATTTTCCATTGTTAACCATTTTGAGCCTACATGTAAACCTTTTCTTTCATTTACCAATTTTATTTCCTCGCCTTAGCCTGAAAAATAAATATTTACCTTTCTAAGGAACTCATGAGCTTTAATTGGGATGTGTTTTTCATACTGAGTTTGAGAAGAGGTGTTATATTTCAAAATATATATATATTCACACAATTGGTGAAAGAAAAGAGTAAAGTTGTGATTATGTGGTGGTTGATTGAATTTCCATTTTTGGGCCTTCAAAATAAATTGGTGGTTGTTCAATAAAGGAGTGAAACATTGTAATGAAGGTATAAGGAGTATTGATCATGTAAAATTAAATTCTCATTGTGATGATTCAAAGTCTTGTAAACAATTGTTTTATGCTCTTATATTTTGAGTTCCTTGGACTTTGTATTATCCATGCCCTTCATTTCATACTCACCTTACACCCTTGGCCCCATTACAACCTATGTTAAAGACCTAAATTGATCTTAAATGTCATGTGGATGAATTGCATACATTTTTCTACTTTTAAGTGTTTGGCATCCTTCTTGAGATCATATTAATGCAAGTTATTCATCTTTCTATTTCGAGTTAAGTCCCTTCTGGTTTAACTCTATTCTCATGTTTATAACTGAGTGTTGCATTATAACCCTCTTCTGAGTGATTCATTTGTGAGAGGACAACTTTGGTGAGATTTGAAGTTGCATTTGTGCTTGGTATGATTTTTGAAATTGTGTGAAAACTAAGATTGGAGAATTTGTTGCATTTGGCAATCACACTAATACACTTTGAGCATTTTATGTTTTGAACTTTGCCTCCGTGTAAATAATGTCTAAATTGAGTTTTTATTGTTAAAACTTTTGAGTCATGTGCATGAGTCATTTCTCTTCGGAAATGTTCGGAAAGATTATTTTGAGTTCTTTTTTATTTTTGTGATTGTTTTTATTTTATTTTTTGTTTTTGTTTTTATTTTTTTTGTTATTTTGCTTAAGGACTAACAAATTCTAATAAGTTTTCTAACCATTTTGTTTTGTAGAGTTAGAAAAACGTTTGTGGGTATCGTATTCTGTTAAACCCTCAGGAGACACAACTCCTCCTACTAGGGATGCCTAGAGGTTTAAAGGCTTGTTGCATACGCTAAATGCAATCGAGTTACCTACGAAAGTGGTCTAGTTAACTTCTTATTTGTTTTTTTTTATCTTTGTTTTCCTTTTGTTTTGCTCGAGGACTAGCCAAATCTAGGTTTGGAGGTATTTGATCGGTGCATATTTACATATCATTTTGTACCCTTCTAACTTATGATTTAGTTATGTTTTTGAGTTAAACTTGTGCTTTTAATAAGTTTTGTGTTTGTTTCAGTGTAATAAGCTTGAGACTCACTAATTGCATTTTGGAGACAAGTTAGCTCAAAATGGTGTTTGCAGATCAACCAACTTCACGGATTGGACTGTACTTGCTCAAGAAGAACCAGATAATGAGCCATACATCATTAGAAAGATACGGAAGTCTATTTTATGTAGAATTTTACAGTTCATGATTCCGAGTCTTCTAGAGAAAGTTATACATGTTTTGGCAACTTAAGGTCAAATTCGGCAGCATCTGCGTTACTGGGCCAAACATCACATTTGAAGGCCTTCCCGATTTTTCCTTGAGTTGGGCTGCATATGCTTGGAAAGATAAGACAAAGATCTTCAAGATCCATATTTTTCCAGATTTTTCAGAATGGAGCCACAAACCCAAAATGAGACCACAAGCTGGCTACAATGCATTGTCATGCATGACATATGCATGATGAAGTGTTGTTGATTGTGGGAAAGTTTGGTGAAGCATATTCAATACCTATTTTTGAGTGGAATTTTGCAGCAGCCAAAAGATGATGAAGTGGGGGTGCAACACTAAGCCTAAAGACAAGATGAATTATTTTCAAATGCAATTGTGTGTTAGGTTAAGTTGGTGAATTAAGTGTAGTGTGTTAGGTGAAGTTAGTGTGTTTAGATAATTCAATTGTATAAATCAGATTTTTCAACTTCCTTAGGCCTATAAATAGGGAAGTTCTCTAAGCTTGTAATCACACCCCAAGGGGGGAGCTCTCAAACACTTCTCTAGAGCTCCCTTCCCTTATCTCCCTCAATTTCTCTTAGTTTCCCTTTGTAGTTCTCAATTGTTTTAATAAGATCATTCTACCAAATTTTCTTTGTACTAAATCTCAAACACCTTTCCTTTCTCTTCTTCTAAATTCTTCAAACACTCTCTTTTCTAAGTTTCCAAACACATCTCTCTTCCCTTCCAAAATCCACAAAGCTCTCAAACACATGTTCTTCCAAAATCCTCAAGCTTCCCAAACACATTTCCTTCATCTTCCAAAATTCCATGAAGCTCTCAAACACATTTTCTTCCCAAAGTCTCCATGCCCTCTCTTCTTCTAAATTTCTTCAAACACTTCTTCCTTCCTTCATCAAATTCTCAATGTTCTCAAACACTTCTCCATTCTCTTTAACATTCTCCAAGTTCTCAACATCCTCCAAGTTCTCAAACACATCTCTCTTCTCTTTCAAACATCCTCAAAGCTTCCCAAACACCTTCTCTTCCAAATTCTCAAGTTCTCAAATGTGTACAAAACCTTTTTGCTTCTTTTGTTTTCATTTCTGTTTTGTGTAGGAAAATCGAATTGGATCATTCAATCACCAATCCCTGTGGAATCGACCTCGCACTTACATATGCTATACTACCGAACGGCTCGTGCACTTGCGAGTATCACAAGTTGAGTATGCAGTTGAACCCATTTTGGTGCAGCTGAATCGACGCAACAGAGCTCGGCACCCCAACCACAAAATGTCCACGCTGCCCTGCCGAAAGGCAGTTGGACTGCACCCATCCCCCCTGATCGCCACTTTCGCCCTCGTCACGCTGTACAGTTGGGCGAACTGCTCATAGGTTGGCTCCCCTTCCCCAGCCTGGTTGAACGCGGCATCGTCCCGATCAATGTAATCCAAAAGTTTGGATTGTATTGACCCGCGTATCCAAGCGCCGAAAGGATCTTCTGCACCGAAGGCCGCAGCGGCAGCCGAAGCCCATGCTTAAAAACATCAGTGAAAAAGACAACTCCTTTGTCATTATCACTTAACGACTCCAACGGCTCTGGGATCCGCATCCCTCCGAAGCCGGAATGTTAAACTCCGCCCGGATCTTGGCCAGCTCACCTTCGGTCAAGACGTTCGGCTCTAGGTGATCTACTTCGAACACCAACTCCTTCGGTTGCGCCAGCGGGACCCGCTGCCTACCCTTGACAACGGTCACCACCCCTCCCCCTGCCACGCCACTGACACATCGGCCGCATGAGCTCCACGGCCTGATGTGGAAGGCTCACCAGTCCCACCATCCCCAGCTTCGGTGGGAGCCTCCGCTCTCATCGGTTCAGCATCGGTGCATCTCCCACTTGAGAGGACGCACGAGAAGTGCCCCGCCCTCAGCACACTGATTCCGTTTCCCCCAGGACTTCAACACTTGAGGACCTAGCAGATTCGGCCTTAGGAGAATCGACTCTCTCATGGCCCTCAGGAGAACTTCCCGAGGACGATCGTCCTCGAACGCAACCGGACTACGCCTACTCTCGGATTCGGTATCAGACATCTACAAACACAAACGAAGGGAAACTAAATGCCATGCTACAATCAAACACTCATCCTACACCCTAGAGGTTCATGTTCATCAACATTCATACATGTTCATCAACATTCATACATGTTCATACATGTTCATGCACCCAATCAACAACTTTGATCCAACTTAAGATGAAATAAAGCCACATACCTTGTTTGCACGGTGGTTCTTTTGTGCCGGAAATCGCCTCCGCCTTTAAAACAATCTGCCGGAAATCGCCTTCAACGCCTTCGCTCAATCGCCGAAATCGCCTCACGAGCTCTGATTGCTCTCAAAAATTGCCAAGTGATTCAACCTTCATCCCCTTCTCCTATTTATTAGATGAACGTTGCATCGGGATACGAAGCTATGCATCGAGACACGAAACGACGCTACCTCTCAGAGACCATGCCGCCACGTGTCACAAATGCATACAGAAGTCCAATCGCCAGAAGTCCAATCGTTCAGGCCTCCAGCGTCGTCAGAAGTCTAATCGACAGAACCCGACGCGTTTCACTTCTCACGCGCTACAAATTTTGGATCAAGCTTTACACACAAGTCCAATCTCGAACGGAGGCGCACGATTGTGAATTTTCATTCACCTCACGTGCCGAACGGTAGGCGCACATGTTGTGTAGATTTAGCTGCACCAAAATGGATTCAGCTACATCCTCAACTTGTGATACTCGCAAGTGCACGAGCCGTTGGTAGTTTAGCATATGTAAGTGCGAGGTCGATTCCACAGGGATTGGTGATTGAATGATCCAACTCAGTTTTCCTACACAAAACAGAAATGGAAACAAGAGAAACAAAACAAGAAGAAAGAAAAGAACTAAGACAAGATGGTGAGGTTTTAGAATCCACCCTAATTGTTCTAATCATGTTATGGCAGCAAGTAAACAAATTGATTCACTCATGAAGATGCTCACAAATAAGTCCATGGTGTTTGGATCAAATTGCATTGAACATCACAAGGACCCCAAGCATGGTGTTTACATTAGGAGACCTAGAAACCAAATCACATAAGTTGCTAATGGATGGAATGAAGATGATCCCCAAACCTTCCCAACAAGAGCATAACGCATAAAACCTTAGGTGATCAATCAAAGGATGCAAAACAGCTCCATTAAAATAGTGAAGAAGAATTCATGAATGAAATCAAACTTTATAAACTCAAACCATGATACAAGACTAGCAAGATGTTTATTAAAACTAATAACAGAAAAAGAAAGTAAAACAAAGGGAATACAAGAAGAAAATAAAAGACAAAGGGAGGAGAAGAAGATAAGGACAGCATGCTAGAGATGGAAAAGAATCATCTCCATGGCTGCTAGGAGGCCAAAGCCTCCCAGCTGCTGCCTTCTCCCTTCTCTCCCTTTGTGACTCTCAACTTTCCCTCTCTTTGTGTACAATGGAAATGTAAATGATGGAATGAAATTCTGGCTCTCTAAGCTCTCTAGAGACTCCCTATTTATAGGCACAAGGGTTAGGTGAATCAGATTATACAATTAAGTTCACCAACCACACAAATTTCACCTAACACACTTGCATTAGATAATCAGAAATGGTTGTTGCACTTCACCAACAAATCCCACCAGCAGCCATAGCTCATCAATATGTCAGCATGACCAAGCATCCATCCAGGAAACCAATACCTCATGCCTAGCTCACCATGACCAAGCATCCATCAGCTCATCCATATGTCAGCATGATGTGTAGCTTCAAGGGCTTACGAATTGGGCTTGGCTGAATCAAATGACAACTTTAAGATGTCCATTGTGAAGTTCAGAATGTCTCTGATCCAACCACACAAGTATTGGCCCAATCCAAGCTCCGATGAAGAAGATAACGCCGAAATGAACGTCAACCTCAGTCTCCAGCTCTTGCACGTTTTTGCACCATATTGCTTCATTGGCCTTAACATGCTTTAATTGCATGAATTATGCCCTCTTGCTCTATTGGCCTACAAAACACACAAAGAGAGGCAAATAACTCAAAATTCTAAGAAACTAAGTAAAAGAAGTAAGTAAATAGGGTACGTATATGTATGAAATTATGAGCTTAACAGCACATTTGTGAATTTTCATTCACCTCTCGTGCCGAACGGGAGGCGCACAGTCGTGAGTTTTCACTCACCCCATGTGCCGAACGCCAATGTGCCAAACGGAAGGCCCAGGATTGTGAATTTTCATTCACCCATCGTGCCGAACGGGAGGCGCACGATTTTGAATTTTCATTCACCTCTCGTGCCGAACGGCAGGCGGACGATTGTGAATTTTCATTCACCCCTCGTGCCAAACGGCAGGTGCACGTCGTGAGTTTTCACTCACCCCATGTGCCGAACGCAGATGTGCCGAACGGCAGGCACACGATTGTGAATTTTCATTCACCCCTCGTGCCGAACGGTAGGCGCACATTTGTGAATTTTCATTCACCTCTCGTGCCGAACGGAGGCGCACAGTCGTGAGTTTTCACTCACCCCATGTGCCGAACGCCAGATGTGCCGAACGGCAGGCGCAGGATTGTGAATCTTCATTCACCCATCGTGCCGAACGGAGGCGCACGATTGTGAATTTTCATTTACCCCTCTTGCCGAACGGTAGGCGCACATTTGTGAATTTTCATTCACCTCTCGTGCCGAACGGCAGGCGCACGTCGTGAGTTTTCACTCACTCCATGTGCCGAACGGCAGGCGCTCAGTGTGAATTTTCATTCACCCCATGAGCCGAACGCCAGATGTGCCGAACGGCAGGCGCTCAGTTGTGAATTTTCATGCACCCCATGAGCCGAACGCCAGATGTACCGAACGGCAGGCACACAGTCGTGAGTTTTCATTCACCCCATGAGCCGAACGCCAGATGTGCCGAACGACAAGCACTCATTTGTGAATTTTCATTCACCCCTCGTGCCGAACGGCAGGCACACATTCGTGAGTTTTCACTCACCCCATGAGCCGAACGCCAGATGTGCCGAACGCCAGGCGCTCAGTTTGAATTTTCATTCACCCCTCGCGCCGAACGGGGCAGCGCGCACGCCGTCGGGTATCACTCTAGACCATTCGGTGTCCGATGCCGTCTCTTTTCCAAGCTCACTCGCTCGGGCACTTGGGGGACTACATGCCACCATGGGCAATAACAAGACCACGGAATCCGGTCCAGAACGCGAAGACAAGTTCAAGTCCCCAACCAAGAAGTCGCTTCTCAATCGGTAACTTGGGGGACTCCTGTTTGTACCGCATCTCTGACCCTCCCCTCGTTAAGTGACACGTGGATCAGAGAGACCCCAAGCGCCCAAGGCTCCGAACAAACGGTATCGTTTACCAAGGATGCCGTCTCACTTCAACAAAGCCCCCACTCCTCACGGTAGAGCGGAAAAACGGCATCGGCGTCGATGATGGTATCTGGAATCAGGAACCCGTCGCTTCTGATCCAAGCATAACATGTAATCGGTATCTCTTACCGATTCTATAGAATTAATCTCTGAGCAACCGCCCGAAATATCTAAGGACTCATGTCAACCTCACAAGCCCTCCCACGAGTCCCACATTGGAATTGAGTACTAAGAACATGCAAAATGCCCTTTATAAATAAGGCCCTTCACAACAATGCAAGGGTAAGACTTTTCAGCTTGACTTTTATGCTCAATATATGGTCAACGCAAAGAGCTCTTAGAAACAAACTTACTTTGGCATCGGAGGGTCTTAGGCTGGTTCCACACCTTCCATAGACCTTACGAGCCTCGGCTTCTTTCCGTTTAGGATCAGCAGCCAAGGATAAGAAGAATCTACATCGACGCTCAATCGATCCCTTCGATCGTCCACATCACCTGGAAGTTGCACTCATTTCTATCTGTTAAGTTTTAGTGCAAACAGATGCAGAGTAAAGAGCACATCCGTTTTAGTCAACTTGGCTAAACCCGTGTCTGCAAAGTAACAAGGTTGTTCGACCAAACAAAAATAATAACGGTAACAAAGTTGTCGCTACCCACTTGAAGCAGACTCTCAAAGTGACGGGATTTATACTAAATTCTCAAGGATCAATAGGATAGATTTATACTTGTTTCAACAAAAACATGCAGCAAGTTGATGTCTAGAGAATATACGTACACATACAAGTAATCAAGTTACAAAACAAAGCATGCCTTACAGTTTATCAGGTTGGTGATAACTTTGCATTTTCAATTTAGCTTGGAAGCTTAGCAAAATCCTGCAAGTTTTGGTGGACGGCATTCTTTGGCATCGGTTTTCATAGTAGCACATTAGCCAACAAGTGTAGGGAAGGTGCATTCAATTCGTAGCAAAAAAAGAAAAGAAAAAAGAACAATAATAAATTTGATCCCCCTCTCCATACATTAGAGTAATTTAAAATAACACATTGTGAAAATGTCTACTTTGGTACAGAAAAATACTTTTCCTTATAGAACTAAAATACAGCAAACAAAACCATACTCCAATAACTCATTCTGTGTCCTGGAGACCATCCATTATGGAGCCTGCCTGCATGTGTTAAAGCTTGTTAATTACTAGACCTCAAAGCAAAAATTACTTCAATTTTCTTCCTTGTCAAATGATTCTCACTCCTGGCTGAAACTTCAAAGCATCTCTACAAAATTTGGCCATCCTGCCAAAGAGAAGCATTAAAACAAATATGTAAAAGAGCAAAAGACAGACATAACTACGAAATGAAAACTTCAAACAATCTCCTCGTATTTGAATTCCAAAGCAGCTAATATTAAACTCCATTTGCATATTAGGAAATTGCAACCAAAGTAACCCCAATATATTGGAACCCAGAGTCAGATTAAATGCATATAAAGATGAGAAACTGACCAAATACGGGATTGTGCAGGCTCACTTTCTTCTTCCTTCATGCTGTACAAATGAATCATGCCTTTGAGCTCTGGCCTATCGAGTACTGAAAGGTCAACTTTTCAGTTTCCCAACCGAGAATATCATGTAATAAACCTGTGTTTGAACATGGCACTCAATTTAAAAAAGGTGAGGCGAATTGAGTGAAAAGCCAGTGCAAGTGATGTCGGATTAATATTGATAATGTAAAAACAAATATATGAACGGGTCAATGAAGCTTAATAGTTCAACAAACTACTATGACGGTTTCAATTGCTTGAAGTACACATTCAAAATAAACTTAGACTAAATTCTTTATTGATCTAAGGGTGCATAATATGTTACATGGAAGCCAACGTATAAAAAGGAGAACAAAAATAAGAAAAAAAGTGAAAACCTGACTTTACCAGTTTAGTAGTTCATGTCCAGCACTGTCAAAGCATTTTCCAAACTACATTGGTATAAGATTTTACTACACCTATTACAAATGGTTTAGCCTCAACTTTTTCATCCTGCATGACAACAGAAGCAGTCAGAGCACTAAGAAAATCAGTGAACTCAGGATAAATATAGATCATTTGGAAGTATATTGCTGACCCCTGCATAGATTTCAGACCTTTTAATTTTCTATTTTTTATTCAATTCAGTACTTGACTAAAATCTAAAGATGCATAAGGATGTAAATGAGAGTAAGGGATCAGAGTGGGGAATCAGAGAGAAGTCAAATGATGAGATAATATGGATTTTGATAGACTGAAAAAGAGAATATTCCACCGATGCCACATACCTATTGGAGGATTAAGACAAGACTGATTACTGATTTTTCTAATTAGTAAGTGTCAGCTTTGAGTACTATTTTTAAAGACAACAATCCATACTCCAAGTTAGTAGAAGATCTTTGGATCACTATTCATCAATGTGGGTTACAAATTTTGCAGATATACAGTTAAATGGATGGGTGCAACTTATATACGTGTCTGTGTGAGCAACAGGGAAGAGGGGGACGAGCATTATTGGAGGTCATATGTAAGACGGCCAAACTACAATATTAGTTCATGTATTTTGGGCCATTCTCCATATTGGTCCCCATACTTTCAATTCAGTCGTATCCCTGTAGTTTATTAAGGCTTGCAATCAAGTCCAATTTGGATTTGAGACTGTTAATATTGATGGAAATCTCGATTTGGGTTTGAGACTGTTAATTAACTACAGGGATAATAAGATAGGCAAAACCGGAAGTGTGGGGATCAAAGTGTAAATGGGCCCCAAATTGTAATTTACCACCTAAGACTAATCCCCAAATTGTAATCGACCATCCAAGACTAATCCACTTTGAAGTATTTCAAACTTTTTAATATGATAAAGGCAAACTTTATCAACAAAAATAGAAGAAAGTTCCTAAAGATGGATGATATGTTCATCAAAATTAGTTCTTTAACCTCAAACAAAACACATAATGTACTCAACACACAATAAGAAAGGAAGGCCATTAAAAATGTTTGGCAAAGAAGTCCAAGAAGAAGCTAAACATTTAATCTTATCCCAGAGAAACGTCAATTATTCCTTGTTGCCCTAAAGAACCACTGTATTCCATACAAACCAAACACACAACGTAACAGCCAAAACAGCACACCTCCAAGAGCAACCAGCTGTTTTTGGCTCCTAACAAACCCTTTGCCAACAACAAAAAGTAGCTCCAAAGACACACCCACTCGAATCCAAATTCCAAACACCTCCAACAAGGGAGCCCTGGTTTGCCTACTGAAATGTCAATGTAAAAGATGTGGTCTGCCAACATCAGTTGCCAGCATTTACCCAGAACAAAAGCCACATGGGTTTTATCTACTCGAGAAGTTTCAAAACTAAATTGTAGCAGTAAATTTTTAGTCAAAGATAAACAGGGAAAACAATATCATAGTAACATTAGCAATGTAATGAATAAATATCCTACATAAGTAAAAAAAAACATCACTATGAAACAGAGGACAATATCAAACCGGTCTACAGCTTCATTGCCATGCAAAGCTGCAGCATTTGCAAGTTGATAGATTTTGGTGAAATTTTTTTGACCCATTGCTTCTTTATCAAATATGGCATCTGATAAAACAACCGACGATGCTCCCTGAGCAATATACTCCCCAACTAAATCTGTATCAATTAGAAGAACAAAGAATCCACATAAGTCAGATGTACATGCTCTGATGCTCAAAGCCATATCTTTCTTCAAAAAAATAGGAGTAAACTAAATATCTTCCCAGTAGTAACACAAAGTGAGGGCAGCACTGGAGCTTTAAAGGGAACAGGAGAGTCAATTACCAACCTGTTGTTATGCCACCATTGAGATATGGGGAAAAGGCTTCTTGATAGCTGATATATATTGTGAGCCACCTAATGCAGAAACAGGATAAACCTGATTACCAAATAAGACGGAGTTAGAATCCCTCAGTCATGCCTGGACCGGAACAAACATGCATAAGAAATTGAACTGAACCAGCCAATAATCAGTTAACAACAATCTAATCACTTTAGATTTAAAACTACATGCAGAAGCAACTTGAAATGTATACATAATGAATTATGTTGGGTAAAAGCAACATATGCACCAGTAAAATACACCAATAACCAATGAAAGTTCATGGTTTAAAAAATAAAAACTAGGTCCAAACTGCTAACTCAATAGAGAATGACTACAAGTTATGCAGAAGATATTTATAACTTTCCTGCTTTTCAATTAGCTCCATAAAGCAAATTAGATATTTAAAAGTTTCCTACTTTTAATTTAAGTACGACTCATAATTATTAAGTGTCTGATAACCAGAAACCATCATGCCATGCTCACATACCTAAATGAAAATTATAAAGGCCTGGTAAAAAAAGGATAATAAATTTAATAACGTAGCCTTATAGGTGTACAGAAAGCCAGTGAAGATGACATGTCTACGTTGATGAACTTCTACAAGAAAAAGATGAATGTGTTTAAAAAAATATAAAAAAGATGAATGACAAGAATCACCTTGACAATTTTGGCACCAGCATCATATGCAGACAAAATCTGCAAATAGAAAATTAATTTGAGGTAAAGGTGATCAGCCTTTTGCAACCCCAATCAGAAAACGATGATATAAAAATGCATCTAGATTTTCCATACAATGACAATAGTAGAGATCAAGGAAATAAACATTCTAATAAGTCAAACAGGTTTAAGTGAAAATCCATTAAAGCCTCGGAGATTACAAGGAGTTAGAATTTAAGTATAAGAAATGCTTTTACCTCTGTTGGGGTCATAACACCAGGTATGTATAAAACTCCACTATATTGAAAATCATCCAAAATGTCCTGATGCACATTTTTGAGTTATTAAAAGCAAGCAATATTAGATACATATCCTAATACCTTAACATGGAAAGAAACCATAATTGATAATAAATGGAAATTGTAGCAGTTACATGGAGGATCAGCCACATTGGAGTTGCCTCTCACCAGTTTATGTATATGAAATTGCTATGCCAAAAGGAATGGGACCTTTACAAAAATAAGTTGGGAGCCCCACATAGTCTGGGGTTTTGATTCCTCAAGATACCTAGTATCTATCTTGCTATTTGCTAGACTTTCCTGCCTCCCAATGATTGTAGGGTTTGTCTCGGGGCCCCAGAAAAAATAGCCATCATAACCAAACATAACCCAATAAAAGGTAGAATGGAGAGAAGAACATGGTAGATGTGCTCTAATGCCAACTTAAAATGTGCTTTGTTGCCCTCATGCCAAGTTAGAAGTTACATTAGATGAAGGTAAGAAACGTTGAGAGATTGGAGGAGAGAAAAAGAAGAAAAGAGAGTGAGGCTACGTCGAATTAGGGTTGCTCCTCAGAATACAATATCATACTCCTATATATATTTGTACAAGGCCGAAACAGAAAAAGAGAGGCAAAACAAAAGACTCTTCCTAATAATAACAAAACGAGAGAGAGAAACTAATAATGAAATTCATGACTAATAGATAATAAGTTTTAGTAAAGAAAAAGTGGCCAAAATTTTCTCAATGCTTACCTTAACCATAGCAGGACTCATAAGAAACTTGGCTCCTGCTATCATTGCCCTTTTGGCATCCTCAACATTAAGTACAGTTCCTACCTGCAGAACACAAAGCACATTCAGAAGAACAAATTTTTAACAATTTCAATTTATACGAACCCGTACCTCACCCTTCTTGTAATATGGAATTAGAATGTCGAATGCCAATCAAAAACACCTTTATATAAGATTTATTTCAGGTTATACAACCACATTGGTCACTTAGAGAAATTTGAAAAGAGAAGCTATAAGGGTTTTCTAGTAATCCAAGATTTCCCATCTTGAACATTTATGCTACCAGGTATTTCATATAGCATCCAAGGAATGGACAGTGTATGGCTCTTCTTCGACATTGAACCATTTATGTTAAATAATGCAGACACAGCATATCTGCAAATATTACTTATAAGCTTTAATGCATTCTGTGTCAAACACCATGACTTAGAGCCCACAAGAAAATGAAAAAAAAGAAGTCAAGATATCAAGGAGGAAAAAGATGATTACCCCTAGGACTCTTGTAGGATGGTCATGTACTAGCTGCTGTAGAACCTGTGCAGGAAGGGGAAAAAACAGCATAAGCACTCAATCTAAGTGACATTTTTTAATAGGAAATAGGATAGTTTGAAAGTTTAAACAACCTCAAACACACCTGGGGTCGACATCACAATCTCCAGCTACAATGAAGAAATATAAAAGTATTAGAAACCCATTACTGGTGATCAAAATAAAAGTATACTACTACACTGTAGATCTCCTAAATAATGCAAACATGCACCAAAAATTTCTTGTACAATGATTGCGCTTCCTTGGCAGTTAGTCACTTTTTTTGGGTAAAATGTGGTACTTATTGTCAGCTTAGCAACAGAAATAGAAGAAAAGGAAGAGCAATTGAATATAAAAGCAGGTTATCTCCTTAGAATGAGAGACAACCATTATATATCAACCAACATATCGATGCTTACAAAACTACCCTCACTGCTGTATAAGAAAACCCTAACACTTGCAAAAAAAGGAAAATGCAGCAGATATTTCCTCCCACCATATGAAGTTGTAACCAAACTTTCCAAAATGCAAGGCACCTTAGGCTTGGCAAGAATTTAAATACCACCAGGGACAGCTGATTCCAAACTGATGCAAGTATGAATGTTAATTGTTGTTTAAACGGTTTAGGTTTTTCCGTTCATATTTAACAACAGAGCTTGTAGGGAAAGAAGTTTCTACTTCCTGTACGAAATTTAAGGAAAAAAAGAGTTATGAATGGAGAGCTCACAACTGAAATGCCACCATGAAGTGCAGCACATGCAGCTTCAATTGCCAGCTCTGCACTACACAAAAAGGAAACAGACAGTAAGCCCAAAATCCTGGGGCAAATCGTCTGCTAAATTTACCAAAAATACGAAAAACCTTGTAACATTGTTCAAAAATTCAATCTTAATAACTCTATCACCCTGTTTAACTTTTGACAAGTGAAGATGACCACTATTATCCTTTTAGATCAATAAGAAATATTATTCAAACAAAATGCAGTACAAGCAGCCAAGGTCACAATACATCAACAAGCAGGTTTTCCTGCACACGAAGCATACCAGAAACTGAAAAACAAGTCAATTTCAAGCTAAAAAGGAGCTGAGCACCCCTAAGCCTAATGAAGATTCCTATTCTCGGTACTATGCAATATAAATTACAAAGACACTCTCCTATTTGTTTCTTGGCCCTTTCCATCTGCTCAAGTATTTTGATGACATTTAGGAAGAATAGAAAATATTTGACCTACAGACCTGCATCCCAAATAGAATAGACATGATCCAGCATGCACAGGACAGATGCTTCGTTTTTCCAATAAGTATATCTCAGACAGAAGAGTGAAATCTTTATAGGAAAGTGCTAAAAAAAATTGAAAGCATCCTAAAATATTCCTGGAAAAGTGTTTGTATTGCAGAAAAATTAAAATCTGATCTTTGCAAGTGGTTGTATTTCCTGAAAAGGGTATTTCACTCTAGCCTTTATTTGACTTAGGATCAACCACTGATGCAAGGCTGTCCGCACTGTTTTAATTAGCAGAGCTGAATGCAAATTCGTGGATGAGAAGCAAAAGTCATCAACAAAGCAAAGACACAAGAATCAATTTGCCCCGTTAATCATATACAAAAAATAGGCATAGTAAACACAAAGGCCAATGCTATGATCCAAGTAATGAACTTCTCTGGAACATTGAGGTGTGAAAGTCTCATCTAACTGTATCTTAAGCCTTAATTATGTCAATCGTTATGGAAAATCATGCTGGTTTTGGAGTTTATTTGTTAGTTCGAAACTAGTTCTAGAGAAAATGAGCATTATTATCTTGTGTCACAAGTACCCAGATAAATTAAAAGCAAAATAAAAAAACAAAAACCCATAAAAATGGAAATTTTCTTCTCAAAGTATGTAAATTTCATACAAAAATACAAAATTTGTAGTCACCTATTGGCACGAAGGCAGGCGATGACACCTGAACTCTCAATCTGCGTCAAGGTTTTCTCAGTAGAAATCCCACGAGAGAAGCAACAAACCCGAAGGCGGTTTGGCCGAGGAGGTAGCTGTGGCGGTGATATTTGAAGGCCAGGAGGAGAAGCCAAAGGCCGTATGATGCTCAGACTCGTACTCGCCATATCCAGTGCTCCGTTTAAGTCTCAAGTTTTCCCGTGTTGTGCGAGAAAGGACATAATTTTGGGCGGGACGGTATTTGATAGCCCAATCCGCTCTATGCATGAGGAGGAAAAGTGGTGAGATAATTGTATTTTATTATTTTATTAAAATAAATTATATTTACTTGTTTATCCTTAAACATCACCACTTTTTTTATGGTTCATTCAAGTAGGAGTCATCATTAGGCCCGCAAGCCCATGGTCAATGGGGGCCCCGCCCGGCCCATTGAGAAAAAGTCCGGCTTGGTCCATAGGCTCAATCCATTTGAGTCCAAGAAAGCCTGGTCCAATCCGCCCATAAAAACCTGGGCCACGGGCTTACATACATATAAATAAATACATAAAAAAAATGAAGTATGGAGAAAATCATTATCTATTATCGTTATAAGAACTAAAAAAAATGAAGTATGGGATAAAATATGATTTTATTAATATGGGGCTGTATAACTACATCTTTATATTTATCGAAAAAAGAAAAGAGAATTACGAATTTATGAACAAAGAAAAAAATAGAGACATAAACATATAGACAAATGTAAATAGAGAACTATGAAAAAAAGAGGAAACATAGAAACACACCAAAACATAGAAAAATAAATAAAGAATTGACAAAAAAATACATATTAAAAAAAAGACAAAATAAAGTAGCCCATTTAGGCCCGACTCGATGGGCTTTTTCAAGCCCGGCCCATGGGCTAGGCTTGGGCTTCGAATTTTTTTTTTTAAACTCAACCTGGCCCACCCTGTTATTTTCTCTCTCCTCTTTAAAGCCAGCCCGGCCCATTGACGAGGCCTAATTCAATATATCAATAAGAGTTTCTTTGTTTGCCATTTGAAAAGTTAATCCTTGAACACCACTCAATCCATTTTGTTTCAGATCTCGTAAGATACCCACATTTCTAAAGACATCTGAGGTCATGAAGCTATGGAGCTCGTTGACGACACTAAAAAGCCCAAACACATATCCATCTAAAGGCCTTGTAGCTGAGGCCTAGAACCCCTTTCCTAACTCGACCACAATTGCTCGAAAGAAGTAAGAAATCAAAATCATAGCGCGCACATCACTCATTTGTATTCACGACCATTTCTGATCATGATATTGGCACACCGCGCACACTCACACCAGAAAGGAAGCCTTTGTTTTCTATTCCGCTTGGGCCATTCAATTACTTTATTCTAGAATAATCAAACAAGTTGGCCGAAAAGAATTAATTGTCAACCAACATTTAAATGTTGAACGCAACTGGTAGTGTAATGTTGAACGCAATTAATTGTCTTCATTATCTTTGATATTATCGATATTTTGGATATTATAGCGATATTATTGCGATATTTTGGCAAAATGTTGCTGAAGTGTGAGAGAATTTATCAATGTCGATATTTTACGATATGTGTATAGATATGTTCCAAAATATCCTTGACCCGAAGGATGATTGCTGACGATCAAATCCAAAGAAGGAGACCTCTTATGTGGTTGTACCTCCAGAGGTGCATCTTGTGCAAGGCTGATTATGAAGATGTGTGGGGAAGGAAATGTGACAAGTGTTGTGTCAGCTAGTTGATGTGCTTAGTAAAAAAGAAAAAACATAAATTTTTTTGGGGCGGGGAAGAAAGATGACAGTTGCTTCAGGTTGTAGCATGGTGTATAAAACAAACAGCAAATAAAGACAAAAGTATAGGCCCATTGTCTCACCTGATGTCCGCTCTCAACTTGTCTAGAAATATGGGGAAGCACAACAGATAATTTGCAGGAACAAGCAATCGTAAAGGCTGAATTGGAAGCTACATAGACATTGAACACAAAGTTAATACAGGAATCGAAAAGTCAGACATATGGTTTCTGATCACATTTGGACTAATGTGTAAAACAAACCATCTGAGCTGAAACCTGCTGAATTCAGACTTGGACTGATGGCCACAGCAACGAAGGAGCACCTGACAATGGTTCACCAACTTTACTTGGGCCTGAGGCTACTCTTGGAGGGGTGTCTTCATTACTAATATCCAGTACTGTGTCTATTAGTTGGTGGTTTGATTACTGTAATTTCTAATAAAAGGGTTTGATTCAACTACATCAGGCAGCGGCGGAGCTAGAAAATTCATCAAGGAGGGTCAATCTCAAAAATTAAAATCATCGCATAACAAGATAAATTTATATAATAAAACAAAGTCTTTAGTAATAACTCATAAATCATTCCAATACATTCACAATCGTCCTCGATGAGTTTTCATCTCTTGAAATCTTTTCATAATTACTTCATTATCAATAATATCAAATGTATCTTTCTCAATATATATGATCAAGCAGTCATTCATCCATATATCTCCCATTCGGTTGCGCAGATCACTTTTTAATATATTCATAGCAGAAAATGCTCTTTCCAGAGAGGCAGTCGCAAATGGTAAGATTAGTGCCAGTGTCACGAGCAAGTAAACCAATGGGTATACCCTATCTTTTTTTGTCTCAACCAATTTTTCTCCAAGATCACTAATTCCTTTCAATCCTGAAAACACACTACTAGATTTCATATCAAATATGTAAGTCTCAAGTTCATCCTCAAGTGCTAAGATATCATTCTCTGAGAAGTCCTTCGGATAAAATTGAGCAAGGCGAATCAATTTTTGTTTGTTGAAAGCAGAGAATGAATCAAGTGGACTTAAACATGCAATACAAAGAACCAACTCAGTATTAGTCTTTGTGAGTTTTGGAAACAAAGTTGAATTCTTGTTGTAGAGTTGGAGAGAAAAAAAGAATTGAATGATTGATGCAAACGAAGACTTGAAATAGAATAGGTTTAATTCACGCAGTGCAAAGTTGAAATAGAATAGGGTTAATTTAAGTAGTGCAAAAGGTTGTCTCCTTTAGCTTTTAAGTTAGTAGTTCTTTAATTAAGAAGTTATTAAAAAAAGGTAAAGAAAAGAAAAAAGGAAAGCTGAGATTAAGAAGGGTCATATATTAATAATAATTTATATACAAAGGGTAAATAATATTGAATTGAGAGTTAATTAAGAAATTTCAGGAGGGTCAGCTGACCCTTGTGGGCCTGCATTCCCTCCGCCCTTGACATCAGGTGATGCATAAATGATAACAGGAAGGAAATGGAGAAATACTATGACCCGAAGTTTTGAGATGGCAGCTAAGTTTCATATGTGTATATGATATAATAATAATAATAATAATAATATATATTTGTAATCCTTAGCTTTAGCTTAGCTTTTGTGATCCCAAATGTTCATCGCTGAATTTTGGGTTAAACTTAATATTTTTGGTTGATTTGTTTGGATTAGGTATTTCCTAGAGGAAGCTGAAGAAGGTCAAAAAGAGCAATGCTAAGTGCTTGCCATTAATGAGGTTGGTTCTCTCTGCCGTTTATACTTTATTTTTTTCTAATTAATAAATTTTTATCCATTTTGATTATTTGTCAGTGTCTAATGTAGTAAATGTTGTTTTGCGGTGGTGAAGTGGTTCCTCCTCAACTCTCTTCCTAGCGAAATCTAATTTGTTGCAAAAGGTCTCGCCTTTGACCCCAAGGCCCGTTTGGTGGGTTGGCTTGGAACAGTTACGATGGGCTTTGAAGCATTGGATTGGGCTGGCTTGGACTGGTTAGGTTTTAAGTACAGTCTTATTCATTTTTGCACCAAACAACAGACTGCAAATAACTTTTTTTTTTTAATAAATCAATTTTCTTTTTAAAATCAGATACAAAATTCACACTTCAAATTAAAAAGATTTTTGTATCTGAGAGAGAGAGAGAGAGAGAGAGAGAGAGAGAGAGAGAGAGAGAGAGAGAGAGAGAGAGAGAGAATTGATATATCAAAAGTTATTTGCAACTTTTGCAGTTTGTTGTTTGGTGCAAAAATTGATTTTAATATATCAATCCCCTCTCAAATTAATATATCAAAAGTTGACTAAAATACTTACCTATTTGAGGTCATCGATCCAAGATGCATATAAGTGTCTATCCATGCGGCCACAAACCTATCTTTAAATGGATTTAACCAATTGTCATGTATGTATTCAAGAGCCTTTTGAAATTCACTAAACTTAGACTCAATTGTCACAAACGCTAATATTCTTCCTCCGTTTCTGAAACAGCCAAAGTATTCAAACACTACAAAACAGAGCCCTTTTGCGATGGCATTTTGTCATTGCAAAAAGCCTTTTGCCGTCGAAAATACAATTTTTCGATGGCAAAAGTCCGTAAGAAGTCATCGCTAAAAGGCCAGTTGCAAATACTTCATTTCCGACCATTCCGTCGGAAATAATGTATTTCTGACACCCATGCTTCATAGCTATTGCTTAAATTTCTATTGAAAATGGATTTTTAAAACGACCCTACATATTTATTTTCCGACCATACCTGTTCATCCCTTTTTGTGTTTAGTACCTGTGATGGTAGGGTAAAGTTCCCCATTAATCCAAAGACCATTGTTTGGTCAATAAATTAATTTTCTTTATGTGCTGAGCGTGCCACTGTTAGCAATTTTTCAATTCTAACAGACTTAGAGTGAAAATAACTTGCGCCCCAAGCTATTGACTTTAAACAAACGATTGTGAATTTGGGTGAGGAATATCTCCCAAGTAAGTTCTTTTCTATGTCTTAGACTGGTAAGGACTTCATAATTTATCTAAATAAAACTGGGAAGTAAAGCAAAAATACAAGTGTTTGAAAATAAAAACAAGTTCAAGGAGAACTGTTTGAAATACAGTAAATGAAAGGAACTGCTAAGTCCGGAAATACATCAAAATATTGGACTTCGAATTCTGCCTGAAATGCCATTTCTAGACTATTTTAGTCAAGCTGGACTTGCACTGGATTGTGTGGCTGGACTGGACTGGACTGGACTGCCAGGCTGGACTGGACTGGACTGGACTGCCAGGCTGGACTGAACTGGCTGCACCTTCAACTAATAAATATTAGCTGGAAATCGATACCAATGTTGAAATTGGCAGAGCTATAATCAAGTTGAGTCGTGAGTGGCTGGGAATTCTCAGCAGAATCTCAAGGATAGCTTTGAAGGTCCTTGGTACCTTTGTTGGCTTTGCTTGTATTGAAGGCTAGAATGATCAGTGAACTGATTGTTTCTTTTGTATTTGTTTTGTTGATTGTTGGTTGTGTTGGTTGGTTGTCCCTCTTTCAGCTCTCATCCCTTGTATTTATAGGAATTTTGGTTCCTAAAAATATCTGAAAAATATCTCCTGGAAAATATTAGCTGTGATGAATATCTTTTCCTTGTAACTTGTGAAGAAAATATCTCTCTTTTGAAAGCACATGGATGTTTTGCAGAGATACTTAGCATGCTTTCTCTAAGAATTCCTTTTGAATACCTTCTAGCCATTCTGGTAACTTGTGCTTCAAAATATTTTGACTGATGAGAAATATCTCTATTTTGAAAGCACATGGATGTTTTGCAGAGATACTCAGCATGCTTTCTCTAAGAATTCCTTTTGAATACCTTCTGGCCATTCTGGTAACTTGTGCTTTCAAAATATCTTAACTGATGAGACTACACGGGTCTGTAGTTCTTGAGACTTTAAATGGCTATAGGAGATAACTTTTGCTTTTACCTTTCTATTGATATGGTCTTGAGTTAATGAAGGTTAGACCTCAAGTTTCAAAATATGTAATCTGGGAACTTGAGAAAGCTATTTTGGCTAGAATGGAGAGTTTGGCTAAAAAGTGCAAATTTTGGTACAAACACATACATGTGGTCGTAATTACTTATTTGATTGCCGGAAATAGTTATTTTATCATGATTTCTTGATTTTGCGAATTCATATTTTTGACCAATGAGTGTCGTCAGAAATACTTTTTCCGACAATGATACATTATTTGTGAAGGCTAGATTTCGTCGTAATTATCATTACCGACCAAAAGAGTTTGTGGAAAATATATAATATCTCGTCGGAAAAGAGTATAACAAAATATTTCCGATGGGCAAGTTACGTTGGAAATATATATTTCCAACCACATTTATTCGTCACAAAGTTTGTCGCAAATAGATTAATCATGTCGAAAAATATTTTCGACGAACAAATGGTCGGAAATATAATTGTTTCGACCCGATTATGTCGTGGGAATGTTGTCGGAAATAGGTAATTATTGTCGGAAAGTATTTCTGATGATAAAGTGTTTGTTGAAAAATATAATTGTTTTATTTAAAAAATTAATAAAAAGAAATTTGAATTATAATATTTGCCAAAAATTGTTTTCTAATAATCCGTATTTAATTGGTAATAAAAAGAAAAAAAAATCATACGACACCATACTGTACTAAAAATTTAAGTGTTCAATTAAATTTATTCTCAATAGTTAAAACATAAACAATCCTCATCATCCTTAAAACATATAAGCAATCCGCAAATATATCAAAATCTTGAAATTCAAAAAACGAAAAGGAAAAGGTTACAAGATAGATCGTTATGGAATAATCATTATTAATACAACACGCAAGCTAAACACTCAAGAGACATTCGTACTAGCAAGCGAAGCGACCCAAGTTTTTTTTATGTGAAGGGGGTTAAAAATAAAATTTGGAGTTTTGTAGTGGAAACAAATCCAAGAAACGCTTATGAGATGACCAATGATGAGAGTGACCCATACCAAGAAGCAAAGACTTAAAGTCAAAGCATGCATCCCATCCAAAATGATGTTGATGACAATGAAATTGATTGAAGAAAGGATGTGATTCAACTTACAACTATGGGATGAGTTGTCATGTAATTGTGATTGTCTATTTTTTTTTTTTTTTTTGGATTGGCTATTTTCAGTTATACATTTTAGAGTGTGATTGATTATTATCAATCAAATTGTTTTTACTTATTTTAATGGGAAATTGACATTCAAACGTTTTCCTAAATGATATATTTCTTCTCGAAAATAGTCAAACAATTCAAACGAAATTAGAATCCCTCAAAAATAGTCAAGTAATTCTGACGGAATAAGAAGCCCCTAAGAAATAGTCAAACAATTCCGACGAAATGAGAAACCCATCGGAAATAATTATCCTATTTCCGTCAAACATACTTTTGGTCGTTAATAAAGTTGGCGCCAAGCCTTCCCGCCAAATAAATTACATTTTTTTTTATGACAATAGAGACTTTTTCCGAGGGTATTTCTTTTGTCAAAAATAAATTATAGGCCCGTGACATATTTCCAACGGACAACATTTTTTGGTCGGAAAAAACACTTTTACCGAGGGAATTTCGGGGCCCTCGGAAAATTTTGATCGGTATTGACCTCTTTTTTTGTAGTGATATTATGAGGAGGGTTGGTTGAGGACTTCCCACAGAGAGGTTGACCACGAATAGAAGTCCGTATTTGTTGGTAACTGGCATATTCAAATCCTTAAACCAGTCCAAAAGTGTACAGTCAAAAGGGACAGTGGATACCACCTCATGCATTGAATCAAACTAAGGCGAACTCCTAAAAACCGTCAGTACGTATGGACTCGATAAAGATGTAGCTATGTTGACCCAATATGTAGTAGACTCATTTTGCTGGCATATATGATAAACAGCTTGATTGCGATCTGAAGTAACCCTGATACAAATTATCCCTCCACTGTTCAAAACCTCCAATAACCAGGTTATTAAATACCATTCTAGAATTAGGGAAAACACAAATAACACAAATATTTAAAAGAACGTATAACTACAATACAAAAGAATTCAACTCAACATAAAAATTAATGGAATAATACTCACAAAGGCTGGTGGATAAAATTGTTCATTTGCACAAACAAATGAAGAAAAAAAAAATTACACAAAGAACAAAGACGGCAATAATGATTACAAAGGAAAACAAAGTTCAACATATATTTATCCATATGCAATGCTCATGAATGCAAAGAGAGAACCTAACCAAGAGAAGCGTTACTATACCATCCTATTTCAAAGTATCTTCAAAGTCATTCATTTGTGGGGTGACTTTCTAAAGAGGAGAATGCTTGTTGGTGGACATGTCTAAGAGTTTGGTGAAACCCAAAGATATTTTGGTCACCCTAAAAGATAGAGATGCAATGAATATTTTAACTATGAAGACAATATACAATGCTAGGATCCGAAATAGAACTAAAGAATTTGCTAGGAGAGCCCAATGCAACAATTGCTTACTAATTTATCCGAACACAATTATATTCAGTGGTATAAGACATCTGGTGATATTATAATTGACTTGGTTTGGACACACCCCATTAATCTTGAAATTTTGCATGCATTTCCACATGTACTTATCATAGTTTGCACCTATAAGACCAATAGGTATCGTTTCCCATTATTGCAAATTGTAGGGGTGACATCTACTAATATGACATTCTCTGTTGCGTATGTGTATATGAATGCCGAGAAGAAAGACAATTACACATGAGCTTTGACTGCATTAAGGAGTTTGTTAGATGATAATTGTCTTCCTAGTGTTATTGTCACCGATTAAGAGTTAGCACTCGTGAATTCTATTACGTCTATATTTCCGAAAGCATGACATTTATGATGTAGATGACATATTAACAAAGGAGTATTGGCAAACTGCAAGAAGTTATTTGGGACCCTCAAACAATGGAATCAATTTAATGAGGATTTCACTACAAAAAAGAGAGGTCATTACCGATCAACATTTTCCGAGGGCCCCGAAATTCCCTCGGTAAAAGTGTTTTTTCGGACCAAAAAATGTTGTCCGTTGGAAATATGTCACGGGCCTAAAATTTATTTCCGACAAAGGAAATACCATCGGAAAAAGTCTCTATTGTAGTCGAAAATGTAATTTATTTGGAAGGAAGACTTGGCGCCAACTTTATTAACGACTAAAAGTATGTTTGACGGAAATAAGATGATTATTTCTGAGGGGTTTCTCATTCCGTCGGAATTGTTTGACAATTTCTGTGTGCTTCTTATTCCGTCGGAATTGCCTGACTATTTTCGAGGAATTCTCATTTCGTCTGAATTGTTTGACTATTTTCGAAAAGAAATATGTCCTTTAGGAAAACGTTTGAATGTCAATTTCCCATTAGAATAAGTAAAACAATTTGATTGATAATAATCAATCACACTCCAAAATATATAAGTGAAAATAGTCAATCGAAAAAAAAAAGAAGACAATCACAAAAAAAAAAAGACAATCACAATTACATGACAACTCATCCCAGAGTTGTAAGTTGAATCACATCCCTTCTTCAATCAATTTCATTGTCATCAACATCATTTTGGATGGCATGCATGCTTTGACTTTGAGTCTCTGCTTCTTGGTATAGGTCACTCTTATCACAAATCATCTCATAAGCGTTTCTTGGATTTGTTTCCACTACAAAACTCCAAATTTTATTTTTAACCCCCTTCACATAAAAAACTTGGGTTGCTTGGCTTGCTAGAACGAATGGCTCTTGAGTATTTAGCTTGTGTGTTGTATTAACAGTGATTATTCCATAATGATCTATCATGTAACCTGTTTCTTTTTGTATTTTGAATTTCAAGGTTTTGATATATTTGTGGATTGTTTATGTTTTCACTCCTGAGAATAATTTTAATTGAACGCTTAAAATTTTAGTAAGTATGGTGTCGTATGATTTTTTTTTTTTTTTATTACCAATTAAATACGGATGATTAAAAAACAATTTTTGGCAAATATTATAATTCAAATTTCTTTTTATTAATTTTTTTAATAAAACAATTATATTTTTCGACTGCATTTCCCTCTCGATAATGCATATTTCCAACAAACACTTTATTACCGGAAATACTTTCCGACAATAATTGCCTATTTCCGACAACATTTCCCACGATATAGTCGGGTTCGAAACAATTATATTTCCGACCACTTGTTTGTTCAAAATATTTTCCGACAAGATTAATCTATTTGCGACAAACTTTGTGACGAATAAATGTGGTTTGAAATATATATTTCCGATGTAACTTGCCCATCGGAAATATTTTGTTATACTCTTTTTCGATGAGCTATTATATATTTTCCACAAACTCTTTTGGTCGGTAATGATAATTACGACGAAATCTAGCCTTCATAAATAATGTATCATTGTCGGAAAAAGTATTTCTGACGACACTCATTGGTCGAAAATATGAATTCGCAAAATCAATAAAATCATGATAAAATAACTATTTCCGACTATCAAATAAGTAATCACGACCACATGTATGGTCAAAAATAAATATGTAGGGTCGTTTTAAAAATCCAGTTCCGATAGAAATTTAAGCAATAGCTACGAAGCATGGACGTCAGAAATACATTATTTCCGACGGAATGGTCGGAAATGAAGTACTTGCAATTGGCATTTTAACAATGACTTCCGACGGACTTTTGCCGTCGAAAAATGGTATTTTCAACGGCAAAAGGCTTTTTGCAATGACAAAATGTTCTCGCAAAAGGGCTTCTGTTTTGTAGTGTATGCTCCACAGCTATGACATCGTTATATTGCAATCTATTATTTATGAAATCGCCAATATATAAGTGCAACCATTCATGACAACATATTAACAACTCCAGGTAGGCAATGTTTGATTGTGTTCTAACATACCAGGCTAATAACTACTCTTCTACTAGCCCCATATCTATTATGAAGTTCAGCTACAACTTTCATAAACACTACCCGACTCAGGTATTTGGATTAGTTGATTTTATGTTGTTTATTGTTTGTATGTTAGCGTAGTTTTCTTTCTTTCTTTTATTTATGTAGTTTCTTGTTCCTTGTATAGTTTGAGTTACTTGATGACTTCATGGATGGAATCCTCAACATTGCATGCATGGAGTTGTTGATATGCTGTCACGAATGGTTGCACTTATATATTGGCAATTTCATAAATAACAGATTGCAATATGATGATGTCATCCCTGTGGAGCATATTAGGAGGATGGTTGGTTAAGAGCTTCCCATATATAGGTTGACCACAGATCGAAGTCTGTATTTGTTGGTAACTGGCCTATTCAAATCCTTAAACCAGTCCAAAAGTGTACTCTCAAAAGGGGCAATGTATACCACTTCATGCATTGAATTAAAATAAGGCGAATTCTCAAAAACCGTCAATAGATATGGACTCAATAAAGATGTAGCTATATGGATCCAATATATAGTAGACTCATTTTGCTGGCATATATGATAAACGGCTCGATTGTGACCGAAGTAATCTCGATACAAATTATCCCCGGGATGATTTAAAGAAGTATTGCATGCCTTGAACACGTCGAAAAAATACGCACTAGAAGGCAATCTGGACTTCCATGACGTTACCTTACCCAAATTCGAGGTGGTTGGTAGAATATTATGTGTTGCAGGAGAGAACAAGATTTCAAATGGGATGGATCGAGTTAATCTCTGTGTGCTCCAGCTCTAACAATGATTGAATAGTTACCCATGATCTCTCAAAGTTAAGTTGGCTTGAGCGGAGTTGTCGCTTCAACTTTGCATGTGCACTTTCCACTCTGTTGATAACAATTATGAATTTTCCAAAAGCAAAATATATTTTCTAATTAACATATCAAAAGTTGACTAAAATACTTACCTATTTGAGGTTGTGGATCCAAGATGCATACAAGTGTCTGTCCATGCTGCCACAAACCTATCCTTAAATGGATTTAACTAATTTTCATGTATGTATTCAAGAGCTTTTTGAAATTCACTAAACTTAGACTCAATCTGTTGCAAACAATGCCAATATTCCTCCTCCATTTATGAACCAACCAAAGTATTTAAATCCTCATTAAATTGCTCCCATTGTTTGAGGATCCCAAATAACTTCTTGCAATTTGTCAACACTCCGTTGTTAATATGCCATCAACATAATAAATGTCGTGCTTTCGGAAATATAGACGTAATAGAATTCATGAGTGCTAAGTCTCGATCTGTGATAATAACATCAGGAAGACAATTATCATCCAACAAACTCCTCAATGCAGTCAAAGCCTATGTGTAATTGTCTTCCTTCTCGGCATTCATACACATACACAACAGAGAATGTCATATTAGTAGATGTCACCTCCACAATTTGCAATAGTAGGAAACGATACCTATTGGTCTTATAGGTGCAATCCATGATAAGTACATGTGGAAATGCATGCAAAATCTCAATATTAATGCGGTGTGTCCAAAACAAGTCAGTTACAATATCACCAGATGTCTTATGCCACTAAATATAATTATGTTCGGATAACTTTGGGTTTCAACAAACTCTTAGACATGTCCACCAACAAGGCATTCTCCTCTTTAGAAAGTCGCCCCATAAATGAATGATCTTGAAGATACTTTGAAATAGGATGGTTGTGTACTCCACAAAACACCTCCAACTTTCAATCATCCCCATCACCAATATTGACAACTTTTAACAAGAATGGGCATCTACATTTCTTGATACTAGTGTTCCTAGCACATTTTTTCATATCATTATTTGCATCCGACCTTATATCAGTTGTCTCACTAGACTTGCAAGACTTATAGTTACCTCTCCTCTCACAAGCAAGTATTACTCGAGGAATTCTCTTGCCCTCACCTCCATAATTAGACCTTTTAATTACAATGACAATATTATTCATTTTTCCTTGTGCACGAGCCCATCTAAGTAATGCATCTCTTCCATTGAATATCTACACATAAAACTCATTTTATTTAAAGATAAAATTTGAACCATTAATGCCACATTAATGGTACTAAAAATGATTTCAGAAAAAAAAAACTCAAAATAATTACCGAATAAGTTGTGAATTGATCACTATATTCCATTACACATTCTGTTCCCACATTGTTGCCTTCAGGAGGGGTGTCACCTTATTTTTGTTCCTTCAATGGGAGTATGATCAAAATAGCTTGCATTAAATTTGTGGTCGACAATTAGTTACTGAAAAAAAAAAAAATTTCGGTTCATTACCACTGAAACACAAGTAAAATTTCGGTAATAAACCACTGAACAACGTTCCATATTATGGTAGATCTCCACCGAATATTATGTTCATGACCGATCAAATACGATCGAAGTAGGCGCAATGTGTCGGTGGCATCCCACTGAATTTACCTGCGCGTTCGGTATTGATATGCTGAAACGCAACCAACGACCATCATGAAATACTAAACTTGCAAATATAAATGTATAAATCTCGTTAGAAACCTCTCTACCTCATTCGAAACTTGCAAATACTAAACCAGCGACCATTATACCTCATTCGAAATCTCTCTAACTTCAATCTCACCTTTCATGAATAAATTCTAGATATTTTTTCACCAATATAAATGTATAAATCTCGTTAGAGTTGTAGGAACATGATGGTTTGAGAAAAAAGTCGAACTAGGGTTGCACGAACATATGTGGGGTGTAGCGAGCAATTTAATTTTTAATGTTAATTTTTTTTTCATTAATGGTAATTATGTACAAGGGTAAAATAGGTTATTCATGTTTAAAATTAATATGGGGTGTAAAGAGCAAATAATGGGGTGCCAATAAAATCTCCCTTATTATATAGCTGTTAGCTATGTCAAATTTAAGTTTATTCATTTCCAATCTCTAATGGCAGAACCTATATGCTGCATGCTAAATTTGCAGCTCAACTCTTTCATCTATGTTCCTGAGTCTTTGAAGCTCATTGTTTAGACTATTGTTTATAGGAAGTTCGATGATTTGCAGCATTAGTGATTTAGACAATTAAGGCACAGTGATTATCATCCATAGTTTTGACATTGGTTTTTCATTTTGTATTTCCTAGAAATTAATTTGAGTGAGAAATCTGGATTTCTATTTCAAAACGTTTGTTCTAGAAAATGCAAAATCCAAATATTGTGAAGTGTGCGACGAAGAAGAACCTCTTTTTGCTTTTCCAAAATATAAATAGTCTATTATATTAATCTGATGTTTCATACCCCCAACTTATTTTTTTTTTAGTTATTGTTCCATTTGTATTTTGCATCATTGGGAATTGTTGTTGGAATTGTTTTCTTGGTCTTGGGAATGTTATTTCAACTTCACTACAGATTCAAATGTAAGTTTTTGCTCTCTTTCAATTTAGGATTTTTGCAATTTACTGTTGCTCATAGGTGAAACTGTTTGCTTTTGGTGAAACATGAGAATTCATATTTTTTTATTATTTGTTTGCCTACTTTTTAAATGTAGTTATTTACATAGTTAAAGGCGTTAGTGAAAAAACTGTTCCCACCAATTGAGGGGTAGGTGATGAGTACATCTTTGTCAAACCCATTAGAGTTTACAATGAAAGAGATGTAAAAAATTTGATGGCCTAATACTAATGTGGTGTTTAAATTTGGTGGCCTAATACTAATTTGATGGCCTTATAAGATGTTTTAGATGTAATAAACAAAACTTTAACCTATTGCCTGTTTTTTCTGCATTTATTTTGCTTATATAACCTATAAGTGACTACATCAAAAAAGCGCTTTTAGGAGGAAATCTTTCCTCGCCACAGGTTCCAATTTCCTAGCTACATCTCTACAGCGAGGAAAATGTGTTCCTCGCTCGGTTGACGGTGAAGCCCCGTCGTAGAAGCCTGTAGAGAGGAATATTCAAGTTTCCTCGCTGAATCCTTTCTGTGACAACTTAACTATTTCCTCCCCAAACCTCTATAGCGAGGAACTCTATCATCACTAAAGGTCATTTAATTTCTCGCGATAAGTGATGAACGAGGAACATATTTTCCTGTACATCCTACAACGAGGAAACTATTTCGTCCCTAAAGATAAAATATCATCGGTAATAGTTGTATTTTATTGCGACGAATACCATAAGTTCCTCGCTATATCTCTACAGCGAGGAAAACATGTTCCTTGCCCCGGTCGACGGTTAAGCCCCGTCATAGAAGCCTGTAGAGAGGAATGTTCAAGTTTCCTCGCTGAATCCTTTTTGCAACAACTTAAATATTTCCTCGCCAAATCTCTATAGCGAGGAACTCTATCATCGCTAAAGGTCATTTAATTTCTCGCAATAAGTGATGAACGAAGAAAATATTTTCCTGTACATCCTACAAAGAGGAAACTATTTCGTCCCAAAAGATAAAATATCGTCTGTAATAGTGATAATTTATTGCGACGAATACCACAAGTTCCTCGCTACATCTCTACAGCGAGGACATAGGTTTCCTCGTGGGATGGACGCTAAAGCCCCGTCGTAGAAACCTGTAAAGAGGAATGTTCATGTTTCTCGCTGAATCCTTTCTGCGACAACGTAACTATTTCCTCGCCAAACCTCTATAGTGAGGCACTCTATCATCGCTAAAGGTCATTTAATTTCTCGTGATAAGTGATGAACAAGGAAAATATGTGGAACACATATTGCGAGGCAATTAGTTCCTCGTTAAAAGGATTATATTGCGAGGATCATATAATATTTGTCGCTATAGGTTTGGAGGGAATTGTGAAAAATTCCTGCTACCCTTTCCGCGAGGACAAACATATTTTGTGGCTATGAAAATCTCCAGCGACCACATTGTTCGTCGCTGCACCCAACATGTCGTCGCTATAGCTTGGTCCAATTTGGAAACGAAATTTAGATCACATTTTGTGAGCATTTAACATTTGCCTCGCTGAAAGGCTGCTTCTACGAGAAAATTTAACATCGTCGCTAAAGCAACATTTTGTAAATAAATAGTGAAAATAATGTGGGAGACATACTGCAAGGAAATTAATTCCTCGGTGAAAGACTTCTATTGCGGGGATTATATTGTTTGTCGCTATAGGTTTGGAGGGAATTGTAAAAAATTCATGCTACGCTTTCAGGGAGGCAAATATAATTTCCTCTCTAATAAAAAAAACATGAAAAATATGTGGAGCACATATTGCGAGGCAATTAGTTCCTCGTTAAAAGGATTCTATTGCGAGGATTATATAATGTTTGTCACTATAGGTTTGGAGGGAATTGTGAAAAATTCAAGCTACACTTTCTGCGAGGACAAAACAATTTCCTCGTAAATAAATAGTGAAAATAATTTCGGAGACATACTACGAGGAAATTAATTCCTCGTTACAAGGCTTCTATTGCGAGGATTATATAATGTTTGTCGCTATAGGTTTGGAGGGAATTGTGAAAATTCCCGCTACACTTTCTGCGAGGACAAAACTATTTCCTCGTAAATTAATAGTGAAAAGAGCATACTACGAGGAAATTAATTCCTCGTTACAAGGCTTCTATTGCGAGGATTATATAATGTTTGTCGCTATAGGTTTTGAGGGAATTCTGAAAAATTCCCACTACACTTTCCCCGAGGAAAAACATATGTCCTTGTAAATAAATAGTGAAAATAAGGCGCAAGACATACTACGAGGAAATTAATTCCTCGTTACAAAGGCTTCTATTGCGAGGATTATATAATGTTTGTCGCTATAGGTTTGGAGGGAATTCTGAAAAATTCCCGTTACACTTTCCGCGAGGAAAAACATATTTCGTCGCTATGAAAATCTCCAGCGACCACGTTGTTCGTCGTTGCACCCAACATGTCGTCGCTATAGCTTTGTCCAATTTGGAAACGAAATTTAGGTCACATTTTGCGAGCATTTAACATTTTCCTCGCTGAAAGGCTGCTTCTACGAGAAAATATAATTCCTCGCTGAAAAAATCGTCGCTAAAGCAATATTTTGTTGTAGTTTATAGGTCATTTATGCATTTTTATAGCTTACTTCTTCACTAGATTAACTTAGCCTATAAATGACAATACATGTATCAATTTTGACTATAGGTGTCTATAGATTATCTTTGCTTCTGTACAACAAACTTGCTCATGCTTTGATTCTCTTATGAGTATTTGGTTTGATTCCATTAAACTTTGGGTCTTTTGGTTTCATTCTGTTATAGGTATTACTTTGTTCACCATATTACGAGAATGCTTGGCGTATTTAAATTGTGGTTTGTGCAATTGATTTTGTGGCCATAATTCTGTAATAATAGTCATTGTCTTTGCTCAAATTTTCCTATTTGTCTACACTAACACCTACCATTTTCCAAAGTTGTAGAAATAGAATCAACACTCCTTGATTTGATTGTATTAAAGCTCGGGTGTTTTGGCTTAATTTTCTCATACCTATTTAATAAATTGTCACAATTGTTCTAAGTTTGTTACCAATTGATTAAATAGAATGAGGTTATACTTTTGTCCATCAGATTAATTAATAGAATGCTTGATGTATTTAAGCTGCTTTTTGCCCTGTTGGATTTTTGAACTTAATTCTGTGATTATAATTATTACCCTCACTCAAATTTTCCCATTTATCTACACCTGCCGTTTTCCAAATTTGTACCAATAGAGTTGAAACCCCTGCAAAGAAAAAGAAAGAACTGCAGCCACCTCTACAGCAGAGCCAACAAGAGATGGATCCCCTTCAAACAGACATCAAAGCATAATAATCCCCTTCCACCACCCAGTAGCATGTATATAAAGACCTGTCCAAACTCTTTTGAACAATGAGCAGCTCAAACTGCTGATATTTTGGTGTTTTGATTGCTGCTTGGTTTATTAAAATATGGTCAATATTTTAACATGACTAATAGCATATAAAACATGTTATTAGTGTATTTTTGTAACTTGCTAAACAAAGAATGATGCCACTGTTTAGATCTCCATGTCTATATAAATAGTACCATCTTCCTTACATATTTTAACGACTTTGTACACATTTCACACAGTTTTAAAACCATAGCATCGTGCGAGCACCTTTGCTAGTTAAAACTAAACGCAACTTGGACGAAATAAATAGTACCTAATGATCTAATAGAAATAGACCCACCCACGATTAAAAATCGAAATAGCATCCTAAAATCCTCAAACAACTGGACCCACCTCCTTTTCCTTTTTTCCCTTGTTCCTGCTTCCTTCACCAACAGCAACATGTAATCCGATTCACATCCTTCTTCTTTAGCTTCCTCTTCTCCTTCCATCCTCTGCCTATTGGGTGATTCAGTAGTTTGAATACTGTGGTGTTCCGCAATGCCAAGGATTTGGCCCTTTTCATCCCCTTTTGTGCCAGCATCTAGTCTCCAGAAATTGAACTATTATGCCATCCTTTAGCTTTCTTTAGGACTGTTAGAGCACATCTACCCCAAAGGGCAAGAGCAAGGCAAAGGTAAGGCAAGGTTTGTCACTATTCACTTGAATAGTGGCAGCCTTACCTTTTCTAGTTCCACCCCAAAAGACAAGGGAATGACAATTACTATTCACTTTTATTTTCTATTTTTTATACTTAAACCATTAATTTTGATAAGCTTTTCGGTTGCCACGTGTCACTATTTATTATAAAATTCTCACCTAAAATTTTAGATAACATTTTGGATAAGATTTTCAGTTGCCACGTTTCCATATTTATTATAAAATTCACATCTCACTCATCATACAATCGAAATACCTACTCACTCATCATACAATTGAAATACTCTCAGTCCTTATAGTTCGACACAATCGAGTACAAGAACGACTCAATCATTAGCGAAGGCGATTCCACCGAATCACAACTTAGGGGAGTACTTTTCTTCGGAGGACGTAATAGTACCATTATTTCCGACATGGAACACACCATTGGAACTGACTGCGGGCATTGTTCACTTGAGGAGCCATGTATAATGGTTTTCCTCTTTTTTGTTTTGCCTTGAATAATCTATTTAAAAAATGAAATTGGAAATGCAAGAAATATAATTTTTTTTAAAGACATTTAATTGAATAAAACGGAATTTTTTTTTTTTTTTACCTCATCGCCAAGATTTTGACCTCTTCGAACGTTTTTCCACGACTCACCCGCTTCGATGGAAGAGGCCATTTGTATTTTTGCACAAATGGAATTTTGTAGCAAAAAATTTGGTGTGGAAAGTGAAAAATATTGGAAGGAGATGAATTTGTTTGAAGATTTAGTATGGATAAGATTTTTGGATCGGAGGCTCTAGGAGAAGCCACGTGGCTTGTAGTTGTTGGTTTCTGTGGGTTGGTGGGCCAGCGCTGACGTCGCAGCTTGAGGGCAACAACCCAATCCAATTTTGCTCGTGGACTTGCCTAGGGTGATGGGTCCCACGCCTTGCTAGGGCCGGTTGTGCGCGTTGGAGATGGATTTCGGGCTTAGGGCAGCCTTTTGCCAGGGCTAGGCCCCTGCGCTGGGGGTGGCCTTACAGCTTGCATCTCCTCCACTGTAGAGAGTGATTATTGAGTTTTCCAATAGTTGATCCCTCAGCTTCTTTTCTTGTTGACCGTTTCTTTCCTTTCGAGCTTTTATATAAAGTCTCAACGATGAACGCAAGGACTTGGGCACAACCATTGATGATTACTGATGACGTCCGTCATTTGCAAATGCACACAAATTATGTTTAATTCATCAGTAACTACAAACTTCCAATTCCAAGCAACTAACATGAAAGTAAACATGCGAAAGTGTTTACGTAAAATGAGAAAAGTTTTATGTTTCATTAAACAACATAGCTTAGCTAGAAAAATTAAATCCAAAAAAATAATAGTTAAGGCGGTAATTAGTTCTATATACCAAATGCTTGAGGGTTGCTGATAGAATACATCTACATTTTCTTCATCTTTAGAGAGATGAAGACATCTTTGCTAAGTTTGTTATTGCGTTTTGTCAACATTTGATTGAGCTATACAAGTCAGCCGGAGGTTCAATTTCAGCTGAGCATCCACTATTTGTGCTTCTTGCAGCTAAATCCGCAGGAGCACGTCCCATTCGTCCCGGACCACCAGTCACCAGAACTCTACGTGCTCCCAATTTATATAACTTCTGCTCGAGTAAATTATTGAATGATTATTCCATTAATGTGATTAACTAGATTAGGTACTCAGAGATGAGAAGCTTGATAAAATATGGAGGTGGCACGATTGAGCAGGGGAGGGCCTCGAGTAGTAGTTGTTAACAAAATCATTGCCGCGAAGACTGATGAGGACAAATGCTTGGCTAATGAGTCTTTTGGTATCCTCACTTCCTATTAGAGCTTGCACTCTTTGTGATGTACACGAAATAGATTATATTAGTAGTAAACTATAAGACTTTTGCTTCTAATACTGGTATTCATGGAAGTAGCTTAGTTGTCTATCCATGTGGAGTATTTGGATCAGCAGTTGCAGTCACCATTTTGGCTAACAAGCCGAAGGCAAAGCAGAGCAAACAGAGGAAAGGAGAGCAAAACGGCACGTGGCTCGTTGAGTTGGAGAATCAATTCCATAAGGGTAAGAGTCAGGACAGAGCAAACGTTATCAAATAGTTGTTGCTGCCAATATCAACCAGAGAGTCACCAAAAAAAAAAAAAGGCTTGAACCTCTGCTAATTGAGGAGCAATGATAAAAATATTGATAGTTCCCAGTGCCAAAATATTGATCAGACATATAATAATATTCATTGATGAGTCGTCATCATCTACAACCAATAATGCCAACAACGCAATATTTAGATAATTGAAGCACTGCACTCACTAGAGGCATACAAATTCAATTGTTGAAGGCACTTTGTGTTTAATATGTTTCATAGCATGATCTCTTGCCTTCACTTCCTTCTTGACTTCTGCAAGTACCCTTTCCATTCCCTTAGGATACAACCAACGCCGAACAGGATCAATAACAATTTTCTCCAGTGCAACAACACTCTTTATTAAGTGCATGACTTGTGTAACGGCAAGTCTTCGACCACGGTACCCTACTATTTCAACTACCTTGAGGTAATGATGGGGGCAAATTGCAGCTTCCTTTAATTTTTCATTGCACTTCCATGTTTGACATTGCAGCTGCACCAAGGGAGAAATTTAATAAGAACCACAAAGACAAAGTTTTACCTTTTTGCTTATACTTTTCTGTATATATGTAATCTGCTAAGCGCTGCTAATAAATATCTCTGTCTATACCTTCAATGCAAGTCTCTGCAAGTAAGGAGATGCCTTGATGAAAGAATTTAATTGATGAAGAAGCCAACGATAATCTGCTTCAACTATTAATTCCAAATGCTTGAGATTTGCAAATACAGGAAATTCATACTTCTTATCGTAGATCTGTGACTTGAACAAGTGGTAGCACTGGAAACCAAAGAAAGAAGAGTAAGGGAAAACGTAATATCCAACACACAGAAAAAGAAAATAAAATAAAAGAAAAAACCAGAGAACACACGTTGATAGTTTTAGATATAATACTAACCGGTTGATCGATATCCAACCTAAGAATTTGTAGTTGAGAAACAACACATGAAAGTTGGCCCAAGACAATCTTTATGATATCGATATCCAGCTCAAAATCATCGTCAGTCTCAAAAATGGATACCTCAATGAGCAACGGAACATTACTGAATGCCCAAATTCACAAACCCTCCATTGTAAACAAATGAAACAAGATTTACATCACGAATCTGAATGCTTTTGATGCCAAAGCAACGTACTATCGCTAGATGCTTCAATGCAATCGATGAACCAACAACTCTTAAATTTACCAAAGTTGTGGAAGCATGCACTGTTAAGTGTTCAAGAACTGGACAGTGAAACAAGAAGTACTCAAGAATTTCTCCAGTCACATCAACATATCTAAAAGAAAGTACTTTGAGCGACTTAAAACCACCAATATTGTGTCCAAGAGAGTGTAGAGGACTCGGACACAAGTGTTTCAAATCAGGGTAAGGAAAAGCATAGTGACCCTCGTAAATAACACTGAATGCCACAATAAACTCCAATTCAAGTATTTGAACTCTCTTTGTCATTGCAAATTGAATCCATTTATCAATGGAACTTGTGAAACGATGATCAATATCAAAACAAGCCCTGAATCGTTCAATGCTAGGGCCTTTATGTTGTTCCAATACACGATTCACCCAGTCTATGTATCTATGGCTTTCTTGGTATCTTAATTTTGGTTGGAGGCCTCTAAAGTGGCGTAAATTGCTGCTACCAAGATCCAGTTTAGCATCAAAGTTGAGAGTCATAGTAGACGCCCAGGGTGCTGCCATCGCTTAGAAAGGATACTAGTAGTTGCGGCTTCCTTTAGTGACAAGAGAGAAAATATACTAACAAGAATTTCATCCGGCAACTCACTGATTCTGTCTGCCAAGACAAAGTTGTGCCCCTCTCCCTTAGTTTTCCTTCTCTTTGCCAAGTTGTAGATGTAGCAACCCATCCTAACCTAAGTATTACTTACTACAAACACAGAGCAATGAGATTGATGCAAATTTTGAATTGAGAGAAGTTTTACCTTGTCTAGCGCAAAATGAGAGAAGTAGAAGGTACTGGTTCCTCCTCCTTCATTCAAATTTAGATCATGAGCGAAGGGAAGGGGTTTTTCCTGGTTCATAATAATCTGAATTCTGATGGAAGTACGTAGGTAGGGGTTTCCTTTGTTTGTTTGGTTCGCACTTTGTCTTTGTTTGTAGAAGTATCAAACTCAACCTTGTTGTTGTAACTTTCTTTGTAGGTAGGTAAGAGGCAAAACTACAAATCCTATTTCTCTTTAGTTACGTATCCTATGTTTTTTTGGTTAAGTTCAAATTGCGGCAGAATGAGAATATGTGTTTTTTTTATATATAACAAGAATGTTAGAATGTGGAAGTTCAATTATAATTTTTGTATTAGTTACAAAAGTTCAATTATTCATTCCAAAATAATATATAATCGAATATACTTTCGAGACCAATATTTTATAAAAAATTGTGACTCAGAAACTTTCATAACATCAAACGATTACTTTATTGATACTAAATTGGAGTAGAAGCTTAATTTAGTGGATAATACATAAGAGACGACATATTGCACTAGCTAGAATGCAAAGGTAGAAACCACATAATCTAAACCATATAATAATATGGAAACTATGGGGAAATATTTAAACGACTGACTAGAAACCAAAACAAGTAAATAGCCCATAGCATCGGGTTTCAGGACCTCCTCCTCCTCTTGATTCACCTTGCCCGCTTTCGATCCATTTCCATTTCCTCCATCACCTTGCCCTGATCCACTCGCTTCATTATCATTAATAATTCCGTATTGCTTGCTTTTGCGAGCTTTTTTATCTTTTCCTTTTCATCTTGAGTAACCTCAGCTATTACGCTCAGAACCTCACCATTTTTTAGATTTTCGAAGCTTTATGACTGCAGACATCTCCTTAGTATTAGAAATGCTCATTATGGAGTAACATTCTCCTATTTCATTGGCAATTTTGTTTTCTTCTCTTTGGTTTCTCTCGTGATGACATTCAGGTAAAGTCATACCCTTTGCAAAGACTTCTTGAACGACCATGGTGCGCTACACGGAGACGAGTAGAGATGATTGAATTGAAGACTTGTTGTTTGTAGTTTTGCTCTACATAATTTGATCAATTTAAAAGTTGTGCTCGCATAAAAATCATTGAGCTGTTTTCACCTAACTTTCATGCTAAGCTTGCATTTCAGGACCAAATTCCCAACACTGATTTTATGAAGCTTAGCTTGCATTTCAACGCCATGTTCCCAATACTCATCGCATGAAGCTAAGCTAAGCTTGCATTTCAGTACCAATAAATAAATAAATAAATAATTAATTAAAATGATGAGCTAGCACTGAGAGCCAAATAAATGTCTGCAGCCTCTTTATTTATTTATTGGGTGTACAAGTCTGAGTCATTCTATAGTAAGAACCTTTTATAAGGCTCTCACTATAGAATGACTCCAAATGTATGAGTTTCTTCTAATGCAACAAAATGACAAAGAATGCGGCTCATTTTAATTCTCTTATCCCATAAAGCGCACCCAAGCAAAAGACCAAGGTCCCACTTTAAGGATGACTTATGCCCATTTTATTTCTTTCCACTTTAACGTTTAATTTTTCTTTTTAAGATTGGATTAGTAAATTTACATAAGAAATAAAGACTCGTTGGATTCTTAATAAAGTCATGGTCTAATATCTAATGTTACCTGACGTAGCGTGATAATACGAAAGGCATGCAAACGATTAGTTTAGGATAATCAAAATTTGTGATCGACCATGCATGATGATAATAGGGATAACAACCCTAAGCCCTTAGCAAGTTGGCTTAAATACTACCTCAAATCCTAGAAATCGTAGGAATCCAAATATGAAAAAGAAAATGAAAAGAACAAAATTTTCCAAAAACTAGCTCAAAACCTAAAATGTTGTTTTGGGCTACTAAAAAGCGTCAAATGGCCGGAAAGAAACTCATATGTCACGATGGAGCACAAGTTTGACTAGTGGCACCGTTCTCTTTGAAACGATGGGTCATGGTCCAATACCCAATAGGAGTCCACTACCTATTCAAATCATGAAACGATATTGCTCCCACCTATAACCACATAGGTCTAATCATTGGGTTGGGTTAGGCCCAATGGACCTCTAGGTGCGGGGTTTAACTTAAAAAATCTCAATGCAATTATGAGTAGACCACCTATATTTGAACTTGAAGATTATTGTTGTATTCTTCGATGTAGGAATTACACATCATAACTTGTATCAAGCCACCTACACCAACATGTTTAAATAGCTAGAAATAAACCAAGATCAACAAATTTGATCAAGTTAAAACCAAGGGTTAATTACTGTAGACGTCCTTGAACTATGGCCCCAGTTGCAATTGGGTTGGCAATTTCATCCTTTAATTAGACAATAAGTTGCAATTAGGTCCTGCCGTAACAGAATCCGTCGAGATTGACCATGTGAGTGTCACGTGCTCTTGTTGTTCGGGGTATCTTCGACTTTTCGTTGTTTAGATTTGGGGTTAATTATTATAGACGTCCTTGAACTATGGCCCCAGTTGCAATTGGGTCCGTGAACTAGAGCCAATAAACAGCCCTGGAAGCTCTGACCTTTGAACTGGATCTGGGTTTTGAGGGGGGTGGGATAAGGAGGGGGAAATGGGTTGTGAGAGAGAGGGAGAGATAGAGCAAAAGAGAGAGGGACTTTTTTTTCTATTTTTTTTTCCAGTTTTTTTCTTCAGACTCGAAATGATGTTTTTACCCCTCATTTTGACGGACAAAGTGACAGAGTTGGACGACAAGATCTAATTGCAACTTATTGTCTAATTAAAGGATGAAATTGCCACAAAAATTAATTCACGAACCCAATTGCAGACTGGGGCCATAGTTCAAGGACGTCTACAGTAATTAACCCTAAAACCAATGATCAAAGACTCAGTGGCAAATACTATCGCAACTTGTAAGTGCATATGTTTAAAGCACTAAGCTTTGAATTTGTTTTTGAAAAATGGAAAAAAATAAGTTTCAAGGATTGAGAGTTAGAGAGAGTCTCTGCTAGGTACTTGCCCATCACTCCTTACAAACTACAAGTAACTCGAATCTCAATCACTCTCGCCTCTGCCTCTCTCTTTTTCCAGATTTTCTCACACGATCTCTCAGTCGCTCTCTCTCTCTCACCCGTTCTCTCTCATCACTCCACTCTCTCGCCTCTGCCTCTCTTAGTTCCTCTCAAGTTCCTCTTTTTTTTTTCTTCCAGATTTTCCTCACCCAATCTCTCAGTCACTTAGTCTCTCAGTCATTCTCTCTCTCACCCGCTCTGACTCTCATTGTTGTCACCAAAAGCGCTGTCTTTTAAAATTTATAAACTCGTAAGCGCACGAATCGAATATAGCATAAGCGTGTAAGAGCGAGATCGTACCCAAGGGATTGCGTGTAAAGATAGAAAACCAATTATACCCAAGTTAATTTCATTGCCAACCTAGTTGATTCAAATGGTGATTTGTTTGTTGATAAAGAAAATTAAATAAAGCATGAAACAAATATGGAAATGACAATAAACTGAAATTAAGATTTATATTTATGAGAAAAATTAACTAAGGTATTAGAATCCACACCATTATTCCATAAGATCCTAATTATTTATCTTTCAATTCCCATGGAGTAGCAATCTAGAAATCAATCTACTGCTTTCTCAAGATTTATCAATTAAGCTTGTACTTTAGATCATAAGTAAATTTTCCTTCCCTTCATAAGTACAAATTCTAAGCATAAAATGTAAACAAAATTATTTAACTACAAAGGATCAAAGTTTCCTAAGCATCCTATGTGAAAAAGTTTATTTGAATAACAAAATATCAAAGAAATTTATAAATTAGAAATATAAACCAAGGATGAATTAATAGATTAATCCAAACTCTTAACTACCACAAATACATGTTATATGTCACAATACATGATAGAAGTGGTGAAAAGAAGATTAATCTATTAATCATGTGAAGTGAAAATTATAATCATTGAACACCACAATATTTGAGAATTGAAAATGAAAACTAGAACTCTATTTAATAATGGTGTTTCATCCAACCTTAGTTAAGTATTTTAGCTAGACATAATTAAGAATTAAAACAAAAAAAAGAAACTAAAATACATAATTTACATGAGAACTAGGAAAGGTGAAGAACAATTTTAAGAGAGTTATTAGCTCTCGGTTCTTTCCTTTCCATCCTTGTTCTCTTTCTTTCTCACTTTCTCTCTCTCTTTCTCTCTTCCTTTCTTTCTTTCTTTCCTTCTGCTGTGTATCACTCTTGAATTTCTGCACACCTTCTCTCTTGAGTTGCTGCCTATTTATAGAAGCATGAAGTCCCTTTCATTCCAGCTGCATATGCAAGCTGTCTTCTAGAACCTGTCTTGGTGTGTGACAGCCTGTGGATTGAGTTTTTATCCAATTGCTCCAATTTTTGGATATGTATTAGTGGACATCTTATTGAACAAGTTTCATGAAGGATATTTATTCATTTGAGTATGGGAGAATTCGTTTTTCAGGTCTGCAAATGAACTGTACAGCATGAGCTGTAAAAGGCAAAGTCATCAAATCCAACTTGAGTTCTTCCTCTCTTTTTGCAACACATTGCTTATTCCTCCTCCTCCTCCTCATGCCATTGGTGAAAGACACTTAATATCTACAAACAACCACTCATTAAATACAAAAACAAAGATTGAAAATAGCCAATACAAATACTCTAATAAATTTACATAATACAAAAGAAAATACTAACAAATATAAATTTAAGGATAAAACTTGTATTTATTTTGTGCTCATCACTCATCTCCCTCAGCTAGTTTCGCTCTCTCGCTCAGCCACTCTCGCTCTCTGTCAGTGGCTCTCTCTCGCTCTCTCTTAGTTTGAGGTATTAATATGTGTAAACCCTAATTAAAAAATTTAGGGATTTAACAATTTTCGTTAATTATATTTGATTTGACTTTGTTGTGATTTTTGGTGGACATAATTGATTTTGGGATCATTGGAAACAATTGGCTTGCTCTAGGTAATTTCTCTAATCTAACTCTGTTGTTGTTTGATTTATTTTTGGTGTTGTTGTAATTTCTGGTAATAGCTAGGATCATAGAATTGATTTTGGGACAAAAATGATTTTTTGTTGCTGTTTGATTTATTTGTGGTTTTCAGTTACTGTTTTATTTGTTATTTTTTGTGGTACTTTTATTTGTTATTTGTGGTTGCTTTTTTATTTGTAGTTTACACACAGAAATTATTTATGTTAGATATTGAGTAATATTGAGTAATAATTTAAGTTTTATGATTATTGTAATGTCACACTAAATTTGGCACCAATACACATAGGCTAAAGGCATAAATAAGAGGTTAAGAAATATTTGTATTAAATAATGTGATTTGACAAATGTGCAATATTTGTATTTTGGTTTCTGCTTTATTTTCAATATTTGTATTTTGGTTGTTGCTTTATTTGCAATATTTGTATTTTGGGGTTGCTGCTGTATTTTGGCTTATTGTTTTTGGTTATTGAAGCATTAAATATTTTTATTTTCATAGGGTATTATTAATTTAATGGAAGCTTTGGAAAAAGTGGAAAAATGTTTTCTTTCTTTTCTACATCAATCAAAATTTGTAGTTTCTTTATGTGTTATTAATTCATATATTTACTAACTGTTTTTTTTTCTTTGTGCAGAGGTACAAATTTGATTTGAGGAGTTGAAACTCATGGATTTGTATGTGTATATGTAATGAAACTTTATTTGTTTTGATTTGGATTTTCTTTTGAACTTTGAAAATATGCAGATTGTGATTGAGATTACTCTCACAATCTGCTATGGTCTATAATAATGATTGGATTATTTGGATATGTGTGGTGGATGATGATTTTCTTAGGTTTTAAGGTATTTTTTTAGTATTTGAATGGTGATAAACTTAGATATGCAAAGCTGGAGAATCTGGAAAACATAAAGGAAACTGGAAAACTTGAAATGGGCTGGAAATCTGACAAAATAAAAATAAAAATGGGCTTGGAAAACTTTATAAAAAAAAACCTTCAATTGTTGATTTTGTTGGGCCTCGGCAGACATCAGAACCGACCCAACTCGACCTGCCTAAATTGGGTTTCGAACTAAGTCGGAAATGGGCCTAATAAACAGGTGTACGGTTTGCATTTGGGCTTGCCGACATGGCCCATTTCGGCGTACGGTTTGGGCCCATAATCGGCTCGACCTCACCCGTGTGCAGCCCTAGTAAACTGTAAGGCATGCTTTGTTTTGTAACTTGCTAACTTGTATGTGTACGTATATTCTTTAGACATCAACTTGCTGCATGTTTTTGTTGAAACAAGTATAAATCAATCCCATTGATTAGAGCTGGCAAACGGGGTCGTTTAGCGGGTTCCGGGTCGTAACGGGTCAACCCGTTTTCTTAACGGGTCAACCCGTTTTTCTTAACGGGTTACACGAACACGACCCGTTAAGTTAACGGGTGACAAATACTAGACCCAAACACGACCCATTACAATTCGCGAATATCCGACACGACCCGTTAACCCGTTAAGAATAAACCAGAAAAAAAAAAAACATCAAAGCACAGCTTCTCTACCCAGCTAGCCAACACCTTCTCTGTCCTTTTTCCCCCAAACCCCATCCCTAACCTTTCTTCCCTCTTTCCCTTTACATTTCAATCTTCTCACCCCAAAACAGTATATATCTCTCACAAATATATTAAAACCCAACAACAACATAAATTGAGGAAGAAAGAAAATTCAATCTGTGGAACTCGACCTAGATACCTCCTCCTTATTCCCTGGCTGACTCTGGTGGCTGGGCTCGTTGGTGGACTCTAGTGGCTGGGCTGACGGAGTCTGTTGAGTGGAGAGAAGCAGAGAAGAAGAGAAGAAGAAAAAAAAGGAGAGGAAGAGCTGGAGGAGTCTGTTGAGTGGAGAGAAGAAGAGAAGAAAAAAAGGAGAGGAAGAAGAAAAGGAAGAAAAGGAAAAAAAGGAAAGAAGAAAAATACACGGAAAGAGAAAGCTAAAGAGGAAAAGGTGAACTCACCCAAAAAAGGAGAGAGGAAAATGTGAAGAAGAAAAGAAAAGAAAAAATATTTTGCAAAATTACAAAATTAACCTCCCTAACGGGTGTAACGGGTTCACCCGTTTTCGACCCAACACGACCCGTTAGCTTAACGGGTGGCTAACGGGTTCACCCGTTTTCAAACCGACCCATTAAGCTCAACCCAAATACTTATAATTTCATGCGAATTCGTGTCGTGTTAACGAGTCGTGTGCAATATTGCCAGGTCTACCATTGATCCTTGAGAATTTAGTATAAATCTTGTCGCTTTGAGAGTCCTGCTTCAACCTTGTAAACCATGGACACTAGAAAAATTGCTTCTCAAAAAGTAAATATCACATATATGAGTTTAGACAAGTTGATTAAAGTGGATTTGATCCCCACTTTGCATCTGAGTTCGAATCACATTTGATAATTTAGTTAAATTAAAGTATAATGCCACTTTGCATCAAAGTTCAAATCCGCTTCGATAATTAAGATTATATTAAAGTATAATGCCATTTGTATTTAAAAAATTAAAAAAAACAAGTACGAATCGCTTGGTCAACTCACATGCCAGTCTCACCTCAACACGGCACACTCACACGCCCTTCTCCGCGAAGCAAACATAACAAACAAACCAGTCCCCCAATTTCAATTCAACAATCAAACTTCTCTCTCTCTCTCTCTCTCTCTCACACACACACACACACACACAATCTCTTCCCGTCGATGGTTCTGCCGGTTGGTCAAACCCCAACGAACCCGCAACTGATTCAGGAGTTCCTGAGCTCAGTCCTCTTGCAGCGCCGCCCCCTCTTCCCTCCCTTACGCCTAAGATACCAAATGGCACATCCACAATCACCTCGTCTCTCTCACCACCGCCTACCCCTCCTTCGATCCCAAAATGACGACGTTCACCCACAACCATGGTCGTTCTGTCAACCTCCTCCAAGCCGACAGCACCATCCTCATGTTGTTTCACGGCGTCACCTACAACATCCCCGCAATCATCTGGCTCATGGAGTCCTATGCCCACCACCCTCCTGTCGTCTACATCAACCCACGCACGACATGATCATCAAGCGCCCTCACGCCCACGTTAGCCCCTCTAGTTTGGTCTCAATCCCTCAAAAATCTAGTATAAGCTACTTTAAAAGTCGATGCACTAATTTTTTTTTGAAAAGAAACTTTAACATTCAAAAAGGAAAAAACGATCACATAACACAATAGCCAAGGGGGCCACCAAGCAAACAAAAACAAAAAACAAAAGAACCTCTACCCTACAACACAGCTGCTTTCCAGTTAAGGTGGAGAAGCTGAAAGCCAATCTCCCTAAGCTCCGTTGTGACGGATCCCCAAAGTGAGTCCCAGGCGCGGATGCGGTCCCATAGCTGCTCCACCTCATCTCCAGCCGCATCCTCAAAAATTCTCCTATTCCTCTCCCACCAGATTACCCAGACAAGTGCCATTATGACACAATTTCTCAACACAGAACCCTTCCTATTGTGACCAAAAAAGTTCAATCTAGTTCCAAGAATGTCCCTGCAAGATGTGAAACTTCCCCTCGATAGCCCTGCCTCCTTAAAAAATTTATCCCAAAGAGCCGAGGCAATAGGGCACAGTAAAAACAGGTGGTCCACGGTCTCACTGTCTTTTTTGCACATTACACACCGATTAGGGGATAAGCACCAGCCCGGTCTTTTTCTTTGAAGCAAGTCGCAAGTATTGAGTCTGCCATGTGAGATTAGCCAAGCTAAAAGCCTAACCTTAGGGGGAGCTTTAGCTTTCCAGATTGGAGGTGTGAAACCATCACCCTCTCTCTTCCGACGGCCAATCCCTCCACCAAATCCCTTTCTCTGGCCCTCATACACAACCTGCTCAAAGTGTCTGCAACCAAAGTGAAAAGGAAAGGAGATAAAGGATCACCTTGACGGATTCCCCTAGAGGCTCCAAACTTTCCCCTTGGTCTTCCGTTTATCAACACTGAAAAGTTTGCAGATTGTAAGTATCCTTTTATCCATTTTCGCCATATGAGACCGAAGCCCTTTCTTTCTAGCACGTAATCAAGAAAACCCCAATCCACGTGATCGTAGGCTTTCTCGAAATCGATCTTGAATACAAAACCCTTTTTCTTTTTCTTCCTAGTTTCTTCCACCACCTCATTAGCGATCAGGAGGACTGCATCTAGAATCTGCCTCTTTTTTACAAACGCCCCTTGCGATTGAGATATAGTGTCCCCCAGCACCTCTCTCAACCAAACTGCCAACACCTTTGCAATTAATTTGTATAAGCTTGAAACCAAACTAACAGGTCTAAAGTCTCCCACTTTGATTGCATCAGCTTTCTTAGGTATCAGGCAAATGTAGGTTTCGTTTGTAGTCCTATTCACCACACCAGAATCATAAAACTCCGCGAAAACCTTCACAAGATGGCCTTTTAGTGTCGACCAACAGTGTTGAAAACAGGCCAAGGTAAAACCATCAGGGCCTGGGGACTTATCTTGTCCACAATCAAAGATGGCTCTTCTAATTTCCTCTTCGTCAAAGGGTCTTTCCAGCTGAGAAGCTCTCATTTCCTCCAAAGCACCCTAGTCCAAGCCCTCTAATGTAGGCCTCTCCTGACTCTCACTTGAGTATAAATGTTTAAAGTACTCAATTATTTCTTGTTCAATTCGGCCTTCATCTCCCGTAATGGACCTATCCGCCAACTCCAGCTTTTCAATCAGATTTCGCTTTCTTCTACAGTTTACAATTTTATGAAAGAACTTTGTGTTTGTATCCCCATCTTTTGCCTAGTCTACCTTTGCTCTTTGTCTCCACCTTATTTCTTCTTTGAAGTCTCAGCTGAGCTCTTTCCTGTCTTTCTGTCTTGAGCTAGCTGACCTCTCTCTTCCGAGAGTCTAACTCCTTAATCCGATCCTCTACTTCTTTAATTTCGACAGCGATATCTCTACTAGTTTCTTTACTCCAATCCTTCACCTTGCCTTTCACAACCTTTAATTTCTTCATAAACTTGAAGCCTTCCCAACCTTCTTGACGCTCTTCCTTCCACCACTTTTTGAATTTCCCCTTGAAATCTTGCTTCCTTCAGCCATAAATTCTCAAATTTGAATGGCACCGGCCCCCAATTTTTTGCTTTCAAGTCCAAACGAATAGGACAATGATCAGAGGTTACCTTTGGAAGAGCTACTTGTCTGACATGAGGAAACAGTTCCTCCCAGTTCAGGAGTGAATAGGAATCTGTCTAGTCTTCTTAAGATCGCATTCTCCCTCATATTTGACCAAGTAAACCCAGCGTTATGCAAAACAGGATCACAAAGATGTGTCTCCCTTATGAAGTCATTGAACACTCTCATGCTTCTTGTGAATCTACCCCCGTTAGATTTTTCAGAAGGAAATCTGGTGATATTAAAGCCCCCCCCCCCCCCCCCACACCAGTTCGGATCACAAAATCCGTATAAATCAGCTAGTTCTTCCCACAACAAAGGTCTTTCTCTTGAGCCGTTTGGGCCATACACCCCTGTGAGCCACCACTCTTTTCCTTCTGTGTCCGTACAATTAATGGAAACTGTGTAGGAGCCCAGTAATGACTCTTTCACCTTGATAGCTTTTGTTTTCAACACGATTAAAATTCCTCCAAGAGAAGCCGATTGAGGGAAGACAAATCCACTCCCTAAATTTTGATCCCCAAATATTACCGATTAATTTTTGGTCGATTAGCATCTTCTTTGTTTCCTGTAGCATTATAATATCTGCTCCACACTTCTTTAACACCTTCTTAATCACCGCTCTTTTTTCCCTATCCCCCAAGCCCCTACGTCGTTCCAACTTACAATCTTCATTGGATCACTGGAATACTGCCCTCTTTTCGTCCCTCCCTTTTCTCTTGTAGCTTACCCCGAACTTCAGATTCTCCAATTCTCTATTCCCCTTTTTTTTGGTTGCCTTTTTCCCAATCCGGATGTCCTCTACCCGGCTGTCCTCACACATTACGCTTAAATCCAATTTGTCTAATAAACTCTCCCAAGTTTCCCAGATTGCCTTTATGATCCTGCTTCTTTGTGTTCTCGTCTTGAGCTTTGGCCCTTTTCTTGTCATTCTCCGTCACGATGATCCCCGGTCCGGACTCTTCTTCGTTATCTTCCCTAATATATGCGGAAGGTGGGTTAGAAATCCGAGCTGCCCCGTGGAAGGTTCTGACTCGTTTTGGCCCCTCAATTTGGCCATCATGCTGTCCAACTAGCCCTTCCAAGTAATAATCCCCTAATAATCCTTCTCCCAATTCCTCTTGATCCTCCGTCTCTTCATCTTCAGATTCCAGCTCCGAGCTTGACGTGTCTTCCGTACTCTCCTTTCCGGTTTCGTAATCCATTCCTGGGTCTGATCCAATATCCATCATGGCCTCTAAATCTTGGGTATTTGATTGAGCCTCCAAAACTCCATCAGCATCTGAGGTTCTGTCTCCTGTAATTCACATTTTCGTTGTTGGTTTCCAGCGATGAAACCTAACTCCTCTTCATCAGACTCCTCATCTTGGAGACTCTCCTGCGGACTCCAGGTCTAGAGTGGCCCTCCCGAGACTCACTTTTCCTTTCTTTTGTTTTTTTGACCCCCCATCCTTATCCTCTCCACGTTGGTTCCCAAATTTTAAGGGAGAGACACGTAGAATTCCCCTTCCTTTTTTATTACTCTGCCCAAATCTAGTAAAGAATGTTGGTTCAGAGATGGGAGACTTTAAATCTGTCCACCTGCTTGGCACGCCCACTCCAAAATCACTGTGGCGAGTGGGCCTATTTGTTGGCAGCAACAAGTAATCTTGGGTTCCCATAGCCTTTTCCCCCTTTTCCGAATGGTGATTCAGGTCCGCAGGCCTTCCCAATTTTTGGGTTTTAGTGAAATTTTCTTTGGGCCCATGCTCAGAACCTCTGGAGCCCCCTTTATCGCCTTTGCTCAGCCTTACTTCACTAACTCCCACGTTCACTATCTCATTTAATATTGTGAATACCCCCATGCCTCTGTGACACAGACCCGAAGGTGTCCGCATGATTTGGGAATCAACATTCCCCCACGCGTTCCTTTTTACTACCTGTCTGCCACCTAACCCGGCGCACACTAGCCCTGGCCCATCTTCCTCCGGGCGACATGTTCCGGCCCCCGTCTTCGTCGGATTAACGTCTGCCAGATTAAAATCCTCTGGGAATTTATAATCTGACTGGGTTGGTCTTATTGCAGGCGAAATAGATCTGACCTGAACATAGTAAACCTCGTTTCCTTCTGTTAACTTGATTATTTCAGGTATGAATCCGGACGTATTTTTCCTGACTTTCAATTTGGCTTCAAAGAGATATTTGAGCCTCTCTATGTTCCAGCTTACCTTCAGCAAGCCCCCACACACCTCGCCAATTCGTTCAAAGTATTTTTTGGACCACCAATGTATCGGAAGCCCTTTTACTGCAATCCAGCCCCCGTAGCTTACCACCTTTGTTGTGTTGTTTTTCAGACTTTGCTCCCAGCACCGAAGTAACACCTCTGGTTGTCCCTCCATCTTTAGTCTACTTATTTTCCCGACCCTTGTTGCCTCCTCTTTGTTTTTACAAGCAAAGAAAGCTCTATTATTTTGGAAAGGTATTAAAACTACTTTGGACAGGAGCCAGCTGCTCAAAGCCTTTTCGATTTCCTTCCATGTCTGATGCACTACTTGTCTCTCGCAGACTACCACCCACTTCCACTTTTGTTCGTCACCTCCCACGAACGGTATAGTCGATCTAAACAGATCTACTCGAGCTTCGGCCTTTTCTTTTTCCATATGCACTAATTGAAAAATATTTTTACACCCATGGTACTATGGTAATACGATTTACGTCCCATGATAGAGTTTAGAAGAAAAAAACTTAGATTAATTCTATAGCATATTCTTCCATTTTCTAACAAGTGATAATCGACTACTTTCTTTAAGAAAACATGAATTTTCATTAAAAATTATCGCTTATTCTATAAAATAAAATAAAGATGTATTTTTTAAAATAAAAAAAATCAGGATTTAATAGACTCAATTTTAAAAAATTCTAACCCTAAATAAGAATGGTTATAGACTCAAAGAATGCTCTATCAAACATTTGTACTTCAGAGTTGGATGGCAAAATTAAGTTGATGTACATACATATTAATTCTAGGTTTACAATAATGAATATTTCAATATAATTTGGGAAATAATATCTGTTTTTGATACTACATTACTCAAGTAACAACTAGTTTTTACTATGTATGCATTAATCTCTGTGTTGTAAAAATCATATCTGCAAGTGTTTTATACTTGGTTGATATTATTTGCATACCAATTCAAAGTTCTTGTAATATCTAACGTAATATTCCTTGTAATAAGTGGTATGATTTGTGCTTTCGATTTGGTACTAAGCCAAACTAAGAAGAAGGGAAAAAGAGTGGACTTCAAAAACTCTTCAACATGTTAGTTTTAATGAAAAGGATAAATTAATAGTTAAATTCAAATTTTATGTCTTAATTATACTAATGAAAAATCATCTTGTCAAGGCTTAATCATACATATTTGGTTTTTTATTTTTATTTTTATTTATTAATAGGAAGGAGAGGAATCAAAATTAAGATCCCTTCCAATATAGGATTATAGTGTATATTACAATAACAAAATGAGATTTCTTTCCAAACATGAACAATAAGGCATTAATTCAAACCCTTAAAAAAAAAAAAAGGAGTTGATGTCCCCAAATCTTTTCGTCAAACTCAAAATATCATTCAAGCATAATAATCAATCTTTTCGTCATACTTCTGAGATTGATTATTATGCTTGAATGATATTTAGTACATATATTTTTTTATAGAATATTTTGGCTCAATAAGAATTAGTAGTACAATTTATCTGTATTATTATTTATAATTTTTTTTTATTAAAATACATTAATATTCAAAAGTCTTACATAGCGGACTAAAAACGCATCGCCGCCTCGCCTTTTAAAACATTGATTATAATAGAAATGATATAGTTTCTAGTTATATTCCTCTCAATGGTTTCTTTTCTATTTGTTCTGTATTGTTTTTTCACAATTTTTCTTTATAGACCGTTTCTCTGGGAAATGTGTAGTTCAATAAGTATGATATGAAAACTCATTTTTGCTCCAGATTTATATAAGAATATCAGATTTAGTCATTACTCCTGGATTCTTACTTCTTTTATGATTTGTTTTTTGGTTTAACCCTTTGCCCGGGTTCAATTGTGAAAGTTTTTGTATAGCATTAGCCTTTGTGTTCACTATGCCTGTTTGTATATGATTAACTCGTTCTCTGATGGGATTCTTTCAGGATAGGACAACAAGACAAAGAGACCGTTTATCTCCTTTTCTTTTTGTCATTGTTATTTAGGACGTGTTTAACTTGTCATTCAATATGTGCAAAGTTGAGAAGCTTGTGTCTTCGCTTTACTGATGACTTTTGCATATTCCCATCATCGAATTTACATTCAGTTCTGCTAATTAAAACAGTGTACATGTGGACTGTTTTGCATTGCATCACGCCTGCATCTTCTTAAATAGCACACACATCAAACACCAAAGGGTTATAAGCCAGATACTGAATTAATTAATTAATTTGAAAAAAAAAAAAATTAAAACCCAATCAAATACATGTACAAACACATCGACTATTTGTATTCAACATTTTCATAACCATACAAAAGATCTGTGGTAATCAAACTCAAATCACGCACTGTATACTACATAAATTAAAATAAAAAATAACAACAGCAAACAACAATAAATCTAAAGCTTAAGAGACAGATCTAGGCCAGCAGCATCAGTATCGGATGTTGGAGGCTCACGGCGGAGAAGATCACCAAGGATTGGCCTGTTGATTCCAAAATTCGAACTTGAACCACCAAAGTTGTGAACAACACCGATTTCCTGATCAAACCTTGAAGCGCTATTGGTTCCTGGAAGCCCTAATATTCCACTGGGAGCATTAACATGAAGGCCTTCCAGGTTGAGCCTATCAATAGTGGATTGGAAGTTCAAGAGGCTACCTGCCCTAGATGGCCATGCCCCAGAGCCAGGGCCAAACCGCCCGAAGCCGGGGGTTGAGGACCATGGATAAGAAGGCTTGTGAATCATGGAATCCATCCTAACCCCAAGAGATCTATTGAAAGATCCATAGAGAGAGGGTGATGAGAGACTGGAATATGGGTTGTAATAAGAAAAGGGTGAATGTCCCAAGACACCTCCCGTATTTTCAAGTCCTCCTTGCTGCCTTTTGGCCAAGGCGCGCTCTTGTTTGTGAGCGTTTTGATGCCCTCCCAATGCTTGAGAAGTAGAGAACTCCCTCTTGCAAAAGTTGCATGTGAAAACCCTAGGTTGGGATCTTTTGTCATCACTGCCACGTGGGTTCTCATCTGTGGTCTCTTCGGGTTGAGAGTACTCGGAGACTGGGTTTGATGAGCACGCATTGGAAGAACCCAGGTTCGAAGGGTTGAACAGGCCGAGTTCAAGCCTCGACGACGACGACCCTAACCCAAGCTTCAGACCAAGTTGGAGTCGAGAACTTGGTGATGGCGACGGCGATGAGTTGACGACTGGTGATGGCGGTGGTTGTTGAGTATCATCGTCATCAGAATTATCGATGACAATTTTCTCTTTTATTTTTTGGTCAAGATTTTCTGGGCCATCTTTTTTTGTTGGTGGCGGATCATCCGAGGTGGCTGAGATGTTAGAAGCCTCAGAAGTAGGGCTTAGACGTTCTTTTCTGGGTTCTTCAGCCATCCTGAGCATAGAAATTTTGAGTTTGATGAAAAGATTTGGGGACATGAACTCCTTTTTATTAAGGGTTTGAATTAATGCCTTATCGTTCATGTTTGGAAAGAAATCTCATTTTGTTATTGTAATATGAATTATGTTTTGCTCAAGAAAATATATTTTGCTGTTTAGTTGACAAAAGAATTTCATGTTTATTTCAAGTTCAAAAATTCCCTTATTTAGGGATCCTCCTTCTCTACATTTATGAACCATGTTCTGTCAGAGTATCCGTGTTTGTTTGAATTGTTTATTAGAGATTTTTTAAAATAATATTTTGTAAAATATCTATTTTGGTTCTCCTCATTATTGGTATAATATAATATCCCTATATTCAAGCCAGGAAAGTTGTGTTATCTGTGTACAGTTTGAAACTGGTTAATGTTTTCTTTAGGCAGAGAAAGTCAATTGTTATTCCTTTGGGCGGACTGCTTTGCATCAGTGATTGACCCTAAGTCAAATAAAGGCTAGAGTGAAATAACCCTTTTCGGGAAATACAACCATTTGCAAAGATCAGATTTTAATTTTTCTGCAATAAAAGCAATTTTTCCAGGAATATCTTAGGGTGCTTTTAATTTTTTGAAGATTGTCCTATATAGATTTCACTCTTCTGTCTGAGATTTACTTCTTGGAAAAACAAAGAATCTGTCTCGTGCATGCTGGCTCATGTCTATTCAATTTGGGATGGAGGTCTGTAGGTCAAGTATTTTCTATTCTTCCTAAATGTCATCAAAATACTTGAGCAGAGAATTTTGTATGGAAATGGCCAAGAAACAAATAGGAGAGTTTCTTTGTATGTAGTACTGAGAATAGGAATCTTCATTAGGCTTAGGGGTGCTCAGCTCCTTTTTAGCTTGAAATTGACCTGTTTTTGAGTTTCTGTCATGCTTCTTGTGCAGGGAAACCTGCTTGTTGATGTATTATGATCCTGGCTGGTTGTACTGCATTTTGTTTGAATAATATTTCTTATTGATCTAAAAGGATAGTAGTGCTCATGTTGCTTTGTCAAAAGTTAAACAGGGTAAGAGTTATTAAGATTGAATTTTATAACAATGTCGGAAAGGTTTTTTGTATTTTTTTTGTGTGTAAATTTAGCAGATGATTTGCCCCAGGTTTTTGGGCTTACTGTCTGTTTCCCTTTTGTGTAGTGCAGAGATGGCAATTGAAGCAGCATGTGCTGCACTTCATGGTGGCATTTTAGTTGTGAGCTCTCCATTCATCACTCTCTTTTTTCCTTAAATTTCGTACAGGAAGTAGAAACTTGTTTCCTTACAAGCTCTGTTGTTAAATATGAAAGGAAAAACCTAAAGCTTTTAAACAACAATTAACATTCATAACTGACTTGATGTTTTACTCTGAGTTAGATTTTTATAATTTGATCATATATTTGTGTAATAATCGAATCAGTTGCATTCGTTTGGAATTTCTGAAAGATATTACTAGCCCACTGTGGCATATCCCCAAGTATCTGAATTCGGTGTCCCTCGTGGTATTTAAATTCTTGCCAAGCCTAAGGTGCCTTGCATTTTGGAAGTTGGGTTACAACTTCATATGGTGGCAAGAAATATCTGCTGCATTTTCCTGTTTTTGCAAGTGTTAGGGTTTTCTTATACTGGAGTGAGGGTCGTTTTGTAAGCATCAATATGTTGGTTGATATATAATGGTTGTCTTTCTCATTCTAAGGAGATAACCCGCATTTATTTTCAATTACATTTCCTTGTCTTCTATTTCTCTTGCCAAGGTGACAATAAGTACCACATTTTACCAGAAAAAAAGTGACTAACTGCCAAGGAAGTGCAATCCTTGTACATGAAATTTTTGGTGCGTGTTTGCATTTTTTAGGAGATCTACAGTGCAGTACTTTACTTTCATTTTGGATCACCAGTGATGGGTTTCTAATATTTTTATATTTCTTCATATGTAGCTGGAGACTGTCCCAGGTGTGTCTTAGGTTGTTTAAACTTTTGAACTTTCCTGTTTCCTATTAAAAATGATCACTTAGATTGAGAGCTTATGCTCTTTTTTCCCCTTCCTGCACAGGTTCTACAGCAGCTAGTACATGACCATCCTACAAGAGTCCTAGGGGTAATCATCTTATTCCTCCTCAATATCTTGACATTTTTTTTCATTTTCTTGTGGGCTCTAAGTCATGGTGTTTGACACAGAATGCATTAAAGCTCATAAGTAATATTTGCAGATATGCTGTGTCTGCAATTTTTAACATAAATATTGGTTCAATGTGAAAGAAGAGCCATACACTGTTGATTCCATGGATGCAATATGAAATACCTTGTAGAATAAACGTTCAAGCTAGGAAATCTTAGATTACTAGAAAACCCGTAATAGCTTCTCTTTCAAATTTCTCCAAGTGACCAATCTGAAATAAATTTTATATAAAGGTGTTTTTGATTGGCATTCAACATTCTAATTCCATATTACAAGAAGGGTGAAGTACAGGTCCTCATAAATTGAATCCTTCAAAAATTAGTTATTCTGAATGTGCTATGTGCCCTGCAGTTAGGAACTGTACTAAATGTTGAGGATGCCAAAAGGGAAATGATAGCAGGAGCCAAGTTTCTTATGAGTCCTGCTATGATGAAGGTAAGCATTAAGAAAATTTTGGCCACTTTTTCTTAACTGAAACTTCTTATCATGAATTTCATTATTAGTTTTTCTCTCTCGTTTTGTTATTATTACTGGGAACAGTCTTTGTTTGCTTCTCTTTTTCTGTTTCAGCCTTAGTAGAAATATATATAGGAGTATGCTATTGTATTTCTAAGTTGGCATTAGAGCACATCTACCGTGTTCTTCTCTCCGTTCTACCTTTTTATTGGGTTATGTTTGGTTATGATTGCTAGTTTGTGTGGGGCCGTGAGACAAACCCTATAATCATTGGCAGGCAGGAAAGTCTAGCAAATAGCAAGAAAGATACTAGGTATGTTGAGTAATCAAACCCCATACATAGCATTTTCATATACATAAAACTGGTGAGAGGCTACCCGCTGATCCTCCCTCTCTTTACTTCTTTTCTATACAGGTAACTTCTACTATTTCCATTTATTATCAATTATGGTGACTATCTTTAGCTCTTTTACATATTTGTTTTAATGTTTCTCTTTAGCAGGATGACCAATTTTTTGTAGAGATGCTTTCAAGTTTCAACCAGGAGTGAGAATCATTTGACATGGAAGAAAATTGAAGTAATTTTTGCTTTGAGGTCTGGTAATTAACAAGCTTTAACACATGCCTTCCCCACACTTCTTGTTGGCTAATGTGCTACAATAATGGAAACCGATGCCAAAGAATGCCGTCACCAAAACTTGTAGGATTTTGCTAAGCTTCCGAGCTAAATTGAAAATGCAAAGTTATCAACAACCTGGTAAACTGTAAGGCAAGCTTTTTTTTGCAACCTGCTGACTTGTATCCGTACGTTTATTCTTTAGACATGAACTTTGCATGTTTTTGTTGAAACAAGTGTAAATCTATCCCATTGATCCTTGAGAATTTAGTATAAATCCTGTCACTTTGAGAGTCTGCTTCAACATTGTTAACCATGGACACTCAAAAAATTGCTTCTCAAAAAGTAAAAATCACATATATATGAGTTTAGCCAAGTTGATTAAAGTGGATCTGATCCCACTCCGCATCGTGAGTTCGAATCACATTCGATAATTTAGATTAAATTAAAGTATAGTGCTACTTTGCATCAAAGTTCGAATCCCCTTGATAATGTAGATTAAATTAAAGTATAATGCCATTTGTGTTTAAAAGATTTAAAAAAAAACAAGTAAGAATCGCTTGGTTGTCCAGAGAAAAATTTTTTGAGCGTTCAAAGACTTGGGCACCATTTTGAAAGGGGGAAGTCAGCAACATGCTCACACGCCAGTCTCAACTCAACACAGCACGCTCACACGCTAGTCGACATGCTCACACTCCCTTCTCCTCGAAGCAAAGAGAACAAACAAACCAATCCCCCAATTTCAATTCAACAATCAAAATTCTCTCTCTCTCTCTCTCTCTCTCTCTCTCCACACACACACACACACACACACACACAATTTGAAATCTCCATTATCCCGACCCAAATAGCGAAGGTTTCGCCGGCTGGTCAAACCCTAGCGAACCTACAACTGATTCAGCAATTCCCGAGCTCAGTCCTTGTTGTGTCGGATTCACTTCATCAAAATGGATTCAGCTGCATCCTCAACTTGTGATACTCGCAAGTGCACGAGCCGTTCGGTAGTATAGCATATGTAACTGCGAGGTCGATCCCACGAGGATTGGTGATTGAATGATCCAATTCATTTCCCCTACACAAAACAGAAATGAAAAAGAAAATAAATAAAACAAGAAAAAAAGGAAATAACTCAAGAAAATAAGTTCCCAAGTTCAATTAGATTAACGGATTGATTCTAGCTAAAGTATGATTAAGCCATGGTGTTTGGTCAAAACCTTGTGTTCCTAATTCCCTAATTTGATCATTTGTTGTCTAACCTAAAACTAAGCATTAGGAACCCATTAAGCATAGAAGAACAATTTAAACAACCAAGCATGTATCTAATCCCTGTTGTCGAATGTCCATACATACTCTTCTTATTCATAGTTCAATTAGAATTAAAGCATGGTGTATACTCTTAATTCGAACCAAGATAGCTAACATGCAAACCTAAATGGTGATCAATCATTCAAACTAGCATATTAACTTATAAGCATAATGAATAAGAACAAAAACCATAATCGAAACTTGGAAACTAATTAAACTTGAATACTTAAGAAAGAATGTACATTACAAATGAAAGTAAAGTGGAACTAAGAAAACTTGAAGGGAAATTTAGTAACTCATTTTGTTACAACAATTGACAACTTGAAAGGAAACTAAGAGAATTTGGGGGAGAGAAGGGAAGGGAGCTCTAGAGAAGTGTTTGAGAGCTCCCCCCCTTGGGGTGTGTTTTGAAGCTTGAAGGCTTCTCTATTTATAGGGCTAAGAGGGAGGAACAACATGATGAAATGCAACACCACCATTCCTCCATTAATACAACCCATAACTCCCACTTCATCTTGTCTATGTTAGTGTGGTTGGAATCAACTCCATCCCATACTTCATTTGCTGCACCTCCAGCTTTCTTCACATGGGTTCAAGGGTGTTGTGGCTGCCTTTTGCTGCCAACCTATGTGGTTGCCTTTTACTTGCTGAAAAACGATTCTTCTGAACCAGACTTGGTGTAGGAAGGCCACAGGTTTCAAAACGTATCCAATGGGGCTGAAATTTGGATATCTTATACTAGACACCCATTGGAACAACTTCTATGAAGAAAGTATTCCCATCGGAGCAGTAGAAGTGTACGTTTTGGCCACTACAAGTTGGCTGCCGAAACAGGGACTGGAATTGACTTCATTTCATTTCATTTCTTTATTTTTGCTTTACATGCATGCCCATGCTTCTCTTTAGTAGCTCAAAACCTGATCTCCAGCTCCAAAGTGATCTGCCAATTCAATTCTCATGTTCAAAGGCTGAAGCAAAATGCCTCTCATCATTCCTCCTTCTTCTCTCTCTCCTTTCCACCATGGCACTTTAACCTTTGTCTCTTCCTTGTCCCCTTTGCCATGATGTATTTTTGTCTTCACAAATATGCTCTTGCTTTCTCTTTAATAGCTGGAATGCCTCCCCACTTCACTCATTATGTTGAGTACAAAGTCAATTATAGCTAGGGAGAGGCACATGGCTAAAAGGAGGCACATGGCAAAAAGCTGGCAGCTGGAAATCCTCTTGAGCAAGGTTGAGTGTTGGATGGACTGAGCACTCCAAAAATGTCCAATTGGGCTAAAATTTGGATATATTGTAGTAGACACCCATTGGAACAAGTTTCATGAAGATCTTCACCTCATCCAAGCCCCATAGCATGCTGATCCAAGTCCATGAAGTTGACCTACGAAACTGGGCTGGAAATGGGTTGTAGCCAAAATATGTTTGTCTTTAAGCTCATATTCCTCTTATGCCAATCAGCCCTTAACATGCATGGATTGCATCAAATGTGATCTCTTGCTTTCTTAACCTACAAAACACACAAACAGAGGTAAGTGACTCAAAATAAAGAGAAACTAAGCAAAATCACTAAGTAAAGAAGGCATGCAAGTTTATGAAATTATGGACTTATCAAAACAGAAAATGGATTAAAAGCACAAGTTTAACTCAATAACATAACCAAATCATAAGCTAGAAGGGTACAAAATGATATACAATTATGAACCGATCAGTCCTCTGGCAGTGCGGCTGCTCTTTCCTCCCTTACGCCTAAGATACCAAATTGCACATCCGCAATCACCTCGTCTCTCTCACCACCGCCTACCCCTCCCTCTACCCCAAAACGGCGACGTTCACCCACAACAATGGTCATTCTGTCAACCTCCTCCAGGCCGACGACATCATCCCCATGTCGTTTCACGGCGTCACCTACAACATCCCCGTCATCATCTGGCTCATGGAGTCCTATCCCCGCCACCCCGCCCGTTGTATATGTCAACCCCACGCTCGACATGATCATCAAGCGCCCTCACGCCCACGTTAGCCTCTCTAGTTTGGTCTCAATCCCTTAAAAATCTAGTATAAGCTACTTTAAAACTCAATGCATTGATTGCCACCCCATATAAAAACTCAACTCTTTTTACACCCATGTTACTATGGTAATACCTGTTTACGTCTCATGCTAGAGTTTAGAAAAAAAAAAAAAAAACTTAGATTAATTCTATAACATATTCTTCCATTTTCTAACAACCAATGATCGACTACTTTCTTTAAGAAAACATGGATTTTCAATAAAAATTCTCGCTTATTCTATTTTTTAAAAAATAAGGATTTAATAGACTCAATTTTAAAAAATTCTAACCCTAAATAAGAAAGTTTATCCTCAAAGAACGCTCCATCAAACACTTGTACTTCAGAGTTGGATGGCAAAATTAAGTTGATGTACATACATATTAATTTCAGGTTTACAATAATGAATATTTTAATACAATTTAAGAAATAATATCTATTTTTGATTCTACGTTACTCAAGTAACAACTAGTTTTCACTGTGTATGAATTAATCTCCATGATGTAAAAATCATATCTGCAAATGCTTGATATTTGGTTGATATTATCTGCATAACAATTCAAAGTCCTTGTAATAAGTGGTAGGATTTGTGCTTTCCATTTGGTGCTAAGCCAAACTAGGAAGAAGGGAATAAGAGTGGACTTCAAAAACTCTTCAACATGTTAGTTTTAATGTAAATGATAAATTAATAGTTAAATTCAAATTCTATGTCTTAATTATACTAATGAAAAATCATCCAAAGATTGATGATTTTATATAAAAACATGAAAATTTCGATGGAAATATTGGGATATTATCGATATAGATAAAAATTGAATAAAAACCACATAAATTGTAAGAAAAACTTGAAAAAATTTCTTGAAACTTTGGAGGATGTTTATTTAGTTAATTATCTATTATTTTATCACAAAAAATTGGAAGGAAGTGCATTGCATGATGGGTTTAACTGATTTAAGTTGATTATATAGCGAGCTAACAAACACTACGAGTGTAGAAAATATGTAGTGATTAATGAAAGAAAATTAAATACACCATAATCATTTGTTTATAATGATTTACTACAATATTTTACACTTTATACATTGCATGGTAAGATACATGAGTGACTTAGTACCACATAGAGTTTCTATAAGGTTCAAATTTGAGTTATGTAACACCTCCTGAGGTTTTTTGCTTTTCCACAAAACTCTTTGAGGTTTTAGAGATTACAAGAACACCCCCTAAGGTTTTACATTGTTTTCACAAAATTCATTTTCATTTATTTTTCATCCAAAGATGGATGATTTTATACACACACAAAAAAAAAAATTCTCCAAATGACAAAGTTGGCCTTTGAGATTAGATTGCATATACTTCATTGAGGTTAATTTTGTCATTTGCATAATTTTTTTTTTTCAAGAAATCATCAATTTTTGGACAAACAATCAACAAAAAGAGGTTTTGTGAAAACCTCAAGGGTTGTTCCTGTAATTTTTTGAGACATGAGGGGGTTCTGTGAAAACACAAGAAACCTCAGGGGGTGTTAGTGTAAATAACTCTTCAAATTTTTCATTGTCTTCATCATCTCAATATTATCAATATTATAGCAATATTTTGGCCAAATGTTGCTAAAGTGTGAGAATTTATTGACGTTGATATTTTCCGAATATTATCAATATTTATACGATATGTGTACAGATATGTTCCAAAATATCATTGACTTCAAAAAAACGATAATATCCTAGATATTTCGTTGATATTATTGATATTTTAGACTATGATTGGACCTAAATTAAACATTTAAAGATGCAGGGGCAGTCCTTCCTTATCGCAGATTTCTTTTCGATGGCCGAACATTTAAAATGTGATATATTCAGCAACACTTATATAAATTATAGCCTTGCAGGGGTTCTGGTTCCTATTTTGTAAGAAATTTTTTTTGGTTGTTTTTTTTTTCCCATTTGTTTTAATTAAAGAGAAAGAAGGAAAACACATCGGAACCAAAAGAAAGAAAATTACTACACAAGCTCTTAATATCCAAAACTTTTGTACATCAAACAAAAATTTTGTTTTCAAAGGGTCCAATTGTCATCCAAATCTATACAATCAGCAGACTATATACCAGAGACTGTATCTTCCATAGAGCATGCTGCATATTAAGAGGAACTTCTGAACAGGCAGGCACTGTACATGCAAAAATGATTCAAGCAGCACTAAGACAGTCTTCCCACATTCCACACTTAGAACTGAAGCTTCCTCCCCCAAGCTGGTGTGCATATTCAGAGATAGCCGCTCGGGCGCAAACATCCCATGTCCTGGCTATCTCCCCAAGGGACAAAGGTTCCGTCAAGCTCCGTAGAGAGATATTGAGTTTTGACTTCACCTTTGCTGAAAGATCTTCTAGCTCATCACTGCCAGAGCAACAAGGGGGACAAGTTCATTAGGCCAAGAGGACAAATAGTAACTATACTGGTAATTAATCATCAATTGCAAGGGTGGTCAGATGAAAAGCATGGCAATGAATTAAGTTGATAATACGATTTTATAAAATCTGGCATAAATCTTCATAATTGACTATGTGGCACAAAAACAGTGAAAATCTCGGACAAATATGCATCATTTAAAAGCCCAAGGCCTAAATTAATAAGAGCACTCCTCTCTGCAGAGACAAATAACCACTATAAGTTTATAGCGACAACCCAAGGAACCTTTTGTCAAAAAAGAGAAAAAGAAAAAGAAAAGAGAAGTTTCACTTCCGTATTTTCAAGAGTGAGTTCACTCTTTGTCATGATTTCCATCATCATTATGTATCAAAGAAGAAAGTAATCTGATTCATGGAAAATGTAATTGCATATTGATGATGGAGGCATTGTGGCATGTGGTCATAAGAAGCAGATATTGGTCGCCGAAATGTGTGGGATGCCAAACATTGGTGAGGGAATTTAGTAGGTGCGCTTAGAGAGAGATTAGTCTCGGCTATGAGGATTTCATCAAAAATTGTGAGCTTGGTAAGAAATGAGGAGAGAACAGGATTTCGGCAAAGATGTTTGGGAGGAGGAAGACCTTTTAATAGGGAATTCCCTCAGCTCTATATCTATCCTGTAGCCTTAATGTAGCAGTTGCAAGTACAGCAATGAATAACAACTTTCCTTTCAGCTGGGATTTTGTCTTTAGAAAGAATCTAAGGGATGAGGAAGCTGGGGAACAGGCAGGTTTTTTGAAAGCATTGAAAGGGTTGGGACTTTACATTAGTAGAGAGGATGTAAGGAAGTTACTCCTAGGTAAGTCAGGCACATTTTCTGTCAGCTCATATTTTAAATATTTCGGCAGTAATATAGCCAAAACACCTCCAGATGTGCAAATTTGGCATGGTTGGCGGCAGCCAAACATGGAAGGATGACTGCTGACGATCAAATCCAAAGGAGGAGACCTCTTATGTGGCTGTCCCTCCAGTGGGGATCTTGTGCAAGGCTGATTATGAAGATGTGTGAGGAAGGAAATGTGACAAGTGTTGTGCCAGCTAGTTGTTGTGCTTGGTGAAAAGAAAAGAACATAATTTTTTTGGGAAAGGGAAGAAAGATGACAGTTGCTTCAGGCTGTAGCATGATGTATAAAACAAACAGCAAATAAAGACAAAAGTATAGGCTCATTGTCTCACCTGATGTCCACTCTCAACTTGTCTAGAAATATGGGGGAGCACAATGGATAATTTGCAGGAACAAGCAATCGTAAAGGCTGGATTGGAAGCTACATAGACATTGAACACAAAGTTAATACAGGAATCGAAAAGTCAGACATGTGGTTTCTGATCACATTTGGACTAATGTGTAAAACAATATGAGCTGAAACCTGCTCTGACTTCAGACTTGGACTGATGGCCACAGAAATGAAGGAGCACCTGACGACGGTTCCTTCACCAACTTTAATTGGGGCTGAGGCTACTGTTGGAGGGGTGTCTTCATCACTGATATCCAGTACTGTGTCTATTAGTTGGTGGTTGATTACTGTAATTTCTTCTAAGAGGGTTTGATTCACCTGCAACATGTGATGCATTAATGATAACAGTAAGGACATGGAGAAATACTATGACCCAAAGTTTTGAGAAGGCAGCTAAGTTTCGTATGTGTATAAAATATAATATTATATATATATTTTTGTAATCCCAATTCAACCCTATGGGGTCTTACTTTAAGAGATGTACAAAAGCTTACTAGAAAAGGATACCACAGTACAACTCAAAGACAACATCAAATAATTAGAATCAGGAACAATAATTGACTTTCTTTGCCTAAAGGAAATATTAATCAGTTTCAAATTGTACCATCTGGTACGGGGATAATACTGCTTTCCTGGCATGAATATAGGGATATTATATTATACCAATAATGAGGAGAACCGACATAGATATTTTACAAAATATTATTTTTAAAAATATCTAATATACATTTCAAACAAACACGGATAACAGAAACAATGTTAGAATCTAAATTTCATAAAAAATTACAGAAAATGGTTCATAAATGTAGAGAACGAGGATCCCTAAACAAGGGAATTTCTGAACTTGAAATAAACATGAAATTCTTTTGTCAACTAAACAGAAAAATATTTTCTTGAGCAAAACATAATTCATGTATTGTGGCATTAAAAGCAAAGTTTTATAAGGATAATATCCTGCTGGTTTTTTATCAAGGTGGAAGATATGCAATTGAGCTTTAGTACTGACTCCAAATCCCATGCACATCAGATTGCCTACAGATTGTCTCATTTTCTTCTCTTCTATTAAAGTTTCTGGAATTGAGACTTCCCTAATATGTTCTCTATATGCATAACTTATTACCTATTAGATAGTTGTTCTAGGGAAAAACTAATTAATTAATTCTAGTATTATAATGAAGCAATCACAAAGTAATTAAAGCTCTGTAAATGATGCTGACATCATTTTCATGGAAAAGTAACCACAAATTAATTACTCTTTAAGATAACCTACAGTAATTCCACAAATTCATAGAATAGACCAAATACGGTCTATTTAATCTTTTAATGAAATTATGTAGGTTAAGCTATGGGTTACTATAATAAACCAATGAATGAATACTGAAATACATTTCAGAAAGATCCTCTCAATGCAAATAGATATGTGAGATATGACTTGAGAGTCCCTTTCATACCAGGCAGTTGTTGAAAATGAAAGAAAGAAACTGGAAGAAAAAAAGTATTTGGGTCATTGTGTAACAGGCAAGAGATAGAGGACCTTTTTTTTATATCGGATGGTAATGGCAAGAAAAATGAGCAAACCATTAAAACCAAAAGGACCACAATGATGGTAGTTTCTCAACTGCACTGATGCTCTGTTGCAGGCAGCATCCATGAGAGAGTGCTATCATTAGATATAATTATTAGCTATAAGAAATTAAAAGATCCTATCAAACTAGCAACATACCTCAATCCTAGGCCTTCTGATGTAAGATATTGCAGTTGAATCCAAGTCAAATGTCTCCTTATCACTAAACTCCGGTAAGCTATCAACAACATGCATTGGCACTGTACTTCTGCAGCGTTTAATTTTCCTTGTTGGAAAGGTGTTATCTTGCCAGGTCAAATACCTCTTTAGCAAATGAGAATTGGTCATTTCCACAAAATCTTTACCAAACGAACCTTTAGATCCCCCATCGGTTTCTGGTCCTGATATTCTATCAGTTGTACACACTATGGAACCAATGTCCAAAACAGCAGCACTTAGTGTTTTAGATGACATCAAGTTCACCTGCAATGTGACAAGGATAATAATTTTCCATGTTAAGCGGTAAGTCCAATACTTTCTAGAACAATCAAAGAGGAAGTTGCAACAAATCAAACTAACCACTTTAGTTAAGCGCTGAATAGGCTGCTCAGAAGCAGTCAACTCATCAGAAATTATTGTTGAAGTGTTACGATGAATGCCATTAGTGGACTCTTCAAGCAAGGGTGACATAGACATCCCAGGAGTGCTGATGACAAAGGGCGATGGAGATTGTGCACCATTTACTTGTGGATCTCCAGTACTCCCAGCATTTGAAAGGGATGAAGTATCAGAAATAGGTTTCTCAGAATCTCCTGTCCTAGATGATGCAACCAAGGGAACCAAAGAAGAAATTTTAATAAAGGGGGAGTTTGCGGGATACAAAGTCGTTCTAGCTTTTGTAAGGGGTATCAGCAGATTTTTCTTGTCAATCTGAGAAGAGTACTGAGGAATTTCTTGACAGGAAGAACCAAGAATTTTGGGCACAGCGGGAGGAAATGAAGCTCCAGACTGCAGCTTTACCGGCTCATGGTGCTGGTGCAGTATTTTCTGTTGTTGCACTAGTTGCTCCGTGATCATGTGCCTTTGAAGTTCTTGCTTTGGGTTTTGAGTCTGTACAGCCGGCTCTTCTTTAGGTAATTTGGGGTGCATATCTTTAAGTGTACTACAGCTAGAATCAAGAGCATTTAAATTAGACTGGGTTTCATGTACGGGTATTTGTGACAAGGTCTGAACCCTAGGTTTTTGAGGACTGCCTGTAGGGAATTTTGAGGATCCTGAGGCAACCTGCTGCACTGCGGTCAATGAATTTGCTTGTCCTGGATATTTCTCAGTCAAATTCTTTCTCAAATGCACCATGTCATGTTTCAGGGTTGGATGCTCAGCTGGAGACCTAGAACTGTTCACCAAGTTTGTCACATTGCTTGTTGCAGAACACTGCAAGTTCACTGACTGCAATGGTAGCTTCCTTTCGTCTTGGTGTGTATGAACTTGAGGAGTTTGAGAATGAAGTTGCACCATTTGACGCCTAGAGTGCACATCAGAAGAAAGTTGTCCATGCTGCAGTGAGGGAACAGGCTTTGCCCTTCCATATGTCTGAAGAATAAGCAGAATTTGCCTCTCCATTGAACCCAGATTCTCCTTGTAAGAAGGTGTAATTTTGCTTTTGGGCACATTTAGATGCAAAATGATCTCCCTCAATCTATTCTTCAATGCTTTATATCTCTCAATACTGACCCTTTCTGTCTGTTGAGAGACAGAATTGAACTGGAGAAAATTCAGAGATTTTAAAAAACAATAACATAAATTAGTCATGTATAAAATATAAGCTGAAAAAGCGTTAGTTCTTGTGTTGGATAGATAAGGGAGAAAACTTGAAGAAGTGAAGCAGTAACTTACCTGCTGGATTGTATATGTTACTTTTTGAAGCATATCACTAAGAGGTGTTAAAAACTTGCTTTTTAAACTTTCAACCTGCAAAATAACATTTTTTAAAAAGTATTCAGTCACAGATATAATTCTTAAATAAAATTTCCCTATGCAACCATAGGTAGATAGTAATTTTATCTGCACACAAAAATTATGACAACACAAACACACACACACATACACACATTATCAGGATGAGAAGATTTTGCATATGCCATATGATCTAGAAAAATAGCAATCAGATAAATAAGTCAACAGTTTTGTAAGAAAGAAGGCTATTAATATTTTTCCTGATAGGAAATATGTAATGTATACTAATGAGTGTAGAACACAACCCAAGTGGACCAGCAGTCTGCAAAAGATCCTAGCTTCTGCCTACAAAAGCAGGGCACCAAACAAGAAAAGATGAAATGAAAAAAAAAGAAAAAAAAAAAAGAACGAAACAAAACGGCTCTCAATCTACAGTCAGATGAGGAAACAGCAGCTACCCAATCCATGTTCAAAAAGGAAAAAAGGAGCTGTCACAGGTTGCAGGGGAAATTGAACCCCGAAAGTGATGCCCCTCCGACTACTCAAAATTCCTGTTATTTCTTTCTACTATCAACCAAATAATTGCTAACAAACTATATCTCCATAGAACCTACGGCTTCTCTCCACCACCAACAAAGGAAGTGTATTCATAAAGAAAAAGTAGATAGCCTCCATTTATTTCATGCAGGGCAAAATAAACCCTATTTCATGAAGAAAAGAATTTAGGTGGAAAGCCGAGAGCATAAAATTTTTATTTTCGGTTTCTGCACAATTGTGAGTCATAACAAGTTGGTTACTCAAAAATCATTTAGTAATGAATTGAAAATGTCAGACTAAAAATGCTCCAATTCGACCAAGGAACAGTTTAAATGAAATGCATAAAACCCCACTTTCCAATTCACCAAAATGAAACCAGTTAGTTATACCAAAGTTCAACAAGTTAAATCATTTATGTTTGAGTTCTGCTAACTTTTCCATGTGTAAGAGGATGCTTATGCCTCCACTAGAATTATGCATCAAGCCACACAGTGATTGGATGCAAATTTAACATCCAAGAATAATTATTTTCCAACCTACACTTTAATTGCATTTAATGGCGTACTTCATTATAACTTTAATCATGGAGTTTGTCATAATTTGACACGACTTTATTATTGCTTGTGTATTGCTGTCTTCTCTAGGATAATCAGTCCTCAATTTTTAACTACAATATGAAGTCTATTTCCTCCCTCTTTGTTCTTTTCTCTTTCTTTTAATAAATTCTCCCTACAGAGGTTTGCAAAAAAAAAAAGGTAAATAAATAAATCTCTCAGTCAATCAATTAAGTCCATTGTCTAAGCTAGAGTGGACTACTATTAAAATAAGATGCATAGCCCACAATTGTGGCCTATATCAAACAATTAGAGAAAGTACCAAAGTCCACCTGACTCAAGATATTTAAATAAAATACAAACATAAACAAAGTACAAGCTAATATAGCAATAAAATGCAGGAACTTGGCTTAGACTAACAAATCCTCTCTGACTCATATTTCATATTAAGTAATCAACTATTCTTACAACTTGCAGCAGCACAACAGTGCCCAAATAACGTTTAGAATAGAGTAATAGACAGTCATCATAAATTCGCATAAAAAAAAGGTTAAGAATAAAACATAAGCAATCAAACGAGAGAGAGAGAGAGAGAGAGAGAGAGAGAGAGAGAGAGAGAGAGAGAGAGAGAGAGAGAGAGAGAGAGAGAGAGAGAGAGAGAGACAGACAGACAGACAGACAGACAGACAGACAGACAGACATAGACTGACATAGACAGAGACAGAGAGCGAGTACCTTCCTGTAGGTATCCTCGTGCCAGTTGTCTACAAATGAAATCCTTTTCTCAGATGTGGACGTTACTGTTCCTGTAAAATTATACAAAATATGCAAGCACAAGTCAATTGAAAGTAGATTTTATAGGATGACTGTGCAAATAAAAGTGAGGGTTGTATTTAATTCTACAAAAAAAATTTCAATTAAAAATTCATTCTGGCCGAGATGAATAGATGCCCTAAGAAGTGAGTCTCTTTTGGTACACACTAATAATCAAGGTGAAAATCCAACTTTTACATAATTCCAAAAAAATGGCAATGGCTTCCAGTTTAAAAAAGGTACATATATAACATATCTTTACTGCAGATATTTATTCCTAGAAGCTAGCTAATATAGTCTTAGAGATTTTGTAGTTTGTTAATGGAGGAGTCAAAAGTTTCACAATAGTAGTGCAACAACTACGAATACCCAGAAGCTAGGGTGTGATGACTTATAATATAACTAATCATCAATCAGAGAAAAATTTAATTTCACTGCTAATAGATATGAGAATCCAAATAAGCTGCAACAGGAAAGAGGCAACCAGGCTTGATAATGAAGAGAAAGTCATGTCAATCAACAGATAATAAAACCAACCAACATAATGATGAGAAAAAAAGCAGTCAGGCTTTTCAACATTTATGACATTTGCCCTTGGGTTGAATTAAGGACCAGCCAGCAACAATTTAGAGGTTCCCCACACATCCGAAATAATTAGAAACTCAATAATATAACAATAATGTATCTACGAAGGTGTTTCAACTTATTTTCTTTTATCTAACAAATCTATTTTTTCAGCCAAATTACATGATTTGGTTTTACAGTTTTACCTGATGTTTGATATGTTTGCTGCTGATCTTGCTCTGTTGGCCGCATCTTATCTGGCTGTGATTGAGAGTTCAGTTGCCTCTCGAGAGACTGCGGTTGTGACCGTTGACCTTGATTTGGCAGAAGAGCTGAAGCAGTGTGTTGGGTTTCCTCCTGCATTTTAAAATTGCATTGGCGCATGCCTGAGCTAGCACATTGTGTTCCAAGGAGCTGCGAGCTTTGTTGCAGTACAGAAATATTGTTTCTTTCTGCCAATTGTTCATGATGTGCACTTGAAAGATTCATTTTTTGTACCTGAAGCCATTGTTGTACATTATTTGGTTGGCCTGGTAACCTAGTCTGTTGCTGCTGCAAGCCAGGAGTACCTATCAAATGTGGTTGCTTTTGTGATTGCATTACTAGATTGTCTGGTCTTGATGATACATTTTGATGAATATCAGGAGTCTCTTGTGATTGGTGTATTTGCCTAGATGCTGTGTGAGGATGATTCTTAATCACAGAGCGTGTTGTCTGCTCGAAAGAAGACATCTGATCCTGCCAAAGATCAGAAAGTGGAGCAACATGTGTCTCAGAAGGCCGTATGGCAGGAATTTGCATGACAGATTGTTGAGAGGTCTGTTTCTGAGCAGGTTTTAAGAGTTTCTGCTGCTGCTGATGGTGGTGGTACAGCTGTAGTTGTTTTTGCTGGGCTATACATGATGGTGAGATGTTTTCTTGCTTGACCTGAATACCAAGATGATGATTTAGTTGCTCATGGTTCTGCTGAGTACCAATGTGGGGTGAATGTTGTCTCCCTTGCTCCTGTCTCACATTATTGGAAGAAACATTGATAGGTGCCCCTTGGCCTGATAAATTTCCTACTGACTTCTGCGAGTTGGCATTTTCAGTAGCACTGTTTGGCAAGGGAACCCGAGCTGAAACACTGACAGTCGACCGTGCAGATGCTAAGTTAGAAGAAAATCCACCAGATGCAATGGTATTTGGAACATTAGGCAATGAATGTTGTTCCCGTGCTTGAGACTGATCTCTGGATTGAACAGCAATTGATTGGCCTTGATAACCACCTTGGGGATGGAGTGCCATAAGATGTTATTGAAAAATAAAGGTCGAAATAGCAAGATGACGTAATTGGAATATAGGTGAAGGATACAAGAAATATATGCCAACACTACTCTTCAACCCAGTGATACCAGTATTTGAATTTGTAGCCACCAAAGATATAAAAAACAGTTCCCAGTTTTTTCCCCCAAAAAAAAAACTAATAATAATTTTCTGTTTCATGACTGAAAAAAAAAAAATATATATATCAAATAGAATTTAGCTAGGGAACATATAATACCATATGTTATGTATCCAACAAAGATATATAAAACAACAGAATAAGCTAAAATTGCATAATATTTTGACACTGTTCCAGATTTAAGAAAGGGTGATGATTTTGGCACTCCAAAATCACCCTAAAATACCCTCATGCACTCCTTTTGTGAGAGAGAGTAGAGGAGTGTGGGAGGTGATATCAGGAGTGCCAAAATCATCTCCTTGTAGAAAAAATAAAAGCCTAAATCTTTTCTTATGCATAATGCAAAACTCAATAACTTAGTTTTTCAAATTGATGTCTTACCTGGATTCGAGGTGTTTAGACCAGAATAGGGAGGGTTTGACTTTGATGACGAAGGAACCATTGCCTCCAACCTTGACATTATCTTCATTACATATTCTTTCTAAATTAAAAAAGAAATGTTTATTTCATAATGTCATAGAAAACAAATTTACACTCCTTCATTTTAAATAAGCATAAATAAATAAATAAAGGCATTAGCGAACTGCAATGATTTATCTACTAAAAGGAGGCTGTCGAGTTTCAAGAACAGCAAGGCTGAGGAAAAGAATAGAAATATGTGCTTGAGAAGAAAGGCATCTCATAACCTAATGTACCTGGTTTCTGGCAACCATATAAATCTTTTCCTCGAACTTTAGAGCAATATTCTTGATTTCAGATATACATTTTTCCGAGTCAGAAGATGGAAAACGCTTCCTTAAGGTATTCATACTGCATGAGAAATTTTTCCGCAGTCAGAAAGTTACTAGCCATGTAAGCTCAAGAAGAGTTCAATGTAATAGTTTTAGTAAACAATCAGAATGGCTTAGTCAAGGAATGGTATTGTAATATATAAACATTCAAATCTACGAGAGGCTCAAAATCTTGGCTTGCAAAATTCATAACTCATGCAGAAGAAAAGTTAGATACTGCAAAGCAATTAGTCATGCTGATGCTCACCCAAGCTCAGCCTAAGTAGAATTATCATAAAGCTTAGCATGTCTAAATTATTATTATTTATTTATTAAGTAATTAAGCACATATTAAGGCAGTACCCACAATGTACATCCGAAATTGTAATGACACAAAGTATTGTACTAATCCAAAATTTTAATGCCAAGATAATATTTAAGCAATCAAAGAAGAAAAATCCTTGAGGAGGAATTCAAACAGTGTTTTGATATGATTAATGCTATTCAACTTACATCTTATTTACAACTCTTTCTCGAGAATCTGCAGGAAATTGAGTTCTCCAATCGACGGGCTCCATGTCGAGTTTTAGCTTGAACAGGCCTTTAATAATCAGTAACTATAAACTGGACAAGGGAATTCGTAGGTCACATTTAAAAGAACAAATAGTGATGGTAGATATATAAACAGTAAGGACAGAAAACAGGTTCAGAAAAACCTCCACCCTAATGACAACCTGCATGTTACTTATCATACAATGAATACATGTGCTTGTATCTTGTGGACAATTACAATTTTTTCCTTGTCGATTTCGTAAAGCCAACAAAGGAAATCCAGAGGAAGCATACCCAGTGAGCCAATGACGAAACTTTGAAAACAGATCTAAATAAAACCACTTGCATCCCAGTCAATCAAATGATACTCATAAAAGGCTGTACATAAATCATGGCAAACTCCCATCCCCTTTCATGATATGCACCACTCGGTAGGGAGAAGGGGAAGTTACACTATGAATGTGGCGGAGACATTAACTAGGACTTACCTTTATTAATTATATATTGTATTTATCATGATTCTGATACTACTAGGGCAGATTTGTTCAAATAAAATAATCACAAACTTGTAGACATGCTTGAGAACAGAACACACAGCATCATGTAACTCAAGTCTGATTTCAATACGAAAGCAAATAATAAAAATTACAAGGCCTAAAAGACTGGTTAAACTACATTGGAAACAAACTTCTTAGATATACATAATTCTTTATTAAAGGGATTCCAGAACTGCAATTTCTCTAGCCCCAAATTGAACTGTCATATAAAGAGGGGGGAACTCCACCTATGGGTTTAACGTAGTGCCCAGTAGCGGCAATGTAATTAGCTTTTTTGCATCATTTAATTGTTATATGGATAATCGGTAACTTTCTGATACCACATTACATAATTCTTAAAAAAAGGTAGGAATTCATCAACAGCTTTGTTGAGAAAAATGGCTCAATTAAAAAGATACAAAAATATTAAAAACCAGCGACCGGTTCAGGTTATGGCGACCGGTCGGTTTCAGCAAAATGCAAAGTCTGAATTGGTTTTTCGACTCTATGCCAAAGCGACCGGTCGCAAGTTACAAGCGACCGGTCGCCCAGTTGAAGTCTGGAGCGAAATTGATTCTCTGTGACAAAGCGACCGGTCGCGTCATTGGGCGACGGTCGCCCAGACGATGCTGTTTCAAATTCCTACGCGTTTTCAAGTCTTCCTTGGTGTGCTACCACTTCCTATCGACTTGCAAGGATATTTCTGATCAAATCTGAGATATTAGAAGGTGGCATAGCAGCTGGAAAGTTGGGAGAACACATTGGCAAATTGATAACTTGTTTCATGAGTGTTTTCTCTCTTGGTTCAAGAGATTGATGGCAGCTAGCATCCTTTGTCCCTTGCTTTATGAGCTGCCAAGAACAGGTGTCTAAAGAGAGATAACTAAAACATGAACGTGTATAACTTAATGATATCTGATCTTGGAGTCCCAAGGCCTATATAAGAGGGAAGAGGAAGCAAGAGAACATTAAGTTGTTAAGTGCATAAATTTGTGCAAAGTATAGAGAAGCTGAAAACTTGTAAGTTCAGAAAATATCAAGGGGAGAGCAAGAGAGTTCTCTAAGTGTATCAAGGTGTTGAGCAAGGGTGAGAGAGAAACAGATTGTGAGGGTAGTGTTCTAAGGAGGTTTCCTTTTCTTTGTAAACCAAAGTTTGTAACCTATCTTCATTAGTGAAAGTTCTCAAGGAGATCACCAAAGAGGAAGTAGGCAATTTGCTGAACCTCTATAAACACTTGTGTCACTTCTTTCTTGGTTAAATTTCTGTGTATGTGTAAGACTCATCCATCATTGAGTTGGTCACAAAGTTCATCAACAACAAGGTCCTAAGGGGAAGTGAGTTAGTATTAATTCACAACAAGTGGTATCAGAGCTGTGTTTTGGCAGCTGTGCTAGTCTTTCTTTTGGAGTGCTAGTGTGTTGAAGATGGCAAGTGAACAAGAAGTTGAGAGTGGTAGCAGTTCACAACATGTGAAGCAACCACAGGCAACAAGCATGAAGGTGGAGCTAAAGCCTTTCACAGGGAAGGAGAACTTCACTCTTTGGCAACGAAGGATGAGGTCAGCTCTTACACAACAACATCTCCATGTTGTGTTAGTTGGCAAGGAAAAGAAGCCAGCAGACATGAAAGATGAGGAGTGGGGCGTACTTGACGAGTTAGCTAGAGGAGCCATCGAAAACTACCTCTCCGATGATGTGCTCATCAACGTGTTGAAGGATACCGCGAAGCAAACATGGGAGAAGCTCGAAGAGATGTTTGCAGGGAAGTCGCTGTCCAACAAGCTCTTCCTAAAGGAAGAACTCCTAAATCTGAAGATGGAAGAAGGAGGTAATCTAATGGAACATTTAAGTAGTTTCAATAGATGTGTTGCTGATTTGCAAAGAATGGAAGTTATTTATAGTACGGAGGATAAGGCACTTATGTTGCTAACATCCTTACCTCCGTCCTATAAACACTTTCGAACCACTCTTATGTTCGGGAAGGTCACTCTGGATTTCGAGCCTGTGCTGCAAGACATCATGACGCACCATAGGATGGCTCAACGTTCTGGAGAAAACTCTCAAGGTGAAGGTCTATTTGCTAAGACCGAAGATAGGGGTCGTTCAAAAAGGCGTGAAGGCAAGAAAGGCAACAAAGGAAGATCAAAATCCAAGGCGAAAGATGGTTGTTTCGAGTGTGGGTCAAAAGAGCACTGGAAAAGAAATTGCCCCATATGGAAAGAGAAGAAGAACAAAGGGAAGAATGCAGCAAACACAGCTGAGGAAGTCACGGAAAGTGATGGTGAGCTTTTATGTGTTAATGGCAATGTTAATACTAATACATATGCTAATTCTTCAAGGTGTTTCTCTTCGGATTGGATTTTGGATTCCGGGTGCTCATACCATATGTGCTCAAACAAGGAGTGGTTTGACACATATGAGAAAGAAGAAGGTGGTGAAGTTATAATGGGGAATGGCTCGGTTTGTAGAGTCATAGGCACCGGTACAATCAAGATAAAGATGCATGACGGGACTGTTAGGACGCTTGGAATGGTAAGGCATATTCCAAAGTTGCGTAAGAATCTTATTTCCCTTGGAACTCTTGATAAGAATGGTTATTCTGTTAAGGCTAATGGAGGGAAAATCATAATCTCAAAAGGTTCACTTGTGGTTATGAAGGGAGAAGTTCAACCTAATTGTCTATATAGATTGTGCGGTACAACAATAACAGGTGGAGCAGCTGTGTCCACAAGCAAGGACTCGGATGATGAAGCTCAGCTTTGGCATTTGAGGCTAGGGCACATGAGTGAGAGAGGCATGCAGGAACTACATAAAAGAAAATTGTTGAAAGGTGTTCAAAGCTGCAAGCTGGAGTTCTGCAAATTTTGTACCATGGGAAAGCAATCGAAGATAGCTTTCAAGCTGCGAGATAAAGAGGAAGGTAGCACAGGAGTGCTAGATTATATTCACTCAGATGTATGGGGGCCATCACCGGTTAAATCAAAGGGTGGAGCTCGCTATTTCGTGACTTTCTTGGATGATTTTTCCAGAAAGGTTTGGGTTTACTTCATGAAGGAGAAATCTGAGGTCTTCACCAAATTCAAAGAGTGGAAGGCGGAAGTGGAGAACCTAACCGGAAGAAAAATCAAGATCCTAAGGAGTGACAACGGTGGTGAATATAAGGACAACAAATTTCTTGAGTTTTGCAGAAACGAAGGCATTAAGAGGCACTTTACCGTGAAGAAGACACCCCAACAAAATGGAGCTGCGGAAAGGATGAATAGAACTCTCATGGAGCGTGAGAGATGTATGAGGATTCATGCAGGATTGCCCGAATCATTTTGGGCAGAGTCAGTTAACCACGCTGCCTATTTGGTTAACCGATCACCTTCAAGAAATCTTGAGTTCAAATGTGCAGAGGAGGTATGGTCAAATAAGTCAATAGATTTTACTAATCTTAAAGTGTTTGGAAGCAGTGCATTTGCACTTATTCCTAGTGATGAAAGATCCAAGTTGAAGCCTAAGTCTCTTGAATGCATTTTCATCGGCTTCGAGAGCGGAGTGAAGGGCTACAAGCTATGGGATCCGGTGAACCACAAGAAGATACTCAGCAGAGATGTTGTGTTTGATGAAAAGACCATGCCTTTGAACAAAGTCAAGAATTCAGAAGCAAAGGAGGATGTTGTTGAAAGAGAAACAACCATTGAAGTTCCACTCAAGAAGGTGTCAAGAAAGACTTCACAAAAACAGCCAACTGAAGACGTTAAGGAGGAGGAGGAGTCTGACATTGAGGAGGAAGAAGCTAGGCAAAATCAACAACAAACTCAAGAAGAAGAAGAAGATGCTCAAGAAATGGTGGAGCCATCATCTATAGCTCGGTCCAGGCCCAAGAGAACCATCAAACCACCTCAAAGGTTTGGATGGGACACGGACTCAGTTCACTATGCTCTAAATGCAAGTGAAGAAGAACCAACCACGTTCCAAGAAGCTGTTGAGAATGAGGAGCGGGAAAGTTGGATGGAAGCTATGATGCAAGAGATGGGATCTCTACACCAAAACTCAGTTTGGGAGTTAGTTCCTAAACCCAAAGATCGCAAGGTTATTGGCTGCAAGTGGGTGTTTAGGAAGAAAGAAGAAATGCATGAGAAGGGAGCCACCATGTTCAAAGCTCGATTGGTGGCCAAGGGATATTTGCAAAAGGAGGGAGTTGATTATGATGAAATCTTCTCACCGGTGGTGAAACATACTTCTATACGGCTACTCCTCTCCATAGTAGCCCAAGAGGACATTGAGGTGGAGCAAATGGATGTGAAGACTGCTTTCCTCCATGGAGACTTGGAGGAAGATATCTACATGAGCCAACCTCAAGGGTTCATTGAAGCAAGCAAGAAAAATCTGGTTTGCAGGTTGAAGAAGTCTTTATACGGGCTAAAGCAATCTCCAAGGCAGTGGAATAAGTGCTTCGATTCTTTCATGATGAAGATTGGATATAGAAGATGTGAATCAGATTGCTGTGTTTACAGTCATGCATTTAAGGATGGTAACTTCATCCTTTTACTTCTTTATGTTGATGACATGCTAATTGCATGTAAAGATATGTCAAAAATCCAGGAATTAAAAACATTGCTTGGAAAGGAGTTTGACATGAAGGATCTAGGCTCTGCACAAAAGATCCTAGGAATGGAGATAAGGAGAGACAGAAACGCAGGCAAGCTATGGCTGTCACAAAGTAAGTACATTTCCAAAGTACTTGAAAAATTCAATATGATGGATAGCAAGCCCGTGTCTACTCCTTTGGCGGAGCATTTTAAATTAAGTGCGCAGGAATGTCCTTCTACGGATGAAGAGAAGGAAGAAATGAGCAAATTTCCATATGCAAGCTTGGTAGGGTGTCTCATGTATGCAATGGTTTGCACACGCCCCGACTTAGCTCAAGCCGTAAGTGTGGTGTCAAGATACATGGCGAATCCGGGCAGACTTCATTGGACAGCTGCAAAGTGGATTCTCAGGTACTTGAAGGGCACAAGGAGGCTTGGGATATTGTTTGAAAAACAACAAGGTAATGCATGTGTGTCAGGGTATGTAGATTCTGATTATGCAGGGGATCTAGACAAGAGGAGATCCACCAAGGGATATGTCTTCATTTGTGGTGGAGGACCGATTAGTTGGAGAGCGGTGTTACAATCGGTTAGTGCCTTGTCTACAACAGAGGCGGAGTATATGGCGCTCACGGAAGCTTCTAAGGAAGCGGTATGGCTGAAGAGATTGGCTAAGGAATTCGGGATAGCCCAAAACTTGGTGGTGATTCAAAGTGATAGTCAAAGTGCAATCTACCTAGTGAAGAATCAAGTATTTCATGGAAGGTCTAAACACATTGATGTCCGATACCACCGGGTAAGGGATTGGGTGAATGAAGGAGACGTCATGATAAAGAAGGTTCATACAAAGGAGAACGCTTCAGATTGTCTAACAAAGCCAGTCACAGCAGCAAAGTTCAAGCATTGTTTGAGCTTGCTCAATCTTGTTCCATGCTAAGATTGAGGTGGAGTTCTTGAGAGTTATCCTGACGATTCTCAAGAAATTAAAGATGTCCTGGAAAAGCAATAGTGTCCACAAGGGGTTTTAATCTCGCCATGGTGGAGATTGTTGAGAAAAATGGCTCAATTAAAAAGATACAAAAATATTAAAAACCAGCGACCGGTTAAGGGTTATGGCGACCGGTCGGTTTCAGCAAAATGCAAAGTCTGAATTGGTTTTTCGACTCTATGCCAAAGCGACCGGTCGCAAGTTACAAGCGACCGGTCGCCCGTGAAAGTCTGGAGCGAAAATTGATTCTGTGACAAAGCGACCGGTCGCCGTCTCGGGCGACCGGTCGCGCCAAGACGATGCCTGTTTCAAATTCCTACGCGTTTTCAAGTCTTCCTTGGTGTGCTACCACTTCCTATCGACTTGCAAGGATATTTCTGATCAAATCTGAGATATTAGAAGGTGGCATAGCAGCTGGAAAGTTGGGAGAACACATTGGCAAATTGATAACTTGTTTCATGAGTGTTTTCTCTCTTGGTTCAAGAGATTGATGGCAGCTAGCATCCTTTGTCCCTTGCTTTATGAGCTGCCAAGAACAGGTGTCTAAAGAGAGATAACTAAAACATGAACGTGTATAACTTAATGATATCTGATCTTGGAGTCCCAAGGCCTATATAAGAGGGAAGAGGAAGCAAGAGAACATTAAGTTGTTAAGTGCATAAATTTGTGCAAAGTATAGAGAAGCTGAAAACTTGTAAGTTCAGAAAATATCAAGGGGAGAGCAAGAGAGTTCTCTAAGTGTATCAAGGTGTTGAGCAAGGGTGAGAGAGAAACAGATTGTGAGGGTAGTGTTCTAAGGAGGTTTCCTTTTCTTTGTAAACCAAAGTTTGTAACCTATCTTCATTAGTGAAAGTTCTCAAGGAGATCACCAAAGAGGAAGTAGGCAATTTGCTGAACCTCTATAAACACTTGTGTCACTTCTTTCTTGGTTAAATTTCTGTGTATGTGTAAGACTCATCCATCATTGAGTTGGTCACAAAGTTCATCAACAACAAGGTCCTAAGGGGAAGTGAGTTAGTATTAATTCACAACAAGCTTTTCAACTATATTATATTACAGGTATCCACAGACGTTTACCAATTTAGCCTAAGGCCGGGAGCTGTTTTAAAACTGCATAATAACCAGTGTTTTCTTATAAAAATAAATAAAATTTGCTTTTAAGTTGAAGAGATCCTCAACCCCGTATCTCGATACTCTCTCAATTCTGCTCTCTCTCTCTCTTCCTCTTCCTCTCCCCATTCTATTATAGAATTGAAAAATTATCAAACGGGTACTGTGACTTTGACAATTTTTTTTCTCTCTGATTTTAAAAACAAAAAGAAAAATTCAAAAAAATTGGAATTGTTACTAAACTACATATTAAAGGTTTCAACCTTCAGTAATGTAGAATTTGCCAAAAGCCTAAGGGAAAGGTACATTAATAACTTAGTGATTTCTCCAAACTCTTGGACAACATTACAACAAAAAATTTCAACAATTTCTTTTACCCAAAAACAAATAAAACTTAAGTAAGCCGCTAATGAAATTAATTCTGACAGAAACTTAAGCCGCCACAATAAAGCCCCAACACCAACGCACCACAACACTTCATTGAAGGACGATATCTTCACTGTTAAAATGCCAAAAAGAAAAACCCCAAATTCAACAAATCCAACACATATATTCACACATGCATAACCAATTCAAAGTATCATCACCCAGAAGACCCCAGAAAATTTCACCAAACAGAGACAAATTAAAACCCAAATATAAGCCGCAGTAGAAAAATTCTTTAAAAAAAATTGAAAAAAACACCAAACCCATGAACGATAGGGAAGAAGAGGCCATAAAGGGAGAGATTTGTGTACCTTTTGGCCTCTGCTGTAATCGCCAGCGAAAGTATTGGTTGAGAGGAAAAGCTGCGAGAGGGTCTGGAAAAAGGCCTCGGCAGAGTCGCAGTAGAGGAAGGAAGCTCTCAAATGCCCAATATCTTTCCTTTCCCGCTTTGTGTAGGAGACTGTGTGTTTAGTTTATTAACTCATTATAGGATGTGCGGCCGTGGGTCACGTGCGAATTGTGGATGCTTGCTAAACAAGCAATTTGTGTGCTTGAAAACGTGTTTTGGGGGTTTGGAAGGGTTTTTGCCCACTTGGCATATTTGGTGAGGACAACTCTGGCTCATTTAATATAAAATCCCTGCCATAGTGTGAATATGGTTCAAATTTGGAAGTTGGGTATCCCACAGAATTGATGTTGTTACTATTTTTTAGTTTGGTTCATTGCACATCTCCTAAGAGCTTTGTTACTATATAAAGGGGTTAATTCTTTTTTTAGTTGATTTTATCTTATCTTATCGTGATTTATTTTTACGAACATTTTAATCTATAAATAAATAAAATTTTGGAAAAAGTATTTATTTCAGCCCAAACCCCTAGGCCCCACCACCAATCCAAGTTCCATAACGTAACCCTTTAGTCCCTCTTTCCCTCTCAACTTCTGCCTTATGCGTTCTGCGTTCTGCGTTTTTCTGTTTAAGGTCTAAAATACCGATGATTTGAGAAATATCGGTAGTCTAAAAATACAGAAATTTTGATGGAAATATCAGGATATTATCGATATTGATAAAAATTGAATAAAAACCACATAAATTGTAAGAAAAACTTGGAAATTTTTCTTGAAAATTTGGAGGATGTTTATTTAGTCAATTATCTATTACTTTATCACAAAACATTGGAAGGAAATGCATCGCATGATGGGTTTAACTTATTTAACTTGATTATATAGCGAGCTGACAAACACTATGAGTGCAAAAAATATGTAATAATTAATAAAAGAATATTAAACACACCATAATCATTTATTTATATTGATTTACTACAATATTTACACATTATACATTGCATGGTAAGATACATGAGTGACTTAGTACCACATAGAGTTCCTATATGTTCAAATTTGAGTTATTTACACTAACACCCCTAGAAGTTTTCGGCTTTTTTACAAAACTCCTTGAAGTTTTAGAAATTAAAAGAACACCCTATGAGGTTTTAAATTGTTTTCACAAAACTCATTTTCATTGATTTTTAATCCAAAGATTGATGATTTTATACCCAAAAAAATTCTCCAAATGACAAAGTTGGCATTTGAGATTAGATTGCATATACTTCATAACTTCATTGAACTTAATTTTGTCATTTGCATAAGTATTTTTTTCCAATGAAACGATCAATTTTTGGTCAAACAATCAATGAAAGGGGTTTTTATGACAACAAACAGAAACCTCAGTGGGTGTTCATTTTATTTTTGAGACCTAAGGGGGTTTTGTGAAAACACAAGAAACCTCACGGGGTGTTAGTGTAAATAACTCTTCAAATTTTTCAGTCTTCATCATCTCGATATTATCGATATTATGGTGATATTTTGGCCAAATGTTGTTGAAATGTGAGAGAAATTATCGACATCGATATTTTCCAATATTATTATCGATATTATTCGATACTTATACGATATGTGTATGGATATATTCTAAAATATCATAGACCCGAAAAAACAATAATACCTTCGATATTTCATCGATATTATTGATATTTTAATCCTTGCTTATAAGTCATTGCTAGGTTTCTCAACTTTTCAACATGGGACATTTCTACACATTTTCACACTTTATTGGTGGATTTAAAAGTACACATAGCGAAAGCATAAAATATGTATAATGTGTAAGGGGAAGCATAATCATACGAACAAGAGATAAAAACTATGGAATTGTGGGATTGGGCTTATGGAGGAACCCTTGACCTCTTTAACTGGGGTTTATGGAAGAACCCTTGACCTCTAAAATAACTTACGTTACTTTCTGAATAATTTTATGCTCCTTTAATTTATTCCATCAACTCCTCACCTTAAATCGGTGATAATTACAACTACTAATGAGAAAATATAGGCCACTAAGCAACCAACTAACAATAACAGGTGAAACACTACTCCACTGCTCCACTTACATGAAAATAGGAAAAGATAAGAGTTATAAATAAATTAAGACACTAATTAAAATTTATTATAGATAATTAAAAACTACCTAATAACTGAACATGAAATAACATAAAACTAGGGGTGTATTCAATTAAGATTTTAATGGATTTGCTAATAGAGTCTAGCCGAGTGGAAAAAGGTTTTGACATGTAGACCAATGGACTTATGTTCGAACCCCCTCTCTCGTAGTTTGGACTATCACTTGTATATTAAAAAAAGATTTTAATAGATTTTAAAGTATACGTAGTTAGGAATCTATGAATTTTATTTTACTTTCATAAACTCCACATATACTTTGATTGAATTTCTTGCTGATTTTGATGAAACTTTCATTTGCCAATATGTTTCACTTTCCTTGTGATCTTACCGAATAACTATTCTTTTTATTAAGCATTATGAGTAGGTTCTAACTTTCGCTTATGGTCACAGTCTTAAATATCGATATTTCGCCAATATATCGACATTTTCGGAATAATGTCGGAGGAGATAATTTCCTACTCGCTCATGCATTATTTGGGCAACATATCACGATATGAAACTGAAAAATAAATTAAAATTGTGAGAAATCATACTCTTGCACACAAGGGGATTCGAACCCCTCTCTTTCCCATCCACCTATCGAGCCTTATCCAACACACTGCAGATGAGTTTGTTAATAAAGCTACGACGTGTAATATTTATATGGTCTTTAAAATTTATGCAAGCTAATATTATCTAGGATAAATTTTCATATGAAAAAAAAATTCCCTAAGGATAAATTTAGGCATATGTTTAATGTTATTTATTATTTTATTATGGAGTTGTTTTTTTTTTTGGTTATATATTATGGAGTTGTATTATTATTCACTATTGAGTTTTAATATTGTTCATTATATGTGATACTAAATTTTAACTTTAATAGGAATTCTTTCTATGTGGTACTAAGTTACTCATATATATATATATATATATTTTTGTTAAGCTCATATATCTTATCATATGTAATATATTGTAGTAAATTATTATAACTAAAAAATTATGGTGTGTTTTTTTTTTTTTAACTAATTACTATATATTTTCTAAAGACACAATGTTTGTCAAGTGGCTACATAATGAACTTAAATCACTCAAACCCACCATGACATGCATTTTATTCCAATTTTATGTGATAAAATAATAGACAATTGACTAAATAAACATCCTCTAAAGTTTCAATAAAAAAATTCAAATTTTTCTCACAATTTCCGTGATTTTTATTCAATTTTTGTCGAGATTGATATTTCCTCGATATTTCCATTCGATATATCTGTGTTTTTGGACCACCGATATTTCCGAAACTCTCGATATTTTAGACCTTGCTTACGGTCATGGCTCAATATCCAATAACTTGCCTAGGATAGATAGTATTGACTGATATTGCATTGATTGTATGTTTACTAATCAGGAATTCGAATTCGAATAAGGAATTGAATTTCAATCCTAACACAATTTTAAAAACTTCTAAATTTGCCATATACCCAACAACGATGACATTGTTGTAATTAGGACCACTCCTACCCCAATTCCATATTGTTTAGTAAACAACTTCAATAGGAATTCAGAATCTAACTCTCCTCTATCCATATGGTTTAGTAAACAACTTTAATAGGAATTCGGAATCTAATTCTCCTCAATCCAACTCCTCCTCTAATCAATTCATCCTCCTAATCCAATTATGGATTAGTAAACATGCCATGACTTGTTTTTTACTTTAATATTCTACTTCATCGATTGCTACTATAACGTAGATCGTACCGAGATGAGTCCGTAGACACGTAGTGTGCTTGAATCGGGATTGTAACGAAGAAGTTACGATCAAAACAAACTCAGTGGCAGAACCGTAATTATTTTGAAATGGGTTTATTAAAATCTCAAAAACCCTCATTTCTCTCTCTCTCTCTCTCTCTCTCTCTCTCCATGTGACAGAACCACCCTCCCCCCTTTTTTTTTTTTTTTTTCAAACAATCAGTGGCTCAAAGGGCCACCACTACCATCTCTGGTAATCACTTTGCGCCGGCACCGGCCCTAAAAGGACCGCATCCTCTCCCTCTTCCAGTCCCACCCGGTCTTCGCCACCAACAACAAGCACAACTGCCGAATTCTGCAAAAATTCGGCCAAAATTGACCCGTTTTTCCTTCAATTGTTTCGGACGTTTCCAACGACCAAATTTTGCAATCTAGGTATGCTTTTTCATCCTCTGAATGTGATCTAGCTACTGGTTGGGTTGTTCAGGTTTAAATTCTGTGTTTTGGTGGTCAAATAAGCGATGGAAGTTTTGGCCGATTTTGGCCCCCGATTCCAGCCATTTTTGGTGACTTTTTGGGGTAGATCCAAACAAAAGTTGATCCATTCAATGTGCTCTTCATGTAGGTATAAGTCTTGACATGCAGTTTGGAGTTTTTCCGATCACTGGAAATTGCTTTGGGCACCCACGTGCTGCCGGTGCGTGGGCCATTTTTTGGCCGATCTTAAAGTCCTAAAATAATTCTCATGTCGTCCCGAGCACGACAATATGCTCGGATATGAATTTGGTTATTGTTTGATCATCGATCGGATATCGCATATTAAGTGTTATTCGGGTTCAATATGTTCGGACCATTGGATCGACTTCATTTCAATATGTGTTGATCTAGACATCCCTAGGATCGTGTAGGAATTCGCAGATCGTGAATTTGGAGCCCCAGATGTTCCGATTCAATAACTTAAAGTTTGCGTTAAACAATAACCGTCTAATCATGCGATTGCGAGCGTTCCGACTGTCCGATCCGGACCAAACATGCAGGACATGCATCCTAAAACTTGTGGAGCCCTTAGGAATTTTTGGATCATAAAACGGAGGTTGTGGGTCCCATGGCCCCGGTTGACCCAATTTAGACAGTTTGACCACCCGATCGCTGAGCGTCTTCCGAGGCTATTCCATCATCCGAAACACGTAGCTGAACCTTAGGAGTTCCTCGTGCTTACTTGAAACTCAGGAATTAGGGTTTTGACTTAAAGTTCTAGTTCGAAGCATTTTGTATTAATTTCGTGCTCATATTTTGAAATAGGTACTCCGACCACGCGTACGCAGGAGGCGGGATCCTCTCAGAGTCAAGCATGTGGGACTACTTGTGAGTGAAATTTGTTTTGAAAGTGCATTATTTTTATCGATTGAATTAATATGCATTAAATATGGATTGTTCTGATTATGGGATATAAATATTGCTTAAAAAGTGGAGTTTTGACTAGTTCGATTTTGAGGATCTTGGTTGTTTTGAATATAGATTTATGTTTGAGAAATTACGATTCATAGTATGATGAAGTAATTTGGCAAAATATTAATATGAGTTTGAGGTACTTTATTGATTGGTTATGTGAATATGTGATTGCACTATGCTAAGTACCTTCCTTTGGTTATTGTACCGACATGTGGCGTTGGATGATTCTGCGTGCGGGCATATATGGTTTGTTGTTAGTTCATCACACGTGGCGTTGGATGATCCAGTATGTGATGAAGTTTTCTGCGCGCGTAGGACTTAGTGTTTTGATTTTGGCCACACGTGGCGTTGGAACTTCCAGCCTGTGTCTTGTAGAGTATTCGTCCCCTGGTTGCACAACTCATGCTTAGACGCAGGGTAGAAAGTTGAATCCTACGGACTAGTCAAACAATCCCCCGTTGGATTGTTCCCCGGTACGCAAGTTGGTGTGATACTTTTATATATATTTATATATATTATATGTATATTGTATACCTCATATACTATTGGTATTTGAAGTATTTACCTATATAGAATACATTACCATAGTTTTGATTTTACATAACTATTTATACTAGTATATATATATATATGGATAAATGTATTAGGGACATACTTTAAAGACATTCTTACATATGTCATTATAATTCATTTCTTTGGAAACTTTGGATTGAAGTTTAAAGGTTTTGGTTTGGTTAGTATCGTATATTCTCGGGAAAGTGAGAATATTTTGATTTCAAAATGCTTATGTAGATATGGCATCAATTGCATGTTTTGGCATTATTTTTCAAACGGTGGGGTTAGTATGTTGTTTTGCAAGATAAATCAAACTTTATTTTTGTCCACTCACACTTTATTGATTGATTATGTGAATATGTGATTGCACTATGCTAAGTACCCTCCCTTAGTTATTGTACCCACATGTGGCGTTGGATGATTTCGACGTGTGGGCATATATGGTTTGTTGTTAGTTCATCACACGTGGCGTTGGATGAATCCGGCGTGTGATGAAGTTGTTTGCGCGTGTAGGACTTAGTGTTTTGATTTTGGCCACAAGTGGCGTTGGAACTTTTGGCCTGTGTGTTGTAGAGTATTCGTCCCCTGGTTGGACAGCTCATGCCTAGATGCAGGGTACAAAGTTGAATCCGGAGGCTAGTCAAACAATCCCCCCGTTGGATTGTTCCCCGGTACGCAAGTTGGTGTGATACTTTTATATATATTTATATATATTATATGTATATTGTATACCTAGTATACTATTGGTATTTGAAGTATTTACCTGTATAGAATACATTACCATAGTTTTGGTTTTACATAACTATTTATATTAGGGACATACTTTAAAGACATTCTTACATATGTCATTATAATTCATTTCTTTGGAAACTTTGGATTGAAGTCAAAAGGTTTTGGTTTGGTTAGTATCGTATATTCTCGGGAAAGTGAGAATATTTTGATTTCAAAATGCTTATGTAGATATGGCATCAATTGCATATTTTGGCATTATTTTTCAAACGGTGGGGTTAGTATGTTGTTTTGCAAGATAAATCAAACTTTATTTTTGTCCACTCACCATTTTCTATTTTGCGACCCCAAACGGTAGTTGACTGCTGGCAGAGGGCAGAGCCGAACCCTAAGTTTCTGAACTCGAGCTTCTGTAGGATAAGTTTGGTTTCGTTTTTATTTTGTTAAACTTTTTGTCATTTGTAAATCGAAATTCTTAGATTGCTCTGTTATCGCCTATTCTAGGGTTCGATTTGAAAGGCCAGATGCCTAGTATGTAAACTGCTTGAAGTTATCTTATGCATGCTGCCAGTTGTGGACATTAATTGTGTTTTTCACATATTGAGAAATTTGGGATTTGTCCATTTTTCAGGGGAGAGGTTGAAAGTCTCGTTCTTTAGTATGCGGGCTCGACATCGGTAAGATGTTAGAACTGTCACGGGATTCTTCCCGGATTCCGAGGGATTTGGGGCAAGTCTTGTCAAAGTGTCTCAGGCTAAGTTTGTGTCCCTCGTTTGTCGCCAAACACCTGCTACAAATAGATTTATTTCCTCCTCTACATCCCCTCCTCTTCTTGCCTTCTCCTCATTCTGGATCTCTGGCCTCTCCATTGGGCTATATCAACCACTTCTATAAGCGAAATTTGGCGTATAGACTGGATGTATAGAGCTTTTGCTATGGTTCCCGCACTGGTGTTTGCACCACCACCTTCCACTCTCTTGGTTTTGGTCTTTTGGGATTTACCATGGTTTGAATGGTTCTTGTTTTCTCTTGGGATGGATGTTCTTGTGTTGATGTACTTTTGTGCTTTTGGGAAATTTGTTTCTCGGCGGCAAATTGGTGGGTCTCTTTGTACAGCTGTGCTGATTTGTGTGAGGGAAGTGTATCTCCTCTTTTGTGGCTATGTTGGTGCGGTCCACGTTCCCTTTGACGTGGTGGCTTTGTTTGCTTTTGTTTTGTATTTTATTTTGGCTTTGTGATGGGGAAGATTCATTTTACTAGACTGTAATGGTTTTTAGTTTGAACTCTCATAGACTCGTTGTTCTTTGTTCCTATGTATTGGCTTTTTCAGCTCTTATAATCTCTATTTTTTTCATCCCCATAGCTTTGGGGCATGAATGAACTGAGATTAACCCCAAAAAAAAAAAAAAAAAAAACCCTTTATGATGGGTTTTTTTTAAAAAAAATCGGTAAAGGTGTTTCATTCGTTAACCAACCAACATAATACACTAAGGAGAAAGCAAAAAGATGTGCAACCTTGGGCCTTTGTAAAAAAAATACCTTTAGCATAAAAAACCCCCTAAAGAAGAGGAAAAAGAGCGCCTCCTACTTGCCATTAAATACAAGAATAAGCCATAAGCTTCTAAATTTGCAGAAAGCAAAGAAATCATCAATAATGGCTCTTCTTCAATCCATGTAGAAAACCCAGCGTTCCTAGTAGCATATAATTAGAACTGCTAGTTTTTTATTTATATTTTAAATGTTGATGATTTGCAATTGTGAATATGGTATTTAGAAGGCTTGATTACTTTAGTACTTCATAAATCATGTTCCAAGTCCCACTTTGCTCTCTGAAAATTAATTCGACTAGGGCCTGTTTGGGAGTGCTTCTGGAAGGGTCAAAAGTACTTTTTGATAACTAAAAGCGTTTCTACCTTGTTTGGCAGAAAAGTTTAGAAGTGCTTCTAGGTCATAAAAGCACTTCCTAGAGAAGCACCTGCTATGTGCTTCTTTATGAAGAACTCCCAAATGCTTTTCCATGAAACACTTTAATTTTTTATGAAAATTCAAGATTTTTATAATAAAAGCGCTTTTGTTAGAAGCGCTTATGAGCAGAAGTACTTCCTACTAGTCCTCAATATGTCCTTTAAATTGACTGTTTGTGTCTTATTTTGCTCCCTATTCGTAAGAGCATATTAGATCTTGATTATTTTTGCTACTCTTATGTAATGAAGCATTTCCAACTTTTTACTAGTAGCGGTTATGTATTTCACTCAAGTATTGGTACCAATATCATATGCCACTTTACCAGTCAAGAATCTTTTATAGTAATATATACCAAATTTTTATGATAATGAGACATCTATATGACTCAACTCTAATTAATTTCTACTCACAAAAAAAAAACACTAAAATCGATTGTACATATTTTTCTACCACCAGAGGCATATAGGCATAGGAAGGAGCATCGGTCCACCATGAGGCATTGGGCCTTTTGTCCACAAAATAAAAAGCCCTATAACAAATAGGCATAGTCAACGAGTCCATCAGCACATGTTTGAACTCTTCAGAGACGCCTAGTTAAATTTTCATTGCTAAAGTTATTCATTAACCAAAGAAACTCACTTGAAATAAATTTCTAATTTCAAATTACAGAACTACGTCCGGTTTGATCCTACTAAGGATACGTAGGCAATCTAGAGGTTCAATCTAAATGCAACCACATTACCAAATTGAATCCATGTTCTAATTGATTGTTTTCAAGGGAGGAACAGGTAAAGGTATATAATGTGGTCTTTTCCCTTTTTTTTTACATATTTTTTTGCCAAGCATACTGTGATTGTTAGAGATAAACTGCAATGAAAGAGGCTAAGAGCAAATGGGATCAAAGATGCATGTTAAAAGTCAAAGCAATGTAGAAGGAGATCACAAACCATGCCAAACATTGTAACAGAAGTTGTCTTCGTAAGTTATGTTCCTACAAAGCAATGTTGTCTGTCTTCAATAAGATACGTATTCATAAGACAACACTATAACAAAGCAATGTTGTTTTCATATGTTTGAAACATTCTGAATGGAATATATATTTGATCTCTTGACCTTCAAAGTTAAAAGTGAGATTCCCTAGAATGGCCAACTAATATGTATCTTGATACTCAACAAGCACAACATGATTGAAATACTGTAACAATCCTAAAAGTAGAATTCCATATACACAGTAGCAATAATTCAAACAAAAAACACAGCGCACGAGCAACACAGGATATGTTGAAGCAGTAAAAACCTCAAGATAAAGAAAACAACCACGAGCACCATGCCGGAAAACAAATCACTATGAGAAAGAATACAAAAAGGTCTTACAAACTCACAAGACTAACTCTCACAAGGCAGACTTGCCTACTCGCCTTTGCTACTCAACCCAATCAGCAATCTCGTCTTCCTTCGTCAACAAGAGATGGAACAACGCAGGTCTCGGCTGTGTAAGACATTGCATCGTCTTAATCCACTTTGAGATGGTCTTCTAATCACATGAGGTTTACAGCTTTGGTGTTAGTCAAGAAATAGGATTAGAGCAGGTCTCCAAGTTCTAGTTAAAGTGCAATACTAATTGGAAAACTAGAACCTTGAGAATTCCTAATCACATATGGATTGAAACACTTAATTCTAATGCAATCAGGTATTCTTCGATGGGCAAAATACCTGAACCAAATGCATATAAATAGCAGTCCCTTCCCTAGCAGTTAATCACTCACTCAAAAGCAATCTCACCCCATCTAGAGAAAAGAGATACAAGAACTGCATAGGTGAAGAAGGCTTCTATTCAATTCTAATCTATCATGTCAGACCAAGGTTAGTATTTAAGATTCAAAGACAAGAAGGAACTTACATGTGGTATCAGAGCACTAGGTCTTGTTCTTAAATCTAAAACTATTTTGCTGATTTTAAAATTTTTTCATAAAGAATCTGTATTGTTTTAAAATCTGCATATATTTTCTGATCAATGAGTCTTATGAGCATGTAGATTACAAATTGCATATTTTATTTGATAAAGTATGATCTAGAGTATAAAGTATCATACTCAATCATGCTTGAAAGCTATTGATCAAAGGTTAAAATTGCAGTTGCATAAGTTAGGCGAGCCATAGCAGCCTAAGCTTTTGCAGATACAATTTAAATCAATAGATTGATCAAAATTTGCATCACAGTTCATAGCCTTTTATATTCTTCTCGATCCAAAGACAGGAAGAGTATGAATTGATCTTAACTGTGGTGGAAAAACATAGATAAAAGGTTTCACACAACCAAACGAGAAAGCTTTGATCCAAAGATTGAAGTTTTCTTGTGCAGGGTGTTGTGTTAAATCATAATAATCCAGTGTTTTGGAAACATGTTTGATTCATGGTCCAAAGATATGAATTAATAATGTTTGAATACAGTTTTGGGGACAGTTTTATTTATTTAATTATGATTTACAGTGAATACCTCAAGCTATCATTCCATCGAAACTTTGACTGGAACAAACTATTCCAAGTGGAAACAAGATCTGGCTATATCTCTAGGATTATTGGATTTTGACTATGTCCTCAACGAAACACCTCTTCAAGCGCCTGCCATTGATGCTTCTCCAGAAATCAAGGTTCGGTATGTCAAATGGGAAAAGGCTAACAGGATGACCATATTAATCATGCAGAGGTCGATGGCATCTTCTGTCAAAGGCAGGATTCCAAAAACTGAAAGTGCAAAGGAGTATTATGAGTTCATAGCTCAGAGGTTCAAAGTTTTTGAAAAATCTGCCAAAAGCTCACTCCTGAACAAACTGAACTGGCATGAAGTATGATGGGAAAGGGTGTGTGAGGGCTCATATCATGAATATGATTGACATTAGAGCAAAACTACAAGAGCTGAAAATGACAGTAGATGAAGATATGATGGTGCACTTTGCATTGAACTCACTGCCTAAGGAGTTCAAATCTCTTCGAAATACATATATAGCTCAGAAAGAAAGTTGGACACTCAATGATCTCATCACCATAAGTGTCGAAATTGAGGACAATCTGATAAGAGAAAGGGGAGCTAAGGTAGTAAATATGATTCAGGCAAAGCAGCATAAGCGGAACAAAAACTCTGAAACTAGTAAGCAGAAAGAAAAGGATAATTCAACTGCTCTCAAACCAGTTGGAATCAAATGTTTTTTCTGCAAGAAAAATGGACATATGAAGAAGGAATGTAGGAGGTACAAGAATTGGTTGGACAAACAAAAGGCTAAAGGTAACACTGATCAGATTCTGGTTTGTTTTGAATCAAATTTAGTTGATTTTTCATGTGATTCATGGTGGTTAGATAGTGGAGCATCTATTCATGTGACTAATTCTTTGCAGGGGTTCATAAGGAAGAGGCTGCCAAGCAAGGATGAAGTGAAGGTGTTCGTGGGCAATGGAGAAAAAGTTCAAGTTGATTTTATTGGAGTAGTTAGGATTGAATTAGTTTTTGGTTTTGTTTTGGAATTAGAAGATGTGGTTTATGTTCCTACTATGAGGAAGAACATAATCTCAGTTGCTAGGCTTGTAAAGTCAAAGTTCACTTTGAACTTTGATGATTTTGGTTGTTCTATTTTCAGAAATAAAGAATTAGTTGGAAAAGCAAGTCTTGTTGATGGCATGTTTCGATTAAGCTGCAAAACAACCATGGAAGTTAACTCTGTTGAAACTCAAACAAATAAAGAAGCCTCATACACTCTGTGGCATAAGAGACTTGGTCACGTTTCAAAGGAAATAATTAAAATCCTATGCAAAGAATTAGTCATACCACCATTGAATCATAACACAGAAGAAGTATGCATTGAATGTGTAAAAGGAAAATTAACCAATTTAAGGAAGAAAGGAGCAATAGGGAGCAAAGGGTTGCTGGAACTAATACACACAGACATTTGTGGGCCTTTTCCAACTCCAACTCATGAAGGGTTCAACTATTTTATAACCTTTACAGATGATTACTCTAGATATGGACATGTTTTTCTTATTAAAGAGAAATCCAGTGCTTTGGACATGTTTAAAATCTATAAAGCCGAGGTAGAAAAACAGTTGGACCTAAAGATCAAAGTAGTTAGATCTCGCAGAGGAGGGGAGTATTATGGAAGGTTTGATGAAACTGGGAGAAATCCTGGTTCTTTTGCTAAGTTCCTGCAACAAGAGGGAATTATTGCACAGTATACTAATCCAGGCCCCCCACAACAGAATGGAATTGCAGAAAGGAGAACAGAACTCTAAAGGATATGATAAGAAGCATGATGTGTTGTACCACATTGCCAATATTTCTTTGGGGAGAGGCTTTAAAAACTGCAAACTACATATTAAATCGGGTACCTACTAAAAGTGTGAATGCTATCCCTTATGAAGTATGGGTGAAAAGAAAACCAAGCTTGAATCACTTGAAAGTTTGGGGTTGTAAAGCAGAAGCAAAGTTGTACAATCCTATGGAGAAAAAGTTGGATTCAAGAACAACCGGTGGATATTTTGTTGGCTATCCATAAAGGACTAAAGGCTACAGGTTCTACTGCCCTCAAAACACAACAAGATTCGTAGAAACACAAAGAGCAGTATTTATTGAGTCTGAAACTGAGGTAACAGAAGAAGAAAATTTTGATTTTGATGAAGTAGTGACAGAAAATGTAGAAAAAGTGAGTTCTAATAGATAGCAGAATTCTTACATTGCCCAGTTTTGACTTGAGTGGCATGCAATCTGTACAAGAAGATGGTTTTGTTGAAGATCACATGATACTTGAGCAGGAAAATCAAGAAATGCAGGATTTGCCACCAGAAAATACAAATATGAATCTGCCTCCAGACCAAACCAAAAATCAAATAGACATAGAATTAAGAAGATCTCAAAGACCAAGAAAAAGAGCATTACCAGATGATTATTATGTCTATTTACAAGAATCTGAGCATGATGTAAATTCAATTGAAGATCCTATGAACTATAAGCAAGCCATGTGCAGTGAGAAGAGTGAAAATTGGTGGGGAGCTATGAAATCAAAACTGAGTTCTATGGAGAAGAATGGTGTTTGGAAACTAGTTAACCAGCCACAAGGTTGTAAACCTATAGGCTGCAAGTGGGTTTTCAAGACTAAGAGAAACTCTAAAGGGCAAGTTGATAGTTATAAGGCAAGACTGGTTGCCAAGGGATACACACAGCAAGAAGGGATAGACTATAATGAAACATACTCACTAGTCTCTACGAAAAACTCATTTAGAGTCATAATGGCACTAGTAGCTCATTTTGATTTACACTTGCATCAAATGGATGTAAAGACAGCATTTTTGAATGGAAATCTAGAGGAGGATATATATATGAAACAACCAGAGGGTTTCATTCAAGAGAAGGGAGAAAATCTTGTATGCAAACTGTGTAAATCAATTTATGGTCTTAAGCAAGCCTCAAGACAATGGTACATTAAGTTTGATGAAGTTGTTAAGAAATATGGTTTTAGAGAGAATGCATTGGATGAATGTATTTACATGAAAATGAGTGGGAGGAATTTCATCATACTAGTACTGTATGTAGATGATATTTTATTGGCGTGTAGGATTTGTCAATGTTGCATAACTGCAAAGAATTCTTGTCCAAACACTTTGAGATGACAGATCTTGGTGAAGCAACCTATGTTTTAGGAATTGAAATCAGCAGTAATCGAGAGAAAGGAACTCTTGGCTTATCACAGAAGAACTACGTAGGAAAAGTATTGCAAAGGTTTAATATGCTGGAATGTGGTGGAACTGACATGCCTATTTCAAAAGGAGACAAACTGAGCAGAGAACAGGCACCAAGAACTGAGCAAGAGAAGGCTGAAATGAGTGACAAACCTTATGCCTCTTTGGTAGGAAGTCTGATGTATATACAAGTATGCACCAGACCAGACATTGCTTTTCCTATTAGTGTGTTAGGGAGGTTTCAAGCTAATCCTGAACAGGCGCATTGGGTTGGAGGCAAAAGGGTATTAAGGTATTTGAAAAGGACTATGGATTACAAGTTGGTATTTAAAAGAAGTGACAGTTTGAAATTAGAAGGATTTGCATACACAGACTTTGCAGGTTGTAAGGATGATCTCAGGTCAACATTAGGATATGTGTTTACATTTGCAGGTGCTGCCTGTATCTTGGAGAAGCATCAAGCAACCTCTCACAGTGGAATCTACAATGTTGGCAGAATTTTTAGCATGTTATGAGGCCACTGCACAGGCAATGTGGTTGAAGAATTTTATCACAAGTTTGAAAGTAGTGGACTCTATACATAAACCTGTACAGCTGTGGAATGATAATAGTGCAGCAATCTTGTTTGCAAAAGGAAACAAAAGAACAAAGGCTTCAAGGATTTTGGATGTTAAGTTTCTTACAGTTAAAGAAAAGATAAGAGATGGCTACACAACCTTGGATCATATCAGCACAAATGACATGGTTGCAGACCCTCTCACTAAAGGACTGCCAAAAGAAGCTTTTCATAGACATGTTCAGAATATGGGATTAATGGAAGATTGGAGTGGCTAGATCAGTGGGAGCATTTCAGTTTTGCTTTAAGATTGGTGGTTATGTTCTGTTTAATTAGTAAAATTTTCGATGGATGATCTGGAAGTTTGAGGATTTATAAAGAGTTGTTTTGTTTTATTCATTAAGTAGTCTGTTTGGTTATATTTCTTACTTGAATGTATATGTAAGGCAGCAATAGCTAGCAAATAAAGTAGCTGCTATAATACAATACATTCATGACATTTGTGCAGTTTTGCAATTAGACCTTAGTAGTCATTAAGAGGACAATGAATGAAGCATGACTTGTTTTGCAGAGATAGTTAAGTCATGCAGATTTCTAGTTTCAATCTTGATCGAAGCCTTATGTGGTTTTGAAGGATTCTAGTTGTAATTATAGGAATCTTGAAATGATTTTGTTCAAGTAATTTCGATAGTTCACTGGTATTTTTCATAATTGACAGTGGCTTAGTAGGAATTGCTCTATCCTGTTTCACAAGGCCTTAAAGTGATTATATCATGGACTGTTGTGATTATTTGACCAAGTGGGAGACTGTAAGACATTGCATCGTCTTAATCCACTTTGAGATGGTCTTCTAATCACATGAGGTTTACAGCTTTGGTGTTAGTCAAGAAATAGGATTAGAGCAGATCTGCAGTTCTAGTTAAAGTGCAATACTAATTGGAAAACTAGAACCTTGAGAATTCCTAATCACATATGGATTGAAACACTTAATTCTAATGCAATCAGGAAAGGATCAGGTATTCTTCGATGGGCAAAATACCTGAACCAAATGCATATAAATAGCAGTCCCTTCCCTAGCAGTTAATCACTCACTCAAAAGCAATCTCACCCCATCTAGAGAAAAGAGATACAAGAACTGCATAGGTGAAGAAGGCTTCTATTCAATTCTAATCTATCATGTCAGACCAAGGTTAGTATTTAAGATTCAAAGACAAGAAGGAACTTACAGGCTGCTCACGCCTCAAGGTACGATTGGTGATCGCTAACATGCATAATGCTCATGAACTCACATATATATGAAAAAATGATGATTTAATCACTCATGGAGGCTAACAAGGATAGCCACATGAGTTTTCAATATGAACACCGAAAAAGTTCTTTACCAAAAAATATTCTCTCGTGCTTTTCTTTCAAAGTCGCAAAGAACAAAACGGCTAGAGTGCTTTCTTATTTTGCACACTCAAGACTAGGTGAAAGACAAAATGGCCTTAATCAAAAATGGGCTTTTGCACAAATAGTCTTTCTTTAAAACAAATAAAGTCACTTATTATGTATAAGTGAAATCATATATCAACCCTATATATATATAACAGCCACTTTCGATGAACTTCCAAATATGAATGCATGGATGCAAAACATACATTGGCATTGTTTCTGAGCCACAATGATCCAAGATAGCAGAAGGTCACTTAAAAACTATAGGTTACGCTCAAAGACCTACTCTCCGTTTTTGTAACAGGAAATTGTCAATATACAAAAATTGGTCCTAACAATCTCTCCCTAAACCAATTACAAGTGAATGAAAATAATTCCTAACAAAAACAAACCATGACCACTTGCAATAAAGAAGGTAACCTGAATTCTACACCACTAAACCAAAAATAACGAGTGAAAAGCATGTATGACTGAAAATACAATATGTAAGTAAAAATTAAAGCTAGAATGTTTACTCCCCCTTTTTGGGATAGGCAATGGCAAACTTCCCTTCAAAGCAACAGCTGCACCGCGAAAAAACAAAAACAAAAAACGAAAAACAAACTCCCCCCTCAAATCAGGAGCCACGGTTCTTGAGGGGCAACCGCGTGCTAAGAGAAAAGACATCAAAGGTGAGATGCTAGTGAACTTGTTGGGGTAGGCCTGGTGTGGAAACATAGCGGAAGAATTTGAAAACTCCTTCAGCGTCTCCTTCGTGGTTGGTGGACCAGGTGCCAAGCGAGGAAGAGAAACCAAGCGGTGGGAACGGTGAATTGTCATTTATTTCACAAAGAAAAAAGAGAAATGTTAGAAAAGTAAATCAATTTGGAGAATACAAGTAAAGACTAAGAGCAACACAACAAGAGAGAAAAAATAAAGAGAGGAAAAAAAACGACAATGACTTAGTTTAACGCATAATTTTTTGTTGTTGGTAATTCTCTATTTAAAACAAAAACAAAAAACAAAATAAAATAAACGAAAAAGAAGAAAAACAAATTAGTGCACTCCTAGAAAGAACAATGCATGCAAAAATTCCAGATTATGATTTCTCCCATGAATGTATGCAAAGACACAAGTAATTTAATGAACAAACAATTAGGCATAGAAGATGTGAATTTATCAAACCACTATCACAAACTGGATTTCTAAGCAAAGCATGTAAGGAGACATCAAGTCAAAATTGTAAAGCAACAATGAGTACCCACAACATAAAGTTTTTCAAATATCTCTGCATGTTATGTTAGACAATGATCGGTGCATAATTACATATCATTTTGTATCCTTTTAACTTATGATTTGGTTATGTTTTTGAGTTAAACTTGTGCTTTTAATAAGTTTTGTGTTTGTTTCAGTGTTATAAGCTTGAGACTCACTAATTGCATTTCGGAGACAAATTAACTCAAAACGGTGTCTGCAGATCAGTCAACTTCACGCATTGGACTGTACTTGCTCAAGAAGAACCAGATAATGAGCCATACATCATTAGAAAGATACGGAAGTCTAGTTTCTGTAGAATTTTACGGTTCATGATTCCGAGTCTTCTAGAGAAAGTTATACATGTTTTGGCAACTTAAGGTCAAATTCGGCAGCATCTGCGTTACTGGGCCAAAAATCACATTTGGAGGCCTTTCCGATTTTTCCTTGAGCTGGGCTTCATATGCTTGGAAAGATAAGACAAAGAGCTTCAAGATCCATATTTTTCCAGATTTTTCAGGATGGAGCCACAAGCCCAAAACGAGCCCACAAGCTGGCTGCAATGCATGACATATGCATGATGAAGTGTTGTTGATTGTGGGAAAGTTTGGTGAAGCATATTCAATACCTATTTTTGAGTGGAAATTTGCAGCAGCCAAATGAGCCAAAAGATGATGAAGTGGGAGTTGCAACACTAAGCCTAAAGACAAGAGGAATTGTTTTCAAATGTAATAGTGTGTTAGGTGAATTAAGTGTTGTAAGTTGGTGAAGTGAGTGTGGTAGGTAAACCTATTGTATAATTCAGATTTTCACTTCCCCTAGGCCTATAAATAGGGAAGTTCTCTAAGTTTGTAATCACACCCCAAGGGGGGGAGCTCTCAAACACTTCTCTAGAGCTCCCTTCCCTTCTCTCCCTCAAATTCTCTTAGTTTCCCTTTGTAGTTCTCAATTGTTGTAATAAGATCATTCTACTAAATTTTCTTTCTTCTAAATTCTCCAAACACTTCTTTATTCTCTTTCAAATTCTCTAAAGTCTCCATGTCTCAAATACTTCACAAACACCCTTTTCTCCCTTCCTTCATCAAATTCTCAATGTTCACAAACACTTCTCCAAGTTCTCAAACATTCTCTTCCAAAATCCTCAAGCTTCCCAAACACATTCTCTTCCAAAATCTCTCAAACACTTTCCCTTCTTCCTCAAATTCTCTCTTTAATGTTTTCTTAGTTGTAATTTATTTTTCTTGTAATGTACATTCTTTCTTCTTGTTTTGTTTCTTTTGTTTTCATTTTTGTTTTGTGTAGGAAAATTGAATTGGATCATTCAATCACCAATCCCTGTGGAATCGACCTCGCACTTACATATGCTATACTACCGAACGGCTCGTGCACTTGCGAGTATCACAAGTTGAGGATGCAGTTGAACCCATTTTAGTGCAGCTGAATCTACACAACAAGTTTTTGGCGCCGTTGCCGGGGATCGGTAACATTGTTTGACTCTATTTGGTTTTCCTACTCTTTATTTATTTTTTGTTTTTTTGTATATAACTAGACAGTTTCATGTTTTAAAGTTAATGACGTTAATTGACAAGTTGTGTTTGTAGTCCAACGGACAAGGACAATTGCCTGACAAGCAAGAGAACTGGGTTTGAGTCCCAGCTTACACAACACAAAAAAAAAAAAAAAATGTTCAAGTAGCATGTCGATTATTTCTTGTTTATGGTTTCATTCACTTGTTCTTAATTAAATATCTTGTTCAAGTTTACATAAACACCATATGACTCTTGGACTGATTAGTGAATGAATGGGTAGATATTGAAGACAAACACCATGTTTAAATTCTACTTGGTTCTTTATTGTTCTTCTTGTTCTTAATGGGTTTGGAATTTGTGTTTAGACTAAACACCATAGCTAAATGCTTTTTCTGAATACTTGATTAAAACCACACACCATATGGATAATCATATTTGAGAAAGAACGAACTTCATAAGCTAGTTTGATTTACTTTGTTGCTTGTTACTTTGAAACATGGAAGTGTTGATTTTTCCTTTTCATTTTTTAGTTTTTATTTATTTATTTCCTAATCCTTTTAATTCTGTTTCAAGTTTTTGTGTGTGCTTGTTCTAGCAATTTAAATAGCTCAATAAAAATGGAGAGAGATGGCAACCTCAATCATAAGAATGGGAAGTGTGGAGCAGTGGGAGAAGTCGCGACCTCCAATTGCATCACGCTCGACCTAATCGCTTCAAGGGGGAGCATTTCAATCCTTTCTCTTTACTTGTTATTATTTTAAATTTATGTTTCTTTTTTATAAAAAAAAAATTAAAAAAAAATTAAAAATTAAAAAAATTGAAAAAGATTTTTCATATGAGCTGACTTATGGTAACTCCAATAAGCACTTCCGTCAATACAGTGTCTAGGAGTTCTTTAGGCGACACCTTCGGTGTCTAAGAAGTTTGGGTTTTAAGAGGGACCATTGTGACCCCTCCAACCTTCCCCGGATCCCTGGCTGTATTTTCTGAGGCCCTTAAAGCTGGTCATCCATGAGTTGCTTATATATTTGTGTGTTTTATAAATAATAAAAAATAAAAAAAATAAAAAATAAAAAATGAAATTTGAGTTTTTATTTTTCCTTGTAAATTGCAATTGGGAATTTCTTTGTTTTCTTTTTGTGTGGTCAGTTAGTTGTAAATAATAATAAATTAAAAAAAAATCAATTTGGAACGTCTTTGTTTTTATTTGTTTTTTTTTGTTGTTTTTTGTTTTTTGTTTTTTTGTTTTTTTGTTTTGTTAAGTTAGTTTATGTATTTATTTACGTGGTATGGTTAGTTAGTTTATTTCTAAGTGTTAAAAACACATTTTTATTTCACTGCAAACAAAAAAACAAAAAAACAAAAAACCAAAAAAAAAACAAAAAAACATTCAAGTGAATTAAAAAATAATATCATCATCATTTTCTTCTTCTTCTTCTTCATCTTCATCTTTATCTTCTTCATCTTCATCATCTTCATCATCATGGCATGCCTCTATTGTCTCTTACTTGCAGAATTTCAGAGCTCCACATGGTCCTCATTCTTTTTCTCCAGTGCTTCCACGTGCTGATTGGCAGGGTAGAGCCGCTTCTGGAGATCCGCCACCATAGCCTTCAAGGAAGTTACTTCCTCGCTCAACGCGGCACACTCCCGTGTTCTCGCCAACAATCGCATGCCTAAATTGGTAGCCGAGACCGCATGGAGCACCGTTAAATTGTGGGACTCCTCCACTGCAGCCTTGTCGGACCTCTGTGCCACATGCAGGTGATCCCTCCGATGTGAGTTTACTGCCAATCATGCTGCCCAGGAGCATCGCCCCTGTTCGGCACCCGCCTCAGAAAAGTTTGGTATTACCTCAGCAAAGTTTGAGGTCTTACCGTGATGATATGTGGAGTTTGGGAAGAGGGGTTTGGACGAGCCCTATCTTGGGCATTTGTGGTGCAAGTGAGAGCTCAAGGTTGAGATCATCAAGGTGAGTGCATGATGATGCCATTTGTTTTGCTTCTGAATTTTTTGATGTTTTTATTTGAGTTTGCAGGAAGAAATGCTGGGTATCATCCGCTTGAGAGGTGTGGTTTAAATAGGCATATGCTAACTAGAGAGAGCCAACACCATTTCGGATTTCCCGGGCATGCTCGACCTAATCGCTTCAAGGGGGAGCACATTAACTTTCACTTTACTTTACTTTTTTTTTCCGTGTTTTCTGGTGTTTTATGTTTTTGCCCGTTACTTTCATTTTCTAGTGCTTTGTGTTTTTGCCTTTCCCTTTCGGCTATCACCTTTGTCTTATTTTAGTTAGGGAAATGTGTTTTCTTTCCGTTTGTCGTCTTTGGTTTATTTTAGTTGGGAAGTGTCTTTTCTTTTTCTTTTCTTTTTCTTTCTGCAACCTTCCTCTTTTATTTCCGAAACAAAATAACGAAAATACAAAAACAACAACATAAAATAAAAAATGCAGTAGAAATCATTTCTTCATAGCACTAGGTGTCTCGACCATAGGAGCTTTGAGTTTGGCCCTCCTGGCTATCCTCTTCCTGGGCTTCACGTACAGTCTCTTGGGGCTCACCACTTGAGCTCCCAAAGATCGCAATCTGCTTGCGTTTACCCGGTCGGTCTAGGTCCTCCAGCGCTTCCTCATGTCACGAGAATACAACTCTACCATCTTTGATAGACTTTTATTCTCGTCCCGCAATACTTCTAGCTGGTGTCGATTCACCTCCACTATCCTTGCCCTCTCCCTTTTCAAGCTTTTTATAGCACTCTGACACTCTTCAACCATACTTCGCTCCGCCGCTCACTGACCTTTCAGAATCTCTACCTCATGGGACTTCGCAGTAGGCGATGACCCAAACTTGCAACACATGCCTGACTCTGCACGCTCAGATTCCAGGGCATCACTCGTGACCCGGTTGTCATCCCTTGTCCCGAACACACGTATATCTTTAGGAGTTACTAAATTTCTGTCAACTCCAATGGCAACATCGTTGTCCAGGAGTATCGAGTCATTGACAGGTCACAGGCCCCCTTGCGGAGGCAAAGTAGGGTACCCACACTGGTGCCGCCCTTGGCCCCATGTCAGAGTCGGTGGAGCTAGGTTGAGATCCAACGAAAATGGGTAGGAAGAGGCCATTTGATTTCTCACTTTTTTTTTTTTTTCTTGCTTCTTTTCTCTTTTGTGTTTTTGAGTTTGTGTGTTTTCCCTTCTTTTTCCTTCTTATAGACATAGTCTTTGACAAACCCTAGCCATTGGCGTCTAGCCATTTTCTGAATCTCCAGCATTCCTCCGAGTCCCACCACCTTCTCTCTTTCCAACCACACCCAACTCATTTATCATGACGTGACCTTTCTGAACGGACGCGTTCGAGGAAAGTCATCACGACTTTGTATGGCCCCGGTAATTTCCGCTTGTGAAATCTGCGCTTTATCTTCGTTGACGCGTGTCTCGCTCAGCCTGCCTATGACTAACCAAGAGACAACATGAGGGACCACGTGCTCTCTTTTCTGAAATCCTGCCTTTGCGCTCCCAATTCACGTTTCATCTTAAAAATAAAAAATATATATATATTTCAACCAAAATAAAAAAATAAAAAAATAAAAAATAAAAACGTGTGGGCTTTGCTAAATTTCCTTTTGGGTCGGTTTTTCACCTTCTTTGGGTTTCAAGGTGGGTTAATTTCATTGTGGGCTTTGGGCTTCAATTTTTTTTTTTTTTTTTTTTTGGTTTCAGAATTGTGTAATTAGGGTTTACTGTTTAATTTTTTTGTTTGTTTGTTTGTTTTTGTAATTTATTTTTGTAATAATTTTTTTTGTTTTTTTTTTGTTTTTTTTTTGTGATTTATATTTACTTCAGTACCTTTCATTTCTTGTTATGACATTGTTTGTGGCTAATTTTTAAACATTGAGGACAATGTTCATTTCTAAGTTTGGGGGTATTAGAGTTTAGCATGTAATTTTGGTTTTTCCTTAATTTAATTTTTTTTTATTTGCTTGTTTTTATTTTAATTTTATTTTTATTTTTGAGTCTTGCTTTTATTTTTATTTTTATTTTATTTTTAGAGTCACTTTCCGAACACATATGATGAGATTGTGATAAATGTTTGCATGACTTAAATGAAAATTGGATTTCATTTTATTTTATTTTTAAAAAAAAATTATTTAAAAAAAGAGAGTAAAAATTTAAATTGAAAAAAATAAATAAATTTGGCATTGTTCTAGCATGATATGTTTGAAACCTTCTTTGCACTTGCCATTTGTTTCATAATTTTCCAATTAAAGGATTTGCATGATCTAAAGAATTGTATGAAGCATAAATTAGACTTATATAACCAACCATATAAAGTGAGCTTTTGAGCCTTGTACTTCAATTCATGAGTGTTATACACATACTCTTAATTTTTTGTCATCTAAGTTGTTGTTTGATCTCATTATTCATTGATTTGGTTGAACACTTAAAAGTCGTTCATTCTTATGCAATTTGATTTCATGACATTTAAGAAATGATATTAAGGCCCTCTTTGGATCGTTTGTGCCTTTCAAGCTAACCTTATGCATGCTTAAGCATGATTTTCCATTGTCAACCACTTTGAGCCTACATGTAAACCTTTTCTTTCATTTACCAATTATATATCCTCGCCTTAGCCTGAAAAACAAATATTTACCTTTCTAAGGAACTCATGAGCTTTAATTGAGATGTGTTTTTCATACTAGGTTTGGGAAGAGGTGTTACATTTCAAAAATATATATATTCACACAATTGGTGAAAGAAAAGAGAAAAGTTGTGATTAAGTGGTGGTTGATTGAAAATTCATTTTTGGGCCTTCAAAATAAATTAGTGGTTGTTCAGGAAAGGAGTATGAATCAATGTAAATGAAGGTATAAGGAGTTTTGATCATGTAAAAATAAATTCTCATTGTGATGATTCGAAGTCTTGTAAACAATTGTTTCATGCTCTTATATTTTGAGTTCCTTGGACTTTGTTTTATCCATACCCTTCATTTCTTACTCACCTTACACCCTTGGCCCCATTATAACCTATGTTAAAGACCTAAATTGATCTTAAATGTCAAGTGGTTGAATTGCATTCATTCTTCTACTTTTAAGTGTTTCACATCCTTCTTGAGATCATTTTAATGCAAGTTCTTCATCTTTCTATTTTGAGTTAAGTCTTTATGGTTTAACTCTAATCTCATGTTTATAACTGAGTGTTGCATTATAACCCTCTTCCGAGTGATTCATTTGTGAGAGGACAACTTTGGTGAGATTTGAAGTTGAATTTGTGCTTTGTATGATTTTTGAAATTGTGTGAAAACTAAGATTGGGGAATTTGTTGCATTTGGTAATCACACTACTACACTTTGAGCATATTATGTTTTGAACTTTGCCACCTTGTGAATAATGTCTAAAATTGAGCTTTTGTTGTTAAAACTTTTGAGTCATGTGCATGAGTCATTTCTCTTCAAATGTTCGGGAAGATTGTTTTGAGTTTTATTTTTGTTTTGTTTTTATTTTTATTTTTGTTTTTGTTTTTGTTTTTGTTTTGTTTTGCTTAAGGACTAACAAATCTATTAAGTTTTCTAACATCTTTGTTTTGTAGAGTCAGGAAAACGTTTGTGGGTATTCTAATCTGCCAAACCCTCAGGAGACACAACTCCTCCTACTAGGGATGCCTAAGAGGTTTAAAGGCTTGTTGCATATGCTAAATGCAATCGAGTTACCTACGAAAGTGGTCTAGTTAACTTCTTATTTGTTTTTAACTTTGTTTTCCTTTTGTTTTGCTCGAGAACTAGCAAAATCTAGGTTTGGGGGTATTTGATCGGTGCATAATTACATATCATTTTGTATCCTTTTAACTTATGATTTGGTTATGTTTTTGAGTTAAACTTGTGCTTTTAATAAGTTTTGTGTTTGTTTCAGTGTTATAAGCTCTGAGACTCACTAATTGCATTTTCGGAGACAAATTAGCTCAAAACGGTGTCTGCAGATCAGTCAACTTCACGCATTGGACTGTACTTGCTAAGAAGAACCAGATAATGAGCCATACATCATTAAGAAAGATACGGAAGTCTAGTTTCTGTAGAATTTTACGGTTCATGATTCCAGTCTTCTAGAGAAAGTTATACATGTTTTGGCAACTTAAGGTCAAATTCGGCAGCATCTGCGTTACTGGGCCAAAAATCACATTTGAAGGCCTTTCCGATTTTTCCTTGTGCTGGGCTTCATATGCTTGGAAAGATAAGACAAAGAGCTTCAAGATCCATATTTTTCCAGATTTTTCAGGATGGAGCCACAAGCCCAAAACGAGCCCACAAGCTGGCTGCAATGCATTGTCATGCATGACATATGCATGATGAAGTGTTGTTGATTGTGGGAAAGTTTGGTGAAGCATATTCAATACCTATTTTTGAGTGGAAATTTGCAGCAGCCAAATGAGCCAAAAGATGATGAAGTGGGAGTTGCAACACTAAGCCTAAAGACAAGAGGAATTGTTTTCAAATGTAATAGTGTGTTAGGTGAATTAAGTGTTGTAAGTTGGTGAAGTGAGTGTGGTAGGTAAACCTATTGTATAATTCAGATTTTCACTTCCCCCTAGGCCTATAAATAGGGAAGTTCTCTAAGTTTGTAATCACACCCCAAGGGGGGAGCTCTCAAACACTTCTCTAGAGCTCCCTTCCCTTCTCTCCCTCAAATTCTCTTAGTTTCCCTTTGTAGTTCTCAATTGTTGTAATAAGATCATTCTACTAAATTTTCTTTCTTCTAAATTCTCCAAACACTTCTTTATTCTCTTTCAAATTCTCTAAAGTCTCCATGTCTCAAATACTTCACAAACACCCTTTTCTCCCTTCCTTCATCAAATTCTCAATGTTCACAAACACTTCTCCAAGTTCTCAAACATTCTCTTCCAAAATCCTCAAGCTTCCCAAACACATTCTCTTCCAAAATCTCTCAAACACTTTCCCTTCTTCCTCAAATTCTCTCTTTAATGTTTTCTTAGTTGTAATTTATTTTTCTTGTAATGTACATTCTTTCTTCTTGTTTTGTTTCTTTTGTTTTCATTTTTGTTTTGTGTAGGAAAATTGAATTGGATCATTCAATCACCAATCCCGTGGAATCGACCTCGCACTTACATATGCTATATTACCGAACGGCTCTGCACTTGCGAGTATCACAAGTTGAGGATGCAGTTGAACCCATTTTAGTGCAGCTGAATCTACACAACACACAACACCATATAATCAAGTTTAGCAAAAAATCATACTGGATTTCTAAGCAAAGCATGTAAGGAGATATCAAGTTAAAACTGGAGAGCAAGAGCTAGTACCCACAACATCAAGTTTTTCAAATATCTCTGCATGTTATGTTAGACAACACTGGATAATCAAGTTTAGCAAAAATTCATAGGTGTCCTCGTTGTGAAAGTTAACCAATAGAGATAGGAATGACATAGCAAAAAAATTTAAATCAACAGAATTCACAACTGTGCTGTATTTTGTTCTTCTTAATGAAGCAATTTCCACAACTTTATTAAGCTTTCTAGTGACTTGTAAAAAGTCTTAGGTTAGATGCTCCCAAGCCAAAGGACTTTAGGGCACTAAGTATATCAAGGATACTCCATGGGCTTAGCAACTAGGTCAAAAGGCTTCAAAGTTGTGACATTTTTATTTTTATTTTTATTTATGGACCAGCCATCCCACGTATTTGAGCGACCCTCGACACTGGTTAGGTATGAGGTCCGGCTACTTTGGGATAACTTGAGTCAAGCTCCAAAGATATCTATCATTGTCGTTTAAATTAAAAGCTTGCAACAAGACATTCATATAGCTCATATTGATGTGCATGTGCAAAAACCAAGGAAAGCCTATGGGAGTTTAGGCTAAGCAAGGATTAATGCTAGAGATGAACATAGAAAAATATTCTATTAACTGAGAGCGTGCGTCTCACAATTAGTCCCTTACTCAAACTTGAAAATCCAATCTAGTTCAAAGAAATAATTGAGCTGATGATAGTAGGATTGAAAATGCAGTGTAGTCCTATGCGAAAAAGCTGCATAAAAACAGACAATTGCACCTACTCGACATGGGCATACAACGAGTGAAATTTGAATGCAAAAAGTTAGAGGGAGTTCATTCAATGGAACAAATACCAAGAGACTTCCTAAGTGTTTCAAAATGAACATTGTCTAATGGTCTTGTAAACAAATCAGCCAATTTTTTTTATGTGGAAACAAATTCAGATACTACCACCTTTCTTCAATCAATTCACGAATAAAATGATGCCTAATATCTATATGTTTTGTTCGTGAATGTTGAACTGGATTTTTGGAAATATTGATTGCATTCAGATTATCACAAAAAAGAGTTGAAGTACCTTGCTGAATACCATAATCACTCATCATTTGCTTCATCCATAGTAATTGCGTGCAACAACTTCCAGCGCTATATATTCCACTTCGGCTATAGACAAGGAAACACAAGCTTGCTTTTTGCTATGCCAAGACACAAGATTATTACCTATATAAAAGCACCCTCTAGATGTGCTCTTGCTATCATCAATATTTCCAGCCCAATCTGCTTCGGTGTAACTTGCAATTTTAGAATTTGAGTCAAATGAATAATATACACCTGAATTTGGAGTAACACTTACATATATGATGATTCTCTTACGCATTTTGAAGTGCGACTCTTTCGGATTTGCTTGAAAACGAGCACACACATCAAATGAATGTCGGGTCAACAAGTTGTTAAATATAAAAGTCTTCCAATCATGCTTCTGTAAAGTGTTTGTTCTACACATTTTCTAGATGAGGTCAGGATCAATTTTGTTGTAGCCATGGGATTCCTTGTTGGTTTGGGAGAACTCATACCAAACTTCTTTACCAAGTCCTTTGCATACTTGGTTCTGAGAAATTAAGATACCATGATCTTGTTGTTTGACTTGCAGGCCTAGGAAATAGCTCAGTCTCCCCACACACCATCTCAAATTCATTGCTCATAACTTCAGGAAATTCTTTTACAAGTAATTCAAATAGTAGACCCTAAAAACAATGTCGTCTACATAAATCTATGCAACAATCAAGTCCTTTTTGGTCCTTTTGACAATAGAGTTTTGTCAACAGCTCCTCTAAATACCATTTATTCACACTACTACAAAAAACACTTTGCGTACGAATAAGTTTGTTGCGCAAACTACAATTTCGTCGTGCAGACTTTCCGCGACGAACTTTTGGTCGCGCAAGTGTTATACGTACAAAATAAACAAATTTAGAGCTACTTAATGATCCAACCGTCAAACTTCTTTATTATACTTCGAGAATCATTTACGCCAAAATTCAGAAAAAATAAACATTAAGAGATCAATTAATGGGACAAAACATTTTACGGTTATAAAAGAAAAATCAAGATTTAACCTTTTTCAACTCTGAATTTTGATGATTTTTTACAGCTACACTCCTTGACCCTATATGAATACAATGACTGCATTCGATCAATTTAAAATATTTACACTAGTAGATACCACAAAATCTTATGTTATATTTAATAAAGGTATAAATAAACTCTAATTGTTAGTGAATATATTGTTTTGATGGGATATGTATTCTATGAAACTAGTTTCAACGATCTAACCGTCAAATTTATTTGTTTATACTTCAGATTCGTATACCCCAAAAATCAGAAAAAATAAACATTCAGAGATCACGTTATGGGACAAAACTTTTCGATGGTTATAAACAAAAATAAAGATTTAACGGTTATTTTTAACTCCTATTTTGATGATTTTTTACAGCTACACTCCTTGACCCTATATGAATACAATGACTCAATTTGATCTTCAATTTAAAATATTTTCATTAGTGATACCACAAAATCTTATGTTGTATTTAATGAAAATATAAATAAACTCTTAATTGTTAGTGAATATATTGTTTTGATGGCATATGTATTCTATGAAACTAGTTTCAAATTCCAACCGTCAAATTTGTTTGTTTATACTTCAAGATCATATATCCCAAAAATCAGAAAAAAAATAAAATTCTAGATCACGTAATGAGAAAAAACTTTTCGATGGTTATAAACACAAATCATGATTCAACGGTTATTTCAACTCCAATTTAATGATTTTTTACAGCTACACTCCTCGACTCTATATGAATACAATGACTCAATTTCATCTTCAATTTAAAATATTTACACTAGTGGATACCACAAAATCTTATGTTGTATTTAGTGAAAGTATAAATAAACTCTTAATTGTTAGTGAATATATTGTTTTGATGGCATATGTATTCTATGAAACTAGTTTCAACGATCTCAAGCCACCGTCAAATTGTTTGTTTATACTTCAGAATCATATATCCCAAAAATCAGAAAAAATTAAACATTCCAGATCACATAATGAGAAAAAACTTTTCGATGGTTATAAACACAAATCATGATTTAACGGTTATTTCAACTCCACATTTTGAAAGATTTTTTACAGCCATACTCCTTGACTCTATATGAATACAATGACTCAATTTGATCTTCAATTTAAAATATTTACACTAGTGGATACCACAAAATCTTATGTTGTATTTCGTAAGTATAAATAAACTCTTAATTGTTAGTGAATATATTGTTTTGATGGCATATGTATTCTATGAAACTAGTTTCACCGATTAAATCGTCAAATTTGTTTGTTTATACTTCCAGATCATATGCCCCAAAAATCAGAAAAAGTAAATATTTGAGATCACGTAATGGGACAAAACTTTTCGAATGGTTATAAACAAAAATCATGATTTAACGTTATTTAAACTCCATTTTGATGAACTTTTTACAGCTACTCCTGACACTATATGAATACAATGACTCAATTTGATCTTTAATTTAAATATTTACACTAGTGGATACCACAAAAACCTAACAAAAACCGAACGAAACTACAATAATATATTTTTCTAACAAAATAATTTTTTTTTATTTAATTTTTGAAAGAATTTGCGAGACGAAGATTATTATTTTGTCTGGTGAAAGTCATCCAAAAAAATTTAAAAATAATTTTTTATTTTATTTATTTTTGTAAACACTTTGCGAGACAAACCACACTTCGTCGCGCAAGAATTTGTGCACCAAATGTAAGTGGTCGTCGCGCAAAGTCATGCATAGATTTTTTAAAATAAATTTTTATTTAATTTATTTTTGTAAACACTTTGCTAGACGAACCACACTTCGTCGCGCAAAAATTTGTGCACCGAATTTAAGTGGTTCGTCACGCAAAGTCACATAGATTTTTAAAAATAAATTTTTATTTAATTTATTTTTAAACACTTTATGAGACGAACCACACTTTATTTTCGTCGCGAAAGTGACTTTGTGCGACCATTTCTTTCGTTTGCTGAGCAAAATATAGTTCGCTGTAAGGCTTTCTAGCGAAGTTTAATTTTCGTCGCGAAGTCATTTGTGCGACGAATTGTGTTTTCGCGCAAGGGTTTTTTTTTACTAGTGTCAGCAAATGGGGATGATAGTTCAATAAACTAAGCCCTAGGGGCTTGCTTTTCAGCCCATAGAGAGCTTTTTTGAGATGAAATACATGATCAGGATTGTAAGGGTCTTTCAATCCTTCAGGTTGTTATACATATACTTCCTCCAGGAAAACTCATTTAGGAACGCATTTTTCACATCCATCTGGTGTAGTTTGAACCTTAGATGACAAGCTACAGCTAAATGTAATCTAACTTATTCAAGCATTTCCATGGGTACATCCATCTGCAGCCACCTTTAACCCTGGGATATCCATCTGCAGCCAACCTTGCTTTGTTTCTTGTAATAACACCATTTTCATTGATTTCTGTTTCTGAAGACCCATTTAGTCCCTATCACATTCAGTCCTCTGGGACGTGGAACCAAGTACCACACATCATTTTGTAGTGAATTGGTCTAACTCCTTTTGCATAGCCATGATCCAATCACTATTAAGAAGTGCTTCTTTTGAATTATTCGTCTCCAATTTGAAAACATAGCACAGAATGAGTTACCTCTGGAACGACTTGGCTTCTTGTCCTTCTTCCCTGATCATTTAATCTCCAATAATATCATACGGTGTGTGGTATTTTTGGACTTGCCGAGCACCAGGTCAGAAGAGGTGAAATATATCTTCTTCTCATGCACTTCATCATTCAACCACCTTGTCCTTTGCTTCATGCCTAGGTGCTGCTGGAAAAATATCCTCATCATCATTGCACAAGAAACAAACAACATATCAGTATCATTAACAACAACATTAATTGATTCCATTACTGGACATGCCCTCTCTGTTAAACACCATGTAAGCCATGCTAGTGAGAGAATAATCCAAAAAGATGCCGAGGAATCACTTCTTGTATCAAACTTTTCTAGGTTTTCTCTTCTCTATAAATATAACTACAAAGCCGTTCAAAAACCCTCATGTGTGCTTTATGCTAGGTTTTCTCCCTTTCCAAATCTCATACGGAGTTGAAGTTGTGCCTAGTCTAAGATATACACGATTTGTTGTCTAACACGCGGACTAACAATGCTTCTACTAAAAAAAAATTCACTATCTTAGCACTTGTCAAGATCATATGTCCTATTTCAAGCAAGGTGCGATTCTTCCTCCAACCAAGGACTAAAATATCGAGGATATTATCCTTTTTTAAGGACTACGATATTTTGGAACATATTCATACACATATCGTATAAATATCGATAATATTGAAAAATATCGACATTAATAATTTCTTTCACACTTCAGCAACATTTGGCCAGAATATCGCTATAATATCGATAATATCGAGATGATTAAGACAATTAAAAATTTGAAGAGTTATTTATAGTAACACCCTTATGTTTCTTGTGTTTTCATAAAAACCCCTCAGGTGCTTAAAATTGCATGAACACCTTCTAGGTTTTAGTTTGTTTTCACAATCCATTTTCGTTGATTGTTTGTCCAAAATTGATGATTTCATTGAAAAAAAAATTATGCAAATGACAAAATTAACCTCAATGAAGTATATGAATCAAATCTCAAATTAAAATTTTGTCATTTGAAGAATTTTGTTTTTGTATAAAATCATCAATCTTTGGATGAAAAATCAATGAAAAGGATTTTTGTGAAAACAATTTAAAACCTGAGGACGGTGTTATTGTAATTTCCAAAAATTCAAGGAGTTTTGTGAAAAATCTGAAATCCTCAGAGGTGGTGTTGGTGTAAATAATTCAAATTTGAACCTTATAGAAACTCTATGTGGTACTAAAGTCAAAGTTGATGTATCTTACCATACAATGTATAGTGTTAAATATTTTAGTAAATCATTATAAATAAATGATTATGGTGTGTTTAATCTTCTTTAAATAATTACTACATATTTTCTACACTCGCAGTTTTGTCAGCTCTCTATATAATAAACTTAAATCAATTAAACCCGTCATGCAATATTTTATAATAAAGTAATAGATAATTGACTAAATAAACATCCTCCAAAGTTTCAAGAAAAATTTCCAAGTTTTCTTACAAGTCTCAACTCACTAACTCTCGCAAGGTAGACTTGCCTCACTCGCCTTTGCTACTCAACCCAATCAGCAATCATGTCTTCCTTCTTCAACAAGAGATGGCACAACTCTGTTCTCGACCGCTCACACCTCAAGGCACGATTGTTGATCACCAACATGCATAATGCTCATGAACTCATAGATATATGAAAAGATGATGATTTAATCACTCATGGAGGCTAACAAGGAATAGCCACATGACTTTTCAATATGAACGTTGAAAATGTTCTCTACCAGAAAAATATTATCCCGTGCTTTTCTTTTCAAAGTCACAGAGAACAAAATGGCTAGAGTGCTTTCTTATTTTTCATGCTGAAGACTAGGTCAAAGACAAAAAGGCCTTAAGAAAAAATGGGTTTTTGCACAAATAGTCTCTTCTTTAAAACAAATAAAGCCACTTAAATAAATACATAGCTGAAAAGACAAAAGAACCATATTTTATCAACACAAAGCCACGCATAAATAAACACCAACTCTTTTAAAAACTCACTATGTCTGGCACTGAATTATGTAGAAGTGAAACCATATATCAGCCCATATATATAACATATACTTTTGATGAACTTCCAAATGTGCAAATATGAATGCATGGAAATACCTTGGCATTGTTTCTGAGCCACATCTATCCAAGATAGCAAGAAGATCACTTTAAAACTATAAGTTACACTCTTACCTACTGTATGTTTTTGTAACAGGAAATTGCCAATATAAAAAATTGATCCTAACAAAAAGCAAATAAGATGATCTAGCATCAAGGTTCTAAGACATTTTACATTTATTTTTCCAGCTCATTTTATTAAGCTCTTCAATGAAGGAAAAAAAAAGGGAAACAAGTGAAACAATAAATGGTCATGCTAAGGAGATGGTACACAAGTTGGTCTCTAAAGATGGTCTCCTTTGCATTTTCCATAAATCAAACATATGCGGGAGTGGCTCGCCTAGTTGTAAATTAATTAATAGCCAACTAATTTCCTATCAGGGGACAAATTTCTGCCACAACTCAGTTAGAGTTGTTAGCAATTAAGTGAGAAACAACTTTCCATTTTGAGTTTAAACTACCGTTTAAGCCAATTGATGTTTAAAATTTTTCTTGGTGAAAAATTCAGGAAGTTTTTATTTTAATTTTTTCTGCCTGAAATGATGGAATGGAGAGAGATATTTTCAACAAAAGAGTTGACTTTGAACATTTCAAAATTCTTTTCAAAGCCTCCTTATTATCAGTTTGGATTTGATTGACCTCCTTGGAATGGAGATGATGATGATGATGATTAAATACCTTGTTTCAATTTAGGATTATCCCTAATTTCAAATGCCATTTTAAATAAATTACCATACTGTTCATGGAAAAAAAAATTGAATGATTAAGGAATAACAACAAAGTGCTAGCTATGACCAACTAATTCCATATGCAAGATGCAATCAGACACTCACAATCAAAAACATGTCAACCTTTTGATAAAAAAAGAAAAACATGTCAACCTTGCCTTCGCGCCCAAGTCCACACACGTGTTTGTTTCACGATCAGTTCAATCCCCTTAGAAGGTTAATTAACCTTATTTAGAAGGAAAAAAAAATAAAAAAATAAAAATAAATAGAGGAAGAAAGTCAATTAATTGGCTCAAGAAGCGAGGTTCTTGTAAATTGCACTATTCATTTTTCCTTAACATTGTTACCGCATGAAATGAAGCATAACGAAGGAAAAAAGAGGGAGTTCAATCACCTCAAAACTCAGACCAAAAAAAATATCACCTCAAAACTTGGCTAAACTTTTTTTTTTTTTTGGTTTTAAACTTGGCTAAAACTAATTGGAACATAATATACAGGTTTTGTGTTGATCTCTCTCCTCACACTACTAGCCACGTGCTAAAGGTTAACCCCATCACATAGTCAGGACACTAAGACTATAATTATAATTAAGATTTTTATCATAAATGGTCCATGAGGTTTGCGAAATTATCACATTTCGTCCCTAACGTTTTATTGTGACACTAATGGTCCTTAAGGTTATCCTCCACACATCAAAATGGTCCCTGCCATTAGCTTTCTTCAAATTTTCTGTTAAATTGATGACGTGCACATGTACTGCCGCCGGACATCCAATGATATATTGCCACGTGGCTTTAAATATAATATAAATATTTTAAATATTTTAAACTTAAAATCCATAAAATAAAAAAAATTAAAAAACAACTTAAATCTTTTTAATATAATTTTAAGTATCTTTCTCTCTCTCTCCTCTCGTGTGTTCTTTTTCCCCTTCCCCTCGCAAACCAACTCCACTCTCTCCTCGTTTCCTCCCTTCTCTTTCCATCCCTCCTTCTCCTTGTGTTATCTTCCCCCTCTCTCTCTCTTCTTCTCTCTGAGGGGGGTCCTTAGCAGTAACATGAAATACATTTTAAAAAAATATAAAAAGATTTTAATTGTTTTTAATTTTTTTTTACTGAATTTTAAGTTTTAGAAAACATTTTAAATATATTATATTATATTTAAAACCATCGTGGCTTGCAAATAACTCACTAGTGTAGTGGTTTGGAGTATTTACTTCCTCATGCAAGGTCCTAGGTTCAAGCCCTAGCAACCGTATAGTGTGGTGAGTTATGTTATCGCCCCTCTCAATAGGAAAGGTCCTCAAAAAAAAAAAAAACATGTGGCTCTATACCATTGGATGTGTGGGGCTCCACACATGTGCCACATGTACCATTTTGATGTGTGGAGAGTAACCTTAAGGACCATTAGTGTCACAAAAAAACATTAATTACAAAATGTGATAATTTTGTAAACCTCATGAACTATTTATGATAAAAAGCCTTATAATTATTCACTTGTGTACTCCTTTTTTCTTTTATGTATACTGTGGTGCCAAGTAATGTTTATGAACCTTGTTAATTAAAAAAATGGTTGGTGAAGTTGACCATTTTAAGGAAAATGGTTAGTAATACTCTTTTGGATGGTCATTACGAATTCTAATATATAACCATAACGTACTAAATATATTTCTTGGAATAATGCCCAAACCAACTTATCTGAGGCTGCAGATGTTGGTAGTAGAGGAATGAGATGACAGAATATATTCAACCTCATTTCATGTTCCAGAAAATGAGCCTTCTCTTAATGGGAGAAATGTTCCCATAATCTCTTTCTCATAAATCTTGAATAAGTTTGTATATTTTTTGCTCAAACTAATACGTTATTGATTGAAAAGGAATGATTTTCTTACAATGCCCCGTTGATGTTTTGATGTTTTCAAATTGATTGCCCATTTTTTTCTAATGAGAGGGATTAAGGCATAGGAAGGAGCATCGGTCCACCACTTAGCATTGGGTCTTTTGTTGATAAATAAAAGCCCCGATAACAAATGGGCATAGTTGACGAGTCCATCATCACATGTTTTGGCTCCTCAGAAACGCCTGGTTAAATTTTCATTCCCAAAGTTGTTTATTAAATAAAGAATGTTTTTCAAATAAATTTCTAATTTCAACTTATCGAATTCTATTCGGTTTGATCCCACTGAGGCTATATGAAAAAACAAGAAGAAAAGGAAACAAGTGAAACAAGAAATTAAAACATACGTTGGGAATAAGCTCCTGTGAGTTTGTAAATTAATTAAGAGCCAAAGGATTTCCAGTCAAGGGAAATATTTCTGGCCACATCTCAGTTACAGTTGTTAGCAATTAAGTGATAAACAACTTTCCATTTTTTGAGTCAAACTACCATTTAATTGCAATTGAATGTTTAAATTTCTTTGTGAATCTACTATTCAGGACGTTTTTATTTTTATTTTATTTTCTGCGCTCAAAATCAGGGAATGGCGAGAATATTCAAATATAGAGAGTTGACTTCTAACACATTTCAAACAGTTTTAATTTATCTACGTCTTGGACTTGCAGTACGAATTATGATCAAATACCATGTTTGCTGTGATTTAGGATTATCCATAATTTCAAATGTCATTTTAAATAAGTTACCATATTGTTCATGAAAAAAAATGATTAAGGAATAACAACAAAGTGCTAGCCATGGACCAACTTATTCCATATGCAAGATGTCAACCTTGCCTTCGTACCAAATTCCATGTGTTCGTTTCACGGTCAGTTCAATTCTCTTTAGAAGGTCAGTTAACCTTATTAAAGAAAGAAAGAAAGTTAATTAATTGGTCAAAGAAGAGAGGTCTCGCAAAATCACTGGTTCATATTTCATTAATACCTTACCCCATAAAAAAATGTAAGCATAACAAAGGAAAAAAAGAGGAAGTTCAATCCCCTCAAAATTTGGCTAAAACTTATCGCAACATAATATACTCGCTTTGTGTCTATCTCTCTCCCCACATGATGAGTCATTGGTGGAGAAGTTATACACGAAAAAGACATAAATCCGACCTTATCCGTGTCATTTCCAAAACCTAACTAAACTATGCATGCCTAAAATGTTATTTTGTAATTAAAATTTTCTGATGAAGGAATGATCAGCTTTAATCATCAAGATTGTAAAATTTTGAAAGCCATAAATTTGTCCATGGTCAAATGAATCCATGCTATTAGTTTGAATTTTGAAATATTGAGTTTATGAGAGGTTTATACTAACATAATAATTTTGCAATAAAGATGATTTGAATGCAATCAAAACTGACACACACACTCATGCTCTATTCCAAATCTATCATGTAAAATGCCTGCATCTTCCATAAAATAGCACACACATCAAACACCAAGGAAAGGGTTATAAGCCAGATGCTGAATTAATTTGGAAAAAAAAAAAAATTTAAAAACCAATCAAATACATGTACAAACACATCGACTATTTTTATTCAACATTTTCATAACAATACAAAAGATCTGGGGATGGAAATACACCCAAAAAAAAAAAACCTAGAAATTCGACCTAAGGAAAATCAAATCACGCACTGTGTACTGCACACGTGAATTAAAATAAAAACAACAACAGCAAACAACTACTGAAAGCCAAGGAAAAGCAATATATTGAGGCCAGCAGCATCGGGTATCGGATGTTGGAGGCTCGCGGTGGTATAAGATCACTAAAGATTGGCCTGTTTATTCCAAAAATTGAAAACGAACCACCAAAGTTGCGAACAGCACCGATTTCCTGATCAAACCTTGGAGTGCTACTAGTCCCTGGAATCCCTAATATTCCACTGGGAGCATTAGCATGAAGTGCTATCCAGGTTGAGCCTATCAATAGTGGATTGGAAGTTCAAGAGGCCTCCAGCCCTAGATGACCATGCCCCAGAGCCGTGGCCAAACCGCCGAAGTTGGGTTTGAAGGACGGGGGATAGGAGGGCTTGCGAATTCATGGAATCCATCTGTACCCCAAGTAATCTTATTGAATGATCCATAGAGAGGAATGATGACAGACTTGAATATGGGTTGTAGAAGAAAAGGTGAATGTCCCAAAACACCTCCCATATTTTCAAGTCCTCCTTGCTGCTTTTGGCCAAGGGTATGCTCCTTGTTCTTTGTGAGCGTTTTGATGCCCTCCCAATGCTTGGGAAGTAGAAAACTCCCTTGCAAAAGTTGCATGTGAAAACCCTAGGTTGAGATCCTTCGGTCATCACCGCCACGTGGGTTTAGTCAGTGGTTTCGTTGGGTTGAGAGTACCTTGAGACATGGTTTGATGAGCCTGGGTTGGAAGAACCTGTGTTGGAAGGGTTGAATAAGCTGAGCTCAAGCCTCGATGACGATGACCTTGACCCACGAGCAGAGTCGTCGAAAAAAGCTTCAGATTTAAGCCGGAGCCGAGAACTTGGTGATGGCGATTACGACTACCGATGGACTGGTGGTGGTGGTGGTCGTTGTGGGGGTTGTTGAGTACCATCGTCATCAGAATCATCGATGACAATTTTCTCTTCTAATTTCATCGTCATTTTCTGATCAAGATTTTCAGGGCCATCTTTTTGTGTTGGTGGTGGGCCATCAGAGGCGGTGAACATGTTCGAGAAGCCTCAGAAGTAGGGCTTAGACGTTTTACTCTGGGTTCTTTGCTATCCCAGCATAGAAATTTTGGGTTTGATGAAAAAATTTGGGGACATCAACTCCTTTTTATTAAGAGTTTGAATTAATGCCTTATCGTTCATGTTTGGAAAGAAATCGATTTTGTTAGTGTAATATGCACTATAATAGCAAAGGATTAAAGCGATAGTAGGTTTTTAGAGATTTGGTTTCATAGCCAAGCTTGCCCTCATAGGAACGATATCATTCACTCCATACTTTGCAAGTACCATGTAAATCAGGCTAATTTATTCCAATATACTTGTCAACCTTCTATACTGAGTTTTCATATAGGTGGCAATCAGTGCATCGACTTTTTGAAGTAGCTCTTATAATGGATTCGAACAGGGACACTATACTTGGAATAAGTTACACCATGCATGAATACCAAGAATATTACATAGAAAGTCCACGAATGTTGTTATAGAAAATCAGTGCACTTTCCTTCTGAAGTCAATTTCACATATTTATCAGTTAGGTGTGAAATTAAGTGGGGAAATGTTAGCGATGGTCATCCATGCATATCATATCTACCCACAATAGAATCATAGAGTTTTAAAGAAATGATCTGTGCACATGACTATTGATGCAATAGAAATAAAAATAACTTCTTTTTAAACCTATAATATGCTGTGGACCAACTAGCACGAGTACAGGGATACCTTCTCATCCCTGTATTGGAAGAGATCTTAATTTCTATTCCTCTTTTTCTATTAATAAAAAAAATAAAATAAAAAACCTAATAGGTATGATTAAGCCCTAACCAAAAAAAAATTAAACAAAAAAATTAGTTGTTCATAAACTATACCCAACTGTCACAACCTAAAATACTTTTCTCTACTTTTGGTATAACATATATGTATATGTAAATTTAAAATTCATTAAAATATCCTTTAGTTTTTTTTTAAATTTTGAGAAAAGGCGATAGTATCTATTGAATACAAAAAGTAACAAATACAAAAATTAGGCTATGCTTTCGTCAAGAATTAATTAGGCGAATGTCTCTAATTCCAATGGGTTTGGATGTTGAGCAAACAAAGTAGCCGTACCGGTCTAACCGCAAGCGGGAGCAGGAGCCTTACTTTCGGAGAGATGTCTATTAGCCCAGATTAAATATCATTTAGTTAACAAAATTGTTAAAAGACATAATTTTTGAAAAGGAATTTAGTTGACAAATTATCTTTCTATTAGATAATTAACACATAGAATTTGAATTAAACTATTAATTTATCCTTTTCATTAAAATTAACATGTTGAAAGAGTTTTGAAGTTGAATTTTTTCCCTTCTTCCTAGTTTGGCTTAGCCCCATATGTGAAAAGCACAAATCCTGGTGACTTATTACAAGGAATATTACATTAGATATTACAAGGACTTTGAATTGGTTGTGAGTTCTTATGCAGATAATATCAACCAAAAATCAAACACTTGCATATATGATTTTTCTCAGCCATAGTATTAATGCATACACAATGAGAAATGAAGTTGTTATCTCGAGAACTTAGTATCAAAAACAGATATTATTTCCTAAATTAAATTAAAATATTCATTATTGTAAACCTGTAATTAATATGTATGTACATCAACTAGTTTTGCTTTCCAATCTTGAAGTACAAGTGTATGATGGAGCATTCTTTGAGGATCAACTTTCTTATTTAGTGTTTGAATTTTAAATTTACTCTATTAAATGCTGATTTTTTTAAAAATTTGAAAAAATCCACATGTACACACATATATATTTTTAGTACAAGAGATGGTTTTTTTATTGAAAATCCATGTTTTCTTTAGAAGAAAGAATTGATTATAAGATATTCAGTTGTTAGAAAATGGGAACAACAATGAGCCAATATCAATTTTCAAGCTTTCTCTTCTAAACTCTAACATGGAATGTATGACTACCGCCATAGTACTATGGGTGTAAAAAGAGTTTAGTTTTTATATGGGTGTGAATCAATGCATCGACTTTTAAAGTAGCTTATAATGAATGTTTTAACATGGAAACCAAACTTGGTAATAAGTTGGAGCATGAATGGAAGCCAAGAATATTATAAAGAAATTAGTATACATTCCTTTTAAGTTAACTGCTGAGTATATTGATCTAAGGCAAATGCTAGCATTCGGTTATTTACGTGCCACATCAATTAATAAACATGTACTTATAGTTGAACATTCATCTAGAGCAAATGCCTAACATCGGTTATCCACGAGTGTGCTACATCAAGTCAATTCAATATACAAAACTTGTAGTTATTGAAAGATAAAGTGTTGTTTTCCCTCTCAACTATATACAGAGCTAATCTGACAGAGGCACATAACTATTGATGTTGAACAAAACACCCTTTTAAAACCTATGTATGATTGTGAACAATGATAACAAATCTTAGTCCTTTATGAAATTTGTGTATATCCATTTTTATTAAAAAAGAACTACTGTTTTTTAATGTTAAACTCAACTGAGAAAACTTATGCAATAAAACAGCTATTAGCATTTTTCAAATATAAGAAACTAAAAACTTAATTGAGCACTGAAGCCTCCCTCTTCCTCTCTCTCAACCTTTCTCTTTGCTGTGTTCCAAGGGGAGGGAAGAGTAAAAAACCCCTACACCTCTCCTCCTCCTCCTCCTCCTCCTCCTCCCTCTCTTCTTACTTCCCAACTTATTTCTCCCTCCCTCATCTATTGCGTTTGGGGTTTAATTGTGGGATGTTATTTGTGCCTATATCTATTTTGATTTTTTTTTAATATCAACAATTTGCTTGGATATGTATTTTTGGTCTGTTTTGTTGTAGGTGAGTGTTCGTCACAATTGATATCATCATATTGTAATCTTATTGCTTATGATTGTCTATGTTTTGAAGCGACCTTTACCTTTTGTGTTTGATCGAACTTATTGAGCTCTAGGTATCACTTGAGGCATTTGAAGTAAAATGGTGAAAATAATGTGTAAAAACTGAATTAAGTTACAAGTTAATTTCTGAC